>CM038216.1:88572834-89172834 GCA_021442155.1 Cymbidium sinense
TAGGGAAGGGTTTCAAGTTTGATTTGATCATGGGCTTCAATCATTTGGTTTGGAATTTGGGTTTGATTTGGATTTGAATTTGATGTTTGAATTGAACTTGAGGTTTGAGAAGGTGAACATGGATTTGGGTTGTAGGTGGATTATCCTAATCCCTAAGGCATAACCTAATCCTATGGTTAACCCTTTTCTCTTAAAGTAAGTGTTTACTAGTTGGAAGTGTCTTATGACTAGAAGTCTTAGTTCTAGAAGACTAAGTCTAAGATGGGAAGATTGAATATGCTTCAAAAGTGAGGTCAACCTTAGGCTCCATAGTGTTGCCCTTGAGATAGATGATTGGAAGATTGAAACCATGTTTCACATTATAGACTATACATCTTTCAACACTTTGCTTGGAAACCATGGATACATGAGAACAACATAGTTCCATCCTCTCTACATCAGTGTATGAAGTTCGAGAGGTGGGATCATCTATCAAAGAGATCTCAAGCCATTTACACGAGGTCGGCATATATGAGGAGATACCTCCTCAAAATCAACAAGTCTATTCTCAAACTTGGCAAAAGTTTAAAAATAAAAGAAAAAAGAAGAAAAGGAAAGAGAAAAAGAAAAAAGAAAAATAAAAGGGAGCAAAAATAGACTTGAGGAGGAAGTGGAGCCGACATTAAATTCCACCCACGCTTACTCCATTCAACATATGGATAGATGACCTCCTCCACCGTGTAGAAGAAGAGGCCAGTGAGGCACCTAGGGGTGAAAACCTCTTTATCCACAATAGAAGATATGTCCCAACTACTAGTACACCTCCTATCCATATAGACTTTGAATCTAGTTCAAAGGATGAGTCTTATATGGTTAGCATACCAGCCTTTTCTAGTAGATTCCCTTGAGGTGACACTTGAGTAGATAGAAAGAAAGGCTCCAAAGCAAAGCATAAGTGTATCCAAGTCTATATGTGAAATAGTTAGGCATCGGGAAACCTTAGCTCTAACCCCACTTTCCTCTCAAAAAGTAAAGGGTTTGGTAGTTAAGGAAGCCCCTAAGTCATCCATAGGTGTAAAAACTTAGAGGTTCTTTCTGGGAGCATCATCCTCAAGTCAAGAAGTTGATGTAGAACTTGAGGATGATTCATATAAAGATTTAATAAAATTACCTTTTACTTGTCCTGTTCATAATTTAGCAAAGAAAGGGTTAATCATAGTCAAAGCATAGTCAAACTACTTCAAAAGAATATGGAAGAACAAATGCAAAAGCTCTCTCAATCAAGACCGGACTAATTTATATAGTGGGTCCAAATGATGACAATTACCGCTAAGTCATCACCAATCATTTGGAATCGATAGTTCTTTTCAAATCATATTAACTCATATGAGAGCTTTTAGAAACTGATGATCCAAATGATTTTGAAGTCAAAGATGCACTACCAGAGTTCAGAGAAGAGATCAAGTCAACCATCGATGAGCTCAAGGAAATCAACTTAGGAACTGAAGAAGATCCATCATGCACATACATCGCTTTTTTATTGAATGAAATTGAAACCAATGACTTAGTTATGCTATTGAAGTTTAAGGACTACTTTGCATGGAGTTATGAAGAGATGCTTGGATTCCTAATGTAGTCCATAAATTAGCAATAGAGCCTACTAACCCTATCAAGCAAGCTCCTAGCATGCATGTGATTACATAGAATAATAGTCATTTATGAAGTCAAGAAATTGATCAATGCTAGCTTCATCTAGAAGAAGATACCATGGTTATCCATCGGTTAAGAAAAAGAATGGCCAAATTCATATATGCTTTTGATTTTAGAGATAAGTCCAAAAGATGAATTTCCACTACCAATCCCGAATGGTGGACCTCCTCATCTCATGCAATTTTTTTCTTTCATGGATGGTGATATAACCAAATAAAGATGGCCCCAAAGATGAAAGAAACACTACTTTTAGAACCCACGATCAAATCTATTATAAGGTCATGCCTTTCATCCTTAAAATGTCTGCTACATACCAAATGACTTGAATCTTTGATGAACTCATTCATCATCAAGTGTTATGTCAATGATCTCGTGATTAAAAGTAGAGAAAAGAAGACCATATCTTTGACTTGAGAGTTTTGGAATAATTAACACATTTTAACCTCAAAATAAACCCCATAAAGTGTCATGGAGTAGCTTTAGGAAATTCCTTGGTTTGTTGTCCACACCATGGAATCAAAATCGATCAGAAGATTAAGGTGATATGTCACCCCTAAAAGTTTAAACTCAACTTGATCATTCCATGGGTGGTTGGCATATCTAAGATGCATTATATCCAATATATCGGAAGATGTCAACCATTCTCAGCATTTGTTCAAAAGGATGCCAAGTTTAAGTGGGATGGTAAGTGTGAGCATGCCAAGACATCAAGCATTACCGATGATGCCTTCCTATCGGAAAAGCCTTGGTTAGATGACTTTGGTGCTTTGTTGGCCCAAGCCAATGATAAGGGAAGGAAAGCACACTCTACTACCTCACCTATCATCTAATCCATCAGGCTATTATCCACTCATTGAGAAGCATTGCCTAGCTTTAATATTTGCATCCCAAATACTATAGCACTACATGCTTCCTCATAAGGTGAACTTAATCTCTAGAATCAATCCACTATAGTATCTCATGATAACGCTGAATCTATCTGGATAGTTGGCACGATAGTCCATGATCCTCTCGTAGTTTGACATTACCTTCGTACCCCTCCATGTGGTGAAAGGAAAGCACTAGTGATTTCTTAGACACCCACTTCCTGCTGACTCTCCATTTAATGATGATCTCCCCGATGAACAAATCATGAACTTAGGGGATACTAGCATTCACTGGAGATGTACTTTGATGGTGAGCTTCCTCAAAGAGGAGAAGAACCATACTACTATTCTAGAAAGGCAAGGGTAGAATATCTCTTAATTCAAGACTGCAGTTTTGAGATACTCATATCATCTATCTAATCTTTGCACCAACAATGCTAAATATGAGGCTCTCATCATTCTTGAGAGTTAGTTGTTACTCTAAGCATCCATAACATCAACATCTTTAAAGATTCTAAGCTAGTTATCAACCAAATTGTTGAGTCTTATAAGGTTATAAAGCCCAAGCTCCATCACTACCATAAGTACACCATGGAGTTATTAACCCAAATCCTAGAAGTTAGCATTTTTAAGAATACTTGAGGAGAGAATGTCATAGTGTATCCTATAGCAATGCTTGCCAAGGAGTTGATGTGAGGATGAGTCAATATCAATAAAGGTCCAAAATAGACAAGTGTTATCCCTTATTGATATTGAACTCATCAAAAGTACTCTTTGAAGGGAGGTTGTCATTGCAAGAAGGATGAGGAGTTAGATTGAGGAAACCATTCTTGGATTACTAAATAAATAAAGGAAAACTACCAAGAGAAGTCCCAAGCCCATCAAATGATGTAGAAAGCACTTTCCTATGCTCTTATGGATGGTGTCTTGTACTGATAGTCTTTTGATCATATATGGTTACGTTGTTTAGACAAGCACGAAGCCCATAAGATCATGACCAAGGTTACACTGAAGATTATGTGGAGCCAACCAATCAAGTCTGAAGATGAAAACTAAGATCAAGAGACTATGATACTACTGGCCATCGATGATCAAAGATTACATGGATATGGCTAGGCGATGCCACCAATGTTAAATACACTGTGTGGTCCTACACCAACCACCCAACATTCTACATCCTACATTGGCCTCATGGCCATTCGAGTGTTGGGGTACCTACATAGTGAGTCTGATTAATCTTACTTCTTCAAAGGGTCATCTATCTTAGCTCTAAGTACTTTTTCCAAATGGCATTTGCTCGGAGAGGTCACAACTCAACATATGCTCTAGGTTTTTAGGAATCATATCGTATATAGGTTCGAAGTGTCTCAATAAATTATATCTGATAATGGTACTGCATTCAAGAGCATCGAGATCAACAAGTTTGCCCAAAGATAACAACTTTGCCCAACATCAATAACTTAATAATTATATACCATCAACTACGAGGCAAAAATTAGGTAAGCCTTCAACAAAACCTCATCCAAATACAAGAAGACACTGACAATAATAAGCATAGTGGTATGAGCACTTAGTTGAAGCCTTGTGGGCCTACTACCACATATAGAACTCCAACTCGATACTCCATTCTCCTTATTGTATTCAAGCCATTATACCATTAGAAGTCCAACTCCCATCACTCACTAGATAGCTATGGGTAGCAAGATCATAATGAGCAAAACACCAAGTTGCGTTAGAAGAACTCAAGGTTTGGAGAGACATGCATGCCAAAATCTCAAGTTGTACAAAGCTAAATTCAAGCTCACAATAATTTTTCCGTCTAGAGCTTTAAGTAGGAGAGCTTATTTTAGTTCTGAGGAGATTGATTATTTCCTTCGTAAGATGGGAGGCAAGTTTGAAAGGTCTTTTGCCATAGAAGGCCTAAAGGAGGATCTTATCATTATTAATCATAAGTGAGAATTCCCCCAATGCTTCCAATCAGGCTCTACTTAAAGAAATATTATAAATCTGTAAAAATAATAATTATCAATGAAAATTTTTTAATTCAATCTTCTATGTTGAAAGTATTCTTGTTTCGAATCGCCATGATGTGTTTAGGGTAGTTGTAAGGAACCCAAGTAGCATCCTATCCTTCATCGACACAACACGAACACAAACTACACATAAACATATAAAATAAACACATATCTTTTGTCTCGTGCTACTTTGAGTTGAGATAACGGGCCCAACAGCACTCACTCAGTAGCTGCTCTAGGTCAAGCTAACATGTTAAATTGCTTGTGTATCACCCAATGGTCTTCTTGCTTTTGAGGATGTAAGTCTACCAAGCTTTCCTTCCTTACATGGCCACTGCACTCTGACAAGTGCTTTGTTAGTTTGTTAGGCCTTAATGTGTGGCTGATAAGCTGCCTCGTTTTGGCTTCATTTAAGAGGATGTGAGTCTGCTATGCTTTTTTCTTGTATTAACCTTCATGCACTTACTGGGTTGAGTATATTTGAGGTTTAGGATAAGTCCCCTAGCAGCTCCTTCCCTCTTGATTGCTATAAGAATAAGTCCAGTCCTTTCTCGGGCCTCCCCGCATGGTAGTCTCTCTAGGTTAGTTGTAAGCATACATGCTTTCTTTCCAGATTGATCATTAGACACCAACGAGCACATTAGGTTGGTTGGTTCTCACTATGCTCATGGATACATCACTCATGCTGATAGATACACCTTAGGTTGGTTGGTTCTCACACCTTAGGATACACCACTCATGGTAGATGTAAGTCTGCTACACTTTCTCCTTGTGTTGGCCACCGTACACCTATAAGCTTTCTTTTCCAGGGCTTCGAATAACGCCCCTAGTAGCACCTCCCCTATGGACATTATATTTGGATCACGTCCTTTGCGATGCCATTTAGACACTACTTGTGTTACTATCAGATTCAACAGTTTCCCTTTTCTAGTAACCACCCCAGTGATTAGAGAATCCATCATGGATGTGCAGATTCTTCTTTGGTATAGTAAATTTGTGATAGGTCTAGGCTGATATAGCAGCTTCTTACTGTGGTCCCTCACACACCAATAGGGTCCAATCAAACATATAAAGAAAATATATATTCACTTGTGGATTAGGAGGACACCCCTAGCGGCACCTTTTCCCAAGCAGGCATCCTATCTTTAGGGCAGTGTCAGCAAAACTCCCTATAAGAATTGTGTGACTACTCTTGAGTTGATATAAGTCCCCAAACATTCACTCAGTCACCATAAGTCGTTTGTTAGCTACCAAAAAGGTCACCCCAGTAGTTGTTCCCTACTTTAGCCTTCTTCCTAGCATTGTCATTATACACCGAAAAAACCCCTTGGGCTAGCTCTACCCCACGCCTAATTGACTATCCATTTGGATTTGTAAATCGAGATAGACAAGTATGATATAGCCCCTTCTCAAGGGTCCATCATACACCGACATGGTCTATAAATTAAATCTATCAAATTTGATGGAGCTCATGTCCCCAGTGGACATGCCCTCAATTCGAAAGTAAACTAAACCAAACAAACCATATCAAATCACATGAAACTAAAATAAAATTAACCTTGACTTTTGAGATGACATAAGTCCCTTGCGGCATTCACTTAGTAGTCACCCTAGGTCAAGTTTGATTTGTTGTTCATCCAACAGGTCACCCCAGTAGTTGTTCCTAGCTTTGGAAGATTTAAGTCTGCTATGCCTTTTTCCTAGCACAACCATTGTACACCGAAAGGAAACCCCCAGGTTGGCTAGCTTTATCCCGTAGTCGGTAGACTATCCCTTTGGATTTGTAAACCTTAGGTAGGTTAAGGCTAATGTAGCCCTTTCTCGGGTCCATTGCACACCAACAAGGTCCATGAATTAACTCGATTAAATTAAACCCAATATGATTTTCTAGTGGAGTTAAATCACCCCTTCTCCCTGGGCCCCAAATCATATATAAAAAGGTCAAGCAAACAAATTAAATCCAAAACCAACCTCCCTAGTGGAGCTAAATTAAACCAACTCCCCCAGTAGAGTCTAAATCAAAAAAATCCAACCAAACTCTTATTCCCAGCAAATACAACCCCAAAAAAACTATGATATCAAACTCAAATCAATCCCCTGGATAGCCCAAGTCGCTTCCCTAGTGAAAGGTTCATATAATCCCTAGAATCATATCTCATCGATATGCCTCATCATCAATTAAAATAAAATAAATTAAAGTCATTTGATCTTAATCTTTGGTGGATTATAAATTTTATACCCTATCTTCTTTCCATAAATCATATAATCAAATTAAATTCAAACCTTATCCCCGTAGATTTTCTTCTTCTGCTACATGTAACATTTACATGTCATGTCCAATGCATGTGTGTTCCCCTAGTGGATCTCCCTCCATGTCCTTGACATGGAATTCTCATCTAATCTTATTTCTTCTCTTACGCACACCTTTAATACTTCAACCAAAAGCCTAACAATGTATCCATTCAAATTACATCATCTTAACATTATAATCAACATTTTATGATTTATGATGGTGCAAGCTCAAACTAAATATACAATATCATGCTAAACATAATTTAATGTGAATTAACAATATTATATTATAATATATGATGTTATATTATAATTTGCTATAATATAATATATTGTCTAACATTACACCTCATTAGAATTATTTCAAAGGAACAAATAACAAAATTTTCTCAAAATATGAATAATGTTCATTTTGGATGTAAAATTGTTATTTTTCTATTAAAAATGGTACAAAATAGCATAATTTCGGTGTTATTTCTTGGTGTGTGCCATGTATTTGGCAAAATTCTTCCATCACAACCTTCAAATTAACACTTTTGTGAGTTTTGACCCAATGTATTATAACAAAAGTAAAACATACTAAAATGTACAATAACTAGAATACACCACCACATTCATATATATATGAAGTTATATTATATGTACATTATATTTTAATACACTTTCATATTATATATTATCTTACATTACACCTTAAAATGAATCACTTTTAAGCAAAAAAATTTATAAAATTTTTGAAAATGAACATTTATTTTGGATGCAAAATTCCATTATTTTAATTAAATGACACACCATAGCACACCCCCAATGACGTTCCCTAAAGCTTACCTTAAATTTGGCCAAATCCCATCATCTCAGCCTATAAATCAGCATTTTTATGAATTATACTAGTACAAACTCTACTACATCATACTATAATAAACAAAAATATGCTTAACAATAAGTAATACTACACAAAAGTATGCTATAATGCATGATTCTACACTATGTTATGACATCCTATATTATAATACACTATAACATATTATATTATATTATATTGCATATCACATCACAAGGGATTGCTTAAGATAAAAAATTAGTCTAAACAATAAAAAAACTATATTTTTAGTCATTATTACATATTTTAAATTGAAATAGTACATTATGATGCCATGCTCTAGCTATTATGAATTTGCCAAATTCCACCATTTTTAAAGCCTAAATCAACATTTTTATAAATAATGCTAGTGTAGCTGACCGCATGATTGTATAATACTAGAATTTAAAATGCAATAATATATTATGATATATGATGATATACTATGCTACAACATATAATATTTATTTTGAATATAAAATCTACTTTTTTACTACAAGTTTTAACACCTTTGGTACTACAACCTAATTTGCACTTCAAATTTAATAAATTTCATCATCTAATTTATTAAATCAATATTTTTATGATTTATATTTATATAGAATATAGGGCATAATACCATAATATACTAAAACATTTCAAAACATTTTATAACATCCAAAACACATCACTACATGCTCAAATATATGATGCTACATTATACTATAATTTATGGTATTTTAATATGATTTAGGTTAGTTTAGGTATTTGTCTCTAATAATCAAGTGAAAGTCTTGAAGACATTTTCTTTAGCTACCATAACTATGTTAAGGTCATCTTTAGATCTACTCTAATGACATTTATTCATGGTTTTGGGGGTTTAGGTTTTGAGTTTAGGGTTTAGTTTTAGGGTTTATTTAGGGTTTAGGGCTTAGGTTTGGGGTTTAGGATTTTAGGTTTTAGGGTTTTTAGTTATTTTAGGTTTATGGTTTGGTTTTAGGGATTAAGGTTTAGGTTTAGGTTTAAGGTTTTCTTTTAATAGAGAATAAATTCATGTTCAACATTTTACTTTTCATTTCATCAACCAAGAAATACCAAGTTTTTTAAGACACAAGTGATGACATATAAAAATGAGCACCAGTAAATCAAAACCCTAGATAACCAAAACCATCTTTTATAAAGACATAGTTCCATAAGCAGTAAATCGATCAATTCATTTCTCTAGTTCTCATGAACCTCCCAGCCTCTTGAGTAGGATCCACCATCATATCCATGATCTCTCCTCTACACCATGATATAACCTTCCCTCCTCCGCCTCCATAACCACCACCGCCTACCACCACCTCCATATCCATAGTACACTAGATCCCCACCACCACGTGATAACCCACCTCCGCTTCTCCTCCTCCGCTAGATTTAGACTTACCCTGATAGTTATGTTCCATCAGGTTCTTAGGTTTAGGGTTTAGATTTAGTTTAGGGTTAGAGGATTTAGTTTGGGTTTAGGGTTTAGGGTAGGTTTAGGGTTTGTGGTTTATTTAGGTTGGGTTTTGGGTTGGTATGGTAGGGTTTGTGGTTGTGGTAGGTTTAGGGTTTAGGGTTAGTTTGGGTTGGGTAGGGTTTAGGGTAAGGTTTAGGGTTTAGAGTTTAGGTTTTAAATTAAGCAAAGTTTATATTTTATATTTTAGGTTTTAATTTAGGTTATTTTAGTAATATTTATTTAGTTTAGATTTTATTAGTTTTTTAAGGGTTTAGTTTTAGTTGAGTTTATTTTATTTTTTTTTAGGTTTAGGTTATTTTTTTATTTAGGTTTTATTTTATTTTAGGTTTAGTTAAGTTTTTTTATTATTTTCTTTAGGGTTTATTTATATTTTTATTTTATTTAGTTTGGTTGGGTTTGGTTAGTTTATTTTAGGTTTAGTTTAGGTTTATTTATTTTAGTTTTTATTATTTAGGTTTAGGTTTATTATTTATTTTATTTTATTTTATTAAGTATTTTATTTAGATTTTATTTTATTTATTATTTTATAGGTATTTAGGTTTTTTTATTTTTTTATTTTATTATTTAGGTTTATTTTATTTATTTTTAGGTTTTAGTTTATTTTATTTTAGGTTTTTTTATTTTATTTAGTTTAGTTTTATTTATTTATTTTTTAGGTTTGGTTTAGATTTTAGTTTTTTTATTTTATTTATTTTTTATTTTTGGTTTATGTTATTTATTTTATTTTAGGTTTATAGTTTAGGTTTAGGTTTTAGTTTTAGGGTTTAGGGTTTAGTTTTATTAAGTTTAGGGTAGGTTTAGGTTTAGGGTTTATTTGGGTTATGTTTTAGTGGGATTTGTTTTAGGGATTTGTGGTTTAGGGTTTTGGGTTTAGTTTTAGATTTAGGCCTAGGGTTCATGTTTTGGGATTTTGGTTTTTTATAATAGATTAAATTAAGATTCAACATTTCTTCTTTTGATTTCATAAACCAATTAACAAGTTTTCTAAGACACAAGTGATGACATAGATCAAAATTAGCATGCATAGTAAATCAAAAACCTAGATAACTAGAACTATCTCTATAAAGACAGTTCCATAAGCAGATCGACATATTCTTCAATTTTTCTAGTTCCTATGTAACCACCGACCTCTCAAGTCAAATTAACCATCATATCCCTGATCTATACCTCCTCCACCATCATGGCTATAACCTATATCGCTAGTCCTGCCTCCATATGTACCACTACTCTGACCACCACCCCAATATCCAGAGCACTCCGATCCCCCCACCGCCATATAATACGCCTTCGCCTCCATGATCTAGACTAAGCCTAGTTGATCATGTTATTCCTTCCATCAAGGTTCTACCTATTCTTAAAGTTTAGGTTTAGGTTTAGGTTTATTAGGTTTTAGGGTTTATGTTTTTTTAATTTATTTAGTTACTTTAGGTTTAGGTTTAGGGTTTAGGGTTTAGGGTTTAGGATTTGTGGATTTAGGGTTTTAATGGTTTAGTGTTTGGGTTGGGTTTAGGGTTTAGGGTTAATTTTTGGGTTTATATTTAGGGTTTTATTTAGGGTTTAGGGTTTTTTTTTAATTAAGTAAACTAGTAAGTTTAGTTCACTTATTTTATTTAGTTTATTTTATTTTTTAATTTTTTATTTAGGTTTATTTTATTTTATTTAGTTTATCTTTTTAATTTCTTTTATTGAGGTTTAAGTTTAGTTTATTTTAGTTGAATTTTATTTTATTTTATTTTAGGTTTAGGTTTTTTTTTATTTTGAGGTTAGGTTTAGGTTTTATAATTTTTTTTAGATTTAGGTTTTAGGTTTTTATTTTAGGTTTTTTTTAGGTTTTATTTTTTAGTTTAGGTTTAGGTTTATTTTTAGTTTATTTTATTTTATTTAGTTTAAATGTAGGTTTAGTTTTAGGTTTAGGTTTTATTTATTTTAGTTTAGTTTAGTTTAATTTAGGTTTATGTTTATTTAATTTTGTTTATATTTTACTTTTTTTAGGGTTTAAGATTTATTTTATTAATTTTAGGTTTTATTTTAGGTTTATTTTTTTTAGGTTTAGGTTTATATTTTATTTATTTATTTTTTTATTTTATGTTTAGTTTTATTTTATTAGGTTTTATTCTTAAGTTTATTTTGTTTTTTTAGTTTAGTTTTTTTCTCTTTATCTTATTTATTTTATTTTATTTTATTTTATTTTTTTAGTTTTAGGTTTTAGTTTAGGTTTTTTATGATTTTATTTTTAATTTTATTTAGGTTTAAGTTTTTATTTTATTTTTTAAGTTTATTAGTTTAGGTTTAGTTTAGTAGGATTTAGGGTTTATGGTTTGTGGTTTAGGTTTAGGTTGGGGCAGGTTTAGGCTGTGGTTTAGTGTTTTCATGTTTAGGTTTTAGGTTTAAGCTGGGTTTAGGGTTTTAGGTTTGTGGATTTTAAGTAGGGTTTAGGTTTAGGGTTAGGTTTGGGGTTAGTTTAGCATTTAAGGTTGGTGGTTGGGGTAAGTTTAGGATTTCTTTAGGTTAGTTTTCTTGGTTTAAGGTTTTTTTCAAAAAAATCAAACCAGGTTTAGGTTTTATTATTTTATTTATTTTATTTATTTATTTTATTTATATTTAGGTTTATTTTAATTATTAATTAGTTGGTTTATTTATTTTAGGTTTATTTATTTTAGTTTAGGTTTTTTTATTTTATTGGCTTAGGTTTATGTTTATTTTGTGTTTAGTTTTATTTTTTATTTTGAGGTTTAGGTTTATGTTTTTATTTTATTTTATTTGTTTTAGGTTTACTTTTAGGTTTTATTTTTAGTTTAGGTTTAGGTTTATTTTTAGTTTATTTAGTTTAGGGTTTAGGTTTAGTTTATTTTAGGTTTAGGTTTAGGTTTTATTTATTTTAGTTTAGTTTATTTTAGTTTAGGTTTATGTTTATTTTATTATTATTTTTGGTTTAGTTTCTATTTTTAGTATAGGATTTGGGTTTATTTTTATTTATTTTTAGGTTTATTTTATTTAGTTTATTTTATTTTATTTTATTTTATTTTATTTTTATTTATTTTTTTTATTTTACATTTATTTTTTATTTTATTTAGGTTTTTATTTTAGGTTTATTTTATTTTATAATTTAGTTTAGGTTTTATTTATTTTCTTTATTTTAGTTTTTTTATTTTTATGTTATTGTATTTTTTAGGTTTAGTTTAGGTTTAGTTTTTTAGCTTTCAATTTTTTATTATTTTATTTTATTTAGGTTTATGTTTTCATGTTTTTTTATTTTAGGTTTTATTTTATTTAGGTTTAGGTTTTAGGTTTAGGGTTTAGGTTTAGTTTAGGGTTTGTCTGGGATTTAGGTTTTGTGGGTTTAGTTGTAGATTTGGGTTTAGGGTTTAGGGTTTGAGGTTTAGGTTTTAGGCAGGGTGTAGATTTTAGTTAGGGTTTTAGGGTTTAGGGTTTTATTAGTTTTATTTTTTTAAATTGTTTTATTTTTTAAATTAAGTAAACTAGGTTTATGATTTTTATTTAGTTTATTTATTTATTTCAATTTATTTAATTTTAATTTTATTTAGGTTTATTTTAATTTAGTTTAGTTTATTTATTTAGGTTTATTTATTTTAGTTTATTTTTTTAAGTTTACTTTTTATTTTATTTTTTATTTTATTTTTTTTATTTTTTAGGTTTTTTTATTTTATTTTAAGGTTTAGGTTTGGGTTTATTTTAGTTTATTTTAGGTATTATTTTGGTTTAGGTTTAGGTTTATTTATTTCATTTTATTTTATTTGGTTTAGGTTTAGGTTTAGTTTAGTTTAGGTTTAGCTTAGGTTTTATTTATTTTAGTTTAGTTCATCATAGTTTAGGATTAGGTTTATATAATTATTTTAGGTTTAGGTTTTTTTTAGTTTAGGATTAAGGTTTATTTTATTTATTTGTAGTGTATTTTGTGGTTTATGTTTTATTTAGTTTTATTTTATTTTATTTTAGGTATTTTTATATTTATTTAGTTTTTATTTTATATAAGTTTTATTTTTAGTTTAGTTTAGGTTTTATTTATTTTATTTTAGTTTAGTTTTATTTTTATTTTATTATATTTTAGGTTTAGGTTTTAGTTTATGTTTTAATTTATTTTATTTTTTCATTTTATTTTGGTTTAGGTTTTCATTTATTTTATTTTAGGTTTATTGAGTGTAGGATTTATTTTTGGTAGTAGGTTTGTTTAGGTTTTTAATTTAGGATTATTTTTAGGTTTTATTTCTAAATTTAGGTTTAGGTTTACTTTTAATTTATTTTATTTTATTTAGTTTAGGATTTAGGTTTATTTTATTTTTAGTTTAGGTTTATTTTAATTATTTTATTTTATTTTATTTAGGTTTAGGATTATTTTATTTGGTGTATTTTATTTTATATTTTAGTTTATATTTTTAGTTTGGGGTTTATTTTATTTATTTTTTTATTTTAGGTTTATTTTTTTAGGTTTAATATTTTATTTTATTTATTTTAATTTAGGTTTATTTTAATTTAATTTGACATTTAGTTTTTATTTTATTCAAATTTTTTATTCTTAAGTTTATTTTATCTATTTTTTAGGTTAGTTTATGTTTTTATTTAATTTTATTTAAATTTTGGTTTTTTATTTATTTTATTTTTAGGTTATATTTACTTTAGCTTTAGATTTTAAGGTTTTTTTGATTTAGGGTTTAGGGTTTGGCATTTAGGGTTTTAAGTAGGGTTTTGTGGGTTTAGAGTTTTGGGTTAAGTTTAGGGTTTAGGCTTTAGGTTTATTTTAGGTTTATTTAGGGTCAGGGTTTATTAATTTGTGGTAGGGCTTAGGGTTTTAAGGTTTAGGTTTATGGGTGGTAATTTAGGTTTAGGGTTTAGGAGGATTATGGTTTAGGGTTTAGGGTTTATAAGGGTTTTGGGTAGTTAAGGGGTTGTAGGTGGTTAGGGTTTTAGGGTTCAGGAGTGGTTGGATTTATGATTTATTTTAAAATTAAGCAAACCCAAGGTTTATATGTTTTATTTATTTTATTTAATTTATTTATTTATTTTATTTTTTTAGGTTTATTTTTGGTTTAGTTTATTTTATTTTACTTTTAAGTTTAGGTTTTATTTTATTATTTAGTTTAGTTTAGTTTATTATTTTAGTTTATTTTAGGTTTTTAGTTTAGGTTTATTTTATTTTTGATTATTTTATTTTATTTATTTTTTAGGGTTTAGGTTTATTTAGGTTTAGGTTTATGTTTTATATATTTTAGTTTAGGTTTACATTTATCTTATTTTGTTTATTTTATTTTAATTTAGGTTTAGTTTAGGATTTGGTTTTATTTTATATTTATTTTGGTTTAGGTTTTATTTATTTTATTTTATTTTATTTTAGTTTTATTTTATTTTACATTTATATATTTTTTAGATTTTATTTTAGATTTATTTTATTTTATTTTATAATTTTAGTTTTATTTATGTTTAGTTTTATTTTAATTTGTTTTATTTAAGTTTATTTTATAGTTTTATTTTATTTTATTTTATTTATTTTATTAGGTTTACGTTCTTTTATTTATTTTCTTTAGGTTTTATTTAGTTTAAGTTTAGGTTTTGGGGTGGGGTTTATAGTAGGGTTTGGATTTAGGTTTAGGTTTAGGGTTAGTAGAATTTAGTGGTTTAGGGTTTTAGGTTTATGGATTTGGGGTTTAGGTTTTAGGGTTTAGGGTTATAGATTTTAGGGTTTTGGTTTGAGTTTTGGGTTATTTAGGGTTTAGTTTTTAATTTATTTTTAATTTTTAAAATTTAATTTATTCAAATAAAGTAAACCCATAGTTTGTTTATTTATTTATTTATTTTATTTTAGTTTATTTTTTAATTTATGTTTATTTATATTTTATTTAGTTTAGTTTATTTATTTTGGGTTTATTTTTTAGTTATTTTAGGTTTAGGTTTATTAGTTATTTTATTTTATTTTATTTAGGTTTAGTTTTTTTTTATTTTCATGATTAGATTTTATTTTATTTTTTTAGGTTTAGGTTTAGGTTTTATTTTAGTTTTTTTTAGTATTTTTAGTTTAGGTTTAGGTTTATTTTAGTTTATTTTATTTTATTTAGTTTAGGTTTAGGTTTAGGTTTAGTTTAGTTTAGTTTAGATTTAGTTTTATTTATTTTAGTTTAGTTTATCTTAGTTTAGGTTTAGGTTTATATTATTGTTATTTTTAGTTTTTTTTAGTTTAGGGTTTAGGTTTTATTTTATTTTATGTTGTATTTTGAGGATTTTTTAGGTTTAGGTTTTATTTAGTTTTATTTTATTTTATTTAGGTTTATTTTATTTTTATTTTAGTTTTATTTTATTTTTTTGTTTAGTTTAGGTTTTATTTATTTTATTTTAGTTTAGTTTTATTTTTAATTTTATTTTCTTTTTATGTAGGGTTTTAGGTTTTATTTTGGGTATTTTAGGTTAATTTTTTTTTTTTAGGTTTAGGTTTACATTTAGTTTATTTTATTTAGTTTAGTTTAGGATTTAGGTTTAATTTATTTTAGATTTACTTTAGTTTATTTTAGTTTATTTATTTTAGTTTATTTATCTTAGTTTAGGTTTAGGTTTATATTATTGTTATTTTAGGTTTACATTTTTTTAGTTTAGGGTTTAGGTTTATTTTTTTTATTTTATTTTTTAGGTTTATTTTTAGGTTTTTTTTATTTTATTTTATTTTATGTTTATTTTTATTTTAGGTTTTATTTTATTTTATAGGTTTTTTATTTTAGTTTAGTTTAGTTTTATTATTATTTTATTTTTAGTTGTTTTTTCTTTTAGGATTAGGTTTTAGTTTATGTTTTTTATTTTATTTTATTTTATCATTTTATTTTGGTTTAGGTTTTTATTTATTTTAATTTTAGGTTTTATTTAGTTTCTCTTTAGGTTTTTTTAGAGTTTTAGGTCTTAGGTTTTTTTATTTTAGGTTTATTTTTAGGTTTTATTTTTTAGTTTAGGTTTAGGTTTACTTTTAATTTATTTTATTTTTTGGTTTAGGATTTAGGTTTAGTTTATTTTAGGATTAAGTTTAGGTTTAAATTATTTTAGTTTAGTTTATTAGTTTAGTTTAGTTTTATTTTATTTTTATTCTAGGTTTAGTTTTATTTTAGTTTAGTGTTTGGGTTTAATTTTTTATTTATTTTTAGGTTTATTTTGGTTTTAGGCTTTTATTTAATTTTTATTTTAGGTTTATTTTTTATTCTTTGGTTTTTTTGGTTTATTTATGTTATTATTTATTCTATTTTAGTTTTATTTTATTTTATTTTTTTTAGGTCCAGGTTTAGGTTTTAGTTCTAATTTAATTAAAATTTTATCTATTTTGGTTGATTTTTCATTTTATCTTTTAAGGGTTTATTTACTTCAAGTTTTAGGTTTTATAGTTTAGGTTTATTTTTAGGGTTTAGGATTTTTAAAGTTGGGTTTAGGATTTAGGGTTTTAGGGTTTGGTTTTATCATTTTGTGGTAGGTTAAGAGTTTAGGGTTGGGTAGGTTAGTTTAGGGTTTTTGTTTAGGGTATGATTATAAGATTTATGGTTTTAGGGTTTTTAGGTTTAGGATTTAAGGGTAGTTTATTTAGGGTTTAAGAATTTTAAGATTTAGGGTCCATGGTTTTAGAGGTTTTAGTTTTTGGGTTTTTTAGTGGTTTAGGTTTGGTTAGATTGATCTGGTCCAGATGTTTTTTTAAAAAAAATTAAGTAGTTTTGGATTTTAATTATTTAGTTTATTTTATTTATTTTATTTTATTTTTTATTTTATTTTTTTCTTTGGTTTTATATTTATTTTAGTTTAATTTTAGGTTTAGGTTTAGGTTTATGTTTATATTTTAATTTAGTTTTATTTTATTTATTTTTAGGTTTAGGTTTTTTTTTATTTTTTTTTTAGGTTTATGTTTAGGTTTATATTTTATTTTTAGGTTTAAGTTTTTATTATTTTAGGTTTATTTTAGGTTTTATTTTTAATTTATGTTTAGTTTATTTTAGTTTATTTTATTTTATTTACTTTATTTTAAGTTTAGTTTATTTTTAGGTTTAGGTTTAGGTTTTATTTATTTTAGTTTAGTTTATTTTTGTTTAGGTTTAAGTTTATTTTGTTTATTTATTTTAGGTTTAGGTGTTTTTAAGTTTAAAGTTTAGTTTTTTATTTAGTTTTTAGTTTATTTTATTTTTATTTTTTGTTAGTATTTATTTTGTTTAGGTTTTATTTTTAGGTTTATTTTATTTTATTTTATTTAATTTTAGGTTTAGATTTAGTTTAGTTTAGGTTTTAGATTAGTTTTAGTTTATATTATTTATTTTATTTTAATTTTATTTAGGTTTAGGTCTTTATTTATTTTATTTTTAGGTTTTATTTAGTTTAGGTTTTATTTTTTTAGGTTTAGGGTTTGGTTTAGGTTTTTCAGGTTTTAGGGTTGGGGTTTTAGGGTTTGTGGGTTTAGAGGGTTTAGGGTTTGTGGATTTGGTTTTATTTAGGCTTTAGGGTTTAGTATGGTTTAGGGTTTAGGGTTTAGGGTTTAGTGGGTTTGTGGTTAGTCTTTTAGGGCTCAGTGGCCTCAGGCTGGCCTGTGCCAGTGGCCTGCGGCCTGCCAGCTCAGATTAGGCTTTTTTATTTTTGTGGTTTAGATTAGGGTTAGCGGTTTAAGGTATTATGTTTTAGGTTTGGTCTTCGTGTTTTAAGTTAGGGTTTAGTGTTTTGATTTTTTTAACAGAGAACAAATTTATTCAACATTTCTTCTTTTGATTTCATCAATCAAGTAACCCACCAATTTCTTTAAGACACAAGTTTAGGACATGAATAAAAAAAAATGATATAGTGCAAATAAAAAAACCTAGATAACTAGGTCGTCTCTACTATAAAGACATAATTCCATAAGCAGTAGATCATTTTGACCATTCTTTTATTTCTATAGTTCTCATCAGAACCACCCCTGCCTCTCGAGTAGCGGGATCCACCATCATATCCCCTATTTCCCCTCCGCCACCACCATAGCTATAACCTCCGTCGTTCTTCCTGCCTCCATAACCACCACTACTCCAACCACCACCTCCATATCCACCAAGAACCCTGATCAAGACTAAGCCCGCTGACAAAGGATGTTCCTTCCATCAAGTTCCCAATTCAGGGTTTTAGGCTTTAGTTTACAGTTTTAGGGTTTAGGTTTATTTTAAATTTATTTAGTCACTTTAGGTTTAGTTTAGGGTTTGGTGTTGTGGGTTTAGGGGGTTGTGGTTTAGGTTTTGGGGTTTAGGTTTGTGGTTTAAGTTTAGGGTTTGTGGTTTATTTTAGTGTTTATGATTTAAGGTTTAGGTTTGTTTTTATGGTTTATGATCAGTGGCCTGTGTTTGTGTTTAGGTTAGGGTTTAGGGTTTAGGGCTTAGGATTTAGGGGTGCCTGCCTAGGCTCAGGATTGCAGTAGGTTAGCCTAGGCAGGTTTACAGATTGTAGCTGTGATCATTTAGGGTTAAAAAATAGGGTTTTTCTTTAAAAAGCAAACCCAGTTTAGGATTATTTAGTTTATTTTATTTTTTATTTAGTTTAGTTTATTTATTTTGTGTTTCTTTTAGTTTTTAAAAGTTTATTTTATTAGTTTAGTTTATATTTTTTTAGTTTAGTTTTATTTCTTTTATTTTATTTTATATTTTTATTTTAAATTTAGTTTAGGTTTTTTTTTTTTTAGGTTTAGTAAGATTTATTTTAGGTTTATTTATTTTTTTTAGTTTAGGTTTACTTTTAATTTAATTTATTTTATTTAGTTTAGATTTAAGATTGTATTTTTAGTTCAGTTTAGGTTTTATTTATTTTAGTTTAGTTTATTTATGTTTATGTTTATTTTATTTATTTTATTTTATTTTTTACTTTTAGTTTAGTTTGGTTTTATTTTATTATTTTTTTTTACGCTTAGTTTATTTTAGTTTTAGTTTATATTTTATTTATTTTAGGTTTATTTATTTATATTTTTTGTTTAGTTATAGGTTGATTATGTTTTATTTTAGTTTAGTTTAGGTTTTATTTTTTATTTTAGTTTTAATCTTTATTTTATTTTATTTTAGGTTTTATTTTGTACATTCATGTCTGGGGTGGTGGCCTGGGGTGGGTCTAGGTCTCAGCTCTGGGGTTTGGGCTCAGTGGCTCAGTTCAGGGTCTGGTTTAGATTAGGCCCAGCCTCAGTGCTCAGGGCCTTTGGGCCTTAGGTTTAGCTCAGTGGTGATCAGCCTTTGGCTCAGGTCATCAGATCAGTGGCCTAGGGCCCATGGTCAGGGCTCAGGGTCATGTGAGCCTGGGCTCATTCAGTCCAAAAGCCCAGGGCCCAGGATCTAATGCCTAGCCAGGAGCCTTTTAAACTACAACCCGACAGTTTATTTAGTTTATTTATTTTTATTTATTTTATTTAGTTTAATATTTATTAAAAAAAATGTTATTTTAGTTTATTTTATAGTTTAGGTTTATGTTTATTTTTTAGTTTAGTTTATCATTATTTTAGGTTTAGTTTTATTTTATTTTTAGTTTAGTTTTATTTTATTTGGTGTATAGTTTATTTTAGGTTTTATATTTAGTTTAATTTAGGTTTAGTTTTATTTTATTATTGGGTTTTTTATTTTAGTTTATTTAGTAGTTAGTTTAGGCTTTAGTATTTTATCTGTTTTATTTTAGTTTAGGTATTTTTTATTTGGTTTAGGTTTTATTATTTATTTATTTTAGGTTTATTTTTTAGGTTTAATTTTTTTTAGTTTTAATTTATTTTATTTTATTTACATTTAGTTTTTATTTTAAGTTATAATTTTAGTTTAGTTTAGTTTTAATCATTTTATCTTATTTTAGTTTTTTATTTTTTTATCTTTACATTTTTTATTTTAGTTTGTGCCTAGGTTTGGGCTAGGTTTAGTCTCAAGTTTTATTTTATTGATCTTTTATTATTTGGCCTAGCTCTTTATTTATCTTATCTTTAGGTTTTATTTTATTTAGGCTCAGCTCAAGCCTTTAGTGTTTCAGGCCCAGTTTCAGATCTCAGGCCCAGGGGTCCAAGATCAGTCAGGGCTCTGGCCTGCCTAGGGCCCAGGATCTAGGGCTCATTATGGTTGCTCAGTGCCCAGTCTGTGGGCTCCAGCCAGTGGCCTGTATCCCAAGGTCCAGTCAGGGGGGCCTAGGGCACAACCCAGGGCCTAGGGTCTTGTGGGTCCAGGGCTGTCATGGCCTAGGATCTGATCTGGGGCTAGGGTTTATTTGTCATTTAGAGTTGTTTCTTTTATTTTTATTTTTTTTTATCTTTTTTAAATCAAGTGTTTTGTTATGTTTATTATTTTATTTTTATTTTATTAGTATTTTATTTTATTTAAGTATTTTTATTTATTTAGCCTATTTATTTAGTATTTATCTTTAGTTTAGTTTTTTATCTTTTGTTTATTTTATAGGTCAGTTTATTTTTTAGTTTTATTTTATTTATTCTTTTGATGTTTAGGTTATATTTTTCATTTTTAGGTTTAGTTTAGGTTTTATTTTATTTTTTTTAGGTGTTTTAGATTTTAATCTTAGGTTTTAATTTTTTAGTTTTATTTATTTTTTTAGTTTTTTATTTTTTTTTTTAGTTTATGTTCAGTGTAGTTTTTCTTTATTTATTTTGTTTACTTTTATCTTAGTTTTAGTTTTTTATTTTATTTTGTTTATTTTTTATTTTATTTTAGTTTAGTTTTTTTTAGTTTAGCTTAGTTTTCTTTTTATTTATTTTAGTTTATTTTTAGGTTTAGGTTTTATTTACTTTATTTTATTTTATTTATTATTTATTTTTATTTTATGTTTAGTTTTTATTTTTAGTTAGGTTTTATTCTTATTTTATCTTTAATTAGTAGTTTATTTATTTTTCCTTTAGTTTAGTATTTTTTAGGTTAGGTTTAGCTCAGGTTTTATCTTATTTTATCTTATCTTATTTAGATTTAGGGCCTTTATTATTTAGGTTTATTTAGTAGTTTAGTCAGGTTAGGGCTCAGTGGTTTAGGGTCTATGATGTTTGTAGTAGGGTAGGGCCCAGGTCAGGTTGGGGCTCAGTTGTGGTGGGTAGTTAGGGTTTAGAGTTTGGGGTTTGGGGCCCATGGTTTGTGTGGTAGGTCAGTTGTAGGTAGGGTTTAGGGCTTTAGGGTTTAGGGTTTAGCATTAGGGTTTTTTATTTTTATTTTAATTTAGTGGTTAAGGGTTTACATTTTAGTGGTTTTAGGTTTTGGTTTAGGTTTTTTTACAGAGAACAAGTTCAGATTCAACATTTCTTCTTTTCAATTTCATCAACCAAGTAACACACCAAGTTCTCTAAGGCATAACCGATGACATAGACAAAAATGAGCACGCATAAAGCAAATCAAAAACCCTAGATAACTAGAAATATCTCTATCAGAAACACGCCATAAGTAGCTCGATCGACTTTTCTTCAATTTCTCCGCTCCATCAACCACCCCGACCTCTCGAGTAGATCCACCATCATATCCTTGATCTCTCCTCTCCACCACCACAGAAACTCTATCGCTCATCCCTTCCAGAATCCACCACTGCCCACCACCACCAATATCCACCAAGACTCCATCCCCACCCACCATAATCCGCTTCACCTCCACACCGCATCTAACCGAACTTGGTTGACGATGTTCGCCACAATGTTCTTCCCATTCTTAGGGTTTTGGTTTAGGTTTATTAGTTTTAGGGTTTAGGTTTATTTTTAATTTATTTAGTTACTTTAGTTTAGGTTTAGGTTTGGGGTTTAGGTTTATGATTTTTTTTAAATCAAATGATTTCATAACAAACAAGAAATTACCAAATCAAACAAGACATTATCCTCTAAAACTATAAAATAGATAAAATAAAATGCAATTCAAAAATTCACAAAAATAGTATTTCACAAAATAATTTAACTCCTAGAGACAATAAAATTTTATTTGATAGAAGGCCAACAAATCTTAAACAAGTAAATCCCATATCATCATCGATGAGTAGTTCTTCCTTCTTCTCCCACTACAGCAAGTAGCAAAGCAGGAGTACCGTAAGAAGCACAACCACAACAAATTTATAGATCTTTCAAATACTCTTAACCTTCTATGTGTAATCGGCAATCATGATGAGGACATTCTTGTAAGCATTGATGAACATGGGGGCACTACACAAGGGTGGGATAAGATGGGTCCAGTTAGAGAAGTGATCATTGAAAAGCCTACCAAAAACTACTCGATGAGATCATGTTTAGTGAGGTCAAGTACCTCAGTACTGAACAACAATCCATCATTGTACATAGACTGGACACCAAGGCCATAAGAGAATGGCCTAATCATTAGCTTAGTGAGGAGTGCAGCCTCTAAGGATCCCACCTTATCACCTTTTTTAATTACCTTAACCGGGGTGATAAATTCAACAATACCCTTACTGATCTTATTTAGGATGTTGAGAACCTAGAAGAACGAAGTCTATGAAGGATCCATACCGGTGTTCTGAGGAACCACAAACCAATAGGTGCAATAAGACCAACATGTGTGTAAGAGCACCAACTTTGTATTTCACAACCTTTCATAAAATCACCTTTCATAAAAATCAGACAACCGGTTTAGGGTTTGTGGGGTTTTAGGTTTAGTGTGGTTTGTGGGTTAGGTTAGGTTCTTGGGTTTAGTGGTTTAGGGTTTAGGTTTAAGGTCTGGGTTTTAAGCATTAGGGTTTAAGGTTTTGGCTTTAGGTTTGGGGTTTAGATTGTAGTTTAGTGTCAGGTATGCAAGGTTTAGGTTTAGTTTTAGGTTTAGTTTAGCTTTTAGGATTTGTGGATTTAGGGTTTAGAGTTTTTTTAAAAAAATTAAGTAAACCTAGGTTTAGTTTATTTAGTTTATTTATTATTTCTTTTAGTTTGTTTTATTTTTATTTCAATTTATGTTTATTTTTTTATTTTATTTATTTTAGTTTATTTATTTTAAATTTATTTATTTCAATTTAGGTTTTTATTTTTTATTTATTTTTAGGTTTAGTTTAGGTTTACTTTTTTAGTTTTATTTTTTATTTTATTTTTAGTGTTTTATTTTTATGTTTATTTTAGATTTAGTTTATTTTATATTTTATTTTTTTTTGGTTTAGGTTTTAGATTTTATTTTTTTATTAGATTTTATTTTTAGTTTAAGTTTAGTTATTTTAGGTTTATTTTATTTTATTTTATTTAGTTTAGGTTTAGGTTTAGGTTTAGTTTATTTTAGGTTTAGATCTAGGTTTTTATTTATTTTAGTTTACTATTTTAAGTTAAGTTTAGTTTATTTATTTTATTTTATTTTTATTTTTTATTTTAGGTTTAGTTTTTTTTATTTTTATTATTTTTGATTTTATTTTTAGGTTTAGTTTTTATTTTATTTTATTTTCAGTTATTTTTTTTTTATTTTACATTTAGTTTTATTTTATTTTTTTAATTTAGTTTTGGTTCATATTTATTTTATTTTAGTTATTTTTATTTATTTTATTTTTAGGTAGGTTTAGGTTTTATCTTTATTTTATTTTATTTTTATTTAAGTTTAGTTTTATTTATTTATTTTATTTTTAGGTTTTATTTAGTTTAGTTTAGGTTTTTAGGTTTTTAGGGTTTTTAGGTTTAGGTTTAGTTTAGCATTTTATGGTTTAGGGTTTTAGGTTTTGGTGGGGTTTTGGGGTTTAGGGGTTTAGTGTTTAGGCTAAGGTTTAGGGTTTAGGTTTAGGATTGGGGTTTAGGATTTTTTTAACTAAAAGGAATTTATTGCTCAAAAAAAATAGTACAAGAAGATAGAGACTAAACTCAAGAAGAAAGAAACTACTGCTCAAATGAGCTATAGGAAAATCCTAAAGAGTTTAGTCCCTAAACTAATACATCAAAGAGCAATAAAGGAAAAAACAAAGACAAAACTATGAAAGCCTAGCAAAAGGTAGTAAAGGGGAAGAATCCACAGAGCTCCAAAAGAACCTCGAAAGAGATGAAGATCCATAAGAAATGGAAACCTGCAACCTACAACTGAAGACAACTCTAGCCATCTAAGAAAAAAGAGACCATTAGAAAGACTCTATAGCTCCCTCCAAGAAGAAGAAAAGACCAACTAAAAAAAAAAAGAACCTACAACCCAAGAAGAAATCTCAAAGGAGATCAAAACCAAAGAGAAAAAAACTCAAGCTGATATGAGAAAAGAAGGATAGTCACAATAATGAGGCATCAAATCCTAAGTGTATCCACATTCAAAGAAGTGTTACAAATAGTAGAGTCACCACAAAAATATCAAGGAAAAATCCATCATATCATCATAGCCATCCCAAAAGAAAAATACAAACCTATCATAATAGCCACCCAACCAAACAAAAAAAGTGAAGCTAAGGAAACAAAAGAGAGAGGAGACCAACAAATAAAATTAACATAAGGCAATCCCAAGAAAACCAAATATGAACACCTCTTAAAAAGAGGAGAAAAGAAGCTCACAACCCAAAAAAAAAAGAGCCCTCAAAGAAGCAGAGCCCACAACAACACCACAATCTAATGCCACAAAGGCACCAAGCAAACATAGCCCACAACACCAATCCAACCAAGGCACCAACCAAAGGAAAGTAAACAACCAACAGAGTAGCCACACAATAGAGCACCCAAGAAAAATGGCCCAAGAAAGAGCAAGTGAACCAAACCAACCAACAAAAAAAAGAAGAAGGCTAGCAATAGCTAAAATAAATAGCTAGAGAAACAACCAACCAATGGACAAACCACACGCCAAGGACAAAAGCCCAACCTACCAACAACAAAGAAAGCAAAAGCACCAACCAAAGAAATGCAAGCCAATAGGAACAAAGCCACCAAAGACAAACCAACCAAAAGGGCACCAAAACCCAAACACAGAAAAACTCCAAGCCAAAATGAGGAAAATTAGCCAAGAAGCCAATACTCTAGCTAACAAGAAAACACACAACAAAAGCCAACCAACAGAGAAAAAAACAAGCCAAAAGAAAAACCTCCCAAAGACACGAGAGATTATTTCTAAGAAGCTTTAAAATAAGTAACCCTTGGCAAGTGAGGAGGGGCATAAATCTGAACACTTTTTCTTCTTTTCTTCTTATAAATAGTTTTATAACCATGCCCTTTCTCCAAAAAAAATATCCATCAAAAATGAATCAATATTGTTATAAAAGGCATGGGGATCAACAGAAGCTATCAATTTCAAATAAGAGCATTCAGAATCATCCACAACATTAGACAAAGGAAAATCAGAAGTAGTATGCATTTCAGAATTAGAAGTTAAAGAAGGAGCAAAAATAGCTTTATTAAGAAGACAATTATCAATATTTTCACCTTCCAACAAAATCTAAAGAGTATCCTCCCTATCTTCATTCATAAAAGAAGCAAGAGAAGCATAATCCAGATTTTAGTATAATCTTCATGTAAAATAAAATAAGATTCAAATCACTTAGAAACACATAGCATATTACCAAAATTATGAATAAAATTACCAACCATAGAAAAACCATCATTTTGAACGAAATAGAACTATTAACAGAGAGAATTGTCACATGTATCTAAATCTTATTTTTTAAAAGAAGGATCACCAATATTAACATGATTGTCAGGACCAGAAGTTAAAATATCAAAAATAAGAACTTTTTTTCACCACCATTCTTAATCAAAGAAGGCAAAGAAATAGTCTCTTTCCCATGATCTAAAGTAGAAATAGGAGAAAGAGAAACAACATCCAACTTGGAAGAAATGGTGTTAGCATCAATAATACTAACCATCATAATGAAAGGACTTATGCATACATCCAAACCATTAGAATCATTAACCACCTCTAAAGTCTTCCCTTTAATAAAATAATTTAAAGAAACACTTAGAGCATGATTATTAGTTAAAATATTTTCCAAAACATCAAAATTACCTTTCACATTAGACAAATCATTAATAGGCAAAATTTATTTAGAAGATTAAGAAACTTGGTTTTGCAAAACATCAAAATTTTGAAAAGCATATTTTCCATTATCCAACTTGAGAGAATCATCAATTTTTCAAATTGAATTCTTACTGGTGGTTTTCTTCCTAAGAGAGGGATGAGCAATAAAGCATTCAAAATTTCATGCTAATGAATCTTACAATGATTACAAAAAATGGGAAAGTTCTCAAAATAACTTTCTAAAATAATCATCTCTGAACAACAAAATTTCATTTCGATATTTTTTAGTAATATCAATCACTACAAGAATTCTAACAATAGATGGTCTAGAAGAAGCAATTGTTACTTGATCAACTTGCAAAGGATGACCAAAAATCAACCCAATAGCATAAATAAATTGATGATTAAATAGATGAATCCTCAAATTAGGTAATGAAATCCAAATGGGAACATATGAGACTCTTCATTAACATCAAACATAGTGAATACATTTGATAATTAAAAACATAGTAAGAATGCCTAGAAAAAATTATTCATAATCAAAGTCATTAGAAAGTTTAATCTGAACATGCCTTGCATCAATTAGCCCAATAGATAAAAAGAACCAAATAAATTTAAGCTATCAAAAAAAGAAAGAATATCTTCCATCTTTGGTTTAAATGAAAACTTTCCAATCAAAGAAAAAGAAAAAAAAAGGCTCTAATATTTCAATATCCTCATGAAATCATAATTGGACACCTTTAAAAGTCATATGAAGCAAATTCAAAGGAGGCTCGTGGAGGAATTCTTACCACTAAAGCCTCTTTGAAAGATTTTAATAATAGGTAATTTAGAGGTAGGGCTACCCAAAATCTGATGCCCTAGCTAGATCCATCGACACTGATTTACCCCATGGATTTGAAGAAGCTGTCATGAAGAAACGGTCAAGATCGCCCAAGGCCGACAATCTATAGAATCAAGAGAAAACACTCAAAACTCACCAAGAACAGGGATCCCAAAAGTGCTCAATAAGGGTTTAGTTTTTAGTTTTAGGTTTAGTGTTTATTAGTTATTATTAGGTTTTATTAGTTTATTATTATTTTTTATGTTTAGTTTAGTTAGTTTAGTTTTAGTTAGGTTATTAGTTTTGTTTTAGTTATATTATTTTTGGTTAGTTTTTAGGGGATAGGTTTATTTTATTATTTAGTTAGTTGATTTAGTTTATTTTCTTAGGGTTTAGTTTATTTTAGTATATTTATTAGTTATTATTAGTTAGTTTGTTATTTATTTATTTTAGTTAGTTAATATTATTAGTTTATGGTTTTATTATTATTTAAGTTTTAGTTAGTTTTGTTAGTGGTTTTGTTTTATTAGTTTAGTTTGTATTTATTAGTTTATTAGTTTAGTTATGGGTTTAGGTTTATTAGTTTATTATTATTAGTTTTTTAGTTTAGTTTATGGCTTAATTTTTTATTAGTTATATAATATTTATTATTATTTTTAGTTAAGTTAGTTGGTTTATTATTCATTTTATTTTAGATTAGCTTTTTTTGTTTATTATTATTAATAGATTATGTTTAATATTATTAGTTTTATTATTATTATTATTTAGCTTATTTATTTAGTTAGGGTTTAGGGTTTAGTTATTTAGTTATTTAATAAGTTATTATTAGTTATTATTATTAGTTTATTAGTTAGTTAGTTAGTTATTTATTTAGTTTAGCTAGTTTGTTATTAGTTAATGGTTTTATAATTTTTAGGTTTTAGTTTGTTTTATTATGGTTTTTATTTTATTAGTTTAGTTTTATTAGTTCATTTATTAGTTTATTAGTGTACTTAGTTTAGCTATGGGTTTAGGTTTATTAGTTTATTATTATTAGTCTTTTAGTTTAGTTTATGGTTTAGTTTTTTAATTAGTTATTATTGGTTATTTATTTATTATTATTATTATTACTAGTTTAGTTAGTTGGTTTATTATTATTTTAGTTTTAGCTTAGTTTTTTTTAGTTTATCATTATTATTAGTTTATGTTTATTATTAGTTTATTATTATTATTTAGTTTATTTATTTTATTTAGTTTAGTTTAATTATTTTGGTTATTTGTATTTAGTTTATTAATTAATTTATTTGGTTAGTTAGTATTATTATTATTATTATTATTAATTTTTTATTAGTTTAGTTATTTATTTATTTAGTTTATTATTATTATTATTTGTTTATTTATTAGGTTTATTAGTTTTGTTATTTTTAATTTTGTTTATTTAGTTATTAGTTTATTAGTTTATTATTGGTTAGTTATTATTACTTTTTTTAGTTTGGTGTTTTATTTTTAGTTTATTATTATTTATTAGCTAGTTTATTTGGTTTAGTTATTATTATGTTTATTTATTAGTTAGTTTTTATTATTTTTTAGTTTAGGTTTATGGTTTAGTTTTAGTTAGTTATTCAGTTATTTATTTTTAGTTAATATTATTAGTTTATTATATTTAGTTTTAATTTTTATTTAATAGGGTTTTAGTTTATTTATTAATTAGTTTAGTTTTATTAGTTTTCGTTAGTTAGTTTATTAGTTTGTTTATTTTTATTGGTTTTAATTATTAGTTTATATATTATTAGTTTTAGTTTTATTAATTTTATTTAGTTTATTATTAGTTATATTAGTTATTATTCATTTATTAGTTTTATTAGTTTTTAGTTTATTATTTATTAGTTAATTACTAGTTTATTAGTTTATTTAGTTAGTTTTAGTTTAGTTTTATTAGTTTATTAGTTTTTTATTTTTTAATTATTATTATTAATTTTATTAGTTTAGTTATTAGTTATTTTAGTTTAGTTTGGTTTGTTTTTTTTTTATTAGTTTTATTAGGTTTATTGTTTAGTTTATTTAGTTTTATTATTATTTTTATTTTTATTATTAGTTTTAGTTATTATTATTAGTTTATTAGTTTTAGTTAATTTAGTTATTAATTATTTTTTTGTTAGTTTAGTTTTTATTAGTCTATTATTATTAGTTCATTATTTTTAGTTTTATTACTTAATTTTTATTTAGTTTATTATTATTTATTATTTTAGTTAGTTTAATGTTTTGTTTAGTAATAGTAATTTATTATTTAGTTTATTATTTATTAGTTTAGTTTAGTTTTTTATATGTTTAGGTTTTATTATTTTAGTGTTTTTAGTTATTATTAGTTTTAGTTTAGTTTATTTTTTTATTATTAGTTATTAGCTTATTAGTTTAGTTAGTTTTATTTAGTTTATTAGGTTTATTTATTATTATTAGGTTTAGTTTATTTATTTAGGTTTTATTTATTATTTAGTTTATTATTAGTTTAGTTTTTTTTTATTAATTTGGTTATTAGATTTGCTTTTATTATTGGTTTAATAGTTTAGTGTTAGTTATTATTAGTTATTTAGTTTTTTATTAGTTTTTTAGTTTTATTAGTTTTAGCTATTATTATTTAGTTAGTTTATTATTAGGTTTAATTAGTTTATTAGTTTTATTTTTAGTTATTTATTATTTATTAGTTTTAGTTTTAGTTTAGTTTATTATTAGTTTAGTTTATTGGTTTTTTAGTTTATTATTAGTTTATTTATTAGTTAGTTATGTTTAGGGTTTAGGTTTAGGTTATTTAGTTGGTTTAGTTTATTTGTTTTAGTTTAGTTTTATTTAGTTTTAGTTTTTTTAGTTTTTGTTTTTTATAGTTTTAGTTTTTTATTTATATTTAATTTAGTTATTAGTTTGTTTATTAGTTTAGTTAGTTTTTTATTATTAGTTTATTAGATTCTTAGTTTTATTAGTTTAGTTTAGTTTATTATTTGTTTTATTTTAGTTTATTATTATTAGTTTTTTTATTATAAATTAGTTTTAGTTTTAGTTAGTTTAGTTTAGTGTTTTATTAGTTTATTAGGGTTTAAGGTTTAGGGTTTTAGGGTTTGGGGTTTAGATATGGGTTTAAGGTTTTAGGGTTTAGGGTTTAGGTTTAGGTTTAGGGTTTAGGGTTTAGGTTTTTGGGGTTTAGGTTTAGTGTTAGGTCATTTTCTTTTTTTATTTTGTTATTTATAGGGTTTAGGGGTTTAAGTTTTTTAGGTTTAGGTTTTGGGATTTTTTTACAATAAATTCAAATTCAACATTTCTTCTTTTTATTTCATCAACCAAGTTCTTTAAGACAAGACATAGATAAAAAATGAGCACATCGAGCAAATCAAAACTTTAACTAGAACTATCTCTATAAAGACATAGTTCCATAAGCATAAGGTGGATTGGAGTTCTTCTGTTTCTCTAGTTCCCATCAAAACCACCCGGCGAGTAGGGGTCCACCATCATATTTATCTCTCCCCACCACCATATAACCTCCGTCCCTCCTCCATAACCACCAAAACTCATCACCACCATGTAACACCTCTATATCCCCTGCGTCTTCACCCTTCGCCTCCATCTAGACACGGTTGATGATGTTCATGTCATTAGGTTCTTCCCATTCTTAGGGTTTAGGTTTAATTTAGGTTTATTAGGTTTTAGGTTTAGGTTTATTTTTAATTTTTTAGTTACTTTAAGTTTAGGTTTAGGTTTAAAGTTTATGGTTTAGGTTTAGGGTTTAGGTTTAGGATTTAGTAGTTTAGGGTTAATTAGGTTTAGGTTTATTTTTATTTTGGGTTTAAGTTTAAGGTTTAAGTTTAGGGTTTTAGGTTTAGGGTTTGTTTAGGGTTTAAGGTTTAGGTTTTAGGTTTAGGGTTTAGGATTTAAGGTTAGCAGGTTTAAGGTTAGTTTAGGGTTTATGATTTAGCTTTAGCTTTTAGGTTTAAGTTTTGATTTAGTTTAGGTTTAAGGTTAGTTTAGAGTTTAGTTTAGAATTTTATTTAGGGTTTAAGTTTAGGTTTAGAGTTTAGAATTAGGGTTGGTTTAGGGTGTTAGTTTAGGGTTTGTGGTTTAGTTTAGTTTAGGTTAGTTTTGGTTTAGGGTTTAGAATTTAGGATTAGGTTTTAGGTTTATTTATTTTTTCAATAGGTTTAGGTTTATTTAGTTTATTTTATTTATTTTAGCTAATTTTATTTTCTATTTAAGTTTATTATTTTATTTAATTTATTTATTTTAAGGTTTTCTATTTTTGTTTATTTTTTGATTTTGTTTAGGTTTATGTTTATTTTTAGTTTAGTTTATTTTGATTTTTTTAGGTTTAGGTTTTTTTTATTTTAAATTTAGGTTTAGGTTTTATATTATTTTTTTAAACTTTAAGTTTGGGTTTTATTTTAGGCTTATTTAGGTTTTATTTTTTTAGTTTAGGTTATATTTTAGTTTATTTTATTTTATTTATTTTAGGGTTTAAGTTTTATATTTTAGTTTAGTTATAGGTTAATTTTAATTTAGGTTTAGGTTTTATTTTAGTTTATGGTTTAGGTTTTTATTTTTTTTTATATGTTTAGGTTTTATTTTTTTTTATTTTATTTTAGGTTTATTTTAATTTGTATTTTATTTTATTTAGATTTTTTATTTTAGTTTAATTTTATTTTTTAGTTTAGTTTAGGTTTTATTTATTTTATTATGGTTTAGTTTTATTTTTTATTTTATTTTTTTAGGTTTAGGTTTAAGTTTAAGTTTTTTTATTTTATTTTATTTTAATTTTATTTAGGTTTAGGTTTTATTTTTTTTATTTTAAGCTTTATTTAGTTTAGGTTTAGGTTTTAGGGTTTAGAGTTTATGGTTTAGGGTTTAGGTTTAGGGCTTAGGATTAGGGTTTAGGATTAGGGTTTTGTTTTAGTTTAGGGGTTTAGGTTTAGTTTAGGGTTTAGGGTTTAGGGTTTAGGGTTTTAGGTTTTAGGGTTTTTTTTTAGGGGTTTAGGATTTAGGGTTTAGGGTTTAGGATTTAAGGTTTAGGGGATTTAGGGTTTAGTTTTAAAATTAAAGATTGGATTAGGTTTATTTATTTTAGTTAGTTTATTTTTTATTTTGTTTAATTATATTATTTTATTTAGATATTTTTTATTTTATTTATTTATTTTTTTAGGTTCTTTATTTTAGTTTATTTTTTTAGGTTTAGGTTTAGGTTTATGTTTATTTTTATGTTTAGTTTTATTTTTATTTTAGGATTTAGGATTTTTAGGGTTTAGGGTTTAGGGTTAGCTTAGGTTTTAATTAAAATAGGTTCAAGGTTTAGGGTTTACATTTATGGTTTAGGGTTAAGGTTTTTTTTTAATTTTTTAATTAAGTAATGTTTAAGTTTATTTAGTTTATTTTTTATTTATTTTAATTTATTTTATTTTAATTTTATTTAAGTTTATTTTTTATTTATTTAGTTTATTTTGGTTTATTTATTTTAGTTTAGGTTTTTATTTTAATTTTTTTAGATTTAGGTTTATTTTAGTGTAGTTTATTTTTATTATATTTTTTAGGTTTAGGTTTTTTTTATTTTAGGTTTAGGTTTAGGTTTTATTTGTTTAGGTTTAGGTTTTAGATTTTATTTTAAGTTTATTTTAGGTCATTTTAGTTTTGGTTTAGGTTTAGGTTTAGTTTAATTTAGGTTTATGTTTTAGTTTTATTTATTTTATTTTAATTTATTTTAGTTTAGGTTTAGGTTTTTTATTTTTTTTATTTTAGGTTTAAACTTTTTTTAGTTTATGGTTTAGGTTTTATTTTTATTTATTTTTGATTTTACTTTTTTTTGGTTTATTTTTGGTTTAGGTTTTATTTAGTTTTATTTTATTATATTTTAGGTTTATTTTAATTTTATTTTAGGTTTCATTTTATTTTTAGGTTTTAGTTTAATTAGATTTTATTTATTTTATTTTAGTTTAGTTTTAATTTTATTTTGTTTTCTTAAGTTTAGGTTTAGGTTTCGGTTTTAGTTTATGATTTTATTTTATTTTATTTTAGTTTAGGTTTTTTTTTATTTTTAGGTTTTATTTAGTTTAGGTTTAGGTTTTTAGCTTTTTAGAGTTTACGATTTAGGGTTTAGGGTTTAGGGTTTATTATTTAAGGCTTGGGGTTTAGGGTTTAGGGTTAAGGGTTTAGGGTTAGGGTTACTGTTTAGGTTTTAGGGTCTACGGTTTAGGTTTTAGGGTTTGATGTTTAGGGTTTTAGTGTTTAAGGTTTAGGGTTTAGGGTTTTGTGGTTTGTGGTTTAGATTTAAGGTTTAGTTTTAGTTTAGGGTTTAGTTTTAGCTTTAGGTATTTAGTATTATTGGTTTTTCTTTCTTTTTTCTTTTTTAATAGAGAACAAATTCATATGGAACATTTCTTCTTTTCGATATCATCAGCAAAATAACACACCATGTTTTCTATGTTAAAAGTGACGACATAGATAAAAACTGAGCAGGCTCGGAGCAAATAAAAAACCGTAGATAACTAGAACCATCTCTGCTATAAAGACAATTCTATAAGCAGTAGATCAGATTGAACATTCTTCAGCTTCTCCAATTCCCAATAAAACCAAGCTGACCACTTTAGTAACGGGTTCCACCATCATATCCCCGATCTCTTCTTGCACCACCACCATGGTTATAACCTCTGTCACCACTCCACCCTTCGTACTCACCACTTCTTCGACCACCACCTCCATATCCCCGACCACCACAATGATAATTATCGCCTCGCCTTCCTCCACCTGATCTAGACTGAGCTGATGGTGATGTTCTTGTTTTAAGGTTTTGCCCATTCTGGGGTTTAGTTTAGGTTAGTTTATTAGTTTTAGGGTTTAGGTTTATTTTTAATTTATTTAGTTACTTTAGGTTTAGATTTAGGGGTTGGGTTTAGGGTTTAGGGATTAGGGATAGGGTTTAGGGTTTAGGGATTAGGTTTTAGCATTTAGGGTTTACGATTTTAAGGTTTATGCTTTCAGGGTTTAATGTTTAGGATTAGGGTTTAGGGTTTAGGGTTTTTTAAGGTGTAAGGATTATGATTTAGTGTTTAGGGTTTAGTGTTTAGGGTGTAGGTTTTAGGATTTAGGGTTTTGGGTGTAGGTTTTAGGATTTAGGGTTTAGGGTTTTTAGGGTTTAGGATTTAGTGTTTAGGGTTTAGTGTTTAAGATTTAAGTTTTAGGGCTTAAGATTTAGGCTTAAGGTTCAAGTTTTAGTTTAGGGTTTAGGATTTTTGATTTATTTTTTCAAATTGAACAAATTCAGATTCAACATTTCTTCTTTTTGATTTCATCAACCCGGTAACACACCAAATTTTCTAAGGCACAAGCGACAACATAGATTAAAAATGAGCATGCATAGAGCAAACCAAAAATACTAGATAACTAGAACCTTGTCTACTGTAGAGAGATAGTTCCATAAGTGACATATCTGATAGGTTATTCTTTAGTTTCTCCAGTTCCCATTTGAACCTCCCCAGCCTCTCGAGTAGTGGGGTCCACCATCAAATCCCCGATCTCTCCCTCTGCCACTACCATGGCGCCTCCGTCACTCCTCCTCCATAACCACCACCACTCGACCATCACCTCCATATCCACCACCTCGATCCCCACCACCACTGATAACCGCCTTCAACCGACTCCGCTAGATCTAGATTGAGCCTGGTTGACGGTGATGTTCCTGCCGTCAAGGTTCTGCCCACTCTTAGGGTTTAAGTTTTTTTAGGGAAAGTTAAAATTTTTTTACCTTAAAAATAAAGGATACAATGTCCTTAAAATGGGTAAAGCTCAAATTTCTACTGCTCACAGAGCTACAAGAAACCTAAAGAGCTAAACCCCTATCTAAGTACAATGGAAAAACAAAAATAACATAGCAAAAGCAATCGCATAAAAGAAAATCAGAAAGTACAAAAAAAGGACTAATAAAACTTAAGAAAGTAGTAAAAGGACTAGTTAACAGCAGTTCATGATCCCTTTGAGAAGGAAAGATCCACATCAACAATGAGTTGGTTGAGTAAAGATCATTCAATCTGTGAAGTTCCAACCTACAAAAGAAATATACAAAACAATACAAAGGAAATGGCCATAGCTCAAGGAAAAATGATAAAGTAAACAGTTTAGAAAGCGCTGAGAAAGAGAAGGCTCAAGATCTGTTAAGATCATCTCAAGGGGCAACAATACATATAAGCATCCAAAATTCATGAGAAGGGTTACAATCATATGCATGCTATCAACTAGAGAGAAGATATAGGGAAACATCAAGGCCATCATAGCTAGCATACCTGATATAAGCAACCATCCAAGGCAAAATAGTCCATAGTGATCTAATTCTTGCACCAAAAAAATAGAGAAAAATAGCCAAACAAGCGAAACCCTAACCAAAACCCACAATGACCAAACACATAAAGCCAACATCTCAGTTACAAAGGTAGAGAACAACCCACTATCTCAGAGCACTAGCAATCCAAATCCAAGGGAAAAACCTCCACCCAAATAACAAAATAGTATTAAAAGATAAGCACCAGAGAGGAAAATAAATACAAGAGAGACCAAGAGGGCATCTAGAAGTTACCATCAAAACCACCAAGGTGGCCAAATGGAAAGCAAATCCACCATCACCAACCAAGAGAGAAATATCAGGGAATAAGAGAGCCAACTAAACTGAAGGGAGTCAATACGAACAACCAACATAAGCCCAAAATACCAAGCCACTACACAAGCATCCAAGGTAAGAGAACAGCCATAAAAACCCCTCAAGCAGCTAACCCCAATAAGTCCTAAAATAAGACCAAAAAAACCATAAGAGCTCATATCCTCCACCAACAAAATAGCCAATAAAACCACCCAGAATAAACAGATGAGTAGTAGGAAAAAGAAAATCAACACCCAAACTTGGAAGAAAAAATAAAGGAAAAATAGTTGCACCCAAGAGAGGATAACCAACCCAAGAGCATACCAGAAACCCAACCAAAATCACGTAAACCTACCATCAAGCAGGCAACACATCCATAACAACCAGACAAAACACACTAGTTAGCCAACAAAAATTAGCAAACATAGCTAATACAAAGCCCAAAAAAAGGGAAAAAAGATAATAATAGACAAAACCCACCACGGAGATCTCCAAAACAACCATGAAATAAAAATGGTAGTCACCCAACCAAACCAGAAATGGCCAAGGAGAACCACCCAACCACACGCAACAAAATAATAAGGAAAGGAATAAGGCCAAAGGAAAACAAAACCCCATCCAAATTAGAAAGAGTAGATATTCACTACAAGGAGAAAATAGGAGACAACACATAACTAACTCCAATTCACAAGGTAGATAGAACCAACCAAAAAAAACCTCCAAGCCAAACCAGGAAAGGAGAACCAAGATAGAAGAAGTCAATAGTATCCATAAAAAAATAACCACCCAAAATAGCTAGGCAGATGAAAGAAAAAAAATAGCAGCAACCAGTAGAACCAACCATAGCATCCACAAATCCAATTCAAAAGGCCAGCAAAACTAGAGCAAACCCAAAATTCATTGGTAAAAGGGTAGGCTAAAATGTACAACCACAACCCGAGACACAAAGCATGAGCCATAGAAGAAAACCACCAGCTCGAGGATAGGAAAACCAATTAAAAATAGCACCACTAAGACCCAAAAATGGCAGAGAAATAGAAGAATGGGGTAAACTTGAAGGGGGCTTAATTATAGGAATAAACTCACCAAAAACAACTTCTTAGTGAGGGAAGAAAAAAATACAACAAAAAATTGATTGAATAAAACCACCATAGAAAAAGGTTAAAATTTGAGGTAAGGCAGTCTAGTGTTATCTGGATTGACCAGACCATGTAGATGCTTAGGTATGCTATGCTTATCAAATAAAGTGAGCTCATTTAATCACCCCCCCAAATAGCTAGGAAATCACACAAGCATTACTTTCATGAAGAATGAGAAATTTTGTAGCAAACTTGAGAAAGAAGCTTTTAGTGTGATTAAGAAGATAGAATAAGTCGATTTCCATTTTATTATTATTATGCATATCAAGTAAAGAAGAGCATCAACTTTAATCCAAATATTATAGAGGCCTTTGCTTAAATAAATATCAATAGCTTTGTTAACAGTAATGAGTTTAGCATAAATAACAAAATAAGCTTTAAGGTTTATAGTTTTTGGTTTTTTTTAACAAAGAACAAATTCAGATTCAACATTTCTTCTTTTTGATTTTATCAACCAAGTAACACACCAAGTTTTCTAAGACACAATCGACAACATAGATAAAAAAGAGCACGCATTGAGCAAATCAAAAACCCTAGATAACTAGAACTGTCTCTACTATAAAGACACATATGTGCGTGCGTCAGTTGGCCATTCTTCACTTTCTCTAGTTCCCATCGAACCACCCGGCCTCTCAGTAGTAGGATCCACCATCATATCTCCGATCTATCCCTCCACCACCACCATGGCTGTAACCTCCATCTGTCCTCCCACCTCCATAACCACCACTTCTCCGACAACCACCTCCATATCCACCAGCACCTCCAGATTCCCCACCGCCACTGCGATAATCTCCACCTCTACCATCACCTCCATAGCCAGATCTTGACTAAGCCTGGTTGACGGTGATGTTCTTGTCATCATGGTTCTACCCATCCTAAGGGTTTAGGTTTATTTGCTTTTAGGTTTTAGGTTTTAGGTTTATTTTTTATTTATTTAATTACTTTAGGTTTAGGTTTAGGGTTTGGGGTTGAGGGTTTAGGGCTTAGGGCTTATGGTTTAGGGTTTAGGGTTTAGGGTTTAAGGTTTAAGGGTTTATGCTTTTAGGGTTTAGGGTTTATGGCTAGGGTTTTGGGTTTAGAGGTTAGTTTTGGGTTTAGGTTTGTAGGTTGTAGGTTGGGTTTAGGTTTGGGGTTTATGTTTAATTTAGGGTTTAGGTTTTTTAAATTAAGTAAATGGGTTTAGGTTTATTTACTATATTGAGTTTATTTTTATTCCTTTTAGTTTATTTTCTTTTATTTTTATTTAGGTTTATTTTTTATTTATTTAGTTTAGTTTATTTTAAGTTTATTTATTTTAATTTATGGTTTTAATTTTAATTTATTTTTTTTAGGTTTAGGTTTATTTTTGTTCAATTTTATTTTTATTTTATTTTTAGGTTTAGGTTTTTTTTTCTTTTTTTTTTAGGTTTCTTAGGTTTTATTTTATTTTTTTTTAGGTTTAGGTTTGAGGTTTTAGGTTTATTATAGGTTTTATTTTTTAGTTTAGGTTTAGGTTTATTTTAGTTTATTTTATTTTATTTAGTTTAGGTTTATGTTTATTTAATTTATTTTAGGTTTAGGTTTAGGTTTTATTTATTTTAGTTTAGGTTTAGGTTTATTTTATTTTTATTTTAAGTTTAGTTTTTTTTAGTTTAGGGTTTAGGTTTTATTTTTTATTTATTTTTAGGTTTAGGTTTTTATATAGTTTTTATTTAATTTGATTTTAGGATTATTTTATTTTTCATTTAGTTTCAATCTTTATTTATTTTATTTTATTTTTACTTTTTTATTTTATTTTATTTTAGCTTTAGGTTTAGGTTTTAGTTTAGGTATTTATTTTATTTTATTTTATTATTTTATTTAGGTTTAGGTTTTTTTTATTTTATTTTTAGTTTTTATTTATTTTAGGTTATTTGGTTTTAGGGTTTAGGGTTTAGGGTTTTAGGGTTTAGTATTTTAGGGTTTAGGGTTTAGGGTTAGGCTTTAGGGTTTAGGGTTTAGGGATTAGTGTTTAGTCTTTAGGCTTTGGGGTTTAGGATTTAGGGTTTAGGCTTTAAGCTTTAGGGTTTAGGGCTTTTAGGGTTTAGGGCTTATGGTTTAGGGTTTATTTAGAGTTTAATGTTTAGGTTTAGGGTTTAGTGTTTAGGGTTTACTGTTAGGGTTAGGTTTAGAGTTAGGTTAGGGTTTATGTTTAGGTTTTAGGAGTTTAAGGTTTAGGTTATTTTATAGTTTAGGGTTTAGGTTTAGAGTTTAGGGTTTTAGGTTTTAGGTTTATTTGGTTTAGGGTTTATTCTTAGGATTTAGTTTAGGTTTAGTTTTTAGGGTTAGGGTTTAGGTTTAGGCTTTAGTTTTAAGGTTTATGATTTAAGTTTAGTTTAGGTTTAGGTTTAATTTAAACTTTAGGATTTAGGTTTTGAGTTTAGGGTTATTTAGGTTAGGTTTAGTTTAGGGATTTAGGGTTTAGTTTAGGTTTGGGTTAGGTTTATTTAGTTTAGGTTTTTTTATTTAGGGTTTAAGTTTAGGTTTTATTTAGGGTTTATTTAGGTTTAGGGATAGTTTTAGGGTTTAGGATTTTTTTTTTAAAATTAAGTAAACCAATGTGTTTAGGTTTATTTAGTTTATTTAGTATGTCTTTTATTTATTTTAGTTAATTTTATTTCTTATTTTTATTTGGTTTAGTTTATTTATTTTAAGTTTGTTTATGTTAGTTTAGGTTTTTTATTTTAGTTTATTTTTTAGGTTTAGGTTTAGGTTTTGGTTTATGTTTATTTTTTTAGTTTAGTATTATTTTTTTTTTTTTTTTTGGTTTAGGTTTTACTTTTTATTTTTAGGTTTAGATTTAGGTTTTTATTTTATTTTTTAGTTTAGGTTTTAGTTTAATTTAAGGTTTATTTTAGGTTTTATTTTTATTTAGGTTTAGGTTTATTTTTTTATTTATTTTATTTTATTTTTAAGTTTAGTTTATTTTAAGTTTAGGTTTATGTTTAGGTTTTATTTATTTTATTTAATCTTTTTATTTTTTAGTTTATTTTATGTTTTTATTTATTTTATTTTAAGTTTAGTTTTTATTTTTTATTTTATTTTTTTTAAAGTTTATAGTTTGGTTTAGGTTTTAGTTTATGTTTTTATTTTATTTTATTTCTTCTTTTATTTTGGTTTAGCTATTTTTATTTATTTTATTTTTAGGTTTAATCTAGTTTAGGTTTAGGTTTTTAGCTTTTTTAGTTTAGTTTAGTTTGGTTTTAGGTTTTGGGGTTTAGGGTTTAAGGTTTTATTTTTTTTTTAGGGTTTAGGGTTTATGGTTTTTAGGGTTTGGGTTTAGGTTTTAGGGTTTAGGAATTAGGATTAGGGTTTTAGGGTTTAGGGTTTTGTTTATAATTTATGGTTTAGGGTTTAGGTTTTTTTTAGGTTTAGGTTTAGGTTTTTTATATTAGGGTTTTAGGGTTTAGGGTTTTTTAATTTTGGTTTAGGGTTTAGGATTTTTTAGTAGGTTTAGGTTTTAGTTTAGGATTTAGTTTTTTTTTTTTTTAGACAATTGATTCTTTCTTCTTTTTTATTTATTTATTTATTTTTATTTTTTATTTATTTATGTTTACTTTTATTTTATTTTATTTAGATTATTTATTTTGGGTTTATTTTTTTAGGTTTTTATTTTATTTTATTATTTAGGTTTAGGTTTAGGTTTCTTTTTTAGTTGTTTATTTATATTTTATTTTAGGTTTAGGTTTATTTTCTTTTAGGTTTAGGTTTTATTTTATTTTAGGTTTAGGTTTCAGGTTTTTATTTTAGGTTTAATTTTAGGTTTAATTTTCTTGTTTAGGTTTATGTTTATTTTTAGTTTATTTTATTTTATATAGTTTAAGGTTTAGGTTTATTTTACTTTATGTTTAGGTTTAGGTTTTATTTATTTTAGTTTAGTTTATTTTTGTTTAGGTTTAGTTTTATTTTATTTTGATTTTTTATGTTTATTTTAGGTTTAGGTTTTTTTTTAATTTAGGGTTTATGTTTTCTTTTTGATTTATTTTTTAAGTTTTATTTTTAAGCTTTGTTTTTAGGTTTAGGTTTTTATTTAGTTTATAGTTTATTTTATTTTGGGTTTATTTTATTTTTATTTTACGTTTAGTTGTTCTTTTATTTAGGTATGTTATTCTTAAGCATATTTATTTTAGTTTAGATTAGATTTTATTTTATTTTACTATTTTTATTTTATTACTTATTATTTATTTTCAGGTTTAGGCTTGTGTTCACTTTAGGTTTCATTTTATTTTATTATCTTTATTTACTAGGTTTAGTTTGTTAATCATTTTATTTTACATTTTATCTTTGTTTAGGCTTTAGGTTTTTGTGGCTCATGATCTTGGCTTTTAGGCTCAGGCTCCTTGTGGTTTGTGGTTTCAGTATTTTAGGTGTCAGTTAGGTTTGTGTGTCATAGGTAGGGTTTGGGCTGGCCTAGTTTAAATTTGTGGCCTAGTATCCAGTGGCTCAGGCTCATGTGGCCTTGGGTTTAGGGTTTTAAGTATGGCTCAGGCCTCAGGTTGCCTAGAGCTGGGGTAGAGCCTTTTAGATTTATTTTATTTAGTTTTTTTTTTTTTTTCTTTAGTTTTCTTTTTATTTTTGATTTCATTTTATTTTATTTTATTTAGTTTAGTTTATTTATTTTAGGTTTATTTATTTTAATTTAGGTTTTATTTAGTTTATTCTTTAGGTTTAGTTTAGTTTTATTTTTAGTTTAGCATTATTTTATTTTATTATTTAGGTTTAGGTTTTATTTTTACTTTTTCGATTTAAGTTTATGTTTATATTTTATTTTTTTTTTTAGTTTAAGTTTTTTTTTTTAATTTCTTTATTTTTTTTATTTTTAGTTTAGTTTATTTTAGTTTATTTTATTTTATTTATATGTTAGGTTTAGGTTTAGTTTATTTTAGTTTAGGTTTTTTTTAGTTTAGGTTTAAGTTTATTTTATTTTTATTTTAGGATTATATATACTTTTTAGTTTAAGGTTTAAGTTTTTTTTTTATTTTACGTTATTTTTGGTTTATTTTATTTTTATTTTAATTTTACGTTTTATTATATTTAGGTTTTTTATTTTTTAGTTTAGTTTAGGTTTTTATTAATTTTATTTTAGTTAGTTTTTAATTTTTAATTTTATCTATTTTTAAGTTTAGGTTTAGGTTTAGGTTTTAGTTTATGTTTTCATTTTTTTATTTTATTATTTTATTTTGGTTTTGGTTTTTTCATTTATTTTATTTTTTTTGGTTTTATTTAGTTTAGGTTTAGGTTTTTATCATTTTTGGGTTTAGGGTAAGTTTTGTGTTTAGGATTTCAGGTTCAGGGTTTAGGTTTTGGGTTTAGGGTTCAGGTTTTATTTTAGCATTTAAAGTTTTTGTTTTATTTAAATAGGGAACAAATTTAGATTCAACATTTCTTCCTTTTGATTTTGTCAACTAAGTAACACACCATGTTTTGTAAGACACAAGCGATGACATAGATAAAAAATGAGCATACATAGAGCACATCAAAAACCCTAGATAACTAGAACCATCTCTACTGTAACAACACAATTCCATAAGCAGTTGATCAGGTCAACCGTTCTTCAATTTTTATTTATTTAGTTTTTTTATTCTTAGGATAGTTCTATTTTTTAATTTAGTTTATGTTTATATTTATTTTATTTGAGTTTATTTTTATTTGTTTATTTTATTTTATTTTTAGGTTGTAGATTAGGTTTTTATATTATTTTATTTTTTCTTATTTTATTTAGGTTTATGTTTTTTACATATTTTCCTTTTTGGCTTTATTTAGTTTAAGTTTGGTTTTAGGTTTTAGTGGTTTGGGGTTTAGTTAGGTTTTTAGGGTTTAGTTTTGTGGTTTTTAGGGTTTAGGGTTTAGGATTGAGGGTTAGATTAAGGTTTAGGGTTTGTTTAAAAAAATAAGTAAACCAGTAGGTTTAGGTTTATTTAGTATTTAGTATTTTTTATTTATTATAATTTATTTTATATTTAATTTTTATTTATGTTTACTTTTTATTTTTATTTAGTTTTGTTTATTTACTTTAGGTTTATTTATTTTAGTTTATTTTTTAGGTTTAGGTTCAGGTTTAGGTTTATTTTTTAATTAAGTTTTAGTTTTAATTTAATTTTTAGGTTTAGGTTTTATTTTTTATTTTTAGGTTTAGGTTTAGGTTTTTAATTTATTATTTTAGGTTTAGTGTTTAGGTTTTCATTTTAGGTATATTTTTTGGTTTACTTTTAGTTTATTTTTATTTTATTTAGTTTAGGTTTAGGTATAGGTTTACTTTACTTTAGGTTTAGGTTTAGGTTTTATATAAATTAGTTTATTTTAGTTTAGGTCTAAATTTATTTTATTTTTATTTTAGGTTTAGATTTTTTTTAGTTTAGGATTCAGGTTTTATTTTTTATTTATTTTTAGGTTTTATTTTTAGGTTTATTTTTTAGGTTTAGGTTTTTATTTTATTTTATTTTTTTATTTTAGATTTTGTTTTTATTTTATTTAGGTTTTTTTAGTTTAATTTAGGTTTTTAATTATTTTATTTTAGTTTAGTTTTTATTTTTTATTTTATTTTCCTATCAGGTTTAAGTTTAGCTTTTTATTTTATTTTATTTTTCTATTATATATTATCATAGCCTTTTCATTTATTTTATTTTTTAGGTTTTATTTAGTTTAAGTTTAGGTTTTTAGCCTTTTAGGGTTCAAGTTTTTTTTTAGTTTTAATGTTTAGGGGTTAGGGTTTAAGGTTTAGGGCTAGTTTAGGGCTTAGGTCTTCAGGTTTAGGGTTTATGGTTTAGTGTCTAGGGTTTTTTAGGGTTTAGGGTTTACGGTTTAGGGTTTACGGTTTAGGGTTGTAGGTTTAGAGTTTAGGGTTTAGGGTTTAGGGTTTTTTTTTAATTTAAGTAAACTAGTAGGTTTGGGTTTATTTAGTATTTTTTTCTTTATTTTAATTTATTTTATTTTTTATTTTTATTTTGGTTTATTTTTATCTTATTTAGTTCAGTTTTTTATTTTATGTTTGTTTATTTAATTTTGTATGGTTTTTTTATTTTTGTTTATTTTTTTTTTAATTTAGGTTTATGTTTATTTTCTAGTTTACTTTTATTATTATTATTTTTAAGTTTAGGCTCTATTTTATATTTTTTTAGGATAAGATTTTTATTTTATTTTCTTAAGTTTAGGTTTTAGGTTTTTATTTGAGGTTTATCTTTAGGTTTTATTTTTTAGTTTACATTTTTTTTTATTTTTAGTTTATTTTATTCTATTTAGTTTAGGGTTTAGGTTTAGTTTATTTTATGTTTAGGTTTAGGTTTAGGTCTTATTTATTTTAGTTTAGTTTATTTTAGTTTAGGTTTAGGTTTAGGTTTTTTTTTTTTTTATTTTAGGTTTAGGTTTTTTTTTTAATTTAAGGTTTAGGGTTCACGGTTTGTTTTAAGAATTAGGGTTTAGGGTTTGGTGCTTTTTTCTAATTAAGTAAAATAGTAGGTTTAGGTTTATTTAATTTATTTAGTTTATTTTTATTTATTTTAGTTTAGTTTATTTTTTATTTTTATTTATGTTTATTTTTATTTTTATTTAGTTTAGTTTATTTATTTTAGGTTTATTTATTTTATTTTAGGTTATTTATTTTAGTTTATTTTTTAAGTTTAGGTTTAGGTTTTATTTTTTATTTTAGGTTTAGGTTTAGGTTCTTATTTTATATTTTTAGGTTTATGTTTTAGGATTTGATTTTAGATTTATTTTTAGGTTTTATTTTTTAGTTTAAGTTTAGGTTTATTTTTAGTTTATTATATTTTATTTAGTGTAAGTTTAGGTTTAGGTTTTATTTATTTTAGTTTAGTTTGTTTTAGTTTAGGTTTAGTTTTATTTTATTTTTATTTTAGGTTTATATTTTTTTTAGTTTTATTTTTTATTTATTTTTAGGTTTATTTTTTAGGTTTAAGTTTTTATTTAGTTTTTATTTTATTTTATTATAAGTTTATTTTATTTTTATTTTAGGTTTAGTTTTTATTTTATTTAAGTTTTTTATTTTTTTAGTTTAGCCTAGGTTATTATTTATTTTATTTTAGTTTAGTTTTTAGTTTTTACTTTATTTTCCTTTTTAGGTTTAGGTTTAGGTTTAGGTTTTTGTTTTAGTTTATGTTTTCATTTTATGTTATATTTTTATTTTATTTTCGTTTATGTTTTATCATTTATTTTATTTTAAGTTTTTAATTAGTTTAGGTTTAAATTTTTAGCCTTTTAGGGTTTAGGGTTTAGTCTTTAGAGTTTAGAGTTTGAGGTTTAGGGTTTAGGGTTTTGGGTTTTTTTTTGGTTTTAGGGTTTAGGATTTACGGTTTAAGGTTTATGTTTTAGGGTTTGGGGTTTAAGGATTATGGTTTAAAGTTTGGGTTAGTTTAGAGTTTAGGGTTTATGGTTTTGGGTCTAGGCTTTTTTAGGGTTTAGGGTTTAGGATTTAGGGTTGTAGGTTTAGGGTTGTAGGTTTAGGGTTGAGGTTTAGGGTTAGTTTTAGGGTTTAAGGTTTAGGGTTTAGGATTTAGGGTTTAAGGTTTAGGGTTTTTTAAATTAAATAAATAGGTACGTTTAGGTTTATTTAGTTTATTTTTTATGTATTTTTGTTTATTTTTTATTTATTCTAGTTTATTTTATTTTTAGTTTTTATTTAGGTTTATTTTTTATTTTTATTTAGTTTAGTTTATTTATTTTAAGTTTGTTTAATTTAGTTTAGGTTTTTTATTTTATTTTATTTTTTGGGTTTAGGTTTAGGTTTATGTTTATTTTTTAGTTTAGTTTTATTTTTATTTTATTTTTTAGGTTTAGGTTTTATTTTTTAGTTTTAGATTTAGGTTTTTATTTTATTTTTTTAGGTTTAGGTTTTAGGTTGTTATTTGAGGTTTATTTTTAGGTTTTATTTTTTAGTTTGGGTTTAGGTTTATTTTTAGTTTATTTTTTATTTTGTTTAGGGTTTAGGTTTAGTTTATTTTAGGTTTAGGTTTAGGTTTTATTTATTTTAGTTTAGTTTATTTTAGTTTAGGTTTAGGTTTATTTTATTTATTTATTTTAGGTTTAGTTTTTTAGTTTAGGTTTAGGTTTTATTTTTTTTTATTTTTTTGGTTTTATTTATTTTATTTTATTTTATTTTAGTTTATTTTATTTTATTTTAATTTGTTTTATTTTGTTTAGGTTTTTTATTTTTAGTTTTATTTTATTTTTAAGTTTAGTTTTGGTTTTTATTTATTTTATTTAAGTTTAGTTTTTATTTTCTATTTTATTTTTTTTTATGTTTAGGTTTAGGTTTTAGTTTAGGTTTTTATTTTATTTTTTTATTTTATTTTATTTAGGTTTAGGTTCTTTTATTTATTTTTTTTTAGGTTTTAATTTGTTTAGGTTTAGGTCTTTATGTTTTTAAGCTTTAGGGTTTAGGGTTTTGGGTTTAGTGTTTAGTGTTCAGGCTTTATGGTTTAGGGTTTTTAGGGTTTAGGGTTTGGGGTTTAGGTTTTACGATTTAGGGTTGTAGGTTTTAGTGTTTGGGGTGTAGGGTTTAGGGTTTTTAGGGTTTGGGTTTACAGTTTAAGGTTTAGGTTTAGAGTTCAGGTTTTGGTTTATGGTTTAGGGCTTTTGGGTTTTTTTTTAATAGAGAACAAATTCAGATTCAACATTTGTTCTTTTCGATTTCATCAACCATGTCACAAACTTGGGAGGTAATCAAATGACCTTCTTGAGGCTAACTAAAGCCTCATGTTCTCGGGATGTCCAGACTATATACCCATTATCATTCAATCTTATATAAATCAACACATGAATAAAGGAAATATAACTCAATATTCGTACACTTAAGCTATAAGCACATGCATTTCTTATGTATTTATGACTAGCATCATAACACATTATTGTTAATTTATAAGCTTTTGAAAAATACATTTAGATTTAATAGTGATAATAGCCACACATATATTAAATTAAATCAACACATGCTAGCTTACATAAAGGAAATCCATTTTATTTTACTTGATTTTGAAAACATGGATATATGAATTCAAATTACATACCAAATTTAACATGATTGGAAAGAGGACAATCAAATATAAGCATATGATTCGTTCAACCAAACTAGTTCTTATGGACAATCATATCAAATAAGATTATTTAAAGTAAACCAAAGCTTCTTTATTAATTAAGTTTTGGATTTGATTTTATTTAAAAAGGAGAAGAGAAATCATCACTTATTTTAAACCCAATCCCACATTAGTGATTTAATTTAATTTAAGGAAATGTAATTAAGTTGATTTTATCGATTAATTAAGTTGAACTTTTAATTAGATGAATTAATTACCCTTACCTATGTCACCTTAAAGTAATTAACTAAATAATTATGATCAAACATGATATGCATGGAAAATAAACTTGCAATGATCCTAGAAAACAAATGGGGCGCAATGCAATTGGCTAATGATTAAAAGTTATTTAGATTAAGGGACTTAATTAATTACTCTTATGTTTTTCCCACATATGTGGACTAACCATAATTTCATTAAACTCTTTTAGGTGCGCGATCTAACGTCACTCGAGTGAGGGAGAATGGAGTCCGTCTGCCATTGCTCACTTGATATGAGCTTACCCGAGCTCAGATCAACTCCAAAAAGACCCCACACCTTCACGACATCGATCGGAGGGGATCCAATAGTTAAGATCACATGAGATTCAAGTTTTCTTCAAAAAGCTCCAACCCATTTTTCCTTAAGGATTGGTTTTGAAAGCATACCACGTCGGAGCTCAAGACTGGCGGCTCGAACGATTGAGGAAGCTTGATATAGTGGAGTCGAAACCCTATTAAGCAACAATGGGATTGATTTTGATGATTTGGAGCTCGACTTTGATCAAAGTATCACCTTTGGTTCTTGGGAAGCTCGGGAAATGATTCATTCTTACTCAACGAGGCCTAGGGAAGGTACGTGCAATGTTAATTTGAGTTTGATGGAGAAATAGGGAAGTTAGGTCAGAAATGGGAGTGCCCTATTTTGTGATAGATGGGAATGGCATTTTCCAATAGAGGAATAAGCGTGAGAGCTTAGGGAATGGCTCTAGCTGGTTGTCTTGGGTAGCTAGGGCTCCACGGAATGATTTTTGTGTGTGTTTGAGTGGAAACAAGGGGCTGTATACCCCCTTTCATCTGGATCGGATGGTGGGATTATATTTGGCTTGTAGTGGCCGATGGGCCATCTCAGGGAGTCCTGGGTGGCAGGGAGTAGATGAGTTGGCTCAGTTTGGTTGGTTGAAGGTGTGGACTTGGCTTCCAAGGAGGAATCATGGGTGTTCTATGGGTTTCAAATGTTCCAATGGGGAGGGTGAGGTAATTTTACCTCCCATGGGTCATAGCCGATCCAACCACCCCTTAGGCCAGGTTGGGCAGTGTCCTAGTTGCTAGGTGGACCATTGGGAGAGTACCAAGTGGCCAAGGAATGAAAATGACCACTTACATGGGTGATTTGTCTCATGTGAAGCCCTTGATCTAAGGGTAGAATGATTATTTGGTATTGGATTTGATTTGGGTAGATTTGAAATACATATGGGTAGGACAACATGACCTCCACTAGGTAGAGGAAGAGGCTAGTTCAGAGTCCTAGGGGTGGAAAACCTCATTATTCGACACCCAATAGAAGATATGTCCTAGCACAAGGAGTACACCTACTATCCATATAAACTTAGAACCAAGTTCATAGGATGAGTCTTATATGGTTAGCACACTAGCTAGCTCTTCTCAGTAGTAGATTCCCTTGGAGGTGACACTTGATCCAGATAGCGATGAAGACCTGGCTCTAAAGCAAAGCATAAGTATGTCCAAGTCTATATGTGAAACAGTTAGGCATCAGTTGAGAATCTTAGCTCTAACCCCACTTTCCTCTCACAAAGCTGATAGTTTGGTAGTTAAGGAAGCCCCTAAGTCATCCATAGGTGTGAAGACTCAAAAGTTCTTTTAGGGAGCATCATCCTCAAGTTAAGAAGTTTATGTAGAACTTGAGGATGATTCATATAAAGATTTAATAGAATTACTTTTTGATTGGTACTTTGCTTGTGTACTTAATTTAGCAAAGGAAGGGTTAATCCCACATACTTGGTCAAAACACAAGTCAGACTACTTCGAAATAATATGGAAGAATAAATGCAAAAGCTCTCAATCAAGATCATGACTAGGATTCGGTATAGTGGGTCTAGTTAATGATGATGATTACTACTTAGTCCTAATCATTTGGACTTGGATATATTTTTTCAAATCACATTAACTCATATGAGGAGTTGTTCTTAGAAACTTCAGATGATCCAGATGATTTTGAAGTCAAAGATGCACCGCCATAGTTTGAAGAAGAGCTCAAGGAAATCAACTTAAGAACTGAAGACGATCCACGCCAGACATACATCTGTTCATTGTTGAATGAATTTGAAACCAATGACTTAGATAGGCTATTCACTGAGTTTAAGGACTTCTTTGGATGGAGTTATGAAGAGATGGCTAGATTGGCTCCTTATATAGTGGTCCATAAACTTGCAATAGAGTGTACTGCTAACCTTATCAAGTAACCTCCTAGATGCATGTGATTAGACATAGAATGACAGGTAATTTATGAAGTCAAAAAATTGATCGATGTTGGCTTCATCCGGGAAGAAAAATACCCTACCTGGTTAGTTAACATCATCCTAATTAGGAAAAAGAATGGCCAAATTCATATATGTGTTGATTTAATGGATTTAAATAAGGCATGTCCAAAAGATGAATTTCTACTACTAATCTCAGAGCTAATGGTGGACATTGCCTCAACTCATACAACCTTCTATTTCATGAATGGATTGTATAGATATAAACAAATAAAGATGACCCCTAAAGATGAAAGAAACATTGATTTTAGAACCCCGATCAGAATCTATTGTTATAAGGTCATGCCATTCAGCCTTAAAAATGCTGGTGCTACATACTAGCGGGCTATGTCATGAATCTTCGATGAACTCATTCATAATCAAGTCAAGTGCTATGCCGATGAACTCGTGGTCAAAAGTAGAAAAAAGGAAGACCATCTCTTTAACCTTAAAATGAACCCCCTGAAGTGTGCATTCGGAGAAGTTTCAGAGAAAATTCCTTGTGTTTTTGTCCAACACCAGGGAATCAAAATTGATTTGGAGAAGATCAGGTCGATATTAGAAATGCCACCCCTTAAAGTTTAACTCAACTCAAATCATTCCAAAGGTGATTGGCATATCAAAGATGCTTTATATCCAACCTATAGGGAAGATGTTAGCCATTCTGAGCACTTATAAAAAAAGATGCCAAGTTCAAGTGGGATGATAAGTATGATCATGCCTTCGAAGACATCAAGCATTACCTGCTGATGCCGCTAGTTCTAGCAGCGTTATCTTGGGCAAGCCACTCATACTTTACACTTCTGTGTTAGATGACTCCCTTGGTGCTTTGTTGGCCCAAGCCAATGATAAAGAGAAGGAAAATGAACTATACTACCTCAGCCATCCTCTGATCCATGCTAACACTAATTATTCACCCATTGAGAGGCATTGCCTAGCTTTAATCTTTGCATCCTAAAAGCTACAGTACTACCTGATTCCTTATAAGGTGAACTTAATCTCAAGGATGAATGCACTACAGTATCTCATGACATGACCAATGCTATACGGATGGTTTGACATTAACTTTGTACCCTTTCGTATAGTGAAAGGACAAGCGCTAGTGGATTTCTTAGTAGCACACTCACTTCTTGTTGACTTTCCTCATAGTGATGGTCTCCCCAATGAATAAATCATGAACTTAGGGAATACTAGCATTCACCACTGGGAAATGTACTTTGATGGTGCAGCTTTTTCTCAAAGAGGAGAAGAACCATAATCTATTACTCCAGTAAAGTCAGGGGTAGGAATAGATCTTTTAATTCCAGACCGTGATGTGATGAGATTCTCATAACATCTGTCCAATCCTTGCTCCAACAATGAAGTCAAATATGAGGCTCTTATTGCCAGTCTAGAATTAGTCATTACTCTAAGCATCCAGAACATCAACATCTTTCGGGATTCTTAGCTAGTTATCAACCAAATCCCTGGGTCCTATATGGTTATAAAGCCCAAGCTCCATCACAACCACAAGTACACCATGGAGTTATTGGCCCAAATCCTAGGGGTTACCATTTATAAGATTCCTCGAGGAGAGAACATCCTAGCATATACTTTAGCCAAGCTTGCCAAAGAGTTGGCATATCTAGAGGATGAGACCATATCAATAAAGGTCCAAAATAGACAGGTCTTTTCTCTTATTGATATTGAACTCATCGAAAAGTACTCTCTTTAAGGGGAGGTTAGATTGGAGGCAACCATTCATGGATTACCTAAATAAAGCTAAACTACCTCAAGAGAAGTCCCAAGCCCATCAGATGAAGCAGAGGGAACTTTCCTACGCTCTTGTGGATGGTCTCTTATACCGACGGTATTTCAATTATATGTTGTTACATTGTTTTGACAAGCACGAAGCCCATAAGATTGTGATCAAGGTACACTCAAGATTATGTGGAGCCAACCAATCCAATATGAAGATGAAGGACAAACTAAAGAGACTAGGATACTACTGGCCATTGATGATTAAAGATTGCATGGATACGGCTAGGAGATGCCACTAATGTCAAATACACGGTGTGATCCTACACCAACCACCCAACATTCTACATCCTACACTGGCCTCATTGCCATTCGAGTGTTGTGGTACCAACATAGTGGGTCCGAATGATCGTCATTCTTCCAAGAGTCATCAGTTCATCTTATCTACTACTGACTACTTTTCCAAATGGGTGATAGCGATTTCGATCAGAGAGATCAGAGTTTAACATGTGCTGCATTTTTTAGGAACCATATCATATATAGGTTCGGAGTGCCTCGATGAATTATATCTAATATTGGTACTACAGTCAAGAGCACTTAGATCAAAAATTTTGCATAGAGACACAACATATATTAGAGATATTCTACCATCAACTACCTAAGGGTAAATGTCTTAGCTGAAGCCTTCAACAAAACTCTCATAAAAATACTAAAGAAGCAACTTGACAACAACAAGCGATAATGGCATGAGCAGTTAGTTGAAGCCTTGTGGGTCTATCGCACCACATATAGAACTCCAACTCAGTCTACTCCTTTCTTCTTAGTGTATGGGTCCAAAGCCATTCAACCATTGAAATTCCAACTCCCATCACTAAGGATAGTTATGGGTAGCCAGATCACTATAGAGCATCAGGCCAAGTTGCAGTTAGAAGAGCTCGAAGGATTGATGTAGAGACACTTGAGCGCATGCCAAAACCTCAAGTTTTACAAAGTTAAAATAATTCAAGCTCATAACAAGTTGGTCCATCCTAGATATTTTCAAGTAGGAGAGCATATTTTAGTTCTAAGGAGACTGATTATTACCTGTCGTAAGATGGGAGGCAAGTTTGAACCCACTTGGGAAGGCCCTTTTGCCATAGAGAAGGCATACCAAGGAGGATCTTATTAGCTTATTAGTCATAAGGGAGAGCACCCAATTCTTCCAATCAATAAGCTCTACTTAAAGAAATATTGTAAATCATGTTTCAATACAATTATCATCAATGAAATTTTCATTTTGAATTCAATCTCTTCCATGTTGAAAGAATTCATATTTGTGAATCCACCACAACATGTTTAGGGTAGTTGTAAGGAACCCGACCAGTGTCCTACCCTTCATCGACACAACGCAAACATAAACTGCACACAACATATAAAATAAGCAAATATCTTTTGTCTCGGGCTACTCTGAGTTTAGATAACGCCCCCAGCAGCACTCACTCAGTAGCATCTCTAGGTCGAGCTGATGTGCTACCCAAGTAGTCTGTCACCCTAGTGGTCTTCTTGCTTCGGAGGATGTAAGTATGCTACGCTTTCATTCCTTGCTTGGCCACTACACACCAATGAGTGCCTTGTTAGTTTGGTAGACCTTACTACATGGACAGTAAGGTACCTCATGTTAGCTTCATTTAATAGGATGTGAGTCTACTATGCTTTCTTCTTAGATTATCCTTCATGCATTGACTGTGTCAAATATATTTGAGGTTTAGGATAAGTCCCCAAGCGGATCCTTCCCTCATGACTACTTCAAGTCTGGGTCCAGTCCTTCCTTGGGTCTCCCCGCTTAGTAGTTGCTCTAGTTCAGATAGAATCTATCCCGAGAATGATAGACTATCCTGATGATCAATTTCTCTTGGAAAGTTATAAACCTACATTCTTTCTTTCCAAATTGATGGTTGCACATCGACGAGCACCTTTGGTTGGTTGGTTCTCACTATGTTGATGGATACACCACTCATGCTGATGGATACACCATAGGTTGTTTGGTTCTCGCACCTTAGGATACACCACTCATGGAAGATGTAAGTCTACTATGCTTTCTCCTTGTGTTGGCCACTGTACACCTATAGGCTTTCTTTTCCAGGGCTCAGGATAATGCCCTTAGTAGCACCTCCCCTATGGGCACTATATTTGGATCACATTCTTTGCGACCCCATTTAGACACTATAGGGTTACTATCAGATTAGACAGTTCCCCATTCCTAGTAACCACCATTGTGGTTGGAGAATCCATCCTGTGGATGTGTAGATTCTCCTTTGGTCCAATAAATCTGAGATAAGTTAAGGCTGACATAGCCCCTTCTTAATGTGGCCCCTCGTACACCAACAGGGTCCACACAAACATATAAACAAAATACATATTCACTTGGGGATTAGGACACCCCTAGCATTACTTTTTTTAAAGAAGATATCCTATCTTTAGGGCAGTGTCAACAAAACTCCCTATAAGAATCACCTGACTACTCTTGAGTTGATATAAGTTCCCGACAATATTCACTCAGTAGTCACTCCTAAGTCAGGTTCGATTTGTTGTGCTACCAACAGGTCACCCCAGTGGTTATTCTCTACTTTAGAAGATGTAAGTCTACTATGCCTTTTTTCTAAGACAACCGTTGCACACTGAAAGGCAACCCCTTAAGTTGGCTAGCTCTACCCCATGGCCAATAAACTATTCCTTTGGATTTGTAAATCTAAGATAGGACAAGTTCGATATAGCCCCTTCTCAGTGGATATGCCCATAAATTGAAATCAAACTAAGCCAAACAAACCATATCAAATCACATGAAATTAAGATAAAATTAATCCAGACTACTTTTGAGTTGACATAAGTCCCCAGTGACATTCACTCAGTAGTTTCCCTAGGTCAAGTTCAATTTATTATGCATCCAACAAGTCACCCTAGTGGTTGTTCCTCACTTTGGAAGATGTAAGTCTGCTACGCCTTCTTCTTAGCATAGTTGTTGTACACCAAAAGGCAACCTATTAGGTTGGCTAGGTCTACCCCGCAATTAGTAGACTATCTCTTTGGATTTGTAAACCTGAGGTAGGTCAAGGTTGATATAGCCCTTCTCAGTGGGTACATCATACACTGATAGTGTTCATACATTAACTCAAATTAAATTAAACCCAAATTAACTTTCCCTAGTGGAGTTAAATCACACCCTTCTCCTTAGTGGAGCCCCAAATCATATATAAACAAGTCAAGCAAACAAATAAAATTCTAAAACAACCTCCCTAGTAGAGCCAAATTAAACCAACTCCCTTAGTAGATTCTAAATCAAAGAAATCCAACCAAACTTTTATCCCAAGCAGATACATCCCCAATCAAATATATGAAGTCAAACTCAAATCCCAATCTGAAGGATAGTTCAACCGCTTCCCAAGTGGAAGGTTCATATACCCGATCCCAGACTAGACCATATCTCAGATGCTCAACATCAATTAAAATAAAACAAATTAAAGACGATTCAATCTTAATCCCTAGAGGATTATAGATTCTTATCGCCAGTGGATCTTCTTTCCCTAAATCATATGATCAAATCAAATTCAAACCTTATCCCCAACAGATTTTCTTCTTCTATGCCCTTGACATAGACCCCTCACATGTCATGCCCAATGCATATGTGATCCCTTAGAGGATCTCCCTCTATGTCATTGACATGAAATTCTCAATAAATCTTACTTATTCTCTTATGCACACCTTTAATACTTCAACCAAAATCATAACAATGTATTTGTTCAAATTACATCATCTTAATATTATAATCAACATTTCGTGATTTGTGATGGTACAAGCTCAAACTAACTATACAATATCATGCTAAACATATTATAGTGTGAATTAACACACTATATTATATTATAATATATGATGTTATATTATAATTTGCCATAATATAATATATTATCTAATATTACACCTTAGTAGAATCACTTAAAATTAACAAATAATAATATTTTCTAAAAATATGATTAATGTTCATTTTAGATGTAAAATTATTATGTTTCTATTAGAAATGGTACAAAATAGCATAATTTTGGTGTTGTTTCTTGGTTTGTGACATGAATTTAGCCTAATTCTTCCATGTTAACTTTCAAATTAACATTTTTGTGAGTTTTGACCCAATGTATTATAACAAAAGTAAAACATATTAAATGTACAATAACATTTAGTAACACACCACCACATTCATATATATGTGAAGGTATATTGTTATGTACATTATATATTAATATGATTTCATATAACATCTTATCTTACATTACACCTTAAAATGAATTAGTTTAAATAAAAAAGTTATAAATTTTGGTTGAAAATTGAACATTTCTTTTGGATGCAAAATTCCATTCTTTTGATTAAATGACACACCATAGCACACCCCAATAATGTTCCCTAAAGCTTACCCTAAATTTGGCCAAATCCCATCATCTCAACCTATAAATCAATATTTTTATAAATTATACTAGTACAAACTCTACTACATCATACTATAATAAACAAAAATATGCTAAACACAAGTAGTAATACGCAATAGCATGCTATAATGCATGATGCTACACTATGTTATGGCATCCTATATTATAATACCCTAGAACATATTATGTTATATTATATTGCATATCCTATCACAAGGGATTGCTTAAGATAAAAATTCATAAAATTAGTCTAAATAATAAAAAACTATATATTTTAGTCATATCACTTACATATTTTAAATTTAAATAATATATTATGATTCCATGATCTACCTATTATGAATTTGGCCCAATTCCACCATTTTAAAGTCTAAATCAACATTTTTATAAATAATGCTAGTGTAGGCTCAACTGCATGATTATAAAACACTAAAAGAATTTAAAATGCATAGAATAATATATTATGATATATGATGTTGTACTATGCTACAACATATAATATTTATTTTGAACATAAAATCTTACTTTTTAGACTACAAGTGGCGTAGCATAGCTTTGGAACTACAACCTAATTCCCACTTCAAATTTAACAAAATCTTTCATCTGATTTATTAAATCAATTTTTTATGATTTATATTAATATAGACTATAGGGTACAATACCATAATATACTAAAAAAATTCAAAACATCTTATAACATCCAAAAACACATCAATACATGCTTAAAAATATGATGCTACATTATACTATAATATATGGTATTATTAGATGATTTAAGGTTACGGTTTAGGGTATTCAAATCTCTAATAGTCAAAGGAAAGTCTCTTGAATACATATTCTTTAGCTACCATAACTATGTTAGGATTAGGTCATTCTTTAGATCTACTCCTAATGACATCTTTATTTAAGGTTTAGGGTTTAGGGTTTAGGGTTATGGTTAAATATTATTTTAAGGTTTAGGGTTTAGGGTTTTGGGTTTATGGCTTAGGGTTTAGGGTTGTATGTTTTAGGGTTTAGGGTTTATGGTTTTAGGGTTTAGGGTTTAGAGTTTATGGTTTAGAGTTTAGGGTTTTAGGGTTTAGGGTTTATGATTTAGGGTTTAGGGTTTAAGCTTTAAGCTTTAAGGTGTTTATGGTTTAGGGTTTAAGGTCAAAGGTTTAGGATTTAGGTTTAAGGTTTAAGTTTTAGTTTAAGGTTTAGTGTTTAAGGTTTTTTTTTAAATAGAAGATAAATTCATATTCAACATTTCTTCTTTTTGATTTCATCAACCAAGTTTTCTAGGACACAAGAAATTACATAGAAAAAAAAATGAGCACCCATAGAGAAAATCATAAACCCTAGATAAGTAGAACCATATTAACTATAAAGACACTATTCCATAAGAAGAAAAATGGTTCGGTTGTTCTTTACTTTCTCCAGTTCTGATTAGAACCACTTCCGCCTCTCAAATTGTGGAATCCTCCATCATATCCCCGATCTCTCCCTCCACCACCACCACGGCTGTAACCTTCATCACTCCTTCCACCTCCCTAACCACCACTACTCTGACCACCACCTCCATATCCACCAGCACCTCCAGATCCCCCACCAGCACTGCGATAACAGCTACCACCACTACTCTGACCACCACTCTTGCCATCAAGGTTCTTTCCATTCTTAGGGTTTAGGGTTAATTTAGGGTTAATTTAGGGTTTAAGGTTTAGATTTTAAGGTTTACAGTTATAAGTTTTAAGGTTTAGGATTGAAGGCTTAGAGTTTAGAGTTTAGGGTTTATGGTTTTAGGGTTTAGAGTTTAGGGTTTTAAGGTTTAGTATTTTAGGGTTAAGGGATTAGAGTTTAGGGTTTATGGTTATGGTTTTAGAGTTTTAGGGTTTAGGATTTAGGGTTTAGGGTTTAAGGTTAGTTTTAAGGTTTATGATTTAAAATTTAGGGTTTAGGATTTTGGGTTTAAGTTTTTTTTTATTTATGTAAACTAGTAGGTTTAGGGTTATTTAGTATATATTTTTTTTATTTGAGTTTATTCTATTTATTATTTTTATTTAGTTTAGTTTATTTATTTTTTATTTATGTTTTTTTAGTTTATTTTTTAGGTTTAGGTTTATTTTTTAGTTGAGTTTTATTTTTTTTTAATATTTTAGGTTTAGGTTTTATTTTTTAGTTTTAAGTTTAGCTTTAGGTTTATATTTTATATTTTTAGGTTTAGGTTTTAGGTTTTTTATTTTAGGTTTATTTTTAGGTTTTATTTTTTAGTTTAGGTTTAGGTTTATTTTTAGTTTATTTTATTTTAATTTGTTGAATTTTAGGTTTATGTTTAGTTTATTTTAGGTTTAGGGTTAAGTTTTATTTATTTCAATTTAGTTTATTATAGTTTAGGTTTAGGTTTATTTTATTTTTTTAATTTATTTTTATTTTAGGATTAAGTTTTTTTAGCTTAGGGTTTTGATTTTATTATTTATTTATTTTTAGGTTTTATTTTTAGGTTTAATTTTTAAGTTTAGGTTTTTATTTAGATTTAATTTTTTTATTTTAGGTTTAGCATTTGTTTTATTTAGTTTTTCTATTTTTTTAGTTTAGTTTAGGTTTTTATTTATTTTATTTTTAATTTTGTTTATATTTTTTATTTTATTTTCTTTTTAGGTTTAGGTTTAGGTTTCAATTTTAGTTTATGCTTTTATTTTATTTTATTTTTTAATTTAATTTTGGTTTAGGTTTGTTTATTTATTATTTTTAAGTTTTACTTAGTTTATATTTTGGTTTTTAGCTTTTTAGGGTTTAGGGTTTAGGGTATAAGATTAGTTTAGGGTTTAGGGTATAGAGTTTGGGGTTTAGGGTTTTGAGTTTATGTTTTTAGGTTTAGGTTTTAAGTTTAATGTTTAAGTTTTAGTATAGGTTAAAGGTTTTTTTTAATAGAGAACAAATTCAAATTCAATTATTCTACTTTTTGATTTCATCAACCAAGTAGCACCCTAAGTTTTCTAAGACATAAGTGATGATATAGATAAAAAATGAGCACCCATAGAGCAAATCAAAATCACTAGATAAGTAGAACTCTCTTTACTATAAAGACACATTTCCATAAGTATCAAATTGGATCAATCGTTCTTCAGTTTCTCCAGTTCCCATCACAACCAACCTCGCCTCTCAAGTAGCAAGATCCGCCATAATATCCCCAATCTCTCCCTCCGCCACCACCACGACTGTAACTTCCATTACTCCTACTACCTCCATCACCATAACTACTTTGACCACCACCTCCATATCCACTAGCACCTCCAGATACCCCACCACCACTATGATAAGCATTGTCACCGCCTTCGCCTACATCGCTAGATCTAGACTGAGCCTAATTATCAGTGATATTCCTGCTGCCAAGGTATTGCCCATTCTTAGGGTTTAGGATTAGTTTAAGGTTTAAGGCTAGTTTAGAGTTTTGGGTTTAGGGTTTAGGGTTAGTTTAGGGTTTAAGGTTTAGAATTTAGGGTTTGGGGTTTAGGGTTTAGGGTTATAAGTTTTAGGATTTATGGTTTAGAGTTTATGGTTTAAGGTGCAGTGTTTAGGCTTTTAGGGTATAGGGTTTAAGGTTCAGGGTTTTTTAATTTTATTTTTTTATTCTTTTTTATATTAAGTAAACTAGTAGGTTTAGGTTTATTTAGTTTATCTAGTTTGATTTTTATTTATTTTAGTTTAATTGATTTTTTATTTATATATAGATTTATTTTTTATTTTTATTTAGGTTTATTTTTTATTTAGTTTAGCTTATTTATTATAGGTTTATTTAATTTAGTTTAGGTTTTTATTTTAGTTTATTTTTTAGATTTAGGTTTAGGTTAGGTTTATTTTTTCTTTAGTTTTAATTTTAATTTATTTTTAAGGTTTAGGTTTTATTTTCTTATTATTAGGTTTAGTTTTAGATTTTTTATATTATTTTTTTAGATTTAAGTTTTAGGTTTTAATTTTAGGTTTATTTTTAGGTTTTATTTTTTAGTTCAGGTCTTGGTTCATTTTTAATTTATATTATTTTATTTAGGGTTTATGTTTAGGTTTAGGTTTAGATTTTATTGGATTTAGTTTAGTTTATTTTAGTTTAGGTTTAGATTTATTTTATTTTTATTTTAGGTTTAGGCATTTTATTTAGGTTAGGGTTTAGGTTTTATTGTTTATTTAATTTTAGGTTTCTTTTTTAGCTTGATTCTTTAGGTTTAAGTTTTTATTTAGTTTTATTTTATGTTTATTTTATTTTTATTTTATGTTTAGTTTTTATTTTATTTATGTTTTTACATTTTCAGTTTAGTTTAGGTTATTATTTATTTTTTTCTACTTTAGTTTTTATTTTTTATTTTATTTTCTTTTTGATTTAAGTTTAGGTTTAAGTTTAGGTTTTGGTTTTATTTTAAGTTTTTATTTTATTATATTTTGATTTGCACTTTTTATTTTATTTTTTTATGTTTTTTTTTAGTTTAGGTTTAGGATTTTAGCATTTTAAGGTTTAGGGTTTAGGGTTAGTTGAGGGTTTAAGGATTATGATTTAGGGTTTGGGGTTTAGGGTTTATTGTTTAAGGTTTAGGGTTTAGACTTCAGGGTTTAGGGTTTAGGGTTTAGGATTTTAGGGTTTAAGGTTTATTATTTTTAGGATTTAGGGTTGAGGGTTGAGGGTTTAGGTTTTCGGTCTAGATTTCAAGTTTTAGTTTAATCTTTAAGGTTTTAGGTCTAGGATTTGCGATGGAATGGATAAAAAATGAGCAAGCATGGAGAAAATCAAAAACCCTAGATAATTATAACCATATCTACTACAAAGACACAGTTCCATAATCAGCATATCGGATCAACCGTTCTTTAGTTTCTCCAGTTCTCAACAGAACCACCCCTTACTCTCGAGTAGCGGGATCCACCATCATTTCCTCGATCTCTCCCTCCACCACCATAGCTATAACCTCTGCCGCTCCTCTCACATCCATAACCACAACGTCTCTGACCACCACCTCCATTTCCACCAGCTCCTCCAGATCCCCCATCACCACTATGATAACCACCACCTCCACTGCCAGATCTAAACTGACCCTCGTTGATGGTGATGTTCCTGCTGTCAAGGTTCTTCCCATTATTAGGGTTTAGGTTTTGGTTTAGGGTTATTAGGTTTTTGGGTTTAGGTTTATTTTTTAATTTATTTAGTTACTTTAGGTTTATGTTTAAGGTTTGAGGTTTAGGGTTTAGGGTTTAGGGTCAGGGTTTAGGGTATAGGGTTTAGGGTTCAAAGTTTAGGGTGTAGGGTTTGGGGTTTTATGGTTTATGCTTTTAAAGTTTAGGGTTTAGAATTAGGGTTTAGGGTTTAGGGTTTTATAAGGTTTAGCATTTAGAGTTTGGGGTTTAGGGTTGTAGGTTTAGGGTTTAGTGTTTATGGTTTGGGATTTAGGGTTTTAGGGTTTATGCTTTTAAGGTTTTGGGTTTACTATTTAGGGTTTAGGGTCTAGGGTTTAGGGTCACTTTGGTTTTTTTAATTAAGTAAATCGGTAGATTTAGGCTTACTTAGTTTATTTTTTATTTATTTAAGTTTAATTTATTTTATTTTTATTTAGGTTTATTTTTTATTTTTACTTAGTTTACTTTATTAATTTTAGGTTTATATATTTTATTTTAAGTTTTTTATTTTAGTTTATTCTTTAAGTTTAGGTTTAGGTTTTTATTCATTTTTTAGTCTAGTTTTATTTTTAATTTTTTTTAGGTGTAAGTTTTATTTTTTATTTTTAGGTTTTGGTTTAGGTTTTATTTTTTATTTTTTTAGGTTAAGGTTTTAGGTTTCTATTTTAGGTTTTATTTTTCAATTTAGGTTTATGTCTATTTTTAGCTTATTTTATTTTATTTAGTTTAGGTTTAGGTTTAGGTTGTTTTAAGTTTAGGCTTAGGTTTTATTTATTTTAGTTTAGGTAAAGGTTTATTTTATTTTATTATTTTAGGTTTAGGTTTTTTTTTATTTTAGGCTTTAGGTTTTATTTTATATTAATTTAGAAGTTTATTTTTAGGTTTAGGTTTAAATTTTATTTAATTTTGAGTTTTATTTATTAAGTTTTATTTATTTTATGTTTATTTTATCTATTTAGTTTAGGTTTATTTAATTTATTTTAGTAGTTTTATTTTTATTTTAATTTATTTTAGGTTTAAGTTTAAGTTTAGGTTTAGGTTTTAATTTATTTTATTTAGGTTTAGGTTTCTTTATTTATTTTATTTTAGGTTTTATTTAGGTTAGGTTTAGGAATTTAGGTTTTAGGATTGCTCAGGGCCCAGGTTGCAGGTGGTAAGTAATTAGTTAGGGAGGTTTAGGGCAGTGGTTAGGTGGTTTAGTGTTAGGTTAGTTAGGGTCAGGGCTTAGGTTTGTGTTTTTTTATTTTATTTAGGATTTAGGGTTTAGGTCTGATTTTGAGTTTAGGGTTTATAGTTGGTTGATCCAAGCTTTAGTAGTGTTTAGGATTTTTTTTTTTTAGTGTAGGATTTTCTTTTAGGTTTTATTAAGTTTATGTTTTGGTATTTAGCATTTTAGGGTTTACGGCTTAGGATTTAAGGATTTTTTTGGTTTAGGGTTTAGGATTTAGAGTTTAGGGTTTAGGGTTTAGGGTTTAGGGTTTAGGTTTTAGGGTATGAGTTTTAGGGTTTATGGTTATAGGGTTTAGGGTTTAGGATTTATGGTTTAGGGTTTAGGGATTTTAGGGTTTAGGGTTTAGGGTTTAGGGTTTAAGGTTTATATTTTAAGTTTACGATTCAAGTTTTAGTTTAGGGTTTTTGGTTTTTTTTAACAGATAACAAATTTAGAGTCAACATTCTTCTTTTCGATTTCATCAACCAAGTAACACAGCAAGTTTTCTAAGGCACAAGCAATGACATAAATAAAAAATGAGCACGTATAGAGAAAATAAAAAACCCTAGATAACTAGAACCATCTCTATGATAAAGAAATAGTTCCATAAGTAGTAGATCGGATCAACCATCCTGCAGTTTCTCTAGTTACAATCAAAACCACCCTGACCTCTCGAGTAGCGGGATCCACCATCATATCCTTGATTTCTCCCTCCACCACCACCATGGTTATTACCTTCGTCGCTTCTCATGCCTTCATAACCACCACTACTCTGACCACCACCTCCATATCTACTAGCACCACCTGATCCCCCGCCACCCCTGTGATAACTGCTTGCACAACTAGATTTAGACTGAGCTTGTTTGACGATGATGTTCCTGCCGTCAAGGTTCTTCCCATTCTTTGGGTTTAGGTTTAGGTTTAGATTTATTAGGTTTTATAGTTTAGGTTTATTTTTTAATTTTTTTAGTTACTTTAGGTTTATGTTTAGGGATTGGGGTTTAGAATTTTTAGGGTTTAAGTCTATGGTTTTGGGTTTAGGGGTAATTTTAGTGTTTAGGGTTTAGGGTTTAGAGGTTAGGATTTAGGGTTTAGGGTTTAGAGTTTAGGGTTTATGGTTTTTAGGGTTTAGGGTTTAGGGTTAGTTTAGAGTTTAGGGTTTTAAGGTTTAAGGTTTAGGGTTTAGGGTTAGGGTTAAGGTTAGATATATTAAACTCAGCAAAGCAGATAAGGAGGTAACCCATCAGGAAAGCATTAGATCAGAGGGAGCACCAACAAAGCCACCACTAAGAATTGCTAACATAGTTGCTAGGAGCAAACCTCACAATATGGGAAAAAGGAATAAACAGAGACCAAACAAAGGCAAAAGGAGGACCATAGTTGATAAGGTCATTCATTAAACTAACATGCAAATAACCAGAAACAATACTATCCAGAGGAACAATAAGGCTAACATCAAGAATGTAAGGAAGCAAGGTAACAATCAAAACAGGAAAGGGAAGAGGTTCATCCACAATCCAGAAATGAAAATCCTAGTAGGTAGAATCTAGAAGACAAGAATGGGAAAGTAAGTCGCCAATTCCAAACATAGACTCAAAAAGATCAGGAAAATTTTAACAAAGTAAATACTCTTTTGACCAATTTAGGGTTTAGGGTTTAGGATTTAGGGTTAGCTTTGGGTGTAGGATTAGATTAGGGTTTAGGTTTTAAGGTTTAAGGTTTAGAGGTTTTAGGGTTTAGGGTTTAGGGTTTAAGGTTAGTTTAGTGATGTAGAACATCATGAGGATCAACAAATTAGAGCTCAAGGCCCATTTACAAGATCTCAAGCTAAAGCCCAAGAAAATTCAAGAAAGAAGAAGACTTAGCCCATTAGCTAAGGCCCATTTTATGATTTCATCTTTTTATTTATGTAATTTTTAATTTTCTTCTAGAAACTCCATGTTTGAAATTTTGCATTTATAAATTTAAAGCATGACATGTGAGGTGGTTGAATCCACATAAAATAATAGCATGTGAAATGGGTGGATAGCATAAAATATTGAGGCAATTTAATGCTTCACATTAATGTGGCCACCCACCTTTCCCTCCATGTTTTGAATTTTTTTCTTTTGAAAGATGCTTGTAATGGCTATAAATAGCCCCTCTTATTAGAATGAAGGAGATCTTTTGGAAATTACAAATTTTGAGTTATTCTTGTGGTTTGAGAGCTTGGTGGCCAAACCTTGGCAATCCTTGGTGGGAGCGCTAGTTATCCAACATATCTTCTTCCTTCACCACCAATACCCACGTTCTCTCAATCTCATCAAAAGAAATAATGCCCACCTCCATCAAGTTTGGTATCAGAGCGAAGCGTGGAAGGAGTAAATTTGGTCAAAAGTTTGCTTCAACAAAGGGAGCAACTCAAGTGTTGGACTTATCTTCAAACTTCACCGTACTTGTAGAAGCCCTCTTCCTTTGAAGTTGACTATATTATCACCGAGGAAGAACCCATTAATCTAGCTTTTGAACATCATTTTCTAGTTCTTTGGAAGAATAAGCCACCAACTGAAGACACATGGTTGACCCATACTGATTTGGAGACTTTAGCCCCACAATTAGTAGAAGACTTCTTAGATTTCAACTCTATGGAGCAGAGTTCAATTGAGCCTAGGGGAGTTGATGTAGAACATCATGAGGATCAACAAATTAGAGCCCAAGGCCCATTTACAAGATCTCAAGCTAAAGCCCAAGAAAATTCAAGAAAGAAGAAGACTTAGCCCATTAGCCTGCTAAGGCCCATTTTATGATTTCATCTTTTTTATTTATGTAATTTTTAATTTTCTTCTAGAAACTCCATGTTTGAAATTTTGCATTTAAAAATTCAAAGCATGACATGTGAGGTGGTTGAATCCACATCAAATAATAGCATGTGAAAAGGGTGGATGGCATAAAATAATGAGGCAATTTATTGCTTCACATTAATGTGGCCACCCACCTTTCCCTCCATGTTTTGAATTCTTTTTTTTGAAAGATGCTTGTAATGGCTATAAATAGCCCCTCTTATTAGAATAATGGAGATCTTTTGGCAATTACAAAATTTTGAGTTATTCTTGTGGTTTGAGAGCTTGGTGGCCAAACCTTGGCAATCCTTGGTGGGAGCGCTAGTTATCCAACATATCTTCTTCCTTCACCTCCAATACCCACGTTCTCTCAATCTCATCAAAAGAAAGAATGCCCACCTCCATCATTTAGGGTCTAGGGTTTAAGGTTTTAGAGTTTAAAGTTTAGGGTTTAGGGTTAGGGTTAGGGTTTAGGGTTTAGAGCTTAGATTTAGGGTTTAGGTTTTTGGGTTTAAGGTTAGTTTAGGGTTTATGATTTAGGGTTTAGTGTTTAGGGTTTAGGGTTTAGGGTTTAGTATTTATGGTTTAGGATTAGCAGGTTGGGGTTTAGAGGTTTATGGTTTATGGTTATAGGTTTAGGGTTTAGGTTTAGGGGTTTAGGGTTTTAAGGTTTAGGTAGTTAGTTTAGAATTTAGGGTTTAGGGTTTGGTGGGGTTTAAGGTTTAGGGTTAGGATTAGGGTTTAGGGTTTAGTGTTTAGGGTTTAGGGTTTAGGGTTTAGGGTTTTGTTTTTTTTTTTGAAAAAAGTTAGAATTTTATTTCCATAAAAGGAAAAGATACAATGTCCTTAAAAGGGGTAAAGCTCAGAATTCTACCGGTCATAGAGCTACAAGAAACCTAAAGAGCTAAATCCTTATCTAAGTAGATTAATAGAAGAAAAGAAAACAAATGGGCAAAAACAACAATTATAAAGCATGAGAGCAAAATAATAGAGTAAAATAAAATAAAACATGAAAGATGAAAAATGTTGAGTTAGTAGCAGTTCTTGATTCTTTTAAGAAAGCAAAATAAGCAAGCTCCACAACAACAATAGTAGGGATGACTGATAAACGGCCAGTCCTTCGATGGAGTTCCAACCTATGAAAGAATTCTACAAAAAACACTACCAAGGAAAGAGTCATGGCTAAAAGGATAAGGATAAAGGGAGCAAAAGGAGAGAGGTGAGAATGAAAAGGCTCAGGCTCGGTTAAGATCATCTCAAGGGACAATAATATATATGGACATCCAAACCTCATAAGAAGGGTTACAATCATATGTAATGCTAGCAACCAAAGAGAGGTGGTGAGTAACATCATAGCCATCATAGCCAGCATACCTGATACCTGCAGATATCCAAGGCAAGTAGTCCATAGTAATCTAGTCATGCACTAAACAAACAGAGAAAACAACATGCTAGTGGCCATTAAGCAAGCAACCCACCAACTAAAACCCACAATAGGCCAATCACATAAAGCCAACAACCCAGAAATTATTAGAATATCATTGGCCAAGCTAATTGAACCAAGCAGTAACACCATAAAAACCACTACCAGCATACATGAACAAGACAACAACCAAGACCAGCAAACATAGAAGGAAGCCAATGGTAGCCACCAACCACTAAGAACCAAAACTCCTAATTTAGAAGGATCAATAGAGGTTTGGCCAGCATAGCAAAAGGCTGCAACAAATTGGCCATGAAGAAGAAGAAAAATGACTAATAAAGAGAAAAGTAGCCAACTAAGATTCCAAGGATAACTAGAAGTCCTCCCACCAAAGAAGCTAAATAAAACATCCATAAAGAGGCCACCAGAGAAAAACCCATCATTAGTAACCAACAAAGGAAAGATCCCCATCAGCCAAGGAAAAGCAAAAAGAACTAGAAAAACACCACGCAATAGAGAAACAACCAACCATTCCAACTAACCAACATAGCCTATTAGCCAACCTCCACAGTAGCAGAGAACCCAAGTCAATGTAAAGGCTTATAGCAGGCATCAAGCCAAAATCACCCAAGATAGCCAAGACAAAAACAACCACCAAAAAGGCCACAACTAGCAAACCTAGAACAATAACCAAACCCAAAGTCACTGCAGCCAAGAGAGGAAAGCTAAAATAGGAGGAGGACAAAACCAAAACCAAAAGAAACAAAACATAATCAACAAAATTGACTGCCAAGGCACAGTCAACAAGACAAAGAAGGTAATAGCCAAACAAAAACCTCCACCATTCCAAAATGAAGCCAGAGCTAAACCACCAAAAGACCCCCAGATATGTCACCAACAAAAAGGAAAAGATAGCCAAAATAACCAACTTGCTTGCCAACCTAAAACTAACACTGCCAATCAACCCAGCCAGCAAACAAAACCACCCTTTCAACCACCACAGCAGGAGATCCAAAACAAGTAAGTGAGCAATTAGCCTTGAAATGAGGCAAAACTCATACAGGAGGAAAAACCAATACCATACAAACCACAACCCAATAGGAGGTTATCAAAAATAGCCAAGGAAAAAATCTGGTAAAAACCCAGCCAGGCAGACAGTAGCCACCAGGCCAAAAAAATAAATCAACTGAGGCTACAATGATAATAACCACCAGGGAGTAAACACTAGGCCAACCCAAAAGTAAAAGGTCAAAAGTAACAACCAGCTTCCACCAAAGAGTGAAATAAAGCAAATAACCACAACCCAAAGAGTGTTTAACAAAGGGAAAATAAAAGCAATGGCTCATAAAAAACCAACACAAAAGAAACCAAGCCAAGAAATTATAATCTGAGATAAAGCAGTCTAGTATTATCCAGATTAACCAAGCCTCTTAATAGTTTAGACAATGTTTGGTTGTCAAATAAAGTGAACTTAGTTAAGTTGGCACCAAAATTAGCAAAGAAATCAGCATAAGCATTACCTTCACGAAGGATGTGGAAAATTTTAAAATAAACTTAAGAAATAAGATTTTTTTATGATTAAGGAGATAAAATAATTCTGGATTCCCATTTCTATTGGAATTAAGCATGTATAGAAGCAAGAGAGAATCAACTTCAATCCATATGTTGAGAAAACCTCTATTCAAACAAGTTTCAATAGCTTTATTAACAATCATAAGCTCAACAAAAATAACAGAACATGCTTTGAGAGGATAGGAAAAAGAAAAAATGATAGTACCTTTAGAATCTCTAAGGATACCAGCACAACCATATTTATTGGAAGCTACAGAGCCATCAGTGTTCACTTTAATCAAGTTATATTTAGGTTTGACCCAATGGATAATCCTTGCACCTTTATATAGGTCCAAGTCAAGCAAAATGATACCCAATTTTTAGCAACAAATTTATAGCCTCTAAAATGAATGTTACTAATAAGAATAGCATTAAATAGAGCATGCATTTTTTTCTTTAGTTTTAGCAAGAATCCTTTTGTGGTTCATAGGAGTGCCATGATATTTAGCATCATTTATATCCATCGAAATGAACCAGAGAAGGGTAATCACAATTAAAACTTTTATATGACCTTTCACAATTTTTTTGAAACAAACTTCAAGAAGTTGATATAAAGAAAGAGAACCATGAAAATAGTTGGCATTAAATAAATCATCATACCAAAGCCATAATTTAGAAGCAATAGCACCATTGACAAAAAACATGATTTATATTTTCGATGAAAGCAATAATAGATTTTGATGGTAAATATAACCCTTTAGTCCAGAGCAAAGAGTCCACAGGAATAAAGTTACTCAAAATCCTCCAAGAAAAAAATTGAATAGGAAATGGTAATGATATTGTTCAAAAGTTTAATAAAGACATTAGAGGAGTTTTGCTTAACTCTAATAAAATTCCAAATGTCTTTAAGAACAAAATCACCATTATAAGAAAGCTTAAAAAGAATTTGATTAGCTATGTTAGAAGAAATAAGAATATTTCTAAAATTTTCAAAAAGAGAAATAGGTATATAATTCTCAAGTTTACTTTCATTCGAATTATTATTAAGCCAAAAAGAGTTAACTTTGATAATGAAGTATAGTGGGTAGATAAAAGGGTGTCAAAGGAGCTGTTGCTAGTCCAGTTGTCTTGCCAAAAGAAAGAAGTACCTGAATGAATACACCAAGATATTAAGGATTCGGCAACCCATTTAATGGAGGAAAGCCTTTTCCAAACTGGAGAGTCACCAACTTTATAAGCACAGATAAGAGGGTATTTACCTTGGCAATATTTTTCCATCATAAAATTAGCCCAAAGGCTATCAATCTTTCTAAAATTCCACCAGAAATTATGAGAGAAAGTGGTGATAGCTTTAGGAATAGGTTTGCAACCTAGAGCACCTTCACCCAAAGGACCACAACAGTTATGCCAAGATGTCCAATGCTTTCTTTTGGTAGAGTTATTGGAGCCCCAAAAAAATTATCAAGCAAGCGATCAATTCTGATGAGAGTAGCATTAGTGGGATAATAGTTTGAATCAAATAAAGAGGCATTGAAATGAGAGTTATTTTAAGAATGGTGAGCCTACCACCAAAAGAAAGTAAATGAAATTCCCAAATAGAAATTTTATTTAATTTTTTTTAATTAACTCATCAAAGTGATGGGATCATTTTGGGCTTTTAAATAGAGGACCACCAAAGTACTTTAGAGGTAAGTGTTGATGCTTAAAATTAGTGATATGCCGAATTTGATTGATTTTATCATTGGAGATTTGAGAGGAAGTGATCAAATAGCTTTTGTTACCATTGATAGAAAGGCCACTTTCTCTAACAAATTTATTTATAAAATACTTGAGATGCTTGATATGATGAATAAAAGCATTGCAAAAGATAATGAAATCATCTACAAAGCTTAAATGGGAAACAAGAAGACCACCAAGAGTTCTGTAGTACATACTAGGACTGTTAAAGAATAAATCATTGATGATCCTAGATAGGTGCACAACAATAATAATAAATAAAGCAGGAGATAATGGATCCCCTTGTCTTAAGCCATGTGAGGAGGGAAAGAAACCCCAGGCTTCCCCATTATGAAAAATTGAAAACCAGGAATTATTAATACAATTTTTAATAAGAAAAATAAATTTATCATAAACCTCAAATAAATTTAGAATATGGAAAATAAAGTCCCAAGAAATGTTATCAAATGCTTTGATAATATCTAACTTGAAAAGAATGTTGCCACCTCTAGTGTTGGCATCAAGATCATGAATTAATTCTTAGTCCAGTAAAATATTATTAGAAATAGATCTACCTTTAATAAAATAAGTTTGGTTGAGAAATATAATTTTATTAAGTAAAGGACTAAGCCTATTTGTTAGAATTTTGGAAATCAACTTATTGAAGAAGTTGCAAAGACTAATAAGTCTAAAATCACTCCAATAGTCTAGACTTTCTTTCTTAGGTATGACAATGATAGAAGTACTAGAAAAATATTTAGGAAAAGGATACCATTAAAAAATCAACCATAGCCTCAATCAAATCATTTTTAATGATAAACCAACATTTTAAAAAAAATTGAGTAGTGAAACCCTCCGAACCAGCAACATAATCTATATTCATGCCATTAAGGAATTTAAAAATTTTATCTTCATTAAGCACGATGGTAACCAAATCATTATCATCATTAGTAATAATACAAGGACTCAAATGAAATTTAAAAATAGTTTCATAAGAGCAACTCTTACTAAGCATATTTCTAAAGTAATTAATAACTGATTCCTTAATATCATTATTCTCCGTAATCAAAACACCACTGTCATATATAATTTGTTAAATATTATTTAAACCTCTCCTTTTATTAACTAAAGCATGGAAATACCTAGTATTCCTATCACCATCCATAATATGCTTACTAGCAGTTTTTGACACAAGTAAGTCTCTTCCATATTTTGGAAGTTAACAAGTTTTTCTTTCACCTCAGTCAAGTCCTTAATCTTAGAAGGATCAGACATAAAAGAGACTTCAAGATCACAAACTAATTTTTCCATATCTTAAAATATTAGCAAAAAGGTTTTTAAAATAATGCTTATTCCATGAACCCAAATTTTGTATAAGTCTTTTAAGTTTAAACCAAAATCTTTTCATCCCCATAATGGAATTATCAAGATGTAAAGGGGCTTTCCAATTATTATCCACAACATCAAAAAAATCAATATACTGAATCCACAGGTTCTGATATCTAAATAGAGAGGATTTATGTAATTTATTAGAAGTATCATTAATAGAAATAAGAAGAAGAGCATGATCAGACAAGGTTATGCTTAAATGATTAACAGAAGTAATAGGCCATTGAGTAAACCAATGAGTATTAAAATGAATCTGATCCAACCTTTTCCAAAGTATAGTGTTTTGCCATGTATAACTAGAACCATTAAAGCCAATTTCAATCAAATTACAATCAAATTACAATCAAGGATCATATTGGAAATATTTTCCATAGAATGAATATTGGTAAAGCAATCACCACTTTGTTTAGAAGAGAATAAAATAGTGTTAAAATCACCACCCACAAACCAAGTTTTTGGACCGAGGTAGAAAAAATCCTCAAATTATCCCAAAGAAGATTTCTACTAGATTTATAACAAGATGCATAAATAAAAGAGCCCAAAATGCAATAGTCACCATAAGAGATTTGAGCATTGATAACTTGTTGAGATAACTGTCACATCTGCCTTAGCCTCGACCACTAGATCTAAATTGAGCCTGGTTGATGGTGATGTTCTTGCCGTCATGGATCTACATATTCTTAGGGTTTAGGTTTAGGTTTAGGAATATTATGTGTTAGGTTTTAGGTTTATTTTTTTAATTTATTTAGTTACTTTAGGTTTAGGTTTAGGTTTATGGTTTGGAGTTTAAGGTTTAGGGTTTAGTGTTGGGGTTTAGGGTTTAGGGTTTAAGGTTTAGGGTTTTGGGCATTAAGATTTATGCTTTTAGGGTTTAGGGTTTAGGGTTTAGGGTTAGGGTGCAGGGTTTAGTGGTTCAGGGTATTTTAGGGTTTAGGGTTTAATGTTTTAGGTTTAAGGTTGAAGGTTTAATTATTTATAGTTTAGGGTTAGTTTAAGGTTTAAGGTTTATGGTTTTAGAGTTTAGGGTTTAGGGTTTAGGGTTTAGAGTTTAGGGTTAGGGTTAGGGTTAGTGTTAAGATTTAGGGTTTAGGGTTTATGATTTAGATTAGAGAAGTTGGGTTTAGGTTTGTGGGTCAGGGTTTAGGGTTAGTTTAGGGTTTAGGGTTTAGAGTTCAGAGTTAAGGATTTAAGGTTTTTTACGGTTTAGGGTTTAGGCTTTAGGGTTTAGGGTCTAAGGTTTAGGGTTATAGTTTTAAGGTTTAGGGTTAGTTTTAGAGTTTAGGTTTTAGGGTTTAGGGTGTAGGATTTAGTGTTTAGGGATCATCAATAATAGAAACCTCAACAAAATTATTCCAAAAATGCCAAATCTTATTAGTAACTTTAATGAAAAATTTATTGAAGCTGATCATTCTAGCAACATGGTTAATTTTATTAGCATGAATAAGAGGCTCCAGAATAATAAGTAAATAAATATTATGAATGCGATAAAGATTTCTAATATGTTTATGAATAGAGAGGGTACTGATCCCTCTAAAATTCCAAACAACCAAATTAAACATAAGTAAAATAAAAGGGGTTAAGCAAAGGTTAATTAAGAGAGGAATGAGAGGCCGTAATAGATCTAGTGTTTTTGGACAATTTGGGAGGGTAGTTTTTAACACTTTTTTCTTTTTAGCATGATATGTTTGGAAACCATTTCCTTTTCCCCTAGAGTCGCCATCCGAGTAAGATTTAGTAACATTGGTCACAAATTTAGGATAATTCTCTGAGTATTTGGAGGGGAGTTCACCTCTTCCAAATCCATATTAAGCTGAAAAGTCAGATTACCATGTATATCAAGATTAGAAATGAGAGACGATGATGATTAAGTACCATTTCAAGATTAGAAATGAGAGACGATGATGATTAAGTACCATTTAAAGCGCAAATAGTTAAATCCAGATCAAAAATGTTTTCAGCATGCTTGGAATCATTTAAATCATCATTAAAAGTGTCATTTTCATCAATCAAAGTCATCATAGATGCAGAAATAGAATCAGAGGAAACAAAATCATCTTCCAATAACTTTGAAAATTTATTATTCTCTGCATTAGAAATATTCAAATTCAAAGAATAAAAAAGAGGTAAATCATCCTTCCCATTTTAAAAATTAGTTGAATCTATATCAACAGTAGGAGCTGAAACATGTTTAATAGGATTAACCCCAATATCCAGGGAATCAACTTCAATAATAGCCTTCATACCATTCTTAGGATCTGAGGCTGATTTTTGAACATAAGCAGGGATCAGCTTATGGGTAAGAACAACATTCTCTTTACTAGGATTTCATTTTTTTTATAAGTGGGGATGGAGAATAAAACCTTCTAAATTATCATGACCGTGAATTTTACAATCAAAACAAAAAACCAAAAGGTTATCCAATTCAACCTTTTTTGAATACCCATATTTTTCAAAGCTAATCAAAACTTCCTTAGGGTATTTTTGAGTTAGGTATAATTCCACGAGGATCCGAGCCACAGATGGGCAAGATCGCTCAGTGGTCACTTGGAAGAGTTGCAAAGGCTGACCAAATAAAGCCACGACAACAAAAAGCACATGATGGGTAATAAAATGAATGTGCATATTAGGAAAAAATAACAACATAGGAATAATAGGAGATTCCTCCTTAATGTCAAAAGGGGTGACCACTTCAACAAATGCATTTGATAACTAAAGATGTAATAAGAATGATATAAAAAAACACGTTAATAATCCAGATCATTAGAAAGTTGAATCAGGACATGCCAAAGGTCAATAAGACCAATCAAGAAAGCACTTGAAAGCTTGAGATTATGGAAAAAAGAGCATATCTTATCCAAATTTGGATGAAACAAAGCAAATTTATCGACAAGAGAAAATTCAAATGGTTTTGCCAACTTATCAACATCCACATCAAAACACTTAACCACCGGGAAACCTCTAAAAGATGTCAAAATTAGATTAACCAAATCAATAGAGGTAGAAGTCTTACCAGAGAGGGCTTCCTTAAATGATTTAGTAGATGAAGCAGCATTTGGACTACCAAGCCCTAAATTGTTGGATTCTCTAGCTGAAGCATCCATAATTTGAGGTGGAGCCCGAGGAATAGAACTCACTGTAGTCATGGTCAATGATGAAGCATCACAAAAATGGCCAAACCACATTCAACCCTTTGAATTTGGTTGAATCCATAGCCAAAGCCACAAAATTGCCCACTTATAAAAAAAATGATTTGGGGTTTAGGGTTTGGGGTTTAGGGTTTAAGGTTTAGGGTTTGGAGTTTAAGGTTTAGGGTTTATTTATTTTCATTTAGTTTATTTTAGTATATGTTTAGGTTTAATTTATTTTTTTTTATTTTAGGTTTTGGTTTTTTTTAGTTTACAGTTTATGTTTTATTTTTTATTTCTGTTTAGGTTTGATTTGTAGGTTTATTTTTCAGGTTTAAGTTTTTATTTAGTTTTTATATTATTTTATTTTAGGATTATTTTATTTTGATTTTACATTAAGGTTTTATTTTATTTAGGATTTTTATTTTTTTATTTATTTTATTTTTTAGTTTAGATTAGGTTTTTATTTATTTTATTTTAGTTTAGTTTTTATTTTTTATTGTTTATATTTTTTGGTTTAGGTTTAGGTTTAGGTTTTTATTTTATTTAGATTTAAGTTTATTAGTTTATTTTGTTTTTCTGATTTATTTAATTTAGGTTTAGGTTTTTAGGTTTTAAGAGTTTAGGGTTTAGGGTTATCTATTTTAGTGCTTAGGGTTTGGGGTTTTGGGTTTAGGGTTTTAGGGTTTAGGGTTTAAGGTTTAGGGTCTAGGGTTTTAGGTTTTACGGTTTAGAATTTAGGGTTAGGATTTTTCTTTATTTTTTTTAATTAAGTAAACTGGTAGTTTTAGCTTTATTTAGTTTTTTTTATTTATTTTAGTTTATTTTATTTTTTATTAACATTTATGTTTATTTTCATTTTTAGTTAGTTTAGTTTATTTATTTATTTTAGTTTAGGTTCTCTATTTTAGTTTATTTTTTTAGGTTTAGGTTTATGTTTATTTTTTAGTTAATTTTTATTTTTATTTTATTTTTTAGGTTTAGGTTTTATTTTTTATTTTTAGGTTTAGGTTTAGGTTTAGAATTTATGTTTTTATTAAAGGTTTATTTTTAGGTTTTATTTTTCAGTTTAGGTTTAAGTTTATTTTAATTTAATTATATTTTATTTAGTTTAGGTTTAGTTTATTTTAGGTTTTGGTTTAAGTTTTATTTATTTCAGATTAGTTCATATTAGTTTAGGTTTAGTTTTTTTTATTTTGGGTTTAGGTTTTCTTTTTAGTTTATGGTTTATGTTTTATTATATATATTTTTAGGTTTTTAAGTTTTAGGTTTATTGTTTAAGTTTAGGTTTTTATTTTATTTTAGGTTTATTTTATTTTTATTTTTGCTTTAGTTTTTATTTTATTTCAGATTTTATTTGTTTTTTAAGGTTTTTATTTATTTTATTTTAGACTAGTTTTTATTTTTTATTTTATTTTCATTTTAGGCTTAGGTTTAGGTTTTAGTTCTAGTTTAAATTTTTATTTCATTTTATTTTATTTATTTTAGTTTAGGGTTTAGTTATTTATTTTATTTTTATGTTTTATTTTATTTAGGTGTAGGGTTTTAGCTTTTTAGGGTTTAGAGTTTATTTAGGGTTTAGGGTTTAAAGTTTAGAGTTTAGGATTTGGGGTTTAGGTTTTGGGTTTTGGGCTTTTTTTTTGAGTTTAGGGTTTAGGGTTTAGGCTTTAGGGCATAGTGTTTAGTTTTATGGTTTAGGGTTTAGGGTTTAGGGTTTTTAGGGTTTAAGGTTTTGGGTTTATGGTTTAGGTTTTAGGTTTTTAGTTTAGGGTTCAAGTTTTAGTTTAGGGTTTAGGGTTTTTTTGGTTTTTTTATTTTAACAGAGATTAGATTCAGATTCAACATTTCTTCTTTTCGATTTCACCAACTAAGTAACTCATGAAGTTTTCTAAGACACAAGTGACGAGATAGATCAAAATTTTCCACACATAGAGCAAATCAAAAACCCTAGATAACTGAAATATCTTTACTATAAAGACACAATTCCACACGCAGTAGATTAGATTAGAACCACCTTTCCCTCTCGAGTAGTGGGATCCACCATCATACCCTCGATCTCTCTCTGCCACCATCACGATTGTAGCCTACATTGCTCTTCCCGCCTCCATAACCACCACTACTCTGACCACCACCTTCATGCCCACCAACACCTCCAAATCCTCCCCCACTACTGCGATAATTGTCGCCTCCGCCTTCATCTCCACCACTAGATCTAGGCTGAGCCTGGTTGATGGAGATGCTATTATTGTCAAGGTTCTCCCTTTCTTAGGGTTTAGGTTTAGGTTTAGGTTTATTAGTTTTTAGGTTTTAGGTTTATTTTTTAATTTATTTAGTTACTTTAGGTTTAGGTTTAGGGTTTCTAGTTTAGGGTTTAGGGTTACTATTAGGGTTTAGGGTTTGGGGTTTAGGGCTTGGGGTTTAAGGTTTAGGGTTTATTTATTTTCATTTAGTTTATTTTAGTATACGTTTAGGTTTAATTTATTTTTTTTTATTTTAGGTTTTGGTTTTTTTTAGTTTAGGGTTTATGTTTTATTTTTTATTTCTATTTAGGTTTGATTTGTAGGTTTATTTTTCAGGTTTAAGTTTTTATTTAGTTTTTATTTTATTTTGATTTTACATTAAGGTTTTATTTTATTTTGGTTTTTTATTTTTATATTTATTTTATTTTTTAGTTTAGATTAGGTTTTTATTTATTTTATTTTAATTTAGTTTTTATTTTTTATTTTTTATATTTTTGGTTTAAGTTTAGGTTTAGGTTTTTATTTTATTTAGATTTAAGTTTATTAGTTTATATTTTTTTTCTGATTTATTTAATTTAGGTTTAAGTTTTTAGGTTTTAAGAGTTTAGGGTTTAGGGTTATCTATTTTACTGCTTAGGGTTTGGGGTTTTGGGTTTAGGGTTTTAGGGTTTAGGGTTTAAGCTTTAGGGTGTAGGGTTTTAGGGTTTAGGGTTTAGGGTTTATGGTTGTAGGTTTAGGGTTTAGGGTTAAGTTTAGGGTTAGGGTTTTTCTTTATTTTTTTTTTAATTTTTTTATTTAGGATTTTGGGTTTAGGGTTTAGGGTTTAGGGTTTTTTATGGTTCAGGTTTTAGTTTTGTAAGTTCACGGTTGTAGGATTGGGGTTGTAGGTATAGGGTTTAGGGTTAGTTTTATGCTTTAGGATTTAGGGTTTAGGGTTTATGATTTAGGGTTTAGTGTTTAGGGTTTAGGGTTTAGGGTTTAAGGTTTAGGGTTTAGGGTTTAAATTTAGGGTTTAGGGTTTTTTTATTAAATAAACTTGTAGGTTTAGGTTTATTTAGTTTATTTAGTTTATTTTTTAATTATTTTAGTTTATTTTAATTTATTTATTTTTATTTAGGTTTATTTTTTTATTTTTATTTAGTTTAGTTTATTTATTTTATTTTAAGTTTTTTATTTTTGTTTACTTTTTAAGTTTAGATTTAGGTTTATGTTTATTTTTTAGTTTATTTTTATTTTTATTTTATATTTTAGGTTTAGGTTTTATTTTTTATTTTTAGGTTTAGGTTTAGGTTTTTATTTAATTTTTTAGGTCTATGTTTTAAAATTTTATTTTAGGTTTATTTTTAGGTTTTATTGTTTAGTTAATTTTAAGTTTATTTTTTAGTTTATTTTATTTTATTTAGCTTAAGTTTAGGTTTAGGTTTAGTTTATTTTAGGTTTAGGTTGACATTTTACTTAGTTTTGCTTAGTTTATTTTTGTTTAGGTTTAGGTTTTTTTATTTTTTTTATTTTAGGTTTAGCTTTTTTTTAAGATTATGGTTTATGTTTTATTTATTATCAATTTTTAGGTTTTATTTTTAGGTTTACTTATTAGTTTTATATTATTATTAAGTTATTATTTTATTATATTTTACTTTTATTTAATTTTTAATTTAAGTTTAGTTTTTATTTTATTTAGTTCTTTTATTTTTAGGTTTAGTTTAGGTTTTGATTTATTTTATTTTAGTTTAGTTTTTATTTTTTATTTTATTTTCTTTTTGGGTTTAGGTTTAAGTTTAAGTTTAGGTTTAGGTTTAGGTTTTAGTTTATGTTTTTACTTTATTTTATTTTTATTTAGGATTTTTTATTTACTTTATTTTTAAGTTTTATTTAGTTTATCTTTATGTTTTTAGCTTTTTAGGGTTTAGGGATTATGGTTAGTTTAGGATTTAGGGTTTCAATTATAGGGTTTGGCATTTATAGTTTAGGTTTAGGGTTTAGGGTTAAGGGTTTAGGGTTTAGGTTTTAGGGTGTAAGGTTTATGGTTTAGGGTTTAAGGTTTTAGGGTTCAGATTTTAGGGTTTAGTGTTTAGGGTTTAAGGTTTTTATTTTTTAGGGTTTAGGTTTTAGGTTTAGGGTTCAAGTTTTAATTTAGGGTTTAAGGTTTTTAGTTTTTTATTTATTTATAATAGAGAATAAATACAAATTCAACATTTCTTCTTTTTGATTTCATCAACCAAGTAACACAGTAAGTTTTCTAAGACATAAGCAATGACATAAATTAAAAATGAGCATACATATAGCAAATAAAAAACCCTGTGTAACTAAAATCGTCTCTATAATAAAGACATAGTTCTATAAGCATCAGATCAGATCGATCGTTCTACATTTTCTCTAGTTTCCATTAGAACCATCCCGGCCTCATGACTAGCAGAATCGACCATCATATCCTCGAGCTCTCACTTTGCCACAACCACAACTGTAATCTCCATCACTCCGCCCGCCTCCCTAACCACCATTGCTCTGACCACCACCTCCATATCCACCAGCACCTCTAGATCCCCCACCACACTGAGATAATCGCCGCCTCTGCCTTTGCCTCCACGCTAAATCTAGCCTGAGCCTAGTTGACGGTGATGTTCCTATCGTCAAGGTTTTGCCCATTCTTAGGGTTTATGTTTAGGTTTTAGGTTTTAGGTTCATTTTTTAATTTATTTAATTGCTTCAGGTTTAGGATTAAGGTTTGGGGTTTAGCATTTAGTGATAGGGTATAGGGTTTAGGGTTTATGGTTTAGTATTAGGGTTTAGAGTTTAGGGTTTAGGGCTTAGGGTTTTTGGATTATTTCTTTTAGGGTTTACTGTTTAGGGTTAGGGTTTAGGGTGTAGGGTTTAGTGTTATAGGTTTAGGGTTTAGGATTTAGGGTTTAAAGTTTTTTTTTAAAAAAAAAATTAAATAAACTAGTAGGTTTTAGATTATTTAATGTATTTAGTTTATTTTTTATTTAATTTTGTTTACTTTATTTCTTTTTATATATGTTTATTTTTTATTTAATTTAGTTTATTTTTTTAAGTTTATTTATTTTAGTTTATATTTGTTTATTATTATTTTATTTTTTAGGTTTTGGCTTTTATATTTTATTTTTAGGTTTATGTTTAGGTTTTTGTTTTATTTTTGAAGATTTAGCTTTTAGGTTTATTTTTAGGCATTATTTTTTAGTTTAAGTTTAGATTTATTTTTAGTTTATTTTATATTATTTAGTTTAGGTTTAGGTTTAGGTTTTATTTATTTTAGTTTAGTTTATTTTTGTTTAGGCTTAGGTTTATTTTATTTTGTTTATTTTATTCTTATTTTAGGTTTAGGTTTTTTTTTTTTGGTTTAGGGTTTAGGTTTTATTTTTAGGTTTATTTTTGAGGTTTAGCTTTTTATTTAGTTTTTATTTTATTTTAAGTTTCTTTTATTTTTATTTTACATTTAATTTTTATTTTATATAGGTTTTTTATTGTTAGGTTAATTTTATTTTTTAATTTAGGTTAGGTTTTTATCTATTGTATTTTAGTATATTTTTATTTTATATTTTATTTTATTTTCAGGTTTTGGTTTAGGTTTTCATGTTATTTTACTTTATTATTTTATTTAGGTTTAAGTTATTTTATTTTATTTTTATGTTTTATTTAGTTTAAGTTTAGGTTTTTAGGTTTTTAGAGTTTAGGGTTTAGGGTTTAGGATTTTTAGGTTTAGGATTTTAGGGGTTAGAGTTTAGGGTTAGGGTTTAGGGTTTAGTGTTTATGCTTTAGTGTTTAGGGTTTTAGGGTTTAGGGTTAGCTTAGGGTTTAGAGTTTAAGGTTTAAGGTTTAAACTTTAGGGTTTAGGGTTAAAGATTTAGGGTTTAGGGTTTAGGGTTAATTCAAGGTTTAAGGTTTAGGGTTTTAGGGTTTAGAGTTTAGGATTTAGGGTCTAGGATCTAGTATTTAGGGTTAGGGTTAGGGTTAGGGTTTAGGATTTATGGATTTGTGTTTAGCGTTTAGGGTCAAGTGTTTAGGGTTTAGGATTTAGGGTTTATGGTTTTGAGTTTAGGGTTAGTTTTTGGTCGAGGGTTTAGTATTTTTTATAGTTTAGGGTTTATGGTTAATTTTTGGGAATCAATTTTTTGATTTAGGGTTTAGGATTTAGTGCTTAGGGTTTAAGGGTTTTTAAAAAAAAAATTAAATAAACTGATATGTTTAGGTTTATTTAGTTTATTTTATATTTTAAATTTTTATTTTAATTTATGTTTTTTTTAATTTATTTTTTAGGTTTATGTTTAGGTTTATCTTTATTTTTAAGTTTACTTTTATTTTATTTTATTTTTTAGAATTAGGTTTTATTTTTTATTTTTAGGTTTAGCTTTACGTTTTTATTTTGTTTTCTTAGGTTTAGGTTTTATGTTTTTATTTTAAGTTTATTTTTAGGTTTTATTTTTTAGTTTATTTTATTTTATTTAGTATAGCTTTAGTTTATTTTAAGTTTAGGTTTAGGTTTTATTTATTTTAGTTTAAGTTTAGGTTTAGTTTATTTTAATTTTAGGTTTAGGTTTTTTTTTTAATTTAGGGTTTATATTTTATTTTTTATATATTTTTAGGTTTATTTTTTAGGTTCATTGTTTAGGTTTAAGTTTTTATTTAGGTTTTATTTTAATTTATTTTAGGTTAATTTCATTTTTTTTATGTTTAGGTTTTATTTTATTTAGGTTTTTATTTTTAGGTTTATTTAATGTTTTAGTTCAGATCGGGTATTTATTTATTTATTTTAGTTTAATTATTATTTTTCATTTTATTTTATTTTTAGGTTTAGGTTTAGTTGTAAGTTTTAGGATTTAGTTTAGGTTTTTATTTTATTTTATTTAGGTATATGTTTTTTTATTTTTAGATTTTATTTAGTTTAGGTTAAAGTTTTTCAGTTTTTAGGGTTTGAGGTTTGGAGTTTAGGGTTAAGTGTTTAAGGTTTAGGGTTTAGGGTTTTAGGGTTTAGTGTTTAGTGTTTATTATTTATGGTCTAGGGTTCAGGTTCTATTTTTTATTTATTTTTAGGTTTATTTTTAAAGTTTAAGTTTTTATTTAGTTATTATTTTATTTTAGTTTAGGTTTAATTTTTGTTATTTTACGTTTGGTTTTTATTTTATTTAGGTTTTTTATTTTTAGGTTCAATTTATTTTTTAAATTTAGTTTAGGTTTTTATTTATTTAATTTTAATTTAGTTTCTATTTCTTATTTTATTTTTTTTTATGTTTAAGTTTAGGTTTAAGTTTAGGTTTAGGTTTTAGTTTAGGTTTTTATTTTATTTTATTTTTTAAATTTATTTCAGTTTTGGTTTTTCTATTTATTTTATTTTTAAGTTTAGGTTTTTAAGTTTTTTAGTTTTAGTGTTTAGGGTTTAGGGTTTAGGGTTTGGATTTAGGGTTTAGAGTTTTAGGGTTTAGGATTGTAGGTTTAGAGTTTAGGGTTAGTTTTAGGGTTTAGGGTTTAAAGTTGTGGTTTATTTTATTTTATTTCTATTTTTTAGTGTTTATGTTCATTTTTAGTTTATTTTATTGTATTTAGTTTAAGTTTAGGTTTAGGTTTATTTTATTTTAGGTTTTGGTTTATGTTTTATTTATTTTAGGTTGTGGTTTAGGTTTTGGTTTATGTTTTATTGTAGGTTTAGAATTATTTTATTTTTATTATAGGATTAGGTTTTGTTTTTTATTTATTTTTAGTTTTATTTTTTACATTTAGGTTTAGGTTTAGGTTTATGTTTTTAATTTAGGGTTTAGGTTTATTTTATCTTTATTTTAGGTTTTCTTTTTATTTTATTTAGGTTTTTTATTTTTTTAGTTTAGTTTTTGTTTTTATTTATTTTATTTTAGTTTAGTTTTTATTGTAGTTGAGGTTTAGGTTTTAGTTTAATTTAATTTTTTTATGTTATTTTATTTTAGTTTAGGTTTTTTTAGTTATTTTATTTTTAGGTTTTATTTAGTTTTTGTTTAGGTTTTTAGCTTTTTATAGTTTAGGGTTTAGGGTTCAGGGTGTGTTTGGGTTTAGGGTTTAGGATTTAGGGTTTGGGGTTTAGTGTTTTGGGTTCAGGGTGTGTTTGGGTTTAGGGTTTAGGATTTAGGGTTAGGGGTTTAGTGTTTTGGGTTCAGGGTTTATATTTTAGGGTTTAGGGCTTAGGGTTTTAGGGTTTAGGCTTTAGGCTTTAGGGTTTAGGGTTTAGAGTTTAGGGCTTTTAGGGTTTAGGGTTTTTATTTTTTTTAATAGAGAATAAATTTAGATTCAACATTTCTTCTTTTCAATTTCATCAACCAAGTAACACACCAAGTTTTTTAAGAGGCAAACGATGACATAAATCAAAAATGATCACGCATAGAGCAAATCAAGAAACCTAGATAACTAGAACAGTCTCAACTGCAAAGATACTATTCTATAAGCAGCAGATCAGATCATCTGTTCTTTAGTTTATGTAGTTCCTATCAGAACCACCCATGCCTCTAGAGTAGAGGGATCCACCATCATATCCCCGACCTCTCCCTCCGCCACCATCACGGTAACCTTTGTCAATCATCCCGCTTCCATAATTACCACTACTCACCACCACCTCCATATCCACCGGACCTCATCCCCCACCACCACTATAATATTCGCCTCATAGCCTCCGCTTTTAGGGAGCTTGGTTTAGTGATGTTCTTGTCATCAAGGTTACTATTCTTAGGGTTTAGGTTTAGGTATATTAGGTTTTATGGTTTAGGTTATATTTTTAATTTTTTAAGTTTTATTTTAAGATAAATTTTTTATGTTTAGTTTTTTATTTAGTTTTTATTTTATTTTATTATAGGTTTATTTTATTTTTATTTTAATTTTAGTTTTTATTTTATTTACATTTTTTGTTCTTATGTTTATTTTACTTTTTAGTTTAGTTTAGGTTTTTATTTATTTTATTTTAGTTAATTATATTTTATTTTATGGTTTAAGTTTAAGTTTTAATTTAGGTTTTTATTTAATTTTATTTAATTTATTTTATTTAGGTTTAGATTTCTTTATTTATTTTAGCTTTAAGCTTTTAGGTTTTTAGGATTTGGGTTTAGGGTTTAGAGTAAAGGGTTTCAAGGTTTAGGGTGTTAGTGTTTAGGGGTTAGGGTTAGGGTTTAGGGTTTAGGGTTTAAGATTTATTATTTAGGATTTACTGTTTAGAGTTTTTTGGGTTTAGGGCCTAGGGTTTAGGGTTCGCTTAGGGTTTAGGGTTAGTTTATGGTTTAGGGTTTAGTCTTTTTTAGGGTTTAGGGTTTAGGGTTTTAGGGTTTAGGCTTTAGGGTTTAGGGTTTAGGGTTAAGGTTTTAGGTTTAGGGTTCAAGTTTTAGTTTAGGGTTTAGGGTATTTTGTTTTTTTTTATTTTAATAGAGAATATATTCAGATTCAACATTTCTTCTTTTTGATTTCACCAACCAAGTAACACACGAAGTTTTATAAGACACAAACGATGAGATAGATCAAAATTTACCAAGCATAAAGCAAATCAAAATCACTAGATAACTAGAACTGTCTCTACTATAAAGACACAATTCCATAAGTAGCGGTCTTAGATTGGTTCTTCAATTTCTTTGGTTTTATCGAATGCCTCTATTTAGTGGGATCCACCATCATACCCTCGATCTATCTCTCCGCCACCACCACAGTTGTATCCTACGTTGCTCCTCCCGCCTCCATAACCACCATTACTATGATCACCACCTTCATACCCACTAGCACCTCCAAATCCTCCACCACCACTATGATAACCGACACATCCTCCATCTCCTCCACCACTAGATCTAGATTGAGCCTAGTTGACGGTGATGTTATTGTTATCTAGGTTCTTCTATTCTTAGGGTTTATGTTTAGCTTTAGGTTTATTAGGTTTTAGGGTTTAGGTTTATTTTTAATTTATTTAGTTACTTTAGGTTTAGGTTTGGGGTTTTGATTTTATGGTTTAGGGTATAGGGTTTAGGGTTGCGATTATGGTTTAGGGTTTGGGGTTTAGGGTTTAGGGTTTAGCGTTTAGGGTTTAGGGTTTAGGGTTTAGGGTTTAGGATTTAGGGTTTTAGGGTTTATGCTTTTAGGGTTTATGGTTTAGGATTAGGGTTTAGGGTTTATGGTTTAGGATTTTGGATTTATGGATTTTTTAAAAATTAAGTAAATCGATAGGTATAGGTCTAGTTAGTTTACTTAATTTATTTATTATTTATTTAAGTTTATTTTATTTCTTATTTTTATTTAGGCTTATTTTTTTATTTAGTTTTGTTTATTTATATTAGTTTAGGTTTTTTTATTTTAATTTATTTTTTAGGTTTAGGTTTAGGTTTAGGTTTTGGTTGAGTTTAATTTTTATTTTATTTTTTTAGGTTTAAGTTTTATTTTTTATTTTTAGGTTCAAGTTTAAGTTTTTATTTTATTTTTTTAGGTTTAAGTTTTATGGTTTTATTTTAGGTCTATTTTTAGTTTATTTCATTTTATTTAGTTTAGGTTTAGGTTTAGGTTTAGTTTATTTAGGATTAGGTTTTTGTTTTATTTGTTTTAGTTTAGTTTATTTTAGTTTAGGTTTATGTTTATTTTATTTTGTTTATTTTTTTATTTTAGGTTTATGTTTTTTTTAGTTTAGGGTATAGGTTTTGATTTTTATTTATTTTTAAATTTTATTTTAAGGTTTATTTTTTAGGTTTAGTTTTTTATTTAGTTTTTTTAATTTTATTTTAGGTTAAATTTATTTTTATTTTATGTTTAGTTTTTATTTTATTTAGGTTTTCTATTCATAGGTTTATCTTATTTTTTAGTTTAGTTTAGTTTTTTAATTATTTTATTTTAGTTTATTTTCATTAATTTATTTTATTTTACTTTCAGATTTAGGTTTATGTTTTAGTTTATATTTTTATTTCTTTTATTATTTTATTTTATTTAAGTTTAGGTTCTTTTATTTATTTTATTTTTACATTTTATTTAGTTTGGGTTTAAGCGTTTAGATTTTTAGGGTTTAGGGTTTAAGCTTTAGGGGTTATGATTTAGGGTTTTATGATTTAGGGTTATAGGGTTTAGGGTTTGGGCTTAGGGTTTAGGGCTTAGGGGTTAGGGTTTAGTGTTTAGGCTTTAGGATTTAACATTTTTAGGGTTTAGGATTAGGGTTTAGGGTTTAGGCTTTAGGGTTTAGGGTTTAGGGTTTATGGTCTAGGGTTAAGGGTTTAGGATTTAGGGTTTATAGTTTAGGGTTTAGGGTTTTTGGTTTAGGGTTTTGGTTTTTGGGTTTAGGGTTACTTTAAGGTTTAGGGTTTAGTGTTTAGTGTTTAGAATTTAGGGTTTAGGGTTTAGGGTTTAGGGTTTGAGGTTTAAGGTTTACGGTATAGGTTTAAGTTTTAGGGTTTAGGGTTTAGATTAGGGTTTTAGGTTTAGGTTTAGAGTTTAGGTTTAGATTTAAGTTTATTGGTTAGGTTTAAGGTTTAGGTTTTGATTTAGGGTTTAGGTTTAGGGTTTATAGTTTGATTTAGTTTAGGTTTAGGGTTTAGGTTTAGAGTTTTAGGGTTTAGGGTTTAGGGTTAGGTTTTAGGTTTGTTTTTAGTTTAGGGTTTAGGTTTTGGTTTTATTTCAATAGAAATATTTAGATTCAACATTTCTTCAATTTCCAAATGTACGAAGTTTTCTAAGACACAAGCGATGAGATAGATCAAAATTTACCACGCATAAAGCAAATCAAAATCACTAGATAAGTAGAACTATCTCTACTATAAAGACACAATTCCATAAGTAGCAGATCAGATTGGTCGTTCTTCAATTTCTTTGGTTCCTATCAGAATCACCTTGGCCTATTGAGTAGCGGGATCCACCATCATACCCTCCATCTATCTCTCCGCCACCACCATGGTTGTATCCTACGTTGCTCCTCCCGCCTCCATAACCACCATTACTCTGACCACCACCTTCATACCCACTAGCACCTCCAAATCCTTCACCACCACTATGATAACCGCCACATCCTCCATCGTCTCCACCACTAGATCTAGATTGAGCCTAGTTGACGGTGATGTTATTGTTGTCAAGGTTCTCCTATTCTTAGGGTTTAGGTTTAGCTTTAGGTTTATTAGGTTTTAGGGTCTAGGTTTATTTTTAATTTATTTAGTTACTTTAGGTTTAGGTTTGGGGTTTTGATTTTATGGTTTAGGGTATAGGGTTTAGGGTTACGGTTATGGTTTAGGGTTTGGGGTTTAGGGTTTAGGGTTTAGCGTTTAGGGTTTAGGGTTTAGGGCTTAGGGTTTAGGGTTTTAGGGTTTATGCTTTTAGGGTTTAGGGTTTAGGGTTTATGGTTTAGGTTTATGGTTTAGGGTTTAGGGTTTAGGATTTTGGATTTATGGTTTTTTTAAAAATTAAGTAAATCGATAGGTATAGGTTTAGTTAGTTTACTTAGTTTATTTAATATTTATTTAAGTTTATTTTATTTTTTATTTTTATTTAGGTTTGTTTTTTTATTTAGTTTAGTATATTTATATTAGTTTAGGTTTTTTCAATTTAATTTATTTTTTAGGTTTAGGTTTAGGTTTAGGTTTTCGTTGAGTTTAATTTTTATTTTATTTTTTAGGTTTAAGTTTTATTTTTTATTTTTAGGTTCAAGTTTAAGTTTTTATTTTATTTTTTTAGGTTTAAGTTTTATGGTTTTATTTTTGGTTTATTTTTAGTTTATTTCATTTTATTTAGTTTAGGTTTAGGTTTAGGTTTAGTTTATTTAGGATTAGGTTTTTGTTTTATTTGTTTTAGTTTAGTTTATTTTAGTTTAGGTTTATGTTTATTTTATTTTATTTATTTTTTTATTTTAGGTTTATGTTTTTTTAGTTTAGGGTATAGGTTTTAATTTTTATTTTTTCTTAGATTTTATTTTAAGGTTTATTTTTTAGGTTTAGTTTTTTATTTAGTTTTTTAAATTTTATTTTAGGTTAAATTTATTTTTATTTTATGTTTAGTTTTTATTTTATTTAGGTTTTCTATTCATAGGTTTATTTTATTTTTTAGTTTAGTTTAGGTTTTTATTTATTTTATTTTAGTTTATTTTTATTAATTTATTTTATTTTACATTTAGGTTTAGGTTTATGTTTTAGTTTATATATTTATTTTCTTTTATTATTTTATTTTATTCAGGTTTAGGTTCTTTTATTTATTTTATTTTTACATTTTATTTAGTTTGGGTTTAAGCATTTAGATTTTTAGGGTTTAGGGTTTAGGCTTTAGGGTTTATGATTTAGGGTTTTATGATTTAGGGTTTTAGGGTTTAGGGTTTAGGCTTAGGGTTTAGGGTTTAGGGCTTAGGGTTTAGTGTTTAGGCTTTAGGATTTAACATTTTTATGGTTTAGGATTAGGGTTTAGGGTTTAGGATTTAGGGTTTAGGGTTTATGGTCTAACATTTAGGGTTTAGGATTTAGTGTTTACTATTTAGGGTTTTGGGTTTTGGGTTTTAGGTTTAGAGTTTAGGTTTTAGGGTTTAGGGTTAGTTTAAGGTTTAGGGTTTAGTGTTTAGTTTAATTTAGGTTTAGGTTTAGTTTAGGGTTTAGTTTAAGTTTAGATTATAGTTTAGGTTTAGGTTCAAGTTTAGGAGTTTAGTTGTTTTAAGTTTAGGAGTTTGATTTAGGTTTAGGGTTTATGGTTTATAGTTTAAGGTTTAAGGTTTAGGGTTTAGCATTTAGGGTTTTAGGGTTTAGGGTTTATGGTTTAGGGTTTAGGGTTTAGGGTTTAGGGTTTAGGGTTTATTGTTTAGGGTTAGGGTTTAGGGTTTAGGGTTAACAATTTAGGGTTTAGGGTTTAGGGTTTAGGTTTAAATTTTATGGTTTAGTGTTTTACTATTTAAGGTTTTAGGCTTTAGGGTTTGGGCTTAGGGTTTAGCGTTAAGGGCTTAGGGTTTAGTGTTTAGGCTATAGGATTTAGTTTAGTTTATTTATTTATTTTAGTTTAGGTTCTCTATTTTAGTTTATTTTTTTAGGTTTAAGTTTATATTTATTTTTTAGTTTAGTTTTATTTTTATTTTATTTTTTAGGTTTAGGTTTAATTTTTTATTTTTAGGTTTAAGTTTAGGTTTAGGATTTATGTTTTTATTAAAGGTTTATTTTTAGGTTTAATTTTTCAGTTTAGGTTTAAGTTTAATTTAATTTAATTTTATTTTATTTAGTTTAGGTTTAGTTTATTTTGGGTTTTGGTTTAAGTTTTATTTATTTCAGATTAGTTTATATTAGTTTAAGTTTAGTTTTTTTTATTTTGGGTTTATGTTTTCTTTTTAGTTAATGGTTTATGTTTTATTATATATATTTTTAGGTTTTAAGTTTTAGGTTTATTGTTTAAGTTTAGGTTTTTATTTTATTTTAGGTTTATTTTATTTTTATTTTTGCTTTAATTTTTATTTTATTTAAGATTTTTTTTGTTTTTTTAGGTTTTTATTTATTTTATTTTAGTCTAGTTTTTATTTTTTATTTTATTTTCATTTTAGGCTTAAGTTTAGGTTTTAGTTTTAGTTTATATTTTTATTTCATTTTATTTTATTTATTTTAGTTTAGGGTTTAGTTATTTATTTTATTTTTATGTTTTATTTTGTTTAGGTGTAGGGTTTTAGCTTTTTAGGGTTTAGAGTTTATTTAGATTTTAGGGTTTAAAGTTTAGAGTTTGGGGTTTGGGGTTTAGGGTTTAGGGTTTTGGGCTTTTTTTTGAGTTTAGGGTTTAGGATTTAGGCTTTAGGGCTTAGTGTTTAGGTTTTTTGGTTCGGGGTTTAGGGTTTTTAGGGTTTAGGGTTTTGGGTTTAGGGTTTAGGTTTTAGGTTTTTAGTTTAGGGTTCAAGTTTTAGTTTAGGGTTTAGGGTTTTTTTTTGGTTTTTTTATTTTAACAGAGAATAGATTCAGATTCAACATTTCTTCTTTTCGATTTCACCAACTAAGTAACACATGAAGTTTTCTAAGACACAAGGGACGAGATAGATCAAAATTTTCCACGCATAGAGCAAATCAAAAACCCTAGATAACTGAAATGTCTTTAGTATAAAGACACAATTCCATACGCAGTAGATTATATCAGAACCACCTTTCCCTCTCGAGTAGCGGGATCCACCATCATACCCTCGATCTATCTCTCCGCCACCACCACGGTTGCATCCTACGTTGCTCCTCCCGCCTCCATAACCACCATTACTCTGACCACCACCTTCATACCCACTAGCACCTCCAAATCCTCCACCACACGATGTATCCTCCATCGTCTCCAACACTAGATCTAGATTGAGCCTAGTTGACGGTGATGTTATTGTTGTCAAGGTTCTCCTATTCTAAGGGTTTAGGTTTAGCATTAGGTTTATTAGGTTTTAGGGTTTAGGTTTATTTTTAATTTATTTAGTTACTTTAGGTTTAGGTTTGGTTTTTTGATTTTATGGTTTAGGGTATAGGGTTTAGGGTTGCGGTTATGGTTTAGGGTTTGGGGTTTAGGGTTTAGGGTTTAGCATTTAGGGTTTAGGGTTTAGGGTTTAGGGTATAGGGTTTTAGGGTTTATGCTTTTAGGGTTTAGGGTTTAGGGTTTAGGGTTTAGGTTTAGGGTTTAGGGTTTAGGATTTTGGATTTATGGTTTTTTTAAAAATTAAGTAAATCGATAGGTATAGGTTTAGTTAGTTTACTTAGTTTATTTATTATTTATTTAAGTTTATTTTAGTTTTTATTTTTATTTAGGTTTATTTTTTTATTTAGTTTAGTTTATTTATATTAGTTTAGGTTTTTTATTTTAATTTATTTTTTAGGTTTAGGTTTAGGTTTAGGTTTTGGTTGAGTTTAATTTTTATTTTATTTTTTAGGTTTAAGTTTTATTTTTTATTTTTAGGTTCAAGTTTATGTTTTTATTTTATTTTTTTAGGTTTAAGTTTTATGGTTTTATTTTAGGTTTCTTTTTAGTTTATTTCATTTTATTTAGTTTAGGTTTAGGTTTAGGTTTAGTTTATTTAGGATTAGGTTTTGGTTTTATTTGTTTTAGTTTAGTTTATTCTATTTTAAGTTTATGTTTATTTTATTTTGTTTATTTTTTTATTTTAGGTTTATGTTTTTTTTAGTTTAAGGTATAGGATTTAATTTTTATTTATTTTTAGATTTTATTTTAAGGTTTATTTTTTAGTTTTAGTTTTTTATTTAGTTTTTTAAATTTTATTTTAGGTTAAATTTATTTTTATTTTATGTTTAGTTTTTATTTTATTTAGGTTTTCTATTCATAGGTTTATTTTATTTTTTAGTTTAGTTTAGGTTTTGATTTATTTTATTTTAATTTATTTTTATTAATTTATTTTATTTTACTTTTAGGTTTAGGTTTATGTTTTAGTTTATATTTTTATTTTCTTTTATTATTTTATTTTATTTAGGTTTAGGTTCTTTTATTTATTTTATTTTTACATTTTATTTAGTTTGGGTTTAAGCGTTTAGATTTTTAGGGTTTAGGGTTTAGGGTTTAGGCTTTAGGGTTTACGATTTAGGGTTTTACAATTTAGGGTTTTAGGGTTTAGGGTTTGGGCTTAGGGTTTAGGGTTTAGGGCTTAGGGTTTAGTGTTTAGGCTTTAGGATTTAACATTTTTAGGGTTTAAGATTAGGGTTTAGGGTTTAGGATTTAGGGTTTAGGGTTTAGGGTTTATGGTTTATAGTAGTTTAGGGTTTAAGTTAGGTTTATGATTTAGGTTTAGGGTTTTAGGTTTTTAGGGTTTAGATTTTAGGTTTAAGTTAGTTTAATGTTTAGGTTTAGTGTTTAGGTTTATTTAGGGTTTAGGTTTAGGTTTAGGTTTAGGTTAAGTTTAGGTTAAGTTGTTTAGTTTTAGGGTTTAAGTTTAAGGTTTAAGGTTAAGTTTAAGGTTTAGGGTTTATTTAGGTTTAGAGTTTAGGTTTAGGTTAGTTATTAAGTTGATTTTAGGTTGGTTTAGGTTTAAGGTTTAGGTTTAGGTTATTTAGGTTTAGGTTTAGGAGTTTAAGGTTTAGAGTTTAGTTTATAGTTTTAAGGTTATTAGTTTTAGGTTTTTTAGGTTTTAGGTTTAGGGTTTAGGTTTAGGTTTTAAGTTTATTTAGTGTTTATAGTTTAGGTTTAAACTTTAGGTTAGGTTTAGGGTTAGTTTAGTGTTTATTTTAGTTTTAGATTAGTTTAGGTTTAGGGTTTAAGTTAGGTTTAGGTTTTTAGGTTTTAGGTTTTAGTTTTTTAGGTTTAGGGTTTAGGGTTTATTTAGGTTTAGGGTTTTAGGTTTAGGTTTAGGTTTAGGGTTTAGGTTTTTTATGGTTTAGGGTTTAGGGTTTAGGTTTTACAATTTTGGGTTTAAGGATTTTATGGTTTTATGTTTAGGGTTGGAGTTTTAATTTAGGGTTTAGGGTTTTTGGATTATTTTTTCTATGGAGAACAAATTCATATTTGACATTTCCTCTTTTTAGTTTGATCAACCAAGCAACACACTAAGTTTTTTAAGACGCAAGCAATGAAATAGATAAAAAATGAGCATGCATAGAGCAAATCAAAACCACGGAAAACTATCTCTCTTGTGAAGACAGTTCCATAAGCGGGTCGGATCATGTTCTTGATTTCTCTAGTTTCCATCAGAACCACTTGACCTTTTGAGTAGCAATATCCACGATCATATCCCAGATCTCTCCCCCCACCACCACCACGGTTGTAACCTCCATCTCTCCTCCAGCCTCTGTAACCACCACTACTCTGACCACCACCGCCAGATCTAGATTGAGACTGGTTGACGGTGATGTTCCTGCCATCAACGTTCTGCAAATTCTTAGGGTTTAGATTTTTTTTAAGTAAATTAGGGGAATTTTATTGCCACAACAAAAATGTACAAAGTCCTTTAGAGGGGGTAAATCTCTAAACTAATTCTCAAAGTGCCATAATAAGTCCTAAAGAGATAAAACCCATAACTTTTACTATAATATATGGAAAAAAATAAAAGCAAAACCAAATCGTCAACAACATATCCATGTTAGCAACAACAACATCCACTAAGTCCTTTTGATACTAGCAAGATCCATAATATTCTCCAAACCTATAAAGAAATCTTCAACATACTAGTGAAAGAATCGGTAAAATTAAGCAAGCATAAAGTATGTGCAAAGAAAAAAAGTTTAGCTCGATTACAATCATCTCAAAAAACAACACTATATGTAAGCATCCAAACTTCCGAAGAAGGGTTAGAATTACATATAGTTCTACCAACCAAAAATAGATAGAGAGGAAAACATTAAGGCCATCATTGATAGCATACCTCTTGTAGCCCATCATCCCAAGTCCATAATTTTGCAAGGCTATAAACTCCTCCAAGCAGCAGACATAATAGCCAACCACGAAGCCACCAAAACAAATAAGCCCAATAAGGTAGAAAATCAACCAAACATCAGGGCCATCAACAATACACTAGGAACACCATCAAAGCCACCACCAAAGAGGAATAACAACATCAAAGGGAGCAAGCATCATGACCTTAACAACACAAACCAGAAAAAACCACCAAAACAAAAAACACAAGAGCTCATATCCTCGACAATAAAATAGGAAGGTCATGTCACCTATACCATAAAAGGGAAGCGAGGCGACCAAGAGGAAAACCATAGCAGGAGTAGGTCAACCAGCATGTCACGAACACAACAAGAAAGAAAGGCCAAAATAGCCACCCATCCAACCAACTTAGCCAGCCAACATAGCCTCCTAGTCAACCACCAAAGCAGCAGAAAATCCAAATCAGTGAAAAGACCAACAACATCCATCATGTTAAAACAACCCAAGATAACCAGGAAAAGGGTAGAAGCAAACAACAGAGTCCACCAAACCCAACCAAAGCAGCAAAAGTTCTAATCTAGGTGAGATAGATAGCCAACCAAAACCAAAATGAAATGAAGATAGTAAGATGGACTGAAAGCAATCCATCAGGAGTAGCAGCAATACAACAGGAACATCGCCAAAGTCAATAGCAAAAAGGAGGAGAAATATCAATGAATGCAAGCATCATAAGGACAACCAAGTTAGGAACCAATGCACCAAACCATGTCACTAGATCCCAAAGCAAAACAACAGCCACTAAATAGCCATCAACCAACCAACCTAAAATAACAACAAAAATAAAAACAACTACATCCAGGAGGGGACGACCATTACAAGAAGAGGTCAAAACCACAACCAAAAGGAACAAACCTAAACCAGTAAAATTGACCCTCAAAACCCAATCCACAAAAAGAAATGAGTCAACAAATAACCTCCACCTTTCCAAATCAATCAAATTAGACCATCAACATCCCTGTGTCACCAAGCAGAAGTAGAAACCATCCAACCACTAGCATAACCAACCCAAGAGTGAAAATAAGCAAATGGACACAACACAAAGAGGGTTTAACAAAGAGGAACCAAAAGCAATGGCTAATCAAAAACCAACTAAAATTACCAAGAAAATAAAATTATAATCTTAGATAAGGTAATCCAGTGTTATCCAGATTGACCAAACCCCTTAATACTTTAGGCAAAATTTGATTATCAAATAAAGTGAAATCAGTTAAGTTGGCTCCTAAAGTAGCCAAGAAATTAGCACAAGCATTACCATCACAAAGGATATGAGAAATTTTATAATAAACTTGAGAAAGAATATTTTTAGTATGATTGAGAAGATAAAATAAACCAGCATTTCCTTTTCTATTAGAGTTTAGCATGTCAAGAAGCATGAGCGCATCAACTTCAATCCAGATGTTGAGGAAACCTTTATTCAAATAAATTTCAATAGCTTTATTGACAGGCATAAGCTCAACATAGATAACAGAGCAGGCTTTGAGAGGATACACAAAAGCACAAATGATAGAACCTTTAGAATCCTTAAGAATAACACCACAACCATATTTATTGGAAGCCATAGAACCATTAGTATTCACTTTAATCAATTGTTTTTGAGTTTGATCTAATGGATAATCTTGGCTCTTTTATAAGAGTGAACATCAGGGAGAATGACACCCACAAATTTATAGCATCTAAAATGAATGTTACTAATAAGATTGACATTAAACAAAGCATGAATTTTTTCTTTGGTTCTAGCCAGAATCCTTTTATGGCTTATAGGAATACCACAATATTTAGCATCATTTTTGTCCATTCAGAATAACCAGATAAAGGTAATAGCAACTAGAACTTTGATATGACCTTTCACACTTTTTTGTAAACAAACTTCATGAAGTTGATATATGGAAAGAGAGCCATGAAAGTAGTTGGTATTAAATAAATCATCATACCATAACCATAATTTAGAAGCAATAGCACCATTAACAAAAACATGATTAACATTTTCAATATGAAAGAAACAATAGCACTTTGAAGGCAAATAAAACTCTTTATTCCAGAGCAAAGAGTCAACATGAATAAAGTTATTCAAATCCTCCAAGCTAAAACTAAATAAAAAATGGGAATGATATTGTTCCAAAGTTTAATGAAAACATTAGAGGAGTTTTGCTTATCTCTAATAAAAGTCCAAACCTCTTTAACAAAAAAATCACCATTACAAGAAAGCTTAAAGAGAATTTGGTCAAGTTTGTTAGAGAAAATAGGGATATTTTTAAAGTTATCTAAATGAGAAATAGGGATATAATTCTCAAGTTTGTTTTCATTCCAAGTGTTATTATGCAAGAAAGAGTTAACTTTGATAGTTAGGTGAGTGGGTAGATAAAAGGGAGACAATAGAGCCATTGACAATCCAATTATCTTGCCAAGAAGAAAAAACACAGAATGAATTCCCAAGATATTAAGGGTTTAGCAACTTTTTTAATGGAGCAAAGCCTTTTCCAAACCATAGAGTCACCAACTTTAAAATCACAGATAAGAGGGTGTTTACCTTGGAAATATTTTTTTCATCATAAAATTAGCCCAAAGGCTATCATTCTTTCTAAAGTTCCACCAGAGCCTATGAGAGAAGGCAGTAATAGCTTCACGAATCAATTTGCAATCGAGACCACCTTTACCCAAGGGACCACAACATTTATGCCAGGAAGTCCAATGCATTCTTTTAGTAGAATTATTGGATCACCAAAAAAATTTATTAAGCAAGCAATCAATTCTGATAATAGTAGCATTAGTGGGGATAATAGTTTGAATCAAATAAAGAGGCATTGAATTGAGAGTGCTTCAAGAATAGTGAGCCTGCCACCAAAGGAAAGTAAATGAAATTCTTAAATAGAAATTTTATTTAAATTTATTTGAATTAACTTATCCAAAAGATGGGCAAGATTTGAATTCACATCTTTGAAAATAGGAGCACTCAAGTACTTAAGAGGAAGGTGTTGAATTTTAAAGTTAGTGATATGTAAGATTTGATTAATTTTATTATTGGAAATGCTAGAAGAAGTAATAAAACAACTTTTGTTATCATTGATAGATAGACTACTTTCTCTACCAAATTTATTTAAAAAAAATCTTGAGATTCTTGAATGTTGAATAGAAGCATTGTAAAAAATAATGAAATCATCTACAAAGCTTAAATGAGAAACAGGAAGCCCACTAAGAGTTTTGTAATACATACTAGGATTATTTAAGAATAGATCATTGATGCTCTTAGAAAAGTACTCAACAACAATAATAAATAAAGAATGAGTTAGAGGATCCTTTTATCTTAGTCCATGGGAAGAAGGAAAGATGCCTAAGGCTTCCCCCATTAAGAAAAATAGAAAACCAGGAATTATTAATATATATTTGCCTAAGGCTTCCCCCATTAAGAAAAATAGAAAACCAGGCATTATTAATATATATTTAAAAAAGAAAGATAAATTTATTAGAAAACCCAAACAAATTTAGAATATGAATATGGAAATCCCAAGAGATATTGTCAAAAGCTTTGTTAATATCTAATTTGAATAAAATGTTGCCACCTCAAGTCTTAACATCTAAATAATGAATTAATTCCTAAGCAAGCAGAATATTATCAAAAATAGATCTACCTCTAACAAAACTAGTTTGGTTTAGACAGATAATCCTATGAAGTAAAGGATTGAGCCTATTAGTTAGAATTTTGAAAATCAACTTATTAAAGAAGGTGCACAAACTAATAGGTCTAAAATCACTCCAATAGTCTAGATTATCTTTCTTAGGTATAAGAACAACAGAAGTGCTAGAAAAATATCTAGTAAAAGGATTACCATTAGAAAAAAATCAATCACAGCCTTAACTAAATCATTTTTAATAATATACCAGCATTTTTGAAAAAATGGGTAGTGAAACCCTCTGAATTATTAATAGAATCTATGTTCAAGTTATGAAGAACTTTAAAAATTTCCTCTTAATTAGGAACAATAGTAAGCAAATCATTATCATTATTGGTTATAAAAGAAGGAATCAAGTGTGATTTAGAAATATCTTCAAAAGAGAAACTCTTATTAAGCATATTTCTAAAGTAATTAATGGTAAAATCCTTAATATTATTATTCTTCACAATCCATTCTCCATTATCATCTTTAGTTTTTTGAATATTATTTAAAGCTCTCTTTTTATTAACTAAAGCATGGAAATATCTAGTATTTCTATCACCATCCATAATATGTTTGCTAGTAGATTTTTAGCATTACTAAGTCTCATTCATATTTTGAAAATTTACTAGTTTATCTTTTGCCTCAATCAAGTGATTAATCTTAGTAGGATCAGACATAACAAAGACTTCAAGATCATAAACCATTTCCTTGATATTAGCATAAAGGTTTTTAAAATAATGCTAGTTCCACTGACCCAGATTTTGTTTAAGTCTTTTAAGCTTAAACCAAAATTTATTCATCCCCATAATCAAATTTTCAGGATGTAAGGGAGCTTTCCAATTGTTAGCGACAACATTAAAGAAACTAATTTGTTGAATCCACATTTTATTTTATTTAGTTTAGGTTTAGGTTTAGGTTTTATTTATTACAGTTTAGTTTATTTTAGTTTAGGTTTACGTTTATTTTATTTTGTTTATTTTATTTTTACTTTAGGTTTATGTTTTTATTTTATTTTGGTTTATAATTTTTATGTTTGTTTTTCTTTTAATTTAGTTTAGGTTTTTATCTATTTTAATTTAGTATAGGTTTTTATTAGTTTATTTTTTTATTTTTAGGTTTAAGTTTAAGTTTTAGTTTAGATTTTTATTATATTATATTTTTTTATTTTATTTAAGTTTAAGTTTTTTATATATTGTTTATGGGTTTTATTTATTTTAGGTTTAGGTTTTTAGGTTTAGGGTTTACGATTTAGGGTTTAGGGTTTTAGGGTTTAGGTTTTTAGGGTTTAGAGTTTAGGGTTTGAGTTTATGGTTTAGGTTTTAGGCTTTAAGGTTTACATTTTTTAGTGTTTAGGGTTTAGGGTTTAAGGTTAGCATTGGGTTTAGGGATTTTTTCTAATAAATTAAGTAAACTAGTAGGTTTAGGTTTATTTAGTTTATTTTATATTTATTTTAGTTGATTATATTTTTTATTTTTATTTATGTTTATTTTTATTTTATTATATTTAGGTTTTTTGTTCTTAAGTTTATTTTATTATTTTATTTAGGTTTGGTTTTTATTTATTATATTTTAATTTGTTTTAATTATTTTATTTTATTTCATTTTTTGGTTTATGTTTCAATTTTTATTATTTTTATTTTTTAAGGTTTAAGTTTTTAATTTATTTTATTTTTTGGTTTTGTTTAGTTTAAGTTTAGGTTTTTAGGTTTTTAGGGTTTAGGACTTAGGATTTAAGGTTGTTAGTTTTACAGTTTAGGATTTACGATTTAGGGTTTAGGGTTTAGGATTTTAGAGTTTAAGCTTTTAGGGTTTAGGGTTTAGGGTTTAGGGTTTTATGATTTATGGTTTAGGGTTTAGGGTTTAGGGTTTAGGGTTTAAAGTTTAGGATTTTAGGGTTTAAGGTTTAGGGTTTAGGGTTTAGGGTTCTAGGGATTAGGGTTTTATGGTTTAGGGTTTAGGGTTAGGGTTTAGGGTTTAGGATTTTAGGTTTAGTATTTAGGCTTTAGGGTTTAGGGTTTAGGGTTTAGGGTTTAGGGTTTTTAGGGTTTATGGTTTAGAGTTTTGGGTTTAGGGTTATATGTTTAAGGTTTTGGATTTAGTTTTTAAGTTTTATGGATTATGGTTTTTTTTAAAATTGAGTAAACTAGTAGGTTTAGCTTTATTTAGTTAATTTTTTTATTTATTTTAGTATATTTTTTATCTAGGTTTATTTTTTATTTTTATTTAGTTTAGTTTATTTAGTTTAGGTTTATTTATTTTTTTTAGGTTTCTTATTTTAGTTTATGTTTTAGGTTTAGGTTTAAATATTGGTTTATTTTGTGGTTGAGTTTATTTTTATTTTATTTTTAAAGTTTAGGTTTTATTTTTTATTTTTAGGTTTAGGTTATAGGTTTTTATTTTAGGTTTATTTTTAGGTTTTCTTATTTTTTTTGGTTTAGGTTTATTTTTAGTTTATTTTATTTTATTTTGGTTTTTATTCTTAGGCTTATTTTATTTTTTTAATGTTTAGGGTTTTAGGATTATTTATTTAGAAATTTTATTTTTAGGTTAGTTTACATTTATTTTTTTTAGTGTTTTTTATTTTTAAATTTTTAGGGTTTAGGGTATTATGGTTTAAGTTTTTAGGGTTTAGGGTTTTAGGGTTTATGTTTCTATGGTTTAGGGTTTTAGTGTTTATGTTTTTAGGGTTTAGGGTTTTAGGGTTTATGTTTTTAGGGTTTAGGGTTTAGGGTTTGGATTTAGGGTTTAGAGTTTAGTGCTTAGGCTTTAGGATTTAGGGTTTTTATGGTTTAGGGTTTAGGGATTAGGGTTAGCATAGGGTTTAGAGATTTATTTTTAATTGAGCAAATCGATAGGTTTAGGTTTATTTAGTTTATTTAGTTCATTTTTTATTTATTTTAGTTGAATTTAATTATCATTTTTATTTATGTTTATTATTTTATTTTATTTTATTTAGGTTTTTTATTTTTTATGCTTATTTTATTTTTTAGTTTAGGTTAGGTTTTTATTTATTTTATTTTATTTATCTTTTTTTTTAAGTTTAGGTTTAGGTTTTTATTTTATTCTATTTTATTTATTTTATTTAAGTTTAGGTTTTTTAATTTATTTTATTTTTAGGTTTTATTTAGTCTAGGTTTAGTTTTATTTATTTATTTTATTTTTAGGTTTTAATTAGTTTATGTTTAGGTTTTTAGGTTTTTAGGGTTTAGGGTTTAGGGTTTAGGGTTTAGGGTTTTGTTTTTATGGTTTTGGATTTAGGGTTGTAAGTTTTAGGGTTTAGGGTATAGGGTTTAGGGTTTAAGTTTTTTGGCTTAGGATTTTGGGTTTAGGGTTTAGGGTTTTTAGGGTTTAGTGTTTAGGGTTTAGGGTTTAGGTTTTAGGTTTAGGTTTCAAGTTTTAGTTGAGGGTTTAGGGATTTTAGTTTTTTTTTTAAATAGAGAACAAATTTATATTCAACATTTCTTCTTTTCAATTTCGTCAACCATGTAACACACCAAGTGTTTTAAGACACAAGTGAAGACACAAATCAAAAATAAGCATGCATAGAGAAAATCAAAAACCCTAGAAAACTAGAACCATATCTAATGTAATGACATAATTTCATAAGCAGCAGATCGGATCGAAGGTTCTTCAGTTTCCCTAGTTCCCATCAGAACGACCCCGGCCACTCAAGTAGCGGGATCCACCTTCATATCCCCGATCTCTCTCCCCTTGACCACCACGGATGTAACCTCTGTGGTTCCATAACCACCATTGCTCCGACCACCACCTCTATATCCACGATCACCTCCAGATCCCCCACCACCACTCTGATAATTGCCACCTCTGCCTTTGGCTCCACCACTAAATCTAGAATAAGCCTAGTTGACGGTGATGTTCCTGCCATAAAGATTTTTCCCATTCTTAGGGTATAGGTTTAGGTTTTTTAGGTTTTTCGATTTAGGTTTATTTTTTAATTTATTTATTTATTCAGGTTTAGGGTTGGGGTTTGCATTTTTGGGTTTAGGCTTCAGGGTTAGGGTTTAGGGTTTAAGGTTAAGGGTTAAGGGTTTAGGGTTTAGGGCATAGGGTTTTAGGGTTTATGCTTTTATGGTTTAGGGCTTACGATTAGGGTTTAGGATTTATGGTTTAGTGTTTTCAATGGTTTAGGGTTTAGGGTTGTAGGTTTAGGGTTTAGGGTTTAGGATATATAGTTTATGGTGTCTTTTTTAAATTAAGTAAACCAGTAGGTTTAGGTTTATTTAGTCTATTTTATATTTATTTCAGTTTACTTTATTTTTTATTTTTTTTAAGTTTATTTTTTTAGTTTAGTTTATTTATTTTAGGTTTATTTCTTTTAGTTTAGGTTTTTTATTTTAGTTTATTTATTAGGTTTAGGTTTAGGTTTAGTTTTATAATTTAGTTGAGTTTTATTTTTATTTTATTTTTAAGGTTTGGGTTTTATTTTTTATTTTTTGGTTTATGTTTTGTGTTTTATTTTATTTTTTTAGGTTAGGTTTTAGGTTTTTATTTTAAGTTTATTTTTACATTTTCTTTTTTATTTTTAGTTTAAGTTTATTCATAGTTTATTTTATTTTATTTAGTTTAGGTTTTATTTATTTTAGTTTAATTAATTTTAGTTTAGGCTTAGGTTTATTTTATTTTGTTTATTTTATTTTTATTTCAGGTTTTAAGTTTTTTTTTTTTAATTTTGGGTTTATGTTTTATTTTTTATTTATTTTTAGGGTTAATTTTTAGGCTTAGGTTTTTATTTAGTTTTTATTTTATTATATTTTAAGTTTATTTTATTTTTATTTTACTTCTAGTGTTTATTTTATTTAGGTTTTTTATTCTTAAGTTTATTTTATTTTTTAGTTTAGTTTAGAATTTCATTTATTTTATTCTAATTTATTTATTTTTTTAATTTAATTTAATTTTATTTTTAGGTTTAGGTTTAGGTTTTAATTTATATTTTTATTTTATTGTAATTTTTTATTTTCGTTTAAGTTTATTTATTTATTTTATTTTTAAGTTTTATTTAGTTTAGGGTTTTAAGCTTTTTATGGTTTAGGGTGTATGGTTTAGTGTTAGTTTAGGGTTAAGGTTTAGGGTTTGGGGTTTAGGGTTTAGGGTTTAGGGGTTTTTTTGTTTAGGGTTTAGGGTTTGGGTTTTAGGTTTAGGGTTCACGTTTTAGTTTAGGGTTTAATGTTTTTGATTTTTTTAACAGAAACAAATTAAAAATCATCATTTATTCTATTCGATTTCATCAACCAAGTAACACATTAATTTTTCTAAGACACAAGCCATGACATGGATAAAAAATGAGCATCCATAAAGCCAATAAAAAACCTTAGATAACTAGAAATGTCTCTACTGTAATGACAAAGTTCCATAAGAATCAGATCAGATCGGCCATTCTTCAGTTTCTCCAATTCCCATCAGAACCACCCTGGCCACTCTAGTAGCGGGATCCACCATCATATCCCCAATCTCTCCCTCAGAAATGCCACGCCTATCACTCTTCCAGACAAACCACGCTCCAACCACCACCTCCATATCCACCAGCACCTCAAGGTTCCCCACCAACACCGTGATAACCACCACCTCCACCTTCGCCACCATTGTCAGATCTAGACTAAGCTTGGCTGACGGTATTGTTCCTAGGGTTTAGGTTTAGGTTTAGGTTGATTAGGTTTTAGGGTTTAAGTTTATATTTTAATTTATTTTGTTACTTTAGGTTTAGGTTTAGGGTTTGGGGTTTAGGGTGATGGTTTATGGTTTAGGGTTTAGGGTTTAAAGTTTTTGGGTTTATGCATTTAGGGTTTAGGATTTAGGGGTTAGGGTTAGGGTTTAAGCTTTAGGGTTTAAGGTTTTTAGGGTTTAGGGTTTAGGGTTTAGGATTTAGGGTTTAGGATTTAGAGATTAAGGCATTATTTTTTTAATTAAGTAAACTGGCAGGTTTATGTTTAATTAGTTTATTTAGTTTATTTTTTATTTATTTTACTTTATTTTTTAATTTTTGTTTTGGTTTATTTTTTATTGTTATTTCATTTCATTTACTTATTTTAGGTTTATTTATTTAGATTAGGTTTTTTATTTTAGCTTCTTTTTATTTTTATTTCAGATTATGTTAATTTTTCAGTTTTATTTTACTTTTTATATTATTTTTTAGGTTTAGGTTTTATTTTTTATTTTTAGGTTTAGGTTTAGGTTTTTATTTTATTTTTTGAGGTTTAGGTTTTAGGTTTTTATTTTAAGTTTATTTTTAGGTTTTATTATTTAGTTTATATTCAGGTTTATTTTTAGTCGATTTTATTTTATTTAGTTTAGGTATAGGTTTAAGTTTATGTTTTATTTAATTTAGTTTATTTTATTTTAGTTTAATTTTATTTTTATTTAATTTTATTTATTTTATTTTTATTTTTGGTTTAGTTTTTTTTTGGGTTATTGGTTTTCTTTAATAGTGAACAAATTCAAATTCAACATTTATTCTTTCCAATTTCATCAACCAAGTAACACACCATGTTTTCTAAGACATAAAGGATGGCATAGATAAAAAATGAGCACGCTTAGAGCAAATCAAAAAGCCTAGATAACTATAACCATATGTACTATAAAGACACAGTTCCATAAGCAGTAGATTGGATCAATCATTCTTCAGTTTCTCTAGTTCCCATCAGAACCATCCCAGCCTCTCGAGTAGCCGAATCCATCATCATATCCTCGATCTCTACCTCTACGACCACCATGATTATAACCTCTGTCACTCCTCCCACCTCTGTAACTGCCACTGCTCTGACCACCACCTCCAAATCCACCAGTACATCCAGATCCCCCACCACCATTGTGATAACTACCACCTCCACCTTCGCCTCCACCATCAGATCTAGACTAAGCCCGATTGACTGTGATGTTCCTCCTATCAAGGTAATGCTCATTATTAGAGTTTAGGTTTGGTAGGTTTTAGGTTTTAGGTTTATTTTTTAATTTATTTAGTTACTTTTGGTTTAGGATTAGGGTTTGGGGTTTAGTGTTAGGGTTTAGGGTTTTGGGTTTTGGGTTTATGCTTGGGTTTAGGTTATAGTGGGTTGGTTAGGATTTAGGTTTATGAGGTTTAGGGTTAGTTTAGAGTTTATAGTTTGCTTTAGTTAGGGTTTAAGGGATTAGTTTAGGGTTTAGGGTTTAAGGTTGGGTTTAGGGTTGAAGGTTTAGGTTTTGTGTTTAAGGTGGGTTAGTTGGGGTGGTTTAGGATTGTGGGTTTAGTTTATGGTTTAGGATTTAGGGTTTGGGGTTTGGTTTAGTTTTATTTACAAAGCCACCAGGTTTATTTAGTTTATTTATTTTATTTATTTTATTTTATTTTTTATTAAGGTTTATTTTTATTTTTATTTAGTTTATTTTATTTATTTAGGTTTATTTATTTTGTAGGTTTTCATTTTAATTTATTTTTAGGTTTATGTTGGTTTATGTTTATTTATTAGTTTTATTTTTTTTTAGGTTTAGGTTATTTTTTATTTTTAGATTTATTTTATTTTAAGTTTAGGCTTTATTTTTGGTTTAGTTTATTTTATTTTATTTATTTAGTTTAGGTTTAGTAGTTTAGTGATTTTATTTTAGGGTTTAGGTTTTATTTTGTTTATTTTAGGTTTAAGTTATCTTTAGTTTAGGGTTTGGATTTTATTTTATTTATTTTTAAGTTTATTTTTTAGGTTTATGTTTTTATTTAGTTTTTATTTTATTTTATTTTAGGTTTATTTTATTTTATTTTACATTTAACTTTTATTTTATTTAAGTTTTTCATTTTTTATGTTTATTTTCTTTTTTACTTTAGTTTGGGCTTTTATTTATATTATTTAGTTTAATTTTTAATTTTCATTTTATTTTATCTTTACATTTATGTTTAGGTTTTTATTTTATTTAGGATTAGATTTTATTTATTTATTTTATTTTTAGGTTTTATTTAGTTTATGTTTTGGTTTTTAGGTTTTTAGGGATTAGAGTTTATAGTTTAGTGTTTGGGGTTTATGGTTTAGGGGTTGTAGGTTTTAAGGCTTAGTGTTTAGGGTTTAAGGTTTAGGATTTAGCATTTTAGGGTTTAGGATTTTAAAGTTTAGGGTTTATGGTTTAGGGTTGAAGGTTTAGGGTTCAAAGTTTTGGGTTTATGATTAGTTTTAGGGTTTAGGGGGTTTTTTGGTTTTTTTTTCTTGATTTTTTTGCTTTTTTTTTAAAACTAAGAAAACTGGTAGGTTTAGGTTTATCTAGTCCATTTACTTTATTTTGTTTATTTAGTTTACCTTATTTTTTATTTAAGTTTATTTTTATATTTATTTATTTTAGTTTATTTATTTTAGGTTTATTTATTCTAATTTAGGTTTTTTAGTTTACTTTCTTTTTAGGTTTAAGTTTAGGTTTATGTTTACTTTTTAGTTTAGTTTTATTTTTATTTTATTTTTTAGGTTTAGGTTTTAGGGTTTCTTTAGGTTTATTTTTAGGTTTTCTTTTTAGTTCATGTTTAGGTTTAATTTTAGTTTAGTTTAGGGTTTAGGTTTAGTTTATTTTAGGCTTAGGTTTAGATTTTATTTATTTTAGTTTATTTTATTTTAGTTTAGGTTTAAGTTTATTTTATTTTGTTTATTTTAGGTTTACATTTTTTTAGTTTAGGGTTTAGGTTTTAGTTTTTATTTATTTTTTCATTTTACTTTTTAGCTTTATTTTTTTGGTTTTAGTTTTTATTTAATTTTCATTTTAGGTTTATTTTATTTTAATTTTACATTTAGTTCTTATTTTATTTAGGTTTTTTATTGTTAGGTTTATTTTATTTTTTAGTTTAGTTTAAGTTTTTTTTTTTTAGTTTAGTTTTTATTTTTCATTTTATTTTATTTTTACATTTTTGTTTGGGTTTAGGTTTAGGTTTAGGTTTAGGTTTGGTTTTAGTTTAAGTTTTTTATTTATTTTACTTTTAAGTTTATATTAGTTTATGTTGAGATTTTTAGGTTTTTTAGGGTTTAGGGTTTAGGGTTTAAGGTTATAGGTTGTAGATTTTAGGGTTTAGGGTTTAGGGATTAGGGTTTGGGTTGGGTAGGATTTAGGGTTGGTTTAGAGTTCATGGTTTGGAGGTTTAGGGTTAGGGGTTTAGGGTTTAGTAGGTTTTACTTTATTTCATTTGTTTTTTTAATTAAGTAAAGGCGTAAGTTTATTATAGTTTATTTTGTTTTCTTTTTTATTTATAATAGTTTATTTTATTTTTTATTTTATTTTAGTTATTTTTATTATTATCTAGTTTAGTTTATTTATTTTAGGTTTATTTATTTTTGTTTAGGTTTTTTATTTTGGTTAATTTTTTTGATTTAGGTTTATGTTAATTTTTTTAGTTTAGTTTTATTTTTATTTTATTTTTCATGTTTAGGTTTTATTTTTTATTTTTTATTTTTATGTTTAGATTTTTATTTTATATTTTTAGGTTTAGGTTTTAGGCTTTCATTTTAGGTTTATTTTTGGGGTTTATTTTTTAGTTTAGATTTATGTTTATTTTTAGTTTATTTTATTTTATTTAAGGTTTCAGTTTAGGTTTAGTTTCAGTTTATTTTTGGATTAGGTATAGATTTTATTTATTTTTGTTTAGTTTATTTTAGTTTATGTTTATGTTTATGTTTATTTTATTTTTACTTTAGGTTTAGGTTTTATTTTTTATTTATTTTGAGGTTTATTTTTTTATTTAGCTTTTTTTATTTTTTTACTTTATTTAGGCTTAATTTATTTTTAATTTTGGTTTAGTTTTTATTTTATTTAGGAGTTTTATTTTTTTAGTTTAGTTTAGGTTTTTATTTATTTTATTTTAATTTAGTTTTTATTTTATTATTTTATTTTCTTTTTAGGTTTAGGTTTTATATTAGGTTTTTATTTTATTTTATTTTATTTTTATTTAGGTTTATTTATTTATTTTATTTTTAGGTTTTATTTAGTTTAGGTTATAGGTTTTTAGCATTTTAGTGTTTAGTATTTAGGGTTTTGGTTTAGTTGAGGGTTTAAAGTTTAGGGTTTAAGTTTTGGGGTTTAGTGTTTAGGGTTTAGGGTTTAGGGTTTAGGGTCTAGGGTTTTGGGTTTTAGGAATTAATGGTTTAGGGTTTAGGTTTTAGGTCTAGGGTTCTTATTTTAGTTTAGGATTTTGGGTTTTTCTTTTTTTTAATAGGGAACAAATTCAGATTCAAGATTTCTTCTTTTTGATTTCATCAACCAAGTAGCACACAAAGTTTTCTAAGACATAAGCGACAACATAGATAAAAAATGAGCACACATAGAGCAAATCAAAACCCTGATAACTAGAATCGTCTCTAATGTAATAACATAATTCCATAAGTAGTAGATCGGATCGTCTGTTCTTCAGTTTTTCATGTTCCCATCAAAAACACCCCGACCTCTCGAGTAGCCGGACCCACCATCATATTCCCGATCTCTCCCTCCACCACCACCATGACTATAACCTTCGTTGTTCCTCCTGCCTCCATACACCGCTTCGAGCAGTTCCATATCCACCAACACCTGATCCCCACCACCACTAATAATGCCGCTTTCTCCTTCACCTCCCCTGCCACCGATCTGACTGAGAGATGGTGATGTTCACATCAAGGTTCTGCCCTTCTTTAAAGTTTAGCTTTCGATTCAGTTTATTAGGTTTTAGGGTTTAGGTTTATTTTTTAATTTACTTAGTTACCTTAGGTTTAGGTTTAGGGTTTGACCTTTATGGTTTAGGGTTTAGGGTTAGGGATTAGTATTTAAGGTTTAGGGTTTAGGGTTTAGGGTGTAGGGTTTAGGGTTTAGGGGTTTAGGGTTTATGATTTTAGGGTTTAGGGTTTTAGATTAGGGTGAGTTTAGGATTAGGGTTTAGGATTTAAGATTTTCTTGAAAAAAATTAAGTAAACTCAGGTTTAGGTTTATTTACTTTTTTATTTATTTTAATTTATTTTATCTTTTTTATTTTATTTTTGGTTTTTAATTTTATTTTATTTTTTAGATTTAGGTTTAGGTTTATGTTTATTATTTATTTTAGCTTTAATTTCGCTTTATTTTTTAGGTTTAGGTTTTATTTTTTATTGCTAGGTTTAGGTTTAGGTTTTTATTTTATTTTTTTAAGTTTAGGTTTTAGTTTTTTTATTTTAGGTATATTATTATGTTTTATTTTTCAGTTTAGGTTTAATTATATTTTTAATTTAATTTATTTTATTTAGTTTAAGATATAGGATTAGTTTATTTTAGTTTTCATTTTAGCTTTTATTTTAGTTAGCTTAGTTTATTTTAGTTTAGATTTATGTTTATTTTAGTTTATTTTAGTTTTTTAGGTTTAGGTTTTATTTATTTATTTATTTTAGGTTTAGTTTTTTATTTAGTTTTTATTTTATTTTATTTTGGTTTATTTTATTTTTATTTTACGTTTAGTTTTTATTTTAGGTTTATTTTCTTTTATTTAGTTTGGTTTAGGTTTTTATTTATATTATTTTAATTTAGTTTTTATTTTTAATTTCATTTTATTTTTAGGTATAGGTTTAGGTTTAGATTTTAGTTTAGGTTTTTATCTTATTATATTTTATTTTATTTAGGTTTAGATTTTATATATTTATTTTATTTTTTTATTCTTTATTTTAGGTATGTTAGGTTTAGAGTAGGGTCGATTTAGGGTTAGTTTAGTGTAGGATTTAGGTTTTGGGTTTTATGATTTAGGGTTTAGGTTTGTAGATTTTAAGATGGGTTAAGGTTTAGGTTTAGGGTTTAGGATTTTAAGATTTAGTTCTGTTTATGACAAGGTTTAGTTTAGGGTTTGTGGTAGGTTTAGGTTTAGGGTTTGGATTTTATTTTATTTATTTTGAATTTATTTTTTAATTAAATAAATTGTTTGGTTTAGGTTTATTTAGTATATTTTTTATTTATTTTAGTATATTTCGTTTTTTTACTATTATTTAGGTTTATTTTTATTTTTGTTTAGTTTAACTTTTTTTATTTTAGGTTTATTTCTTTTAGTTTATTTTTTAGGTTTAGGTTTAGGTTTAGGTTTATTTTTTAGTTTAATTTATTTTTTTTAGTTTAATGTTTAGGTTTTTACTTTATTTTTTTAGGTTTAGGTTATTGGTTTTTATTTTAAGTTTATTTTTAGGTATTATTTTTTATTTTAGGTTTATTTTCAACTTATTTTATTTTATTTAGTTTAGGATTAGGTTTAGTTTATTTTTGGTTTAGGTTTAGGTTTTATTTATTTTAGTTTAGTTTATCTTAGTTTAGGTTTAGATTTATTTCATTTTTATTTTAGGTTTAGGATTTTTTTTTAGTTTAATGTTTAGGTTTTACTTTAGGATTACTTCTTAGGTTTAGGTTTTTATTTAATTTTTATTTTATTTTATTTTAGGTTTATTTTATTTTTATTTTAGGTTTTTTTTCTATTTTATTTAGGTTTTTTTATTTTCTTAGTTTAGTTTAGGTTTTTATTGACTTTATTTTAGTTTAGTTTTTATTATTTTATTTTATTTTATTTTTTAGGTTTAGGTTTAGGTTTAGGTTTTAGTTTATGTTTTTATTTTATTTTATTTTGGTTTAGATTTTTTTTTTATTTTAATTTTTGGTTTTTTTAGTTTAGGATTAGGTTTTTAGCTTTTTAGGTTTTTTTTAAGGGAAATTAAAGAAATTTTATTGCCACAAAGAAAAAGTACAAAGTCTTTAGAGGGGGTAAATCTCTAAGCTAATGCTCAAAGAGGTACAATAAATCCTAAAAGGATAAACCCCCAAATTATTATAATAATAAAGGAAAGAAAGCAAAAGAAAAACCAAAAAATCAACACCAAAAAATCCATTTGAACAAGAAACTTCATTTGGTCCACTGATACCAAAGAAGATCCACCAAGACTCTCCCAACCTATAAAAGAAATCTGCAACATACTTTTGAAAGGATGAGTACATTTAAGCAAGCATTAAAAGTAAGAGCAAATAAAAGGAGTAAAGTAAAGAGAAGGCAAAGGCTCAGTTACAATCATGTCAATGACCAACACTATATGTAAGCATCCAAGCTTCAGGAGAAGGGTTACAATTACGTATAGCTCGACCAGCCAAAAAAAAACAAAGAGTGAGAAACATCAAGGCCATCATAGCCAACATACCTTGTGTAGTGCATCATCCAAAATTTTTCATCCAGCAAGGCTGCAAAATCCTCCAAACAACAAACATAACAGGCAACCACCAAGCCACCAGACCATTTAAGCCCAATAAGGCAGATAATCAACCAACCATCAGGGATAGCAGCAATATAATAGGAGCACCACCAAAGCCACCACCAAAAAGAGTAACAAAATCAAAAAGAGTAACCGTCATGATAGGGGTAACAACTCAAACCAGAGACAAACAAGAGCAAAAAAGAAAAACCCAAGTGCTCATATCCTCCACCAACAAAGCAAAAAAAATGAGAGTAAAAATAGCCAGCCTAACTCCAAATGGGGTGGACAGCAAGGCTGCCACCCAAACAAGAAAGAAGGGGGCCAGCTACAACCAAGAGAGAAAAGGTAAAGCAAGAGGAAACCAAAAATATAGTTCATAGAAAGAATACCAATAGATTCCCATAATGGTCACCAAAGGACCAAGAAAAATTGACCAAAATAGCCACCCCTCCAATCAACCCAACAAGCCAATACAACCAACCAAACCAGCCAGCTAACATATCCTCTTAGTCAACCACCATAGTAGCAGAAGGCCCAAGTCAGTGTAAAGACTAACAACTGTCATCAAGCCAAAATCACCGAAGATAGCCAAGGAACAGGTAGAAGCAGACAGTAGCCACCAAAGCCAATAGAAAATCTAATCCAGGTAAGTAAAATAATGATCCAAAAAAAAGTTACAAATCCCAATAAGATAGACTATAAGCCAACCAATAGGAACAACATCAATAAAGGCACCCAGCCAAGCCACCAGCCCCCGAGGCCAACTAACAGCCACAAAATAGCCTTCAACCAACCAATCCAGAATAATACCCAAACCCAAAGCCCCTGCAGCCAAGAGAGGAAGGCCAATATAGGAGGTGGTCAAAACCATAACCAAAAGAAACAAAACAAAATCAACTAAACCAACCATGAAGCCCAGTCATGAAAATAGATAAAATAATAGCCAACCAACAATTTCCACCATGCCAAATTCAAGCTAGATATAAACCACCAACAGCCCCTAGATCTGTCACCAATAGAAAATGAAAAAGTAGCCAACACAGCTAGCCATCCAACCAACCCAACACCACCACAACAAAGCCACCATCAACCACCACAGGTAGATCCAACTCGTAAGTTAGCAAGCAAAGATAGAAAAGAGGAAAACCCACACAAAAAAGAAAAAACTAGAGCAGCCATAGCCACAACCCAAAAGGAGGATATAAAAATAGCCAATGTAAAATTATGGTAAGCACCCAACCAGACAGATAGAAGCTACCAAGCTAAAAAAAGTAAAGCAACCCAGGTTGCACTTACAATAATCACCAGGTTCCAAAAACCAAGCCAATCCAAAAGTAAGAGATCGAAAACATAACCCAGCTCAAGATAAAGAGAAAAAATATGTAGATAACCACAACCCAAAGAGGGCTTAACAAGGGGAAACCAAAAGCAGAAGATCATCAAAAACCAAGCCAATAATTTATAATCTGAGATAAGGCAATCCAGTATTATCCAGATTAACCAAACCTCTTAATAGTTTAGGTAAAGTTTGGTTGTCAAATAAAATGAACTCAGTTAAGTTGGCACCAAAGTTAGCCAAGTAATCAGCACAAGCATTACCTTCACGAAGGATGTGGGAAATTTTAAAATGAACTTGAGAAAGAATATTTTTAGTATGATTAAGAAGATAAAATAATTCAGCATTCCATTTCTATTGGAATTAAGCATGTCAAGAAGCAAGATAGCATCCACATCAATCCAGATGTTGTAGAAACATCTATTCAAACAAATTTCAATAGATTTATTAATAGCCATAAGCTCAGCAAAAATAGCATAATAGGATTTGAGTGGATAGGCAAAAGCACAAATGATAGTATCTTTAGAATCCCTAAGGATACCACCACAGCCATATTTATCAAAAGCAACATAACCATCAGTATTCACATTAATCAAATTATCTTTAGGTTTGAGCCAATGAATAATCCTAGCACTTTTATATGAGTCAAACTCAGGCAGAATGATACCAAATCGTTTAGCCACAAAGTTTATAACCTCTAAAACGAATATTACTAATAATATTGGCATTAGAAAGAGCATGAATTTTTTTCTTTAGTTCTAGCCAAGATCCTATTATGGTTTACAGGAGTACCATGATATTTAGCATCATTTCTATCCATCCAAATGAACCAGATAAGGGTAATAGCAATTAAAACTTTGATATGACCTTTCCCTATATTTTTGAAAAAGACTTCAAGAAGTTGATAAAAAGAAAGAGAACCCTGAAAATAGTTGGTATTAAATAAATCATCATACCAAAACTGTAATTTAGAAGCAATAACACCATTGAGAGAAACTTGATTTACATTTTCAATATGAAAGCAACAATAACACTTTGAAGGTAAGTAAAACCCTTTTTTCGAAAGCAAAGAGTCCATAGGAATAAAGTTATTCGAAATCCTCCAAGCTAAATTGGAATAGGAAATGAAATCATATTGTTCCAAAGTTCAATAAAAAACATTAGAGGGGTTTTGTTAATCCCTAATAAAATTCCAAACCTCTTTAAGAATAAAGTCACCATTATAAGAAAGCTTAAAAAGAATTTGGCCAGGTTTGTTAGAAAAAATGGGGATATTTCTAAAGTTGTCATAAAAGAGAAACATGGATATAATTCTCAAGTTTGTTTTCATTCCAATTGTTATTAAGCCAAAAAGAATTAAATTTGATAGCAGCAGTAGAGTGGGTAGATAAAAGGGTGTAAATAGAGCCATTGGCAATCCAATTGTCTTGCCAAAAGAAAAGAGAACCCGACTAAATACCCCAAGATATTAATTATTTAGCAACCCATTTAATGGAGAAAATCCTTTTCCAAAATGGAGAGTCGCCAACTATATAAGCACAGTTAAGGGGGTGTTTACCATGGCAATATTTTTCCATCAGAAAATTAGCGCAAAGGCTATCATTCTTTTTAAAATTCCACCAAAGCTTAAGAGGGAAGGATTGCTTCACGAATATTTTGCAACCAAGACACCTTCTCCCAAAGGACCACAACATTTATGCCAAGATGTCCAATACATTCTTTTGGTAGAATTATTAGAGCCCTAAAAGAATTTTAAAATGATCAATTCTGATATGTGTAGCATTAGTGGGGATAATAGTTTGAATCAAATAAAGAGACATTGAGTTAAGAGTGCTTTTGAGAATAGTGAGCCTACCACCAAAGGAAAGTAAATGGAATTCTCAAATAGAAATTTTATTTGAAATTTTTTGAATTAACTCATTGAATAGATGGAATCATTTTGGGCATTTAAAGAGTGGAGCACCCAAGTACTTAAGTGGTAAGTGTTGATGTTTAAAATTAGAGATATGTAGGATTTTATTGATTTTATTATTGGAGATAATAGAGGAAGGGATAAAATTTTTTTTTTTATCATTTATAGAAAAGGCACTTTCTTTACCAAATTTATTTAAAAATACTTGAGATGCTTGATGTGATAAATAGAAGCATTGCAAAAAATAATGAAATCATATGCAAAACTTAAATGAGAAACAGGAAAACCATCAAGGGTTTTATAGTACATATTATGATTATTTAAGAATAAATCATTGATGCTCCTAGATAAGTACTCAACAAAATAATAAATAAAGTAGAAGATATAGGATCCCCTTGTCATAAGCCATGGAAAGAGAGAAAGAAACCAAAGCCTTCCCCATTAAGTAAAATCAAAAACCAAGAATTATTAATACATTTTTTAATAAGAAAAATAAATTTATCAGAAAAGCCAAATAAATTTAGAATATGAAAAAGGAAATCCCAAGAGAGTTTATCAAAGGCTTGGGTAATATCTAATTTGGAAAGAATGTTGCCACCTCTAGTCTTGGAAGCAAGATCATGAATTAAATCTTCAAAAAGTAAAATATTGTTAGAAATAGATCTACCTCTAACAAAAACCAGTTTGGTTGATAGAAATAATTCTATTAAGTAAAGGACTTGGTTTGTTGGTAAAAACTTTGCAAATCAGCTTATTGAAGAAGGTTAAAAGACTAATAGGTCTAAAATCACTCCAATAGTCTGGATTATCTTTCTTAAGTATGAGTACAATAGAAGTACTAGAAAAATATCTAGGGAAAGGATTACCTTTTAAAAAGTCAATCACAGCCTCAATCAAAACATTTTTAATGATAAACCAACATTTTTGAAAAAATTGAGTAGTGAAACCCTTTGAACCAGTAACATAATCTATGTTCATGCTATTTGGAACTTTGAAAATTTCATCTTCATTAGGCACAATGGTAAGCAAATCATTATTGTCATTAGTAACAATAGAAAGAATCAACTACAATTGATAAATAGCCTCATAAGAGCAATTCTTATTAAACATATTTCTAAAGTAATTAATAAAAGATTTCCTTAATATTATTATTCTCCATAATGCAATCTCCATTGTCATTTTTATTATTTTGAATATTATTTAAAGCTTTCTTTTTATTAACCAAAGCATGGAAATACCAAGTATTTCTATCACCATCCGTAAAATGTTTACAAGCAATTTTTTGGTGCCAATAGGTCTCGTCCATATTTTGGATGTCAACAAGTTTAGCTTTCACCTCAATCAAATATATAATCTTAGAAGGACCAGACATAACAGAGACTTCAAGATCACAACCCAATTTTTCCTTATCTTTAATATTAGCAAAAAGGTTTTAAAAATAATTCTTGTTCCACTAGCCCAAATTTTGTTTAAGTCTTTTAAGTTTAAACCAAAATGTAATCATCCCCATAATCAAATTATTAGGATGTAAAGGAGGTTTCTAATTATTAGCCACAACATTAAAATATCAATATGCTAAATCCACATGTTTTGAAATCTAAAAGGAGTGGGGTTTTTTAGTCTATTAGAATTATCTTTAATAGAAACCAGAAAAGGAGCATGATCTGACAAGGTTCTACTTAAATGGTCAACATAAGTAATAGGCCATTAAGTAATCCAATGAGTATTAAAAATAATTTGGTCCAACCATTACCAAAGTCTGGAGTTTCGCCAAGTATAATTATAGCTCTTAAAGCCAATATCAATCAAATTACAATCAAGGATCATGTTGGAGAAATCTTCCATGGAATGAATATTAAGAGAGTAACCACCACTTCGTTCAAAAGAGAATAAAATGGTGTTGAAATCACCACCAACTAACCAAGGTTTATTGACAAAGGTAGCAAAATTCCTTAAATTATCCCAAAGAATATTTCTATTAGATCTATAACAAGATGCATAAACAAAAGAGCCCAAATCACAATAATCACCATAAGAGATTTGAGCATTGATAACTTGATGAAAGTCATCAAGAATAGAGACCTCAACAAAATTATACCAAAAACACCAAATCTTATTACTAACATGAGAGAAAAATTTATTGAAATTGATCATTCTAGCAACATGGTTAATTTTATTAGCTTGAATAAGAGGCTTTATAATAATAAAATGAGAAATATTATGAATGCAAAAAATATTTCTATTATGATTATGAATAGAGATGGTACTGATCCCTTTAACATTACAAGACAAGAAAATTAAACATAAGGAAAAAAAGGGGGGGTGGTTAAGCAAAGGTTAGTTAAGATATGAGTGAGAGGCTGCAACAAATCTAGTGTTTTTGGATAATTTGGGAGGGAAATTTTTAACATTTTTTTTAGCATGATAAGTTTGGAAGCCAGTTTCTTTTCCCCTAGAGTTATCATCCGAGTAAGATTTAGTAACATTGTTCATAGATTTAGGAAAATTCTCCAAGTGTTTGGAGGGGAGTTCACCTTCTTCCAAATCATCAAGATTAGAAATGAGAGATGGTGATGATTTAGACCCATTTAAAGCACAAGTAGTAAAATCAGGATTAGAAATGTTTTGAGCATGCTCAACATCACTTAAATCCTCTTTAAAAGCTTAATTTTTATTGATTAAAGCCAGTATAGATGCAGAAATAGAATTAGAGGAAATATAATAGTCTTCTAATAACTTGCAAAATTTATTATTCTCTGAATTAGAAATATTAAATTCAAAGAAAGAATAAGAGGTAAATCATTCTTCCCATTTTGAATATCAGCCGGATCCCTACCAACATTAGAAGCTTAAACATGTTCAACAAGATTAACCCCGATATCCAAGGAATCAACCTCAATAATAGCCTTCATACCATCATTAGGATCTGAGGCCAATTTCTGAACCTAAGTAAGAATCAGATTATGCATAGAGACAATATTTTCTTTAGGAGGAATTCATTTTTTTAAGTGGGGATGGAGAATAAAACATTTTGAACTATCATGACTGTGCATTTTATAGTGGGAATAAAAAATTGGAACGTTCTCCAATTCAACCTTTTGCAAATAATTATAATTTTTAGAGCCAATCCAAACTTCTTTAGGGTATTTTTTTTAGTTATGTCTAATTCCACGAGGATTCAAGCCATAGAAGGGAAAAATCACTCAACGGTCGCTTGGTCGAGTTACAAAGCCTGACCAAATAAAGCGCCAACAGTAAAAAGCACATGATGGGTAACAAAATAAATGTGCATATTAGGAAGAGATAACCACACAAGGATAATAGGAGATTTCTCCTAAATGTCAAAAAGGAGTGACCACTTCAGCAAACACTTTTGACAATTAAAGATGAAATAAGAATGACGTGATAAAACACATGAATAATCCAGATCATTAGAAAGTTGAATCAAGATATGATGATGGTCAATAAGACCAATTATAATGTACCCATAAGTTTGAGATTACAGAAAAAGGAATGGATCTTAGAAAAATTCGGATAATGCAAAGCAAATTTACCAACAAGAGAAAATTGAAAGGGTTTTATCAACTTTTCAACATCCACATCAGAGCACATTATGGCTGGAAAACCTCTAAAAGATGTCAAAATGAGATTAACCAAATCAACAGAGGGAGAAATCTTACCTGAGAGCGCTACCTTAAAAGATTTAGTAGAAGATGCAGCATTAGGGTCGCCAATCCACAAAATGTTAGATGCCCTAGCTGAAACATCCATATCTTTAGATGGAACCCAATGAATCGAACTCACTATAGCCATGGTCAATGACAAAACATCACATAAATTGCCAGTTGTCATTCAAGCTTTTGAAATTAGTTGAAATCGAAGCCAAAGCCACAGAAATCCCCAGCCGGGGGCGAGCCACCAAGAGGGATTCAAAATTAAAAGAGAACGAGAGAGGGCTTGGGGGAGGAGGGTTCTTGTTTAGTGTTGTAGGTTTAGGGTTTAGGGTTTTTTTCTTCATTTTTATTTTTTTTTTTCATTTTTTTTTAAAATTAAGTAAACTAGTAGGTTTAGGTTTAGGTTTATTTATTTTATTTTTTTTGGTTATTTTAGGTATGGATTTTTTTAAGTTTAAGCTTTAGCTTTTATTTTTATTTTTTTAGGTTTACTTTTTTGTTTTATGATTTTATTTAGTTTTTATTTTATATACTTTTAGGTTTATTTCATTTTTTTTACTTTTAGTTTATATTTTATTTAGGTTTTTTATTTGTAGGTTTATTTTATTTTCTTTAGTTTATGTTTTATTTTATTTAGTTTTAATTTTATTTTATTTTATTTTTTGGTTTAGGTTTAGGTTTAGGTTTTACTTTAGGTTTTTATTTTATTTTATTTTTTTATTTTTTTAGGTTTAGCATTTATATATTATTTTTATATTTTTAGGTTTAGGTTTTTAGTGTTTAGGGTTTTAGGTTTTGGGTTTACAATTTTGGGTTATAAGTTTTAGGGTTTAGGGTTAGGGTTTAGCATTTAGGGTTTAGGGTTTAGGCTTTTAGTGTGGTGTTTGGTAGGGTTTAGGGTTTTAGGTTTTGGGTTTTTGGTTTTGGGTTTAGAGTTTTTAGGGTTTAAGGTTTAGGGTTTAGGGTTGTAGGTTTAGGGTTTAGGGCTTATGATTTAGGGTTATGATTTTTTTTCTTTTTATTTTAAAGATTTAGGGTTTTGGGTTTAGGTTTTAGGTTTAGGGTTTAAGTTTTTATTTAGGTTTATTTTTAAAATAACTAAACTTGTAGGTTTAAGTTTTTTTAGTTTATTTTTATGATTTAGGGTTAGCTTAGGGTTTAGGTTTTTTTCTAAAAATGAATTGTGTAAATCGATTAGTTTAGGTTTATTTTATTTATTTTTAATTTTTTTAGCTTATTTTATTTGTAATTTTTATTTAGTTTAGTTTATTTATTTTAGGTTTATATATTTTAATTTAGGTTATTTATTTTAATTTATTTTTTAGGTTTAGGTTTATTTTTTAGTTGAGTTTTATTTTTATTTTTTTTTTGATGTTTAGGTTTTGTTTTTTATTTTTAGCTTTAGGTGTAGTTTTATATTTTATTTTTTTAGGTTTTTATTTTAGGTTTATTTTTAGGTTTTATTTTTTAGTTTAGGTTTAGGTTTATTTTTTATTTATTTTAATTTATGTCTTTTAGATTTAGTTTATTTTAGGTTTAGCCTTAGGTTTTATTTATTTTAGTTTAGGTTTAGGTTTATTTTATTTTTATTTTTATTTTTGGTTTTAGTTTAATTTTTATTTTATTTATTTATTTATTTTATTTAAGTTTAGGTTTATTTATTTATTTTATTTTTAAGTTTTATTTAGTTTAGGTTTAGGGTTTTAGGATTTTAGGGTTTAGGGTTTAGGGTTTAGTGTTTATGCTTTAGGGTTTAGGGTTTTTAGTTTTTATGTTTACGGTTTAGGCAACCATTCATGGATTACCTAAATAAAGGCAAACTACTTCAAGAGTAGTTCGAAGCCTATCAGATGAAGTAGAGAGAACTTTCCTATACTCTTGTGGATGGTGTCTTGTGCCGACGGTCTTTCGATCATATGTGGTTACATTATCTAGACAAGCACGAAGCCCGTAAGATCGTGATCGAGGTACACTCAGGATAATCTGGAGATGACCAATCCGATCTGAAGATGAAAGCTAAGATTAAGAGACTAGGATACCACTGGCCGTCAATGATCAAAGATTGCAAGGATACGGCTAGGCAATGCCACCAATGTCAAATACATCACGTGATCCTACACAAACCACCCAACATTCTACATCCTACATTGGCCTCATGGACATTCAAATGTTGGGGTACCGACATAGTGGGTTCGATTGATCCGCCTTCTTTCAAGGGTCATCAGTTCATCTTAGCTGTTACTGACTATTTCTCCAAATGGGTGAAGGTGATTGTGCTCAAAGAGGTCACAGCTGAGCATGTGCTCTAATTTTTTAAAAACCATATCGTGTATAGGTTCATAGTGCCTCGATGAATTTTATCTGATAATGGTGTTGTATTCAAGAGCACCAACAACAACAACTTTTCCCAGAGACACAGCATAGATTAGAGATATTCTACCATCAACTACCAGAGGGAAAATGGCTTAGCAGAATCCTTCAACAAAACTCTCATCCAAATACTAAAGAAGACACTCGACAACAATATGCAATAGTGGCATGAGAAGATAGTCAAAGCCTTGTGGGCCTACTGCACCACATATAGAACTCCAACTTAGTGTATGGATCTGAAGCTCTTCTACCATTAGAAGTCTAACTCTGTTCTCTAAGGATAGCTATGTGTAGCTAGATCATAGTAGAGTAGAATGCCAAGTTGCGGTTAGAAGAGCTTGAAGGTTTGGAGGAGAGATGCTTGTGGGCTTGCCAAAACCTCGAGTTGTATAAAGAAAAAATGATTCAAGCTCACAACAAGTTGGTCCAGAGCTTTTAGGTAAGAGAGCTTATTTAAGTTCTAAAGAGATTGATTGTTGTCTGTCGTAAGATGGGAGGCAAGTTTGAACTGACATGGGAAGGCCCTTTTACCATAGAGAAGGCCTACCAAGGAGGGTATTATCAACATATTATTCAAAAGAGAGAGTGTCCAATGATTCCAATCAATGGGCTCTACTTAAAGAAATAATATAAATCATGTTTTGAAATTATTATCATCAATGAAAATTCCAATTGAAATTCAATCTCTTCCATGTTGAAAGTATTCTTTTTTGTTAATCTACCATGATGTGTTTAAGATAGGTGTAAGGAACTCGAGCAACATCCTATCCTTCATCAACATAAGAAAAACTCAAACTACACACAAACATATATAAACAAACATATATCTTTTATCTCGGGCTACTCTGAGTTGAGATAATGCCCCTAGTGGAACTCACTTAGTAGCTGCTCTAGGTCTGGCTGACTTGCTACCCTGCTAGTGTGTCACCCTAGTGGTCTATTTGCTTTGGAGGATGTAAGTCCGCTATGCTTTCTTTCTTTACTTGGCCAGTGCACACCGACAAGCACCTTGTTAGTATGGTAGGCATTACTATGTGGCCGGTAAGCTACCTCTTATTGGCTTTGTTTAAGAGGATGTGAGTTTACTACACTTTCTTCTTCTCTTAGCCTTTATACACTAACTGGGATGAGTATATTTGAGGTTTAGGATAAGTCCCCTAGCATCTCCTTCCCTCCTGAGGTTTAGGGTAAGCCCTTCCTTGGGGCTCCCCGCTTAGTAGTCTCTCTACATCATATAGCATCTATCCTGCCAATGATAGACTATTCTGATGATCAGTTCTGCTTGGAAAGTTGTAAGCCTACACGCTTTCTTTTTATATTGATCATTGCACACCGACGGGTACTTTAGGTTGGTTTATTCTCACTATGCTGATAGATACACCACTCAAGCTAACAGATACACCTTAGGTTGGTTGGTTATTGCACCTTAGGATACCTCAGTCATGGTAGATGTAAGTCTCCTATACTTTCTCCTTGAGTTGGCCAACGTACACCTATAGGCTTTCTTTTCTAGGGCTCAAGATAATGCCCCTAGTAGCACCTCCCCTATTGGCACTATATTTGGGTTACATCCTTTGTGACCCCATTTAGACACTACCTAGGTTACTATTAGATTGGATAGTTCCCCTTTCCTAGTAACCACCCTGTTGTTGGAGAAATTGTCTTATGGATGTGCAGATTCTCCCTTGGTCCAATAAATTTGAGATAGGTTAGATCAACATAGCCCCTTCTCAGTGTGGTCCCACATAAACATATAAACAAAATATATATATTCACTTATCGATTAGGAGGACACCCTAGCGATACCTTTTCCCAAGCAGGTATTCTATCTTTAGGCAGTGTCAGAAAAACACCCTATAGGAATTGCTTGACTATGCTTGAGTTGATATAAGTCCTCAGTGGGCATTCACTCAGTAGTCACCCCTAAGTCGAGTTTGATTTATTGTGCTACTAACAAGTCACCCCAGTGGTTGTTCCTTACTTTAGAAGATGTAAGTCTATTATGTCTTCTTACAAGTACAGTCATTGCACAATAAAAGGCAACCCCTTAAGTTGGCTAGCTCTACCGCATGGCTAGTAGACTATCCCTTTTGATTTATAAATCTGAGATAGAATAAATCTGATAAAGTCCCTTCTTAGTGGGCCCATCGAACATCGATATGGTCCATAAATTAAATCTATCAAATTTGATTGAGTTCACATCCCAACAGATATGCCCTCAATTCAAAATCAAACTAAACCAAACAAACCATATCAAATCACATAAAATTAAAATAAAATTAATTTTGACTACTTTTAAGTTTACATAAGTCCCCTAATGACTTTCACTCAATAGTCACCCTCGATCAAGTTTGATTTATTGTGCATCCAACATGTCACCCCAGCGGTTGTTCCTCGCTTTGGAATATGTAAATTTTCTACAGCTTCTTCCTAGAAAAGCCATTGCACAGTGAAAGGCAATCCCTTAGGTTGGCTAGCTCTACCCCATAGTAAGTAGACTATCCCTTTGGATTTGCAAACCTGAGGTAGGTCAAGGCTGATATAGCCCCTTCTTTGTGGGTCCATCGCACACCGATAGTGTCCATATATTAACTCAGATTAAATTAAACCCAATCTAATTTTCCCTAATATAGTTAAATCACACCCTTCTCACTAGTGGAGCTCTAAATCATATATAAATAAGTCAAGCAAAAAAATTTAAATCAAAACCAACCTCCCTAGGGAGCCAATTTAAACCATCTGCCCCAATAGAGTATAAATCAAAGAAATTTGACCAAGCTTTTATCCCCAGTGAATAGCTTGAACCTTCTTTCCTAATGGAAGGTTCATATACCCGATCCGCAGTGGAATTGAGCTCATATCTCTAGTAGATATGCCTCTACATCAATTAAAAAAACAAATTAAAGTTGATTAGATCTTAATCCTTAGTGGATTATACATTCTTATCCCTGGTGGATCTTATTTCCACAAATCATATAATCAAATCAAATTCAAACCTTATCCCTAGTAGATTTTTTCTTTTATTCCCTCAATATAGACCCCTCACATGTCATGTCCAGTGCATGTGTGATCCCCTAGTGGATCTCCCTCCATGTCCTTGACATAGAATTCTCATCAAATCTTATTTCTTCTCTTATGCACACCTTTAATACTTCAACCAAAAGCCTAACAATGTATTCATTCAAATTACATCAACTTAACATTGTAATCAACATTTTTATGATTTATGATGCTGCAAGCTCAAACTAACTATACCATATCATGCTAAACATATTATAGTGTGAATTGACACACTATATTATATTATAATATATGATGTTATATTATAACTTGCTATAATATAATATATTGTCTATTACACCTCATTAAAATCACTTAAAAGAAAGAAATAACAAAACTTTCTTAAAATATGATTAATTTTCATTTTATATGTAAAATTATTATTTTTCTATTAGAAATGGTATCAAATAGCATAATTTTTGTGTTTCTTCTTGGTGTGTGCCATGAATTTGGCCATATTCTTGCATCTCAACCTTCAAATTAACATTTTTGTGAGTTATGCCCAAATGTATTATAACAAAAGTAAAACATACTAAAATGTGCAATAACATTTAGTAACACACCACCACATTCATATAAATGTGAGGTTATATTATTATGTACATTATATTTTAAAAGGCTTTCATATAATATATTATCTTACATTACACCTTAAAATAAATTACCTTAAGCAAAAAAATTATAAAATTTGGTTGGAAAATCATTATTTATATTGGATGCAAAATTTGATTCTTTTGATTAAATGAGACACCCTAGCATACCCCCAATGATGTTCCCTAAAGTTTACCTTAAATTTGGCCAAATCCCATCATCTCAGCCTATATTTTAATATTTTTATGAATTATACTGATACAAACTCTACTACATCATACTATAACAAACTAAAATATGCTAAACAATAAGTAGTAATACACAATGGTATGCTATAATGCATGATGCTACATTATATTATGACATCCAATATTATAATACACTATAACACATTATATTATATTATATTTCATATCACATCACAAGGGTTTGCTTAAGAAAAAATCATAAAATTAGTCTAAATACTAAAAAACTATATATTTTAATCGTATCACTTACATTTTCTAAATTAAGATAATACATTATGATGACAAATTCCACCATTTTAAAGTCTAAATCAACATTTTTAAAAATAATGCTAGTGTAGGCTGGACTACATGATTATAAAGTACTAAAAGAATTTAAAATGCATCAAAGAATATATTATGATATATGATGCTATATTATGCTATAACATATAATATTTATTTTGAACATAAAATCTTACATTTTATACTACAAGTGGCATAGCACACCTTTGGTACTACAACCTAATTCCACTTCAAATTTAACAAATTTCATCATCTAATTTATTAAATCAATATTTATATGATTTATATTAATATAGACTATAGGGCATAATACCGTAATATACTAAAATATTTCAAAACATCTTATAACATCCAAAAACACATCACTATATGCTCAAATATATGATGATGCACTATACTATAATATACGATATTATAATATGATTTAGGATTAGGGTTTAGGGTATTCAAATATTTAATAGTCAAGGGAAAGTCTCTTGACGACATTTTCTCTAGCTACCATAACTATGTTAAGATTAGGTCATTCTTTAGATCTACTCCTAAGGACATCTTCATTCAAGGTTTAGGGTTTAGGGTTTAGGGGTAGGGTTTAGTGTTTGTTTAGGGTTAATTTAGGGTTTAAGGTTTAGGGTTATAGGGTTTCAGGTTTATGGTTTATGGTTTTAGGGTTTAGGGTTTATGGTTTAGGATTTTAGGGTTTAGGTTTAAGGGTTTAGGGTTTAGGGTTTAGGGTTTAGGGTTTACATAGAACAAATTCAGATTCAACATTTTTTTTCTTTTTGATTTCATCAACCAAGTAACACCCCAACTTTTTGAAGACATAAGTGATGACATAGATTAAAAATGAGCACCCATAGAGCAATCCAAAAGATTAAATAAGTAGAACCATCTCTACTATAATGACACAGTTCCATAAGCAGTAGATCGGATCGACCGTTCTTGAATTTCTCCAATTCTCATATGAACCACCCCCACCTCTCGAGTAGCGCAACCACCATCATAACCCCGATCTATTTCTCCATCTCCACCATTACTGTAACCTCTGTCCTTCTTCTCTCATCCATAACCAGCACTTCTCTGACACCAACTCCAGATCCCCTACCACCACTGTGGTAATCGCCACCTCCTCAATTGCCTCTACCACTAGATCTAGACTGAGACTAGTTGATGGTGATGCTCTTACCTTCAAAGTTCTACCCATTCTTAGGGTTTATGTTTAGTTTAGAGTTTAGGGTTTAGGGTTAGTTTAGGGTTAAGGGTTTGGGGTTTAAGGTTTAGGGTTGTATTTTTCAGAGTTTAGGGTTTAGGGTTTAGGGTTTATGGTTTAGGGTTTTAGGGTTTACGATTTAGGGTTTAGGGTTTAGGGTTTAGGATTTAGGGCTTAGGGGTTAGGGTTTATGATTTTAGGGTTTACGGTTGTAGGTTTAGGGTTAGTTATAGGCTTTAGGGTTTTTTTATTTTAAATTAAGTAAATTGATAGGTTTAAGTTAATTAAAATTTATTTTTTTATCTATTTGAATTTATTTGAGTTTATTTTATTTTTAAATTTTATTTAGGTTTATTTTTTATTTTTATTTAGTTTATTTAGTTTAGGATTTCTTATTTTAGTTTAGGTGTTTATTTTAGTTTATTTTTTAGGTTTATTTTTTAGTTGACTTTTATTTTAATTTTATTTTCTAGGTTTAGGTTTTATTTTTTATTTTTAGGTTTAGCTTTAGGTTTTGATTTTATTTTTTATGTTTAGGTTATAAGTCTTTATTTTAGGTTTCATTTTTTAGTTTAAGTTTATATTTATTTTTTGTTTATTTTATTTTATTTAGTTTTGGTTTAGGTATAGGTTTATTTTATTTTTGGTTTAGGTTTAGATTTTATTTATTTTAGTTTATTTTATTTAGTTTATGTCTAGGTTTATTTTAGTTTATTTATTTTATTTTATTTTAGGTTTAGTTTTATTTTAATTTAGGGATTAAGTTTTATTTTTTTATTTATTTTTTAATTTAGTTTTTAGGTTAAGATTTGTATTTAGTTTTTATTTTATTTTATTTTAGATTTATTTACTTTTTAATTTTTATTCTATTTAGGTTTTTTATTCTTAGGTTTATATTATTTTTTAGTTTAGTTCAGGCTTTAATTTATTTTATTTTAGTTAGTTTTTATTTTTTAATTTATTTTATTTTTAGATATACGTTTAGGTTTTTATTTAGGTTTTTATATTTTTATATTTATGTTTATGTTTATTTATATATTTTATTTTTAGGTTTTATTTAGTTTAGGTTTAGGTTTTCAGGCTTTTAGGGTTTATGATTTAGGGTTTAGGGTTTTAGGATTTAGTGTTTTAGGGTTCAGGGTTTAGGGTTAGGGTTTAGGGCTTAGGGTTTAGGGTTTAGTGTTTAGGCTTTAGGGTTTAGGGTTAGCTTTGGGTTTAGGGTTAGTTTAGGGTTTTGGGTTTAGGGTTAGGGTTTAGGCTTTAGGGTTTAGGGTTTTAGGGTTTTGGGTTCAGGGTTTAGATTTTAAAGTTAGTTTATGACTTAGGCTTCAGGGTTTTAGGGTTTAGGGTTTAGGGTTTAGGATTTAGGGTTAGGGTTAAGGTTAGGATATAGGGTTTAGGGTTTAGGTTTATTTTAGGGTCAAGGGTTTAGGGTTTTTTAGGGTTTAGGGTTTAGTGTTTAGTGTTTAATGTTATAATATTAGAGATTTGGGTTTAAGGTTAATTTTTGGTTTTAGGGTTTAGGATTTAGGGTTTCGGGGTTTAAGGTTTAGGGCTTAGGGTTAGGGTTTAGGGTTTGTGGTTTATGGATTAGGGTTTAAGGTTTAGAGTTTATGTTTTGGGTTAGGGGTTTGGGGTTTATGGTTTTAAGTTTGGTTTAGGTTTAGGGTTTAGGTTGGGTTGTTTTATGTTTAGTGTTTAGGGTTTAGGATTTGAGGTTTAGGGTTTAGGGTTTAGTGGTTTAAAAAAAATCAATAAACCAGTAGGTTTAGGTTTATTTAGTTTATTTTTTATTTATTTTAGTTTATTTTATTTTTTAAATTTATTTAGTTTGGTTTATTTATTTTAGGTTTTTTATTTTAGTTAATTTTTTAGGTTTAGGTTTATGTTTATGTTTATTTTTTAGTTTAGTTTTATTTTCATTTTATTTTTTATTTCTAGGTTTAGGTTTAGATTTTCATTTTATTTTTTTATGTTTATGTTTTAGGTTTTTATTTTAGGTTTATTTTTAGGTTTTATTTTTTATTTTAGGTTTATGTTTATTTTTAGTTTATTTTATTTTATTTAATTTTAGGTTTAGGTTTAGTTTATTTTAGGTTTAGATGTAGGTTTTATTTAGTTTAGCTTATGTTCAAGTTTATTTTATTTTGTTTATTTTAGGTTAAGTTTTTTTTTAATTCAGGGTTTTGGTTTACTTTTTTATTTATTTTTAGGTTTAAGACTTTATTTAATTTTTATTTTATTTTATTTTAGGTCTACTAATTTTTATTTTACGTTTAGTTTTAATTTTATTTAGCTTTTTTTATTTTTAGCTTCATTTTATTTTTTTACTCTAATTTAGGTTTTTATTTATTTATTTTTTTTAATTTTTTAAATTTTTATTTTAATTTTATGTTTAGGTTTAAGTTGAGCTTTAAGTTTAGGTTTAGGTTTAAATTTTTATTTTATTTTATTTTAATTAAATTTAGGTTTATTTATTTATTTTATTTTTAAATTTTATTTAGTTTAGGTTTAGATTTTTAGGTTTTTAGGGTTTAGTGTTTAGGGTTTAAGGTTTAGCTTTTAGGGTTTAGGGTTTAGTGTTTAGGGTTTTAGGGTTTATGGATTAGGGTTTTAGGTTTAGGGTTTAGGGTTAAGGGTTCTGATTTAGGTTTAAGGTTTTTTTAGGGTTTAGGGTTTGGGGTTAGGTTCTGGTTAGTTTAGGGTTTAAGGATAAGGGTTATTATTTTAGGTGGAATTTAGGTTTATTTTATTTTATTTATTTTAGGTTTAGTTTTTTTTAGTTTATTATTTAGGTTTTAGTTTTCATTTTTTTTAAGTTTATTTCTTAAGTTGAGATCTTTATTTACTTTTTATTTTATTTTATTTTAGGTTTATTCATTTTTATTTTACATTTAGTTTTTATTTTATTTAGGTTTTATTTTTTAGGTCTATTTATTTTAGTTTAGTTTATGTTTTTTTATTTATTTATTTGGTTTAGTTTTTATTTTTATTTTATTTTCATTTTAGGTTTAGGTTTAGCTTGAGGTTTAGGTTTAGGTTTAAGAATAGGTTTTAGTTTAGGTATTTATTTTATTATTTTTTTAAATTTATTTAAGTTTAGGTTTTTTATTTATTTTATTTTTAGGAACTATTTCATTTAGGTTTAGCTTTTTAAGTTTCTATGGTTTAGTGTTTAGGGTTTAAGGTTTAGGATTTAGGGTTTAGGGTTTAGGGTTTATGGTGTTTTAGGGTATAGGGTAAAGGGTTTAGGGTTTAGAGTTCAGGGTTAGTTTAGGGTTATAAGTTTATGGTTTAGGGTTAGTTTTAGGGTTTAGGGTTTAGGGTTTAGGGTTTGGGGTTTAGGGTTTAGAGTTTATTTTTTAATTCAGTAAACCAATAGGTTTAGGTTTATTTAGTTTATTTAGTTTGAGGTTCAGGATTTAGGCTTATTTACGATTTAGGTTTAAGGGTTTTTTAAGTTTTAGGGTTTAGGGTTGTCGGTTTAAGGTTTAGGGTTTAGAGTTTAGGATTTAGGGTTTAGTGTTTTTTTAAAAAAAATTAAGTAAACGAGTAGATTTTGGTTTATTTAGTTTATTTTTTATTTATTTTAATTTATTTTATTTTTTATTTTTATTTTGGTTAATTTTTTATTTTTATTTAGTTAGTTTATTTATTTTAGGTTTATTTATTTTAGCTTAGGTTTTTTATTTTAGTTTATCTTTTAGATTTAGATTTACATTTAGATTTATTTTTTAATCGAGTTTTATTTTTATTTAATTTTTTAGGTTTAGGTTTTATTTTTTATTTTTAGGTTTAGGTCTAGGTTTTTATTTTGTTTTTTTCTTAAGTCTAGGTTTTAGGCTTTTATGTTATGTTTATTTTTAGGTTTTATTTTTTAGTTTAGGTTTAGGTTTATCATTTAGTTTAGGTTTAGGTTTATTTTTAGTTTATTTTAGTTTATTTAGGTTAGGTTAAGGTTTAGGTTATATTTATTTTAGTTTAATTTATTTTAGTTTAGGTTTAGGTTTACTTTATTTTATTTAATTTATTTTTATTTTAGGTCTGGTTTTTTTTTTAGTTTAGGGTTTTAGTTTTATTTTTTATTTATTTTTAGGTTTATTATTTAGGTTTAGCTTTTTATTTAGGTTTTATTTTATTTTATTTTAGGTTTATTGTAGGTTTATTTTGTCTTTATTTTACATTTAGTTTTTATTTTATTTAGGTTTTTTAAACTTAGGTTTATTTTATTTTATAGCTTAGTTTGGGTTTTTATTTATTTTATTTTAGTTTACTTTAATTAGTTTATTTTATTTTCTTTTTAAGCTCACTTTTAGGTTTTAGTTTAGGTTTTTATTTTATTTTACTTTAGACTCGAATCTTCGACAAACTCATTCATCATCAAGTCGAGTGCTATGTTGATGATCTCGTGGTCGAAAGTAAAGAAATGGAAGACCATCTCTTTGACTTGAGAGTAGTTTTCGAACAGTTAAGATAATTTATCCTCAAAATGAACCCCCTAAAGTGTGCATTTGGAGTAGCTTTAGGGAAATTCCTTGGGTTTGTTGTTCGACACCAGGGAATTGAAATCAATCCAGAGAAGATTAGGGCGATATTAAAAATGCCACCAACTAAAGGCTTAACTCAACTCAGATCATTCCAAGGGCAATTGGCATATCAAAGACGCTTTATATCCAACCAATCGAGAAGATGTTAGCCATTCTCAACACTTGTCAAAAAGGATGCCAAGTTCAAGTGGGATGACAAGTGTGAGCATACATTCAAATACATCAAGCATTACTTGATGATGACGTCAGTTCTAGAAGCCCCTATCTAAGGAAAGCGCCTCATACTTAACACTACAGCATTAGACAACTTCCTTGGTGCTTTTTTGGCCCAAGCAAATGACAAAGGGAAGGAAAACACACTGTACTACCTCAGCCATCATCTAATCCCTGCTGAGGAAAATTATCCACCCATGGAGAAGCATTGCCTAGCTTTAATCTTTGCATCCCAAAAGCTACAATAATACATGCTTTCTGATAAGGTGAACTTAATTTCTAGGATCATTCCACTATAGTATCTCATGATATGTCCAACGGTATCTGGACGGTTGGAACGACGGTCCATGATCCTCTCATAGTTTGACATTACCTTTCGTACCCCACCATGCAAAAAATGGACAAGTGCTAGCAAATTTCTTAGTAACACACCCACTTATTGCTGACTCTGTGCTTAGTGATAATCTCCCTAATGAATAAATCATGAACTTAGGGGATACTAGCATTCACCATTTGGAGATGGACTTTGATGGTGCGACTTCCTCCCAAAGAGGAGAAGAACCATAATCTACTACTCTAGGAAAGGTAGGGGTAAGAATAGTTCTCTTAACTCTAGACCGTGATGTGATGAGTCTCTCATATCATTTATCCAATCCTTGCATTAACAACAAATCAGAATATGAGGCTCTGATTATCAGTTTGGAGTTATCCATTACTTTAAGAATCCAAAATATCAACATCTTTGGGGATTCTCAACTAATTATCAACCAAATCACTGGGTCCTATAAGGTTATAAAGCTCAAGTTCCATCACTACCATAAGTACACCATGGAGTTGTTGGCCCAAATCCTAGAGGTATCCATTTATAATATTTCTCATGGAGAGAACGTCATAGCATATGCTTTAGCCAAGCTTGCCAAGGAATTGACATGTCTGTAGTATTAGTATATATAATAAAGGTCTAAAATAGAGAAGTCTTATCTTTTGTTGATATTGAACTCATCAAAAAGTACTCTCTTAAAGGGGAGGTTGTCATTTGAAAGAAGGATGAGAAGTTAGATTGGAGACAACCATTCAATGATTACCTAAATAAAGACAAACTACCTTAAGAGAAGTCTCAAGCCCATCAGATGAAGCAGAGAGCACTTTCCTACACTTTTGTGGATGGTGTCTTATACCGGTGGTCTTTCAAGCATATGTGGTTATGTTGTTTAGACAAGCACAAAGTAAGTAAGATCATGACCGAGGTACACTTAGGATTTTGTGGAGCCAACCAATCCTGTTTGAAGATGAAAGCCAAGATCAAGAGACTAAGATACTATTGGCCATTGATGATCAAAGATTTCATGGATATAGCTAGGCAAGACGACCAATGTCAAATACATACTGTGGTCCTACACTAACCACCCAACATTCTACATCCTCCTCCTTCTAAAGATCATCAGTTCATCTTAGCTACTACTGACTACTTTTCAAAATGGGTGAAGGAGATTTTCCTCAGAGAGGTCATAACTCAGCATGTGCTTCACTTTTTTAGAAACCATATTGTATATAGGTTTGGATTGTCTCGACAAAATATATTCGATAATGGTACTACATTCAAGAGCATCGAGATCAACAAATTTGCCCGAAGATAGCATAAATTAGAGATATTCTACCATCAACTACCTGAGGGAAAACTACTTAGCTGAAGCCTTCAACAAAACACTCATCTAAATACTAAAGAAGACACTCGATAGTAATAAGCGATAGTGGCATGAGTAGTTAGTTGAAGCCTACTGCACCATATATAGAACTCCAACTCAATGTACTCCTTCTCCTTAGTGTATGGGTTCGAAGCGATTCTACCATTAAAATTCTAACTCCCATCACTAAGGATAGTTGTGGGTAGCAAGATAGCAGAATGCCAAGTTGCAGTTAGAAGAGCTTGAAGGTTTGTAGGAGAGACGCCTATGGGCATGCCAAAAACTCGAGTTGTACAAAGTTAAAATGATTCAAGCTCACAACAAGTTGGTCCATCCTAGATCTTTTCAAGTACGAGAGCTTATTTTAGTTCCAAAGAGACTGATTATTGCTCGTCATAAGATGGGAGGCAAGTTTGAACCCACTTGGGAAAGCCCTTTTTCCATAGAGAAAGCCTTCCAAGGAGGATCTTATCAGCTTATTAATCATAAGTGAGAGTGGCCAATTCTTCCAATCAATGGGATCTACTTAAGAAAATATTATAAGTCATGTTTAAAAATAATTATCATCAATGAAAATTACATTTGAAATTAAATCTTTTCCATGTTGAAAGTATTCTTGTTTATGAATCTGCCATGATCTATTTAGTGTAGGTGTAAGGAACCTGAGTGGCATCCTATCCTTCATTTACATAACACCAACACAAACTACACACAAACCAATAAAATAAACATATATCTTTTGTCTCGAGCTACTCTGAGTTTAGATAACATCCCTAGTGGCCCTCAATCAATAATTACTCTAGGTTAGGCTGACATGCTACCCTACTAGTGTGTCAACCCAGAGGTCTTCTTGCTTTGGAGGATGTAAGTCTGCTATGCTTTCCTTCCTTACTTGGCCTATACACATCAACGAGTGCATTGTTAGTTTGGTATGCCTTACTACATGATTGGTAAGCTACCTCATGTTGGCTTTGTTGAAGAGGATGTGAGGCTACTATGTTTTCTTCTTTGATTAGCCTTCGTGCACTGACTAGGTTGAGTACATTTGAAGTTTAAGATAAGTCCCCTAGCGGTTCCTTCCCTCCTGAATGCTTCAAGTCTGGGTCCAATCCTTCCTCGGGGCTCCCAAGTTAATAGTCGCTCTAAGTTAGATAACATATGGCTTGCTTATAATAAACTATCCTAAGGATCAGTTTCACTTAAAAAGTTGTAAGCCTACACACTTTCTTTCTAGATTGATCGTTGTGCACCGATGGGCACCTTATGTTGGTTGGTTTTCCCTATGCTGATGAATACAGCACTCATGCTGATCGATACACCATAGGTTGGTTAGTTCTCAAACCTTAGGATACACCACTCATGGCAGATGTAACTCTACTATGCTTTCTCATTGATTTGGACACTATACACCTATTGGCTTTCATTTCTAGGGCTCTAGATAATGCCCCTAGTAGCACCTCCCCTTTAGGCATTATATTTTAATCACATCCTTTGCAAACCCATTTAGACACTACCCGGGTTACTATCAGATTAGATAGTTGCCCTTTCGTAGTAACAACCTGTGTGTTTGGAGATTCCATCTTGTGGATGTGTAGATTCTCCCTTGGTTCAGTAAATCTGAGATAGATCAAGGTGGACAAAGCCCCTTCTCAGTGTGTTCCCTTGTACACCAACAGGGTCCACGCAAACATATAAACAAAATATATATTCACTTATGGATTAGGAGGACACCACTAGCGGTACCTTATCCCAAGCAAGTATCCTATCTTTAGGGTAGTGTCAACAAAACTCCCTATAGGAATTGCCTGACTAATTTTGAGTTGATACAAGTCTCCAGCAGCATTCACTCAGTAGTCACCCTAAGTCGGGTTTGAATTATTGTTCTACCAATAGGTCACTTGAGTGGTTATTACCTGCTTTAGAAGATGTAAGTCTGCTAAACCTTCTTTCTAGAATAACCATTGCACATCGAAAGGCAACTCCTTAGGTTGGCTAGCTCTACCCCATAACCAGTAGACTATCCTTTTCGATTTACAAATCTGAGATAGGATAAGTCCGATATAACCCCATCTTAGGGGGTCCATCGCACACCTACAAGGTCCATTAATTAAATCTATCAAATTTGACCGAGCTCACATCCCCGATGGATATGCCCTTAATTTGAAATCAAACTAAACCAAACAAACCATATCAAATCACATGAAATTAAGATAAAATTAATTTGGACTACTTTTGAGTTCACATAAGTCCCCAGCGGCATTCACTCAGTAGTCGCCCTAGGTCAAGTTTGCCTCCACATTAATTAAAATAAAATAAACTAAAGTCGATTAGTTCTTAATCTTCAGTGGATTATAATCCTTATCCCCAATGGATCTTCTTTCCACAAATCATATAATCAAATCAAATCAAATTCAAACCTTATCCTCAGCAGATTTCTTCTTCAATGCCCTCGGCATAGACTGCTCACATGTCATGTCTATTGCATGTGTGATCCCATAGCGGTTCTCCCTCCAAGTCCATGACATAGAATTCTCATCAAATTTTATTTCTTCTCTTATGCACACCTTTAATACTTCAACCATAAGCCTTACAATGTATTCTTTCAAATTACATCATGTTAACATTGTAATCAACATTTTATGATTTATGATGGTGCAAGCTCAAACTAACGATACAATATCATGCTAAACAAATTATAGTGTGAATAAACACATAATATTATATTATAATATATGATGTTACATTATAATTTGCTATAATATAATATATTGTCTAACATTACACCTCATTAGAATCACTTAAAAAGAACAAATAACAAAATTTTCTCAAAATATTTATAATGTTCATTTTGGATGTAAAATTATTATTTTCCTATTAGAAATGGTACAAAATAGCATAATTATGGTGTTTCTTTTGGGTGTGTGCCGTGAATTTGGCCAAATTCTTGCATCTCAACCTTCAAATTAACATTTTGTGAGTTTGACCCAATATATTACAATAAAAGTAGAACATACTAAAATGTACAATAACATTTAATAAAACACCACCACATTCATATATATATATATATATATATATATATATATATATATATATATATAGTTGTATTATGTACATTATATTTTAGTATACTTTTATATAATATATTATCTTACACTACACCTTAAAATCAATCACTTTAAGCAAAAAATTTATAAAATTTGGTAGAAAAATTAACATTTATTTTGGATCCATAGCACACCCCCAATGAATTTATTCTTTGTTAAAAAAATCTTTTGATTAACTGACACACCATAGCACACCCCCAATGATGTTCATTAAATCTTACCTTAAATTTTGCCAAATTCGATCATCTTAGCCTATAAATCAATATTTTTATGAATTATACCAGTACAAACTCTACTATATCATATTATAACAAACTAAAATATGCTAAATAACAAGTACTAGTACATAATAGTATGCTATAATGCATGATGCTACATTATGTTATGGCATCCTATGTTATAATACACTATATCATATTATATTATACTATATTGCATATCACGTCACAAGGAATTACTTAAGATAAAATATTATAAAATTAGTCTAAACAATAAAAAAATTTATATTTTAGTCGTACCACTTACATATTTTAAATTAAAATAATATATTATGATGCCATGCTCTACCTATTATGAATTTGGCCAAATTCTACAATTTTAAAGTCTAAATCAACATTTTTATAAATAATGCTAGTGTAGGCTCAATTGCATGATTGTAAAACATTAAAAGAATTTAAAATGCATAGAACAATATATTATTATATATGATGCTATACTATGCTGCAACATATAATATTTATTTTGAACATAAAATCTTACTTTTTAGAATACAAGTGGCATAGCACACCTTTGGTACTACAACGTAATTCCCACTTCAAATTTATCAAATTTCATCATCTGATTTATTAAATTAATATTTTTATGATTTAAATTAATATATATTATAGGGAACAATACCATAATATACTTAAACATTTCAAAATATCTTATAAAATCCAAAAACATCACTACATGCTCAAATATATGATTCTTCATTACACTATGATATATGGTATTATAATATGATTTAGTGTTAGGGTTTAGGGTATTCAAATCTTTAATAGTCAAGGAAAAGTCTCTTGAAGACATTTTTTATAGCTACCATAACTATGTTAGGATTATGTCATTCTTTAGATCTACTATTAATGACATCTTAATTCATGGTTTAGGGTTTATGCTTTAAGGTTTAGGGTTAGGATTTAGGGTTTGTGCTTAGTTTAGGGTTTAGGGTTTAAGGTTAGTTTATGGTTTAGGGTTTAGGATTTAGGGTTTGGAGTTTAGGATTTAGGGTTTAGGGTTTAGGGTTTAGTTTTAGGGTTTAAGGTTTAGGTTTAGGGTTTAGGGTTTAGAGTTTAGGATTTAGTGTTTATGGTTTAGGGTTTAGCTTTAGAGTTTAAGTTTTAATTTAAGTTTTATGGTTTAGGGTTTAAGGTTTAGGGTTTAACGGAGAACAAATTTAGATTCAACATTTCTTCTTTTTGATTTCCTTAACCAAGTAGGACCCTAAGTTTTCTAAGACACAAGCTATGACATAAATAAAAAATGAGCACCCATAGAGCAAATTCAAAACCCTGGATAAGTAAAATTGTCTATACTATAAAGACAGTTCCATAAGTAGCAGATCAGACCAGCCGTTATTCAATTTCTCTAGTTCCCATCAGAACCACCCCTGCCTCTCGAGTAGAGGGATGATCCATCATATCCTTGATCTCTCCCTCTGCCACCACCACATTTGTAGCCTCCGTCACTCCTACCACCTCCATAACCACAACTACTCCAGCTACCACCTCCTATCTACTAGCACCTCCAAATCCCCCACCACCACTATGATAACCGACGCCTCCACCTTCACCTCCACCGCCACATCTAGACTGAGCCTAGTTCATGGTGATGTTCTTGCCATCAAGGTTCTGAGCATTCTTTGGGTTTAGGGTTAGTTTAGGGTTTGGGGTTTAAGGTTTGTTGTTTAAGGTTTATGGTTTAGGATTTAGGGTTTAGGATTTAGGGTTTTAAGGTTTACGGTTTAGGGTTTTGGTGTTAAGGTTTAGGGTTTAGGGTTTTAAGGTTTACGTTATGGTTTAGGTTTTAAGGTTTAGGGTTTAGAGTTTTAGGGTTTAGGGTTGTAGGTTCAGGGTTGTAGTTTTAGGGTTGTAGGTTTAGGGTTTTGTATTTAGGATTAATTTTAGGGTTTAGGGTTTAAAGTTTATTGCTTAGGATTTAGGGTTTATGGTTTCTAATTTTAAATTAAGTAAATCAGAAGGTTTAGGTTTATTTAGTTTATTTATTTATTTATTTTAGTTTATTTGAGTTTGTTTTATTTTATATTTTATATTTTTATTTAAGTTTATTTTTTATTTTGATTTACATTAGCTTATTTATTTTTGGTTTTTTTATTTTAGTTTATGTTTTTTATTAGATTTTTTTTAATTTTAGGTTTATCTTTTAATTGAGTTTTATTTTTATTTTATTTTTTTGATTTAGGTTTTATTTTATATTTTTATTTTTTAAGTTTAGGTTTAGGTTTTTATTTTATTTTTTTAGGTTTAGGTTTTAGGTTTTTCTTTGATGTTTATTTTTAGGTTTTATATTTTAGTTTAGGTTTATTTTTTTTAGTTTATTTTATTTTATTTTGTTTATGTTTAGATTTAGGTTTAGTTTATTTTAGGTTTAGGTTAAGATTTTATTTATTTTAGTTTAATTTATTTTAGTTTAGGTTTAGGTTTATTTTATTTTAATTATTTTATTTTTATTTTAGGTTTAGGCTTATTTTAGTTTAGAGTTTAGGTTTTAATTTTTTATTTATTTTTAAGTTTTATTATTTAGGTTTAGGTTTTTATTTAGTTTCTATTTTATTTTATTTTAGGATGATTTTATTATTATTTTAGGTTTAGTTTTTATTTTATTTAGGTTTTTTATTTTTTAATTTTGTTTAGGTTTTTATTTTTTTTATTTTAGTTTATTTTTTATTTTTTATTTTCTTTTCTTTTTAGGTTTAGGTTTAGGTTTCAAGTTATGTTTTTATTTTATTTTATTTTTGTTTATATTTTTTATTTAATTTATTTTTTAGTTTTATTTATTTTAGGGTTAAGTTTTTAGCTTTTAGGGTTTATAGTTTAAGGTTTATGGTTTAGGGTTTAGGGTTTGAGGTTTAAGGTTTAGAGTTTTGGTTTTAGGTTTAAGATTTAAGGTTTTTTTAACAAAGAATAAATTCATTTCTTCTTCTCGATTTCATCAACCAAGTAGCACCCCAAGTTTTCTAAGACACAAAAGATGATATAGACAAATATTGAGTACCCATAGAGGAAATCAAAATAAGCAGCAGATTGGAATGGCCATTTTTCAGTTTCTCTAGTTCCCATTAAAACCTCTGCCGACTCTCGAGTAGTGGGATCCACCATCATATCCCAATCTCTCCCTCCACCACCACCATAACCTGCTCATCCCTCCTCCATAACCACTACTCCCCAGCACCTCCAGATCCCCACCACCACTTCTAACCATCACCTTCACCTCCATCTGATCTAGGCGAGACTAGTGGTGATGATGTTCACACTACAAGGTTCTATATTCTTAGTATTTAGGTGGTTTATGGTTTAGGGTTAGTTTAGGTTTTAGGGTTTAGGATTTAGTGTTTATGGTTTTTAGGGTTTAGGGTTAGGTTTCAGTTTAGGATTTAGGGTTTAGGGTTTAGGGTTAAGGGTTTTAGTTTAGTTTAGTTGAGTTTTTTAGTTTTTGGCTTTAGTTAGGTTTGGTTAGAGTTTATAGTTTAGTTTAGGGTTTAGGGTTTGTTAGGGTTTAGGGTTCAGAGTTTAGGGTTGTATGTTTATGTATGTAGGTTTAGGGTTTAGGGTTTAGGGTTTAGGAGTTTAGGGTTTTAAGGTTTAAGGTTTAGGGTCTATGGTTTAAAGTTTAGGGTTTAAGGTTTAGGGTTTAGGGTTATAGGGTATAGGGTTGTACGTTTAAGGTTGTAAGTTTAGGGTTTTGGGTTTAAGGCTAGTTTTAGGGTTTAGGGTTTGGGGATATTTTTTTAAATTTAAGTAAACTGGTAGGTTTAGATTTCTCTAGTTCATTTAGTTTATTTTGTATTTATTTGAGTTTGTTTTATATTTTAAATTTTATTTAGGTTAATTTTTTTATTTAGTTTAGTTTATTTATTTTAAGTTTATTTATTTTATTTTAGGTTTTTACTTTAGTATTTTTTAGGTTTAGGATTATTTTTTAGTTGAGTTTAATTTTTATTTTATTTTTTATGCTTAGTTTTACTTTTTTATTTTTAGGTTTAAGTTTACTTTTTTATTTTATTTTTTAGATTTATGTTTTAGGTTTTTATTTTAGGTTTTATTTTTTAGTTTAGGTTTATGTTTATTTTTAGTTTATTTTATTTTATTTAGTTTAGGTTTAGGTTTAGGTTTATGTTTAGGTTTTATTTATTTTGGTTTAGTTTAGTTTTATTTAGGTTTACGTTAATTTTATTTTATTTATTTAGTTTTTATTTTAGGTTTAGGTATTATTTTAGTTTAGGATTTAGGTTTTATTTTTTTATTTCTTTTTAGGTTTTATTTTTTATTTCTTTTTAGGTTTTATTTTTAGGTTTAGTTTTTTTAGGTTTCATTTTTTATTCAGTTTTTATTTTAGGAATATTTTATTTTTATTTTATGTTAGTTTTAATTTTATTTATGTTTTTTGTTCTTTGGTTTATTTTATTTTTTTTAATTTAGTTTAGGTTTTTATTTATTTTATTATAATTTATTATTATTTTTATTTTATTTTATTTTTAGGTCTATTATTAGTTTTTTATTTTATTTTATTTTATTTCAATTTAGGTTTTTTTATTTATTTTATTATTTGGTTTTATTTAGTTTATGTTTAGGTTTTTAGGTTTTTAGGGTTCAAGGTTTAGGATTTTGGGTTTAGGGTTTAGGGTATAGGGTTTAGGATTTTAAGGTTTAGGATTTTATGGTTTATGGTTTATGGTTTAGGGTTAGGGTTAGGGTTTAAGGTTTAGGGTTTAATGTTTCGGCTTTAGGGTTTAGGGTTTTCAGGGTTTAGGGTTAGTTTATTGTTTAGGGTTGAGCTTTAAGTGTTTAGGATATTTAAGGTTTAGGGTTTAGGGTTTATGGTTAGTTTAGGGTTTAGGGTATAAGGTTTTATGGTTTAGGGTTTACAACATAGACTGGAGATACTCTACCATCAACTACACGAGGGGGACTTAGCAGGAAGTCTACTATACTCCAAATACTAAAGAAGACACTTGACAACAAGTGATAGTGGCATATGGCAGTTGATGCAGAAGCCTTGTTCTAGAACTCCAACTCATTCTACTCCTTTCTCCTTAGTGTATGGGTCAAAAGTCATTCTACCATTAAAAATCCAACTCCTAACACTAAGAATAGTTGTGGGTAGCAAAATCACAATATTGGAAAATGCCAAGTTGTAGTTAGAAGATCGAAGGTTTGAGGAGGACTGCATGACTAAAACCTCAAGTTGTACAAAGCTAAAATGATTCAAGCTCACAACAAGTTGGTCCATCCTAGAGCTTTTCAAGAAGGAGAGCTTATTCTACTTCTAAGGAGACCGATTATTGCCCATTGTAAGATGGGAGGCAAGTTTGAACCAACTTAGGAAGGCCCTTTTACCATAGAGAAGGCCTACCAAGGCGGATCTTATCAGCTTATTAATCATAAGGGAGAGAACCTAATGCTTCCAATCAATGGGATCTACTTAAATAAATATTATAAATCATATTTGAAAATAATTATAATCAATGAAAATTCCATTTTCAATTTAATCTATTCCATGTTGAAAGTATTCTTGCTTTCAAATCTACCACGATGTGTTTAGGGTTGGTGTAAGGAACCTGAACGGTGTCCTATCCTTCATTAACATAACACAAACACAAAATTCACACAAACATATAAAATAAACACATATCTTTTGTCTTGGGCTACTCTAACTTAAGATAACACCCCCAGGGCACTATCTCAATAGCTGCTCTAGGTCGGGCTGACATGCTACCCTCATAGTGTGTCACCCTAGCGGCCTTCTTGCATTGGAGGATGTAAGTCTACTATGCTTTCCTTCCTTAATTGACCACTCCACACTGACGAGTGCCTTGTTAGTTTGGTAGGCCTTGTTGTGTGGCCGATAAGCTACCTCATGTTAGCTTTGTTTAAGAGGATGTGAGTCTACTATGCTTTCTTCTTAGATTAGCCTTCATACACTAACTAGGTTGAGTATATTTGGTGTTTAGGATAAGTCCCCTAGATGCTCCTTTCCTCTTGCTTTAAGTGCAGGTCGTCCTTCCTTGGGGCTCCCCACTAAGTAGTCACTCTAGGTCAGATAATATATGTCATCCCAATGATAAACTATCTCGATGATCAGTTCCACTTGGAAAGTTGTAAGCCTACAAGCTTTATTTCAAGGTTGATCATTGCACGTCAATTGATAACTTAGGTATGTTGGTTCTCATAATGCTGATGGATACACCACTCATGCTAATGGATACTCATTAGGTTGGTTGGTTCTCACACCTTAGGATACACCACTAATAGCAGATTTAAGTTTGATATGCTTTCTCCTTGAGTTGTCCACCATACACTTCTAGGCTTTCTTTTCCAATGCTCAGGATAACGCCCCTAGTAGCACCACTCCTGTGGCATTATATTTGGATAACCTGCTTTGCAACCTCTTTTAAACATGACCTAGGTTACTATCAAATTGGACAGTTCTACTTTCCTAGTAACCAACCCTGTGGTTGGAGAATCCGTCTTGTGGATTTACAGATTTTCCCTTGGTTAAGTAAATCAGAGATATGTTAAAACTAACATAGGCCCTTCTCAGTGTGGTCCCTCGCACACCAACAAGGTCCACGAAAACATATATAAAAATATATATATTCACTTAAGGATTAGGAGGACACCCCTAGTGTACCTTTTCCCAGGAAGGTATCCTATCTTTAGGACAATGTCAGCAAATCTCCCTATAGGAATCACCTGACTACTATAGAGTTGATATAAGTCCCTAGTGAAATTCTATCAATAGTGGCCCCTAAGTTGAGTTCAATATATTGTGGTACCAACAGGTCACCCCAGTGGTTGTTCCCTACTTTAGAAGATGTAAGTCACATGCCTTCTTTTTTTGCATTTTGCACGAAGGCAACCCCTTAAGTTGGCTAGCTTTACCCCGCAATTGGTAGACTATATTTGGATTTATTTCAAGGCTAATAGCCCCTTCGGAGATCCATCACACACCGGTCCACATTAACTCAGTTAAACTAAACCCATTCTATTTTCCCATGGAGTTAAATCACACTTTTTTCCAATAAATAATATAACTCATGCAATAAATCAAATTCAAAACTAACTTCCCTAGTGGAATAAATTGAACCAACTCCCTAGTAACAAAATCCAGCCAAACTATTTTCCCTAGTGGATACATCTCCCAACAAATCTATGAACTCAAACTCAAATCCCAATCCCCGATGGCAGGACACTTTCTAGTGGAATGTTCATATACCCGATCCCTAGCGAACTTGAGCACGTCTCTCTAATAGATATGCCTCCACATCAATTAAAATAAAACAAATTAGAGTCGATCCAGTCTTAATCCCTAGTAAATTAAAGATTCTTATCCCCAGTATATCTTCTTTCCATAAATCAAATCAAATTCAAACATTACCCCAAGAAAATTTTCTTCTTCTATGCCCTGGACATAGACCCCTCTCATGTCATGTCCAATGCATGTGTGATCCCCTAGTGGATCTCCATCCATGTCCTTGACATGGAATTCTCATCAAATCTTATTTCTTCTCTTATGCACACCTTTAATACTTCAAACAAAAGCATAATAATGTATTCTTTTAAATTACATCATCTTAACAATGTAATCAATATTTCATGATTTGTGAGGGTGCATAATCAAACTAACTATACAATATCACACTAAACATATTATAGTGTGAATTAACACACTATATTATATTATAATATATGATGTTATATTATAATATGCTATAATATAATATATTGTGTAACATTAAATCTCATTAGAATCACATAAGAGGAACAAACAACAAAATTTCCTCAAAATATGAATAATGTTCATTTTGGATGTAAAATTATTATTTTTTATTAGAAATGGTACAATATAGCATAATTTTGGTGTTGCTTCTTGGTCTGTGCCATGAATTTGGCCAAATTCTTCCATCTCAACTTTTAAATTATCTTACATTTGACCTTAAAATGAATCACTTTAAGCAAAAAATTTATAAAATTTAGTTGAAAAAGGAACATTTATTTTGGATGCAAAATTCCATTCTTTTGATTAAATGACTCACCATAGCACACCCCCAATGATGTTCCCTAAAGCTTACATTAAAATTTGCCAAATCCTATCATCTTTGCCTATAAATTAGTATTTTTATGAATTATACCAGTACAAACTCTACTACCTCATTCTATAATAAACTAAAATATGCTAAACAACAAGTAGTAATACACAACAGTATGCTATAATTCTTGATGCTACACTATGTTATGGCATCCTAAATTATAATACACTATAACATATAATATTAAATTATATTGCATATCACAACATAAGGGATTGCTTAAGATAACAAATCATAATATTAGTCTACACAAAAAAATTATATATTTTATTCATATAACTAACATATTTTAAATTAAAATAATATATTATAATGCCATGCTCTACCTATTATGAAGGCCAAATTCTACCATTTTAAATTCTAAATCAACTTTTTTATAAATAATAATTCTATTGTAGGCTCATGCATGATTGTAAAATACTAAAAGATATGGAAAGAGTAGAACTATATAATATATATGATGTTTTATGCTACAACATATAATATTTCTTTTGAACATAGAATCTTACTTTTTTAGACTATAAGTGGTAGCTTTTTTGGTACTACAACCAATTCCCACTTCAAGTTTAACAAATTTCATCATATTTATTAAATCAATATTTTTATGATTTATATAAATATAGTATAAATTCAATACCATACATTTCAAAACATCTTATAACATCCAAAACCCATTACTACATGCTCAAATATGTGATGCTACATTATACAATAATATATGGTATTATAATATGATTTAGGGTATTCAAATCTCTAATAGTCAAGGGAAAGTCTCTTCAAGATATTTTCTTTAGCTACCATAACTATGTTAGGAATAGGTCATTCTTTTGATCTACTCCTAATAACATCTTTATTCAAGGTTTAGGGTTTAGAGTTTAGGGATAATTTAGGGTTAGTTTAGGGTTTATGGTTTAGGGTTTAGGGTTTAGAGTTTAGGATTGTAGGTTTTAGGGTTTATGGTTTTAGGGTTTAGGGTTTAAGGTTTAGGATTTAGGGTTTTAGGGTTTAGGGTTTAGGGTTTAGGTTTAGGTTTAGGGTTTATGGTTTTGGGTTTTGGTTTTAGGATTAGGGTTTAAGTTTTTGTTTATGGTTTATGGTTTAAGCTTTTTTTTTAACAAAGAACAAATTCAGATTCAACATTTCTTCTTTTCAATTTTGTCAACCATGTAGCACCCCAAGTTTTCTAAGATAGAAGTGATGACATAGATAAAATATGAGCACCCTTAGAGGTAATCAAAAACCCTAGATAATGAGACAATTTAATAAGCGAGTGATTGGGTCTTGTTCTTGATTTCTAGTTTCCAAGCACTCCACTCTCAAATGGGATCCTCGGCCATGGCTCCACCTGTCACTCCCCCCTCCATAACCACCACTCACCACCACCTTGATATCCTACCTGGTCCACCACTATGATAACCACCTGCCTTCACTTCCATCTCCTTCTTCACCTGGTGCATCTGGGAGCCTAATTTGATATAAAGGTTCAACCCATTCTTAAGGTTTAGGGTTTAGGGTTAGCTTAGGGGTTAGGGTATAAGGTATAGGGTTATAGGTTTTAGGGTTTAGGGTTTAGGGTTTAGGGTTTAGGGTTTACTATTTATGGTTTACAATTTAGGGTTTAGAGTTTAGGGTTTAGAATTTAGGGTTTAGGATTTATGGTTTAGGGTTTAGGGTAAAGGGTTTAGGATTTATGATATAGGGTTTAGGGTTTATTTAGTTTATTTTTTCTTTATTTTAGTTCATTTTATTTTTTTATATAGGTTTATTTTTTTTTTATTTAATTTAGTTTATTTATTTTAGGTTTATTTATTTTAGTTTAGGTTTTTTATTTTAGTTTATTTTTTAGGTTTAGGTTTATGCTTATTTTTTAATTTAGTTTTATTTTTATTTTATTTTTTAGGTTTAGGTTTTTTTTTGATTTTTAGGTTTAGGTTTAAGCTTTTATTTTATTTTATATTTTAGGTTTTAGGTTTTTATTTTAGGTTTATTTTTAGGTTTTATTTTTTACTTTAGGTTTATTTTTAGTTTACCTTATTTTATTTTGTTTATAGCTTAGGTTTCGATTTAGGTTTTATTTATTTATTTTGGATAATTTTAGTTTAGGTTTATTTTAGGTTTAGGTTTTATTTTAATTAAAGGTTAAGGTTTTATTTATTATTTATTATTAAGTTTTATTTTTATGTTTATTTTTTAGGTTTAGGTTTTTATTTAGTTTTTATTTTATTTTATTTTTATTTTATGTTTATTTTTTATTTTATTTAAGTTTATTTTATGTTTTAGTTTAGTTTAGATTTTTTTATTTATTTTATTTTAGTTTAGTTTTTATTTTTTTATTTTTTTTAATGTTTAGGTTTAAGTTTAGGTTTACATTTAGGTTTAGGTTTAGGATTAGGCTTTAGTTTTAGTTTTTATTTTATTTTATTTAAGTTTAATTTTTTATTTTTTTTCTTTTTAGCTTTTATTTAGTTTAGATATAGGTTTTTAGGTTTTTAGGGTTTGGGGTTTAGGGTTTAGGGTTGTAGGTTTTAGTGTTTAGGGTTTATGTTTTACTGTTTAGGGTTTTAGGGTTTCCGGGTTTTAGGGTTTAGGGTTTAGGGTTTAGGGTTTAGGGTTTTAAGGTTTTGGGTTTAGAGATTAGGGTTTTAGGTTTAGGGTTAGGTTTTTTATTTTTTATTTTTTATTTATTAATAGACTTGCTAGGTTTTAGTTTATTTTTTTTATTTTAGTTTAGTTTATTTTTTATTTTATTTTTATTTATTTTTGATTTTATTTAGTGTAGTTTAGTTATTTTAGTGTAGGTTTTTTATTTTAGTTTATTTATTAGGTTTAGGTTTAAGTCTATTTTTTTAGTTTAGTTTTATTTTTAATTTATTTTTTAGGTTTAGATTTGATTTCTTATTTTTTGGTTTAGGTTTGGGTTTTAATTTTATTATTTTAGGTTTGGGTTTTTCGTTTATTTTTAGGTTCTAATTTTTTAGTTTATGTTTAGGTTTATTTTTAGTTTATTTTTTTTATTGACAGTTTAAGTTTAGGTTTAGGTTTCGTTTATTTGAGGTTTTGGTTTAAGTTTTATTTATTTTAGTTAAGTTTATATATTTTAGGTTTAGGTTTATTTCATTTTTATTTTAGGTATATGTTTTTTAGTTTAGGATTTAAGTTTTATTTTTAATTTATTTTTAGTTTTATTTTTTGGTTTATTTTTTAGGTTTAGGTTTTTATTTAATTTTTATTTATTTTAGGTTTATTTTTTATTTTAAGTTTAGTTTTTATTTTATTTAGGTTTTTTATTTGTAAGTTTACTTTCCTTTTAGGCTTAGGTTTCAATTTTAGTTTAGGTTTCTATTATATTTTATTTTTTTATTTTATTTTGGTTTAGGCTTTCTAATTTCTTTTATTTTTAGGTTTTATTTAGTTTAGTTTAGGTTTTTAGATTTTAGCTTTTTAGAGTTTAGGATTTAGGGTTTACGGTTTAAAGTTAGTTGAGGGTTTATGGTTTGGTGTTTAGGTTTAGGCTTTAGGGTTTAGGTTTATGGTTTAAGGTTTTGGATTTTATGGTTTAGGGTTTAGGGTTTAGGGTTTAGGGTTTAGGGTTTAGGTTTATATACAGGGTTAGGTTTTAGTTTAGTTTAGTTTTAAGGCTTTGGTTTTAGGAGAATAAATTCAAATTCAGCATTTTTCTTTTGATTTCATCAACCAAGTAACACCAAGTTTTTAAGACACAAGAAATGACATAGATAAAAAATGAGCATGCATAATGCAAAAATCCTAGATAACTAGAACCATCTCAATAATAAAGGCACAATTCCATAAGCTGTAGATCGGATCGACCATTCTTCAATTTCTCCAATTGCCATCAAAAGCACCCCTGCTTCTAGAGTAGTGGGATCTACCATCATATCCTCGAACTCTCCCTCGACCATCATGCTACATGCTCCTCCACCTCCAAAATTGCACACTCGACCACCACCTCAGATCCACCTCGATAATATACCACGTCTCCAGATCTAAATTGAGCCTAGTTGACGATGATGTTCCTTTCATCAAGGTTATGCCCATTTTTAGGGTGTAGGGTTAGTTTAGTGTTTAGAAATGTAGGTTATTTTTTAATTTATTTAGTTGCTTTAGGTTTAGGTTTAGGGTTTAGGGTTTAGGGTTAGGGTTTAGGGTTTAGGGTTTAGGGTTTAAGGTATTAGGGTTCATGCTTTTAGGGTTTAGGGTTTCAGGTTTAGGGTTTTAGGGTTTATGGTTTTAGGGTTAAGGGCTTAGGGTTAGGGTTTAGGGATTAGGGTTTAGGGTTTAGTGTTTAGGCTTTAAGGTTTAGGGTTTGAGGGTTAATGTTTTATGCTTTTTTAGGGTTTAGGGTTTAGGGTGTAGGGTTTTTTAGGTTAGGGTTATAGGTTTAGGTTTAGTTTTATGGTCTAGGGTTTAGGGTTTAGGATTTAAGTTTTATGGTTTAGGGTTTAGAGTTTTCTTTTAAATTAAGTAAACTAGTAGGTTTAGGTTTACTAAGTTTATTTTTTCTATTTTTTATTTAATTTAGTTTATTTTTTATTAATGGTTTATTTTATTTTTTTATTTTAGTTTCATTTTAGGTTTATTTATTTTAGTTTAGAATTTTTATTTTATTTTATTTTTTAGTTTTAGGTTTAGGTTTATGTTTATTTTTTAGTTTAGTTTTATTTTTATTTTATTTTTTAGGTTTAGGTTTTATTTTTAATTTTAGGTTTAGGTTTAGGTTTTTATTTTATTTTTTTAGGTTTAGGTTTTAGGTTTTAATTTTAGGTTTTTTTTAGGTTTTATTTTTTTAGTTCAGGTTTAGTTTTCATTTTAGTTTATTTTATTTTATTTAGTATTAGGTTTAGGTTTTATTTATTTTATTTAGTTTAGGTTTAGGTATATTTTATTTTATTTTTAGTTATTTTTTTTTTTTTAAGGTTTAGGTTTTATTTTTAGGTTTATTTTTTATTTATATTTTTATTTAGTTTTTATTTTAGGTTTATTTTATTTTTATTTGATGTTTATTTTTTATTTTATTTAGATTTTTTATTTTGAGGTTTATTTTATTTTTTTTAGTTTAGTTTAGGTTTTATTTATTTTATTTTATTTTTTAGGTTTATATTTAAATTTATTTCATTTTTAATTTATTTAGGTTTAGGTTTTTTTATTTTATTTTAGGTTTTATTTAGTTTTGGTTTAGTTTTTTTAGGGTTTTAGGTTTTAGGTTTTAGGGTTTAAGTTAGGTTGGCATTTAGTGTTTAGATTAGGTTGTATGTTTTTTAGGTTAGTTGGTTTAGGGATTAAGGGTTTAGGGTTTAGGGTTTATGGTTTTGGGTTTAGGGTTAGTTTTACGGTCTAAGTTTTAGGGTTTAGGATTTAGGGTTTAGGGTTTAGGGCTTAGGGTTTTTTTTAAATTAAGTAAATTAGTAGGTTTAGGTTTATTTAGTTTATTTTGTCTATTTTTAATTTATTTTTGTTTATTTATTTTTTATTTTTATTTAGGTTTATTTTTTATTTTTATTTAGTTTAGTTAATTTATTTTTAGTTTATTTATTTTAGTTTAGGTTTTTTATATTAGATTATTTTTTAGGTTTAGGTTTAGGTTTATGCTTACTTTTTGTTTAGTTTATTTATATTTTATTTTTTAGGCTTAGGTTTTATTTTGATTTTTAGGTTTAGGTTTAGGTTTTTATTTTATTTTATTAGGTTTAGGTTTTAGTTTTTTATTTTAGGTTTAATTTTAGGTTTAATTTTTTAGTTTAGGTTTATGTTTCATTTTAGTTTATTTTATTTTATTTAGTTTAGTGTTTAGGATTAGGTTTAGGTTTTATTTATTTTATTTTAGTTTATTTTAGTTTAGGTTTAGGTATATTTTATTTTGTTTATTTTAAGTTAGTTTTTTTTTAGTTAAAGGTTTAGGTTTTTTTTTTAAATTATTTTAGGTTTATTTTTGGTTTCTTTTATTTAGTTTTTTTATTTTATTTTATTTTTTTTATTATTTATTTTATTTAATTTAGTTTTATTTTATTTAGATTTTTTTCTTTTTAGGTTTATTTTTTTTAGTTTAGTTTAGGTTTTTTATTTTTTATTTAATTTTATTTTTACATTTAGGTTATGGTTTAGGTCTAGGTTTTAGTTTAGGTTTCTATTTTATTTCATTTTTTTAATTTATTTTGGTTTAGGTATTTCCTTTATTTTATTTTTAGGTTTTATTTAGTTTAGTTTTAGGTTTTTAGGGTTTTAGGTTTTTAGGTTTTAAGGTTTAGGGTTTAGGGTTTTGGGTTTAGGGATTAGAGATGTATGTTTTAGGGTTTAGGGTTTACGGTTTAGGGATTAGGGTTTTAGGATTTAGTGTTTAGGGTGTAGGTTTTAGTGTTTTGGCTTTTGGGTTTAAGGTTCTAGGTTTTAAGGTTTAGGGTTTTGGGTTTCTGGATTTGGGTTGTAGGTTTAAAGTTCACGGTTAGGGTTTAGGGTTATGATTTTTTTAAATTTTTTTTTAATTTCTTTATTATTTTAAATAAGTAAACTAGTTAGTTTAGGTTTATTTAGATTATTTTGTATTTATTTTATTTTATTTATTATTTATTTTAGTTTATTTTTTATTTTTATTTAGCACTATTTTTATTTTTTTGTTTAGTTTTTTATTTTAGGTTTATTTATTTTAGTGTAGGTTTTCTATTTTAATTTGTTATTTAGGTTTAGGTTTAGGATTAGGATTATATTTTTAATTTAGTTTTCTTTTTATTTTTTTTAGTTTAGTATTTATATTTTATCTTTAAGTTTAGGTTTAGGTTTTTTTTATTTTATTTTTTGGTTTAGGTTTTAAGATTTTACTTTAGGTTTATTTTTAGGTTTTATTTTTATTTTATTTTTGATTAGGTTTGGGTTTAAGTTTATTTTTAGTTTATTTTATTTTATTTAGGATTTAGGTTTTGGTTTAGGTTTAGTTTATTTTAGGTTTTGGTTTAAGGTTTATTTATTTTAGTTGAGGTTTAGGTTATTTTATTTTTATTTTAGGTTTAGTTCTTTTTAGTTTGAGGTTTATGTTTTATTTTTTATTTATTTTTAGCTTTTAGTTTTATTTAGTTTTTAATTTATTTTACTTTACATTTATTTTATTTTATTTTTACTTTATTTTAGTTTTTTCTTTATTTTATTTATTTTTGTTTTTTGTTTTTATTTTATTTTCTTTTGAGTTTTAGGTTTAAGTTTAGGTTTTAGTTTAGGTTTTTATTTTATTTTATTTTGGTTTACGTTTATTATTATTTTATTTAAGATTTATTTAGTTTAGGTTGAGGTTTTTAGCTTTATGGGGTTTAGCGTTTATGGTTAATTGAGGGTTTAATGTTTTGGGTTTAGGGTTTAGGGTTTGGTTTTAGGATTTAGGGTTTAGGGTTAAGGGTTTGAGGGTTTAGGGTTTAGAGTTTAGGGTAGGGTTTAAGGTTTAGGTTGTAGGTCTAGGGTTCAACTTTTAATTTATGGTTTAGAGTTTAATGTTTAGGTTTTAGGGTTTAGGGTTAGTTTAGGGTTTAGGGTTAGTTTAGGGTTTAAGGTTTGGGGTTTAGGGTTTAAGGTTTAAGGTTAAAGGTTCTTGCATTTATGGTTTGTGGTTATAGGGTTTAGTGTTTAGGGTTTAGGGTTTAGGGTTCTAGGATAGGGTTAAGGGTTTAGGGTTTAGGGTTTAGGGTTAGGGTTTAGGGTTTAAGGTTTAGGGTTTAGGGTTTAGGGTTTCGAGTTTAGGGATTTGGTTTTAGCTTTAGGGAATAAGTTTTAGTTTATGGTTCAAGGTTTAGGGTTTAAGATTATTTTTTAATAGAGAACAAATTCAGATACAACATTTATTTATTTCAATTTCATCAACCAAGTAACACACCAAGTTTTCCAAGACATAAGTGATGACATAGATCAAAAATGAGCACACATAGAGCAATTGAAAAAATCTAGATAACTAGAACTGTCTCTACTATAAAGACATAATTCCATAAGCAGCAGATCGGATCGATCGTTCTTCAGTTTCTCCAGTTCCCATCAAAACCACCTTGTCCTCTCAAGTAGCGGGATCCCCCATCATATCCCATCTCTCCTCGCACTACCAGTTGTAACCTCAATCGCTCCTCCGCCTCCATAACCACCACTACTCAGACACCACCATACTAGCACCTCGGATCCCCACCTCCACTGCGATAACCGCCGCCTCTGCCTTCGCCTCCACCGCTAGATCTAGACTAAGCCTGGTTGGCAGTGAAGTTCCTACCGTCAAGGTTCTATCCATTCTTAGGGTTGAGATTTAGGTTTAGGTTTTTTTTAATTTATTTAGTTACTTTTGGTTTAGGTTTAGGGTTTAGGGTTTATGTTTTATTTATTTTAGTTTAGTTTCTTTTAGTTTAGGTTTTGGTTTATTTTATTCTTTTAATTTTTTTTATTTTAGGTTCAGGTTTTTTTATTATTTTAGGGTTTGGGTTTTAGTTTTTATTTATTTTTAGTTTTTAATTTTTAGTTTTATTTTTTAGGTTTAGGTTTTTATTTTGTTCTTATTTTATTTTATTTTAGGTTTATTTTTATTTTTTTATGTTTAGTTTTTATTTTATTGATTTTTTTATTCTTAAGTTTATTTTACTTTTTTTATTTTAGTTTATATTTTTCTTTAACGATTTAGGGTTTAGGGTTTAGGGTTTTAGGGTTTAGGGTTTAGCGTTAGTGTTCAGGGTTCAGGGTTTAGGGTTTAGTGTTTAGACTTTAGGGTTTCGAGTTTTTAGGATTTCAGGTTTTTAGGGTTTAGGGTTTAGGGTTAATTCAGGGTTTATAGTTTTTTAGGGTTGTGGGTTTAGGGAGTAGGGTTTAGGGTTAGTTTTAGGGTTTAGGGTTTAGGGTTTAGGGTTTAGGATTTAGGGTTTAGAGTTTAGATTTTAGGGTTTAGTGATTTTTTTATGAAAAATCAAGTAAACTGGTAGGTTTAGGTTTATTTAGTTTATCTTTTATTTATTTTAGGTTTATTAATTTTATTTTTAATTTTATTTTTGTTGATTTTATAGGTTTAGATTTATGTTTATGTTTATTTTTTTGTTTAGTTTTATTTTTATTTTATTTTTTAGGTTTAGGTTTTTTTTTATTTTTAGGTTTAGGTTTAGGTTTTATTTTATTTTTTTAGGTTTAGGTTTTTAGTTTTTATTTTAGGTTTATCTTTAGGTTTTATATTTTAGTTTAGGTTTAGGTTTATTTTTAGTTTATTTTATTTTATTTAGTTTAGGGTTTAGGTTTTGTTTATTTTAGGTTTAGGTTTGGGTTTGATATATTTTCTTTTAAATTATTTTAATTTAAGTTTAGGTTTATTTTATTTTGTTTATCTTAGGTTTAGATATTTTTTTAATTTAGCATTTTGGTTTTATTTTTATTTATTTTTAGGTTTGTTTTTTCAATTTATGTTTTTATTTAGTTTTTATTTTATTTTATTTTAGGTTTATTTTTATTGTATTTTACATTTTAATTTTTATTATATTTAGGTTTTTTATGTTTAGGTTTATTTTAATTTTTAGTTCTGTTTTGGTTTTTATTTATATTATTTTAGTTTAGTTTTCTTTTATGCTTAGTTTTAGGTTTAGGTTTTAGTTTACATTTTTATTTTAATTTTTTATTTTATTTTATTTAGGTTTAGGTTTTTTATTTATTTTATTTTTATGTTATATTTACTTTAGGTTTAAGTTTTTAGGTTTTTAGGGTTTAGGGTTTAGGGTTTAAGGTTTAGAGTTTAGGGTTTGGGGTTTAGGGTTATAGATTTTAGGGTTTAGGGTTTAGATTTTAGGGTTGTAGGTTTAGGGTTTAAGGTTTAGGGTTTAGGGTTTTATTTATTTTTTTTTTCTTTTTACATTTTTATAAATAAAGTAAACTAGTAGGTTTAGGTTTATTTAATTTATTTTTTATTTATTTTAGTTTATTTTATTTTTATTTTTATTTTTATTTAGGTTTATTTTTATTTTTATTTAGTTTTATTTATTTTAGCTTATTTTTTATTTTTAGGTTTAGGTTTATTTTTTAGTTTAGTTTCATTTTTATTTTATTTTTTTGGTTTAGGTTTTATATTTTATTTTTAGGTTTATGTTTAGGTTTTCTTTTTTAGGTTGAGGTTTTAGGTTTTTATTTTATGTTTATTTTTAGGTATTATTTTTTAGTTTAGGTTTAGGTTTATTTTTAGTTTATTTTTTTATTTAGTTTTGGTTTAGGTTTAGGTTTAGGTTTTATTTATTTTGGTTTAGTTTATCTTAGTTTTAGTTTAGGTTTATTTTATTTTTATTTTAGGTTTAGGTTTTTTTTTTAGTTTAGGGTATAGGTTTTATTTTTAGGTTTAGTATTTAGGATTAGGTTTTTATTTATTTTATTTCAGGTTTATTATATTTTTATTTTAGGTTTAGTTTTTGTTTTATTTAGATCTTTTATTTTTTTGGTTTTGTTTAGGTTTATAGTTATTTTATTTTAGTTTAGTGTTTATTTTTGATTTTCTTTTCTTTCTAGTTAGGTTTAGGTTTTGGTTTTAGTTTATGTTCTTATTTCATTTTATTTCTTCATTTTATTTTTGTTTAGGTTTTGTTGACCACATTTTTAGAATGATATCTCAACCCCTCCATCCTAGACGTAGGACTTCTATTAGACACTAAGAGTTTTCTTAGTCTTAAGAAACATCTGGTGATTAGGTTGACATTCAACCTAGCCCTAGAGACTTAGAAGAGCTAGCCCTAGGAATAGGTCATGCCTTAGAGGTGTTAGGAAAACTTGTCAACCCCATAGCTTGAACCAAATCCTCACTTCCTCCTTTCAAGTCAAACTCAAATCAATTCCAACTTAATTGATTTTCTTTAAACTCAAATCAATTCCTAATGGTTGAAGCCCATGATTGAAATCTAATTCCAAAAATCTTTCCAAAGTCACATTGATTCTATCATATGGACTTAGCCTAAATCAAATCCAAATCAATTCAAATTCAAGAAATTTTCTCATAACCCATTTATATTCTCATTTATATTCACAAATATAAATGAAATATAAATTCAAATATCCAAAATCAATTCAAAAACCAAATCAAAATTCAACCTAAATTCAACCTAAGCCTTTCAAGTCAAATTCTTGAACTTATCCAAAACAAATTCAAATCAAGCCAAACCCCTGATTTTTTTTCATGTTTCAATCAATCCTTCAATCATGAATCTAAATAAAAACACAAACTTCAATCATCAAACCAAAACTAAATTCAAAAATCAAACCCAAATCAAATTCATGTTCACCCTTTGAACTTGAAATTGTCAAATGAATCAAAACCTATTTGACTACAAATCACTTGCATATGGATTTATATTTCATTCATAAGTCCATATGTGAGTTCAACCAAACTTGATTCAAGCCTTGATCAAGTCAATTGACCCACATAGGCTCACTTGACCCAAAGTGACCAAAAGTACTCTTTTTGAGCCAAATTCTAATCCTACCCAGATTGGATTGAACTTATCCCGCCTAAGCCTCCCATTGTGAGCAACAATCATCATGAGATGATCAATCACTCAAATTGGGTCAAGCCAGGTCAAACCTAAGGGTTTACCAAGTCAACACTTAGCCAAAATGAAACCTAAATTAGCCAAAATTCACCATAGGCCAAATTGATTGAAACCATTGATCAAAACTCATTCATTATCAATGTTTGAACTTGACCAAATTATCATTTGAGCCTAACCTAGCTCAATTGGCCAGTTGACCCAAGTTGACCCAACTTGACCTAAAAAGAAAAAATGGGTCAAAACTTTATCTAAGCCAAATTGATTGAAATCAATGGGTCATGTTCATTCCAAATCACTTGTTGAACTTGATCAACTCCTCAATTGGCCAACTAGACCCAACATAACCCAATTGACCATGAACCCAACTTGACTTAAAAGGTCAAATTGACCCAAAATAAAATTAAACCAAAATGGATTTGAAACAAAGATACCTATACATTTTAAATGACCAATGAAACCTAATCTAACCCATGACCTAACCCAAATAGGTCAAATGAGTCAAATTGGTCAACTTGACCCATTTGACCTAAATGAAATCAAATGAACCAACTCCAAATATAAACCAAATTGATTGGAAACAAAGATACCAAATAAATTTATATGATCATTTGAACTTGACCGAACCCTTGGTTTGACCCGATTTGACCAATTGGTCAACTTGACCCAAGTTGACACATTTTGACCTAAATGGGTTAACATGAGCCAAATCATTCAAATCAACACCAAATTCATTGAAACTTGGCCCAACCCATTTTTCAATCATACCAAACATATTCAACTTGAAACCCAAACTAAATGACCATTTTACCCATAGGTCAAAGCATAATTCTTGGTCAAATTTACTTAGAATTTGGTCAAATCTTCTTCATGGTCACTTGGCACCCTCTTAGTTGACCTAGTGGACACTATTGATCATGGTGCACATGACCCAATGGGTTTGGGTCAACCAAACCCAACCCAAGACCAAAACTGATCACTCCCTTCATTTCAAGCATGTGGCAATCACCTCTCCACTCAAAATCAGAACATGGCACTTGTCCACTACCCCCCTCTGGCGAAAATAAACCATATGCAACCCTTAATAGCAAAAATAACACATTGAAGGAGGTGAATTTGATCAAAATCCCAAATCCTTGCTTGGGCGCCCGATCCTTCAAGGGGGAGGTATACTTTCCCTTATTTCACTTGAATCCAAGACACTCACACTCAATTGAGCTAGAGAGACCTAGAGCTTGCACTCCAAGCCTCCTCAGGCAATTCCCAAGCATTTCCCATTCTCCTCTTCTCAGTTTCTTCAAGTTAAAAATAGGGGAGGCTAAGGGAAATTCTAACTTAGCCAATACCTAATTCCAATCCAATTCCTCTTTCAAGCATCTTCAGAGGGCCTAATCAAACTCATCCAAAGAGTCTTCCAAGCTTCAAAGGCAAGGGAGGTGGGAACTAGACCAAGGCCATAAGAATTTGAAGAGGAGCATGGTCCATAGGAGGATCCACTTGACCTCAACCCCTCAAACCTTAAACAGAACTTTTCCTCTACTAGACAAAGCTAGCTCGATGGTTGAGAGCACCGGTAATAGCCTCTGGTGAGATAAGCCTTCAAACAAAGCCTAGAATAGGGAGTGTCTAGTCCTTTGTGAAGAGAACTTTCACCTTAAGTAAATTTGGCTATTAGATCTACTTGTGCTTACTCTTAGATGGTGTGGGTAAAGATTAAGCTCAATCCATGCCCAGTTGAGCTAGGATCTTGTCCTAAAGAGTGGACGGATGCCCTCTCCCACAGGTGAGCTCAGTGACAGATCACGGATCATCCATCTGTGCATTTTGGATGGACGATCCTGATCAATCCATGTAGTATCTGTGATTAATCCCTTTCAAAATTGCGGGCTCAATCTCAATTGTCCAATCTTTGATGGATGATCTAGAGAGAAAGCACGTAGTGCTACAGCTAACGTGGCATTAGGATGTGATAACTTAAGTGATGAATCCCATCGTGCCACATGGAAATCGTGCGCCACGTTAGTGGTCCACGTGGCACCGATGGGATTAGTTATATAATTATGGGTTTTAATTAATTCTTTAATGATTGAATCTTCAAATATTCATAACTAAATCTAGAAAAATCAAAGAAATACAAAATAAAATGTATTCTGAAGATAATTCAATAAGAAATTAACTAAAAGTATTTTTAATTGATTTTGAATAGTGCATTTCCCTTAAGTAGGGTTTTAGTGAAAATGTAATAACTCTAATTACTCCCTAATTAATTCATTAATTCATTTCAAATTTCTCATATGCATTTAGTGGGATGACCTCTACCTCCCCTAATTTTCATGGGTTTTATTGATGAGTTAATTAGGAAAATTAATTAATAAATCCTTAATCAGTCTGTTAATATGATTAAGCTTAATTAAACATGTGAATAGTAGTTTAATCACTTTATTAAGTTAATGAAGCTTCGCTTATGTGAACAAGAGTTTTATAGAATAATTTTAGGATATTTTCCTTAAGTTATTCCTTAAAGCCGCTTTCATCCTTCATCTAAACTTAATTAAGGGCTAATCCACTAATCACCTACTTAATTAACTTGATAAAATTTTAAAAACATTCCAAAACTTAACCAATTCATCTTGGGTGCTTAGGTGTTCAATCAACCTAAGTAACTTAAGGAAATGAAAATTCAACCCACATGTGTGGGAAGGGTTATGAAAGTACTTAAATTAAACTTTTTAGCTTAATTAATCATTAATTATGAGCCAATTGCATTGGGACCTTTCTTAGGTGCATTGCTGATTTAAATTCCTTTTATAATTTTATGGCATACATTGGCTCATAATTATTTGATTAAATATGTTAAAGTGGTGTAGGTAAGGGGTATTTAATTCACTTTATTGACACCTTAACCTAAACAAAATATAAAAATCATCTAATTGTTCTAAAAATAAACTATAACATCATACACATGTGGGAAATGTGTTAGGACTAGTAAACCTTTTTACATTTTTTAAATTCAAATCAAACTCAAAACAAAACAAAAATCTCTTTGAAATAATTTTCATTTCTCTTTAAATAATCTTATTCTATAGGATTGTCTTTAGAAATTAATTAGGGTGAATGAATTTACATGCATTCATGACTTTATTTCTTTCCTAGCATGTTAAATGTGTATGTCATATGAAAATCATACATTCTTGCCTTTTAAAAATAAAATTAAAAATGAAATGTTTCCTTTATGTCAATTGCATGTTTTAGCTAACGTAAGAATATGAATGGCTATTATCACTATTAAATCAAAAATTAATTTCAAAACTTATAAACTAAATATCCTAACTGAAAGGTATGCTACTTATGATTATTTATGAGTTTGCATATTAATAGTATAAAATGTGTTATGTGATTCTCCCTCTCTTTCTTAACATAGAATTGTATAAGATTTGCAAAGTGTATAGTCCATTTGAAAAGGACATAACACTTTCTCAAATCTATTCCAATACACTATTATGTCATGACTTAAGAAGGAATTCCACATCACACATATAAACAAAATAATCAAACCAAAATCAGATAAACATAAACTTTTTGCATTATTTTCTTTCAATGCATTTCTTTTTGTACATGCACATGTATTTAAGAAAAGTGGTGCATTAGTCTAGACAACCCCAGGATTGCAAGGCTTTAAGTAGCCCCAAGTAGGTCTTGTACCTTACACACCTGATGCTAGCAATGGCGCAGTACTCAATTATGTATTTTATACTTGTAAATGTGCATATGAAAAATGGATAAAAGAATCACCCTTTTCTATTTAACAAAATCATGCATCATGAAGCATCTAAATTTATTAAGTAACATCCCTTAGCATTCATCATTAAGGTGTGCTAAACACTTTGAATTACATGTATAGATATGCTTAGGGTTCATCCATATGCATGTTACACATGTTGGGAAAGAAATGAAGTGTTGTGTGTTTTGTGATAGTATTTCACTTTACTTAATATTAAAATGCCTTTTCTTAATAGGTTTATTTAGGGAAAATCTAAACTTAGTTTTAATTAAAAAACATAATAAAACATTCACTAAACAAAAATTAAATATGAATCTACTTTAGAAATTACTTAAGGTAGGGAGGAAAGAGAGGTTCTCTTCTCTTTTCCTCTCTTTACAACTTAGTAATTAATTGTAGGTTCATTCAAACCTAATCAAATAACAACATAAAAATCAACTAAATCAACTAAATCACTTAAATGAAACCACTTTCTAAGTTGAACATTTTCACACTTAGAAAACTTTAACCTTAAAGCCTAGCTAAGCATACCACAAAAACCATAAATAGCACACACATTAGGCTAAGTCACCACTTCTTGCTTTAGCTTAGGGTGGTGCATGGTTTAATATTTACTTTTGTTTTGAGATGTATTATTTTAGTCTGGATGTTAGGGTGTATGTGTGTAGACTGAATGGTAAGGCAATCTTAGTCTAACCATTATCTTCTACAGGAGATTGTGCTTAAGGGGAGCTGTAATAGAAATATAACCGCTTTTACTGTGCAGGTGCTTATACCTCTAAGCATAATCCAAAATAGGCCAGGTGGACCTAGTTAGCCATGTGTGGGGTGCTAAGTCCAACTTATACATATACATGATTGGGATTGTTTGGTGTGCTTAGCTAATCTCTATTTTACAGGTTTTAGTTAGATTTCTTTTTTACTATTTTCATGTAATTTTGTTATTAAGAAATTGGAATGATTTTTATGGGTATTAGGATGAACATTGGATATAAGGCAATGCCTTATGTACCATGTGAAGCCTTTGGATCAACCTCATTCCAACTAAACAAATGAAGAAAGAAGAAAGAAGAAAGAAGAAAGAAGAAAGAAGAAATGAAGAAATGAAGAATGAAGACCCCTATAACAATGAATTCTTTCTTGATTATATTTATTTCATTTGTAATCCGGGTTGTATAATGGTAGAGCTCAGCTACCCAATTCATTTTCAGGTTTGTATGATAAAGCCCGACCACAAATAGCTTCTTATTCTTTTGTGCTAGCTTTATAAATTGATTGATGTTTGTTTAACTTGTGCATTAAGATGGCATCTTTTCCTAATTTATTCTTTGCTTTGATGTATGGCCTGGATGATGATTAGGCTCTTAGGAAAATAAATTTTCTATCCAACTAATCAATTCAAACTAAAAGTAAAATAATTCATAACCTCACCTAAAGTCTAAGTTATAAACAAGATAAAAGAATTAACAACCCCTTAGCTGGATGTTGTATTTTCTTTCTCACATTATGCATAAAAAAGCATATTATTTCACTCTTGATTGGAGGGCTTCCACCTTTGCTAGAGAACTTGGCTTGATCTTTGAGAACCATGGTAGAAACACACCTCTTTATCTTGCTAATTTTAGCCCTAATTTCTCATGCATTTGGCATATGAATCCTAAAGCCCTGTCAAATTGATTGTCCAAAATGAAAATAAAATGTAACAAAATTTGCATTAGATTTAAGTCATTAAATCATGCTCTACATGATCTAGTCTCTTAGGGAGTGTGTTTAAAAACTTAGTCTCTTTCTAAATAAACAACAGCTTACCTATCATGCAAAATCATTTGACTTGCCTACATGTTTTAAAATTGTAGGAGTTTGTTGATGGCCACCACTAAGCTATTTGAAGTCCAACAGTCGGATGGTTTATCCTCTCCTATGGAGATAAACAAAATACCCATTTTCACCTTAGATTTAGGTCATGCTTTTGGCCCTCGCTAAAGCTCCCTAGATTTAGTTTCAGAGATTGCTACTTCCCTTTGTGGGCGACAAGATTAAATGCTCACCTCTTAGGCATTTCCATGACCTTATATCATGGAATTGTAAGCCCTAACTTTCTAATAAAAATTCAACTAAAACAAATCAATTCAATTTTAAAAATGTTAAGCCCAATCATAGGATAGTATAGGATGCTTATTAGGCTTCCTAGTATCCTAAGCATCCCCTACTTATCTTCATTTGGCTTTGATAAGAACTCCCTCCTCTAGATCGATCCCACTTGACTTTCTAAAATTAAACCAATTGATTGGAAGTCCTACCTTCAAAATCTTTGGAGACAATGATCATTTACCTTAATTGAGACTATTCCTAAGGAATCCTATTCCTTAGGATGTAATTAACTATGGGGGCTTGCCCCAATAGGGAACTTTATGAACCTGAATTAAAATAAACATTGCTTTACTTTTCCATATAAAGTAGGGGAAGAATCTATGGTACATTCTGAAGATCCATAGTCTTTAGGAGTTCTTATTAAGGTGATTAGATCCATTATAGAGCGGTGACTTCTATCTTTCGAGATAGTACACCTTTCATTAATGCTGTGCCCGATCACCCTAATAAGAACATATGCGGATCTACATGGTGTCCCAACAAGGTGTTATATTTTTGTTTTCATTTATCCTCTTTCCAAAAGGGGATAGATGAAGGCAGAAATATGAATATTCTCACCACAATTTTTAGGGACTCTAGAGATGGTTCCTGTCTCCATCTTTTGTAAATGATCATTGTCTCCAAGCATCGATAGTGGGTTTGTACTTTTGTATAAATCCAAGACTATATTTTTTTCCATTGGGACTTAGCTTATTTCATCCTTAAGTTAAGCTATTCAACATCTTTAGGTTTTAAGACCTCACCTCGTGTTGGTCATAAAACCCTTGTTGGATTCCCCAATGGGTGAAAATAAAATTTTAACAAAAAGAAAATAATTAAAGACTTCCTCCTTACCATTTCTATGGTAAGGAAATGTTCATTTCAAAAATAAAGACAAAGTAAATCCTTCATAAAAGTCTTGCTTTTAAAAGCACTTGTTCAAAATACACTTAATAAAATATTTGCACTACATCTAATAATTTTCATAATTGTTACATGTAGGAATATTTCAAAAATAATACTAACAATCATGTTTACAAAAAAAAACATAAAATTTGAAGATGGGACCTTTCATTTAATACATCCAAATGTGTTGGATGGATGTTACATCTTCAAGCAAAATCACAACTTCGAAATTCCACTCAACACATTCCACATCTTTTAAGTTAGAATTTTCACCTTCTCAAAAAGCACATATGAAACCTCTCCATTTAATATACCAACATTTATTAAATGGTGGTTTCATTTCCAATCAAAATCAAAATCAATTTTTAAAAAGAACATATGAAACCTCTCCATTCAATATACCCACATTTATTGACTGGAGGGTTCATTTCAAATCAAAATCAATTTTTGAAAAGCACATATGGAACCTTTCCATTCAATATACCCACATTTATTGAATGGAGGTTTCATTTAAATCAAAATCAAGAATAAAAACTTCAAAAAAGCACATATGAACATCGCCATTCAATATACCCAAATTTATTGAATGAAGATCTCATTTCCAAATAAAATAACACTATTTTGAATTCCCACTTAACATGTTCCATATATGATTAGGTTGGAATTTCCTTTTTCAAAAAAAAAAAGCAAAAACTACACACGAAACTACATCTTTGAAAAATGAAACATAAATGATTTCCATGTTACATACCCAAATTTGTTAAATGGAAATCTCTCATTTCAAAATCAACAAAACACAAAATTTTTAAAACACATTTGGAACTTCATTTTAGCATAATTCATTTGCTAAAAGTGAAGTATCCATTTTCAGAACAAAATTCACAACACATTTGGAACTTAACTTTAGCATACCACATTTGATAAAGTAAAGTCTCCATTTTCAAAATAAAATTTGAAACACATTTTTAGAACTTTATTTTAGCATACCACATTTGAGAAAGTGACATCTCCATTTTTAAAATAAAATTTAAAACACATTTCTAGAATTTCATTTAGCATACTCAAATTTGCTAAGTGAAATCTCCATTTCACAAAATTCAAAAACACATTGGAACTTCATTTTAGCATACCACATTTGCTAAAAGTGAAGTCTCCATTTTCAAAAGAAATTTTGAAACACATTTTTGGAATTTCATTTAGCATACTCAAATTTTCTAAGTGAAATCTCCATTCCACATAATTCAAAACACATTAGAACTTCACTTTAGCATACCACATTTACTAAAGTGAAGTCTTCATTTTAAAAAAAATCCAAAATAAATGAAACACATTATGATTTCTATAGGATACCTAAATTTGCTAAGGATCCTATTTTCAAAAATCTTCAACAAAATTATAACACATTATGATTTCCTTAGCATACTAAAATTTGCTAAGAATCCTATTTTTCAAAATCAAAAATAAAAGAAACACACTAGGATTTCCTTAGCAAACCCAAATTTGCTAAGAATCCTATTTTCAAAAAATTTCAAATAACAAAAAACAAAACACATTTGGATTCTTCATTTAGCATACTAAAATTTGCCAAATGAGGATTCCATTTTCAAAACCACAAATGATTCACAAAATAAAGCAAACAAACAAAAACAAGAAATTATTTTCAAACACCTCACCTAGCATACCCAAATTTGCTAAGTGAGTAAATTCCAAAATTCTCAAATCAAAAACAAAATCAATTGACCCTTTACTTTAACATACTAAAATTTGTTAAATAAAGGGTCCTCAAAATCAAAAATCAAAATTCAAACATGAACTTAATGGAAGTATCTCTTCAAAAAATACTTGAACCCATTTTCAACATACCCAAATTTGTTGAAAGTGGAATCTACATTCAAAAATCCTCTTTCAAATCAATCTCAAAATCTCTTATAAATCATTTGAGCCCCACTTAACACTTTCAAGTTGTTGAGTGTGGGTTCAAATTCTAAATCTAAATTCAAAAATAAACAAAATAAAGATCTAATTCAAGTATGTTTTCAACATTGCAGACTTTCAATTAGCATCAATTTCAGTTTCAGTTTCAGTTGATTATAATGGCAGCGCAGAAGTATGTGCTCATGTTTCATCATGGGATGGATTAAGCCTAGGTTCAGGCCAGCATTCCATGATTTGACTATGCCCACTTCATCCACTTTGGTCGGGGCTTCGAGGGGGCCAGGATTACATGTGAGGGAAGCCCCCTCATGATTATTAGTAGAATCATGGTGACTTGGCAAAAGCCAGTCATCCAGGTCGACATGCCATATGGCTCGAAGATTCTCTCATTGAAGAGGAAGGCTATGGATGTTCCCATATTTGCAGTATCAATGCTAGTGTAAGTGTGCCCTATTATTCCCCATGCTGCCCCAATTAGGGCTAGTACCCACTCACTAGCTCCCCTGATTCTAGGGATTGTCTTCCCTACTTTTGAGGTTGGGTATAGTTCATACTATGTTCGACTTACTATGACCCAATAAAGAAACAAGAATTGTATGATCAAGCAGTATCACATTCATAATTCTAAGGAGTTGGAGGCAGCCACTTAATCTACTGTAGAGGAGTTACCTTGGTTGGTTTCCCCACTGGGTACAGAAAACTAGTTCCACCTTTTATCTTGGTCTAATTGAGAGGATGCTAGAAGGATTTTTGCCTCATCTCTGCTAGTGATTCAATTTTAGGCACCTGTTAGTGAGAGGAGGAGGTCGTACGGTAGCCACTGATCAATTTTACACCAAGTAGGAGGACCCAATAGATGATCTGAGTCTAGGGATCAATTTGATTTGAGATCAGTTATTCCCCACAGTGTGGGCAAGCAGCATAAGCAGGAGAGGGCTAGAGAGGCCCGTACATCAATTCATGTCACTAGCCGAGAGCACCAAAGGTATAACTGATAGTCAACAGCCTCCGCACTTGTGGACTTTCCATGTCAGCGTGCTACCCGTGCTGACCATATCGGTGTGCTACCCATGCTGATCATAAGAGAGGAGCTCCTATCCTAAGAGAGTCAGTGGTGCCTCCATCACCGCTCTTCTATGTGCCCGCCATCTCTTGTACATATCCTAGCATCTACTATTCTATCTAAGGCCATGAAGGCCACATCGAGGGAGAAGAGAACCCCGTTGGTGATCCGGCTATGGCCTAGAGATCCCGTCCCATCTACATCATTGGTGATGAACTCTCACTCGACCTTCGATCATGGTGTAGAAGGAATGGCGACCTCGAAGTATAATAGTCATCCCTTCACCACCACCAGCACCACAGCAGGCTATTGAGATGGTCACAACAATTGAGGGAGGAGGATACAGTTCAGTCACCTTTATGTCCATAGATCCTCCTAAGAGTGCCACTCTTCCTAGATCCAGTAATAGTCAAGAGTATCTTTCCTCTAGTGAGCATAATCCTCATAAGATCAGCTCTCCAGCAGCATCAGAGGTTATGCGCTTATCTATTCATGACAGTGATCCCATTACCGTCGGTCACTTTCATCATGCTAGTTGGACCAATCCCTAGATGACATAGTAGCTCAGTATCCAGTGGAGAAGAAAGAAATCTTATGATATGCCTGGTCTAATTTAAAGGATGAAAAGTTTAGCTTTGATCTAAATTAAGATGACTTATTAGAGGATTCAGTGAGGGTACACATGGTAGATATCGAGGGTTCTCTCCTCTGTGAGCTGCAGAATATGGAAGGTCTGAGGCAGGGAAGACACCGACACTGCTCACCTAGTAATAGAAAGATGAACAAATAGATAGGATGGGGAAGCAGCTCGAGGACTTGTTAGCAGTAGTCTTAGCACTTCAAAAAGAAGCACCGACAATTCATTCTACTATAGCTGAGACTAGTCAGCCAAAGTTGGTGCATATCTTAGATTATGCCAAGACTTTACCTCTAGTAGAGTAGAGTAGCACTAGCCTGTATAGGAAGGTAGTGGATAGTACCTTTATATAGGAAAAACATATCAAAACCATGGTTGAGTAGTAGGTGAGAGAAGCATTGGCTCAAGCCCAAGGAGGATCATCAGTTCCAAAGGGTAGACCCTAACCAGAAGAATTTGATGCCATCTAATATCCTAAGGGTTTCGTGCCACCTTCTTTCAAAAGCTTCGATGGCAGTGGGATTCGAAGTAGCATATTGTGCATTTTAGGATCACTTATTACAATGTCAGTGGTAGTGACACTTTACTCTTCCATTTCTTTGTTAATAGCTTAGTGGGAATTTCATTTGATTGGTATGTTGAACTTCCCAATAGTTCAGTGAAGATTTTTGCTGAGTTGGAGCAATCTTCATCCAGAGGTTTGCTGGAGCTCAGGAAAGGGTGACTGCAGGCGATCTCATCATGGCTCAACAAAACCCTAATGAGTCCCTCATTGATTACATTCTCTGATGGCATAATTTGAGTATGAAATGCAAACCACAACTATCTAAATAGCCTGCCATCAAGATGCTACTTAAGAATATCCTTGGCCCGGTTGCCTTCATGCTCAAAGGTTTCACCATCAAAATATTTAAAAAGCTAATAAATAAGGTAGCTAGCTTACAAGGAGAAGACAAATAGTCATAATTTCCAGACCAATCAATAAAGTAGAAGCCATAAAAAGATTTTGAGAAGAAGCTCAGGGCAGTGGTAGTAGCAGACAAGGGGAAACAGCCAGCCAGAGAATAGTTTGACAGACCTTGTGCTCCGCAGCCATCACATCGACCTCCTCTACCACCACCAAAGCAACCCTACTAGCTACTACATCAGCCTCCATGGCCTGCACCAGCTCCTCCTTAGCCACATCATCAGTTGTAGAGGTACACATACTCGCTGCCAGGTAGCTATGGTCCACCTACTCTTTTGAATAAACTTAATAAGCCTTATTCATTTAAGAGGGAGGCAATTTGAAAGATTTTTAAGAATCTCATAAAGAGTTCTGATTTTATGCTACCTGAACCTAAGAGACCGAAGGAAATGGTCAAAAGTAATGATCCTAACTTTTACCCCTACCACTGCATGTTAGGTCATGGTTTGGAAGATTGCTTTTCATTCAAGGATTGGCTTGAGCATAGCTTCAAGACTAGTGTTATAGTTATCCCGAAGGAATACCTTGTGGAATAACCATCTAGTTCCATTAGGGTAATCCTTGGGAAAACTTGCGATCCTACCAAAACCAAAGAAGGTTGGGATATCTCCTTATCCTGTACCTTTAAGAAACTTGTCTGCAAAATCATGAAACTTTCCTTGCAGGTGTCTAAGATAGCTCAAATTGCCAACATCAAAAAAGGTTTGCAAGTTGCAAGAGCTAACTTAGGTAAAGGGGGAGCTCAGCATCAACAACAGCCTGTACTAGCCTGGGATAACTAAGTAGTGCAACCACCAATTGAGTCCTGCCTCCCGTCCATAGTTGCAGCTACAACATCAATGACTACTTCTACTTCAGCTAGCTCTTCTTCTAGTATACATCTTATATCGATGGATGAGGGCATCAAATCCCCCACTCCTCTTACTTTACTTGATTTCTACTATGTACATCTTTTAAAATCTAAGAAATTGAAGAATAAAGCTAGTTTGAATTATATCTGTCACGATGGGTTGTCTAAATCTACTCCTAATGAAAAATCTTCGAGTTTAAACAATAACTATAACAACTCTGATCTTCCCTTTTTGATTTAGAGTTGGACTTTCCTACTCTAAATACTATGGGTTTTCCTACTGAGATAGACTTGGAATCATCTAATTCTGAGAGTCCCATAGGAGACTATGTAGGCAAGCCTAACATACAGGTAGAATTTTCCATTACCCTGCCACAAGAGATCACCAAAGTCAACCTCCGTAGTAGCAAGGTTCTACCTCCTAGGGTAGTACCTCCATATAAGAAGATACAAGTCATTGGTTCAAAGGATCGAGAAGCCCCTCCATAAGATGCTCCACTCCTGGATATGCTTGTGGAGGATCAGCCCAAAGTGGACTACAATGCCCTCTCTCACCTAAGAAAGTTTCCATCTAAGCTAAGCATATATTATGCCCTTATCTTATCCAAAGAGATGAGGGAATAATTAATCAAAGCTCTCCTTAATCCATAGATATTCTTAGCTCAGTTGATCACTTTTGGTGAGGAGGCACATTATTCCAAAGAAGCTCAGGGAATCACTTTCACAGATAAAGACCTACGTCTGGGGGACATGTAGCACAACCGTCCCCTCTACATTACAATGGACATGGGCAAATTCAGAATTACCAGAGTTCTTGTCCATCCAAGAGCATACACTATGAGTCTAAAGACCCTTTCCTATTTGAGGATCGACATCTCCACACTTTGAGGAGATCAGATGATGTTGAGAGGATTTAATGAACAAGGCCAGAATGCTTTAGGTTTCATAGTGTTACCTTTGAAGATAGATGACTGGAAGACTGAAGCCAAGTTTTATATCATTGATTCAAATACTTCATTCACCACTTTACTCAGTAGGTTTTAGATACATCAAAATAAGATGATTCCATTCTCCCTCCATCAGTGCATCAAGTTCAGGAAGGATGGGATTGAGTGCTATGTAAAAAAAGATGAAAAGCCATTTTCACTCAGAGAGGTTAAGATATATGAGGATGCTACCTACTATCTTTCTCAAAATACCCTTTCTCATGAACTTGGATAAAATTCAAATACAAAAGAAAAAGAAAAAAAAGTAAAATAAAAAGAAAAAGAAAAAGAAAAGAAAAATGAAAATCTAAGTGAACAATAAAGGGAAATTGAAGAAGAAGTAAAGCTGCATATCACATTTCAACCACAGTTCATTTATAGACATGTGGGTGGATGACTTAGCCTCTGCCAGGCAGAGGCAGAGGCAGAAATAGAGGCAGTTCTAGAGGTGGAAGACCCTCTGGTTTGCCATCATCCAACAGGGGTTATGTCATAGTTCATAAGAGTACCCCTACTATTAACATAAGCTTGGTATCTAGCTCATTGGACAAGTCTAATGTGATTAGTATACCAAACAACCCCTCTCAGCAAGTTTCATTAGAGGTGACACATGAGCCAGACAGTGATGAAGACTAGGCCTCCAGACAAAGCATGAATGCATTCGAATCAAATATATGTGAAAATATTACGCAGTAGTTAGGAATCATAGCTCTAACCTATCTTTCATCTCAAAAAGTTGGAGGTTTAGTAGTTAAGGAAGCCACTCAGTCTTCCAGAGATGTCAAGCTAAAGAGATTCTTTTTTGCAATCATTATCCTCAAGTCCAGAAATTGATGTAGGATTTGAGGATATTTCAAACAAAGAATAATGGAATTGCATTTTGATTGGTACTCACCTCGTGTTCTTAATCTTGCAAACAAGGGTTTGATTCCTTATACATGGTTTATGTACAAGTCAGAGTACTTCAAAAAGTTATGGAACAACACAGGCAAGGATGCACAATCAAGATTAGGATTATTATTTGGTACATCGGGTCCATTCATTGATGAAAATTATTGTTTAGTTGTGACCAATCATTTGGAGTCTGATAGGTTCTTTTCACACAACACCAAACCTTATGAGGGTTTGTGCTTAGAAACCTCAATTGATCTAGATGATCTCTAGATCAAACATGCATCACCAAAATTTGAAGAGGAGATCCATTCAATAATCGACAAGCTTAAAGAAATCAACCTCGAGATAGAAGAAAATCCACGCCCCACATACATCAGTTCATTCCTGAATGAAAAAAAAAACAATTACTTAGTTAGGCTATTGACTGAGTTTAAACACTGCTTTATATAGAGTTATCATAAAAATTTAAAATGTGCAGAATAATATATTATGATATATGATGCAATATGATGCTACAACATATAATATTTATTTTGAACATAAAATCTTACTTTTTAGATTACAGGTGGCATAGCACAACTTTGGTACTACAACCCAATTCCCACTTCAAATTTAACAAATTTCTTCATCTAATTTATTAAATCAATATTTTTATGATATATATTAATATAGAATATAGGACACAATACCATAATATACTTAAACATTTCAAAACATCTTATAACATACAATCACTACATGGGTAGATATATGATGTTACATTATACTATATTATATGGTATTATAATATGACTTAGGGTTAGGGTTTAAGGTATTCAAATCTCGAATAGTCAAGGGAAAGGCTCTTGAAGACATTTTCTTTAGCTACCATAACTATTTTAGGATTAAGTCATTCTTTATAATGACATCTTTATTCAAGGTTTAGGGTTTAGGGTTTAGGGTTTAGTTAGTTTAGGGTTATTTAGGTTTAGGGTTTTAGTAGGGTAGGTGGTTTTAGGTTTTAGGGTTTAAGGTTTAGGGTTTAGGATTTAGGGTTTTATGGTTTAGGGTTTAGGGTTTAGGGTTAGGTTTTAGGGTTTAGGGTTTAGTGTTTAGGGTATAGGGTTTTTAGGGTTTAGGGTTTAAGGTTTATGGTTTAAGGTTGAGGGTCTAGGGTTTAGGGTTTAGGATTTTGGTTTAGGGTTTAAGTTTTAGTTTAGGGTTTAGGGTTTTTTATAATAGAGAATGAATTCACATTCAACATTTCTTATTTTTGATTTCATCAAACAAGTAGCTCACTAAGTTTTATAAGACACAAGTGATGACATAGATAAAAAATAAGCACCCATAGAGCAAATCAAAAACCCTTGATAAGTAGAACACTCTCTACTATTATGGCAAAGTTCCATAAGCAACAGATTGAATCAACTATTGTTTAGTTTCTCAAATTCCCATCAAAACCATTGTTGCCTCTCGAGTAGTGGGATTCACCAATAAATCTCTGATGTCTCCCTCCGCCACCACCACGTCTGTAACCTCCGTCGCTCGACTGGCCTCCATAACCTCCACTACTCTGATCATAACCTCCATACCCACCAACACTTCTATATCCCCCACCACCAATGTGATAATCGTCATCTCCACCTTTACCACCACTTCCAGATCTAGACAAAGCCTGGTTGACGGTGATGCTCTTATCATCATGTTTTTGCCCATTCCTAAGTTTAAGGGTTATTTTAAGGTTTAGGGTTTAGGGTTTGTTTAGGGTTTAAGGTTTAAGCTTTATGGTTTGGGGTTTAAGGTTTAGGGTAATAGGTTTTAGGGTTTAAGGATTAGGGTAGTAAATTTTAGGGTTTAGGATTTAGGGTTTTAGGGTTTAGAGTTTAGGGTTTATGGTTTAGGGTTTAGGGTTTAGGGTTTAGGGTCAAGAGTTTAGGGTTTTAGGGTCTATGTTTAGGGTTTTAGGGTCTAGGGTTTAGGGTTGAAGGATTAGGGTTGTAGGTTTAGGGTTTAGGGTTTAGGAATGAAGGTTTTTTTTTAAGTTTAATTTTTTATTTATTTTTTGGTTTAGGTTTTTATTTAGTTTTTATTTTCTTTTATTTTAGGTTATTTTATTTTTATTTTATGTTTAGTTTTTATTTTATTTTGATTTTTTATTCAAAGGTTTATTTTATTTTTTTAGTTAGTTTAGGATTTTATTTATTTTATTTTAATTATTTTTATTTTTTATTTTATTTAATTTTTAGGTTTAAGTTTAGGTTTTGATTTGATTTTTATTTTATTTTATTTGTTTTATTTATTTATTTATTTTAAGTTTTATTTAGTTTAGGTCCGTATTTAGGTTTTAGGTTTAGGGCCCAGGGTGTAGGGTTTAGGGTTTAGGGTTTAGGCCCAGGGCCTGAGTTCAGGTCAGGGTAGAAGTTTATGCCTGGGCTCAGGCTCAAGCCTGAGTGGCCCAGGGTTTAGGGTCAGTTTAGGGTTTAGGGTCAGTTAGGATATGTTAGGGTCAGCCTTTGAGGCCCAGGGTTTAAGGCCCATGGCTCAGTGGAGGTTGGGTTAGGTTTGGGAACTGATGGTTTGGATTATGTTAGGTGGCCCAGGGCCCAGGTTAAGGTTTAGGGTTTATGTTGGCCCAGGGCTCAGGTCAATCAGGGTTTAGGGTCAGGGTATTGTGGTTTTAAAAAACAAACCAGCTATTTGGGCTAGGGTTATTTATTTTAGTTTATTTTATTTTTTATTTTTATTTATGTTTATTTTTTATTTTAAATTAGTTATGTTTATTTAAATTAGGTTTATTTATTTTATTTTAGGTTTCTTATTTTAGTTTATTTTTTGGGTTTAGGTTTAGGTTTATGTTTATTTTTTAGTTTTGTTTTATTTTTATTTTATTTTTTAGGTTTAGGTTTTATTTTTAAATTTTAGGTTTAGGATTAAGTTTTTATTTTATTTTTTTTAGGTTTAAGCTTTAGGTTTTTATTTTAGGTTTATTTTTAGGTTTTATTTTTTAGTTTAGGTTTAGCATTATTTTTAGTTTATTTTATTATATTTAGTTTAGGGTTTACATTTAGTTTATTTTAGTTTGAAGTTTAGATTTTATTTTTTTTAGTTTAGTTTATTTTAGCTTAGGTTTATGTTTATTTTACTTTATTTATTTTAGATTTAAATTTTCTTATGTTTAGGGCTTAGGTTTTATTTTTTTTATTTTTAAGTTTTACTTTTAGGTTTATTTTTTACGTTTAGGTTTATATTTAGTTTTTATTTTATTTTATGTTATTTTACTTTTATTATACATTTAGTTTATATTTTATTTAAATTTATTATTTGTAGGTTTATTTATTTATTAGTTTAGTTTTGGTTTTTATTCATTTTATTTTAGTTTAGTTTTTATTTTTTAATTTTATTTTTTTAGGTTAAGGTTTAGGTTTAGATTTGTAATTTTTTTATTTTATTAATTTATCTTACTTTATGTTATTTATTTTTTTTATTTTTTAGGTTTTATTTAGTTTAGGTGTAAGTTTTTAGCTTTTTAGGGTTTAGGGTTTAGGGTTAGTTTATGATTTAGGGTTTGGGTTTTAGGGTTTAGGGTTTATGGTTTAGGTTTTAAGGTTTAGGTTTTAAGGTTTAGGTTTTAGGGTTTAGGTTTTAAGGTTTAGGTTTAGTGTTGAAGGTTTTTGGTTTTTTCTTTTAACAGAGAACAAATTCAGATTCAACATTTCTTCTTTTTGATTTCAACAACCATGTAATACACCAAGATTTCTAAGACATAAGCGATGACATAGATCAAAAATGAGAATGCATAGAGCAAATCAAAAACTCTAGATAACTAGAGTCGTCTCTACTGTAAAGACATAGTTCCACAAGCAGCAAATCAAGTTGTTCATTCATCAATTTCTCTAGTTCCCATAAGAACCACCCCGGCCTCTTGAGTAGCGGGATTTTCCATCATATCCCAGATCTCTCCTTTGCCACCACCATGTACGTAAATTTCGTCGCTCCTCCCACCCCATATCGACCAACATCTCTAGATCCCCCACCACCACTATGATAATTGTCGCCTCCGCCTTCGCCTATACCACCAGATTTAGACTAAGCCTGGTTGATGGTGATGTTCCTGCCAGTAAGGTTTAGCGTAGTAGGTTTTAGGGTTTAGGGTTTAGGGATTATGGTTTAGGGTTTAAGGTTTAGGGTTAGGTTTTAGCATTTAGGGTTTAGGGTTTAGTGTTAAGGGTTTTAGAGTTTATGCTTTTAGTGTTTAGGGTTTAGGGTTTAGGGTTTTTTAGGGATTAGGGTTTAGGGTTGTAGGTTTAGAGTTTAGGATTCAGCGCTTAAAGGTTTTTTTTTTAATTTTTAAATTTAGTAAATCTATAGGTTTATTTTTATTTTGTATATTTAATTTATTTTATATTTATTTTAGATTACTTTATTTTTTTTATTTAGGTTTTATTTTTATTTTTATTTAGTTTAGATTTTTTATTTTAGGTTTATTTATTTTAGTTTAGGTTTTTTATTTTAGTTTATTTTTTAGGTTTTGGTTTAGGTTTAGGTTTATTTTATAGGTAAGTTTTATTTTTATTTTATTTTTTAGATTTAGGTTTTATTTTTTATTTTTAGGTTTAGGTTTAGGTTTTTATTTTATTTTTTAGGTTTGGGTTTTAGGTTTTATTTTAGGTTTATTTTTTTAGTTTTATTTTTAAATTTAGGTTTAGGTTTATTTTTATTTTATTTTATTTTATTTAGTTTAGGTTTAGTTTATTTTAGGTTTAGGTTTTAGTTTAGGTTTTATTTATTTTAGTTTAGTTTATTTTGGTTTAGGTTTAGGTTTATTTTATTTTGTTTATTTTAAGTTTAGGTTTTTTTAAGTTTAGGATTTAGGTTTTAATTTTTATTTACTTTTAGGTTTATTTTTTATCTTTAAGTTTTTATTTAGATTTTATTTTATTTTATTTTATTTTAGGTTTATTTTTTATTTTACGTTTAGTTTTTATTTTATTTAGGTTATTTTTAGTTTAGTTTGAGTTTTTATTTATTTTATTTTAGTTTGGTTTTTATTTTTTATTTCATTTTATTTTTAGGTTTAGGTTTAGGTTTAGGTGAAAGTTTTAGTTTAGGTTTTAATTTTAGTTTATTTTTTTACTTTATTTAGGTTTAAGTTTTTATTTATTTATTTTATTTATTTATTTAGTTTAGGTTTAGATTTATAGGATTTTAGGGTTTAGGGTTTAGGGTTTAGGGTTTAGGGTTTAGGTTTTAGGATTTAGGGTTTAGGGTCTAGGGTTTAGGGTTCAACATTATTAGTTTTAGGGTTTAGTTTAGGTTTCACTGTTTGGTTTGGGGTTAGGCCAAGGGTTTGGGTTGGGTTTTAGGCTTTTAGATTCACTGGCCAGGTTAGTTTAGGGTTTAGGGTTTAGGGTTTAGGGTTTTGGGTTTAGGATTTACCCTAAACCATAAATTTAGGTTTTTATTCTTAGGTTTAATTTATTTTTTTAGTTTAGTTTAGGTTTTTATTTATTTTATTTTAGTTTAGTCTTTATTTTTTATATCATTTTATTTTTAGGTTTAGGTTTAGGTTTAGGTGAAGGTTTTAGTTTAGGTTTTAATTTTAGTTTATTTTTTTATTTTATTTAGGATTATGTTTTATTTATTTATTTTATTTATATGTTTATTTAGTTTATTGTTGTGGTTTAGGGTTTAGGGTTTAGGGTTTAGGTTTTAGGGTTTAGGGTTTAGGGTTTATGGTTTAGGGTTTAGTGTTTAGGGTTTAGGGTTTAGGGTTTTGGTTTAGGATTTAGGGTTTAGGGTTTAGTGTTGGGTTGGCCCAGATTCTTTAGGATTTAGTTTTTTAATTTTATTTTTATTTTTTTATTTTATGAAATTAAGTAAAGTGGTAGGTTTAGGTTTATTTAGTTTATTTTTTTATTAATTTTAGTTTATTTATTTTTTAAATTTATTTACTTTTATTTTTATCTTTATTTGGTTTAGTTTATTTATTTTAGGTTTTTTATTTTAGTTTAGGTTGTTTATTTTAGTTTATTTTTTAAGTTTATGTTTAGGTTTAGGTTTATTCTTTAGTTTAGTTTTATTTTATTTTAGGTTTATGTTTTAGGTTTTTATTTTAGGTTTATTTAATTTTTATTTTACATTTAGTTTTTATTTTATTTAGGTTCTTTTTTATGTTTATTTTATTTTTTCATTTAGTTTAGGTTTTTATTTATTTTATTATAGTTTAATTTTTATTTTTTTTATTTTATTCTTCGTTTAAGGTTTAGGTTTAGGTTTAGGTTTTAGTTTTGGTTTTTATATTATTTTAATTTTTTTTATTTTATCTAGGTTTAGATTTTTTTATTTATTCTTTTTTAGGTTTTATTTAGTTTAGGTTTAGTTTGTTAGTTTTTAGGGTTTAGGGTTAAGGGTTTAGGGTTTAAGGTTTGGGGTTTAGGGTTTATGGTTTAAAGTTGTAGGTTTTAGGGTTCAAGGCATAGGGATTAGGATTTTAGGGTTTAAGGTTTAGGGTTTTGAGTTTAGGGTTTAGGGTTTAGGGTTTAAGGGTTTAGGGTTTGGGGTTTAGGGTTTTTTAAATTTTATTTTATTATTTTATATTTTTTAAATTGGTAGGTTTAGGTTTATACAGATCATTTTTTATTTATTTTAGTTTACTTTATTTTCTATTTTATTTACGTTTATTTTTCTTATTTTAGTTTATTTATTTTAGGTATATTTATTTTAGCTTAGTATTGTAGTTTATTTTTAAGGTTTAGGTTTTTTAGGTTTAATTTTTTAATTTAGTTTTAGTTTTATTTTATTTTTATGTTTAAGTTTTATTTTTTTATTTTTTTGGTTTAAGTTTGAGTTTTATTTTATTTCTTTAGGTTTTAGGTTTTATTTTTGGTTTATTTTTTATTTTTCTTTTTTAGTTTTGATTTAGGTTTATTTTTAAGTTTATTTTATTTTATTTAGTTTAGGTTTAGGTTTAGGTTTTGTTTATTCTAGTTTTGGTTTAGGTTTTGGTTTAATTTTTATTTTATTTAGGTTTTAAATTTTTTAATTTAGTTTATGTTTTTATTTATTTTATTTTAGTTTAGTTTTTATTTTATTTTTTTTTTCATTTTTAGGTTTAGGTTTAGCTTTAAGTTTAAGTTTAGGTTTTAACTTTATTTAATTTTCTAATTATTTTTTGTTTAGGTTTATTTATTTATTTATTTTTACCCTTTATTTAGTTTAAGTTTAGTTTTTAGCATTTTTGGACTTTGGGTTTAGGGTGTAGAGTTAGTTTAGGGTTTCAAGTTTTGGGTTTAGGTTTTGGGGTTTAGGGTTTGGGGTTTAAGGTTTAGGGTTTAGGGTTTAGGGTTTAGGGTTTAGGGTTTAGGGCTAAGGGTTTATGGTTTAATGTATTAGGGTTTAGGGTTTAGGATTTTTATGGTTTATGGTTTAGTGTTTAGGTTTTAGGTTTAGAGTTCAAGTTTTTGTTTAGGGTTTAGGGTGTTTGTTTTTTTTAATAGAGAACCAATTTAGATTCATTATTTTTTCTTTTCGATTTCATCAACCAAGTAACACACCAATTTATCTAAGACACAAGCGACAACATAGATAAAATAGGAGCATGCATAGAGAAAATAAAAAATCCTAGATAGCTAAACCATCTCTACTATAAAAACATAGTTCCATAAGCAGCAGATCAGGTTGACCGTTATTTTGTTTCTCCAGTTCCAATCAAAACCACCCTATCCACTTGAATAGTGGGATCCACCATCATATCCTCGATCTCTCCCTCCACCACCATAATTGTTGCAACCTTCGTATGTCCTTTTATCTCCATAACCACCATTGCATTGACCACCACCTCCATATCCACCAGCACCTCCAAATCCCCCACCACAACTACGATAACTTTCTCCTTGGTGTTCACCTCCACCAGATCTAGATTAAGCCTCGTTGACTGTGATGTTCCTGCCATCAAGGTTCTGTCCATTCTTAAGATTTAGGTTTAGGTTTAGATTTTTTAGGTTTTTGGTCTAAGTTTACTTTTTAATTTATTTAGTTACTTTAGGTTTAGGTTTACGGTATGGGGTTTAGGGTTCAGGGTTTATGGTTTATGGTTTATGGTTTATGCTTAAGGTTTTAAGGTAGTAGGTTTAGGGTTTATGGTTTAGGGTTGTAGGTTTAGGGTTTAGTATTTAGTGTTATAGGGGGATTTATAGTTCAAGGATTAGGGTTAGTTTAGGGTTTAGGTTTTAGGGTTTAGGGTTTTAGGGTTTAGGGTTTAAGGTTTAGGGTTTTTAGAGTTTTAATTTTAGGGTTTAGGGTTTAGGTTTCAAGATTTAATATTTAGGGTTTAGAGTTTAAGGTTTAGATTTTTTATTTTGCTTTTATTTTATTTTAGGTTTATTTTATTCTTACTTTACGTTTAGTTTTTATTTTATTGTGGTTTTTTATTCTAAAGGTTAATTTTATTTTTTAGTTTAGTTTAAGTTTTTATTTATTTTATTTTTATAAGTTTATTTTATTTTATTTTATTTTTTTGTTTATGTTTAGGTTCTGGTTTACATTTTTTTAATTTAATTTTTTTATTTTATGTAAGTTTATGTTTTTTTATTTAGTTTAGCTTTAGGTTTTGAGGATTTTAGTTTTTATTTTATTTCAATTTTTAATTTTTTATTTAGTTTAGGTTTTTATTTTATTTTATTTTAATTTAGTTTTTTTTTATTTTAAGTTTAAGTTATGCTTAAGGTTTTAGTTTTATTTCATTTTATTATTATTTTTATTTAAATATATTTATTTATTTTTTATTTTATTTATTTTTATTATTTCTTTTTTAAGGTTAAGTGTTTAGGGCTTAGGGTTTTGGGGTTTATGATTTTAGGGTTTTTTAGGGTGGGATTTAGGTTTGTGGTTTTTAGCTTTAGGGTTTATGGTTTTTATGGTTTAGGGTTTGGGATTTTAGGGCATAGGGTTTAGGGTTTGGGGTTTGGTTTTAAGATTTAGGGTATAGGGTTTAGGGTTTGTGGGTTAAGTGTTATTTAGGTTTTAGAACTACTATCTGGTTTAGGGTTCTTGAGGTTTAGGGTGCAGGTATTATGGGACCAGTTTAGGGTTGTAAGTTTAGGGCTTAGGGTTTAGGGTTAATTTTAATGTTTAGGGTTTAGGATTTAGGGTTTAGGGTTACTTTTATAATTTAGGATTTAGGGTTTAGGATTCAGTATTTAGGGATTGGGGTTTATTTAGATTATTTTTTAATTATTTTAGTTTATTTTATTTATTTTATTTTTATTTAATTTTATTTTTTATTAATATGGTTTAGGGGTTAAGGTTTTAGTTTTCCCATCCAGACGACGTGTAAGGTTTAAGTTAAGTTTAAAGTTTAAATGCATAAGATTGTTAATTTTGGATTAGAGTCACTGTTCATTTAGTGTTTAGAGTTTAGGATTTAGTGTTTAGCTTGTGGTTTAGGTTTTGTGGTAGGGCACAGGTTTAAGGTAGGTTTGGGTAGGTTTAGGGTTTGAGGGTTTAGTTTTTGGTAGAGTTGGATTTAGTGTGGCCTGGGAAAGTGGTTAAGGGTTTGGGTTGAGCCCAGGACAAGGAGGGGTTTATGGGTTTAGGGTCAGTAGGGTGGCTTAGATTTAGGTTTAGTAGGATTTAAGACAGGAAGGTGGGTTAGGGCCTGGGGTAGGGTTTTTATTTAAGTTTATTTTATTTTATATTAGGTTTATTTTATTTTATTTTAAATTTAGTTTTATTTTATTTAGGTCTATTCTTTTATTTTATTTTAATTTAGTTTAGGTTTTATTTATTTTATTTTAGTTTATTTTTATTAGTTTATTTTATATCATTTTGAAGTTTACGTTTAGATTTTAGTTTTATTTTATTTTTTATTTAATTTAGGTTTAAGTTTCTTTATTTATTTTATTTTTAGAATTTATTTAGTTTAGATTTTGGTTTTTAGGTTTTTAAGGTTTTGGGTATTAGATTTTAGGGTTTTGGGTTTTGGGGATTAGGGTTTAGGGTTTAGGGATTACGATTTGGTGTTTAGGGTTTACAATTTAGGGTTTAGGGTTTAGGGTTTACAATTTGAGCAAACCAGCAGGTAAGTTTAATTTATTTAATTTTAATTTTAGGTAGGGTTTATGCCTTTATGATTTTGGAGGGTCAAGGTAGAGCCTGGGAGTTAGGATTGCCTGGTTAGGGGGTCAGGGTTGTGGCCCAGTGTGGATCTGGGTGGTTGGGCCAGTTTAAGATTTACCATCTGGGGCCTAGGGTTTAGGATTTAGAATAGCCTATTTAGTGGAGATGGGCCTAGTGTTGTGGGTGGGGTGCCTGGGTGGGCCTAGGGTTTATGGAGGTCATAGTGTCAAGATTTAAGTTTAGTGGGATCTTTATGGTGGTTCTGGTTTAAAGTTTGGGGAGGGAGGGATGTTGGTTTAAGGTTTAGATTAAGGGATGATGGGTTAGCCTGGGCCAAGGGCCTGGCCCAGCATGGTTTAAGGTTTAGGGTCAACAGAAGGCCTAAGGTTGGGTTTTATTTTCATTTTGGGTTTATTTTCTTTTTATTTTACATTTATTTTTTATTTTATTTAGATTTTTTATTCTTAGGTTTATTTTATTTTTTTAATTTATTTTAAGTTTTATTTATTTTATTTTAGCTTATTTTTATTAGTTTACTTTATATTATTCTTTAGGTTTAAGTTTAGGTTTAGTTTTTAGTTTATATTTTTATTTTAAATTTTTATTTTATATTATTTTAGTTTAGGTTTTTTTAATTTTTTGCATTTATTTAATTTAGGTTTAGATTTTTAGGTTTTTAGGTTTTTAGGGTTTATGCTCTAGGGTTTATGGTTTAGGGTTTTAAGGTTTACTGTTTCAGGGTTTATGGTTTAAGGTTAGGGTTTAGGGTTTAGGGTTTAGGGTTTAGTGTTATGGTTTATGGCTTAAGGTTTACGATTTAGTGTTTAGGGTTTATTTAGGATTTAGGGTTTAGAGTTTAGGGTTTAGGGTTTAGGGTTTAAGGTTTTAAGCTTTAAGGTTTAGGTTTCTTAAGGTTTCAGGTTTAGGGTTTAGGGTTAATTTTAGAGTTTATGGTTTAGGGTTTAAAGTTTAGGATTCAATGTTTCGGGATTGGGTTTATTTAGCTTATTTTTTAATTATTTTAGTTTATTTTATTTTTATTTAAGTTTATTTTTTATTATTAGTGTTTAGGGGTTAAGGTTTCATGGTCTTTTGTCCTGATCCACAAACCCAGATAAAAAATTTAAGTTTGGGTTTAAAGTTTAAATTTAAGTTTAAAGTATGTTAAGGTAGGTTTTAGGGTTAATGCCTTTTAGGTTAGGGTTTAGGTCAGGGTTTAGTGTAGGGAGGGAGTGTTTAGGCTTGTAGAATTTTAGGTTTAGGGCATAGGCATAAGGTTTAGGTGGGTTTAGGGAGGTTTGAGGTTTAGGGTGTTTAGAGGGTTTAGGGTTTAGGTTTAGTATTTAAAGTTTAGGGTTTAGGGTTAGGTGGGTTAAGGGTTAAGGGTTTTGGGTTTTAGGGATTTAGGTTTAGGGTTGTAGTGGGGTTAAGGGTTAAGGGTTTTGGGTTTTAGGGATTAAGGTTTAGGGGTTTAGGGTTTAGGGTTAAGGGTTTAGGGTTGTAGGTTTTTTTTTTTTTTGAGAAACCCCATATAGGGAGAATTTTATAGCCACAAAAGAGGGTTATAATATCCTTAACAGGGGATAAACTCCAAAACTACTGCTCATAGAGCAACAATCAGCCTAGAGAGTAAATCCCCTATCTAAGTACAACCAAAAGTAAAATAAAAGAGATTAAGAAAGTAAAAGATACAAAATGATTAAATAGATAAGCCAATGGATTGATCTGGGCCAAAGCTCTTCAGGATGAGAGAAAGCATGGCACTAGGGAGCAAACCTGCAAGAGAAAAAGAGAAATGCATCTGCAAAATGTAGAAAGATAAAAACTAGAATAGTTAAAGCAATATAGACAAAGTGAAAAATAAAGCAGCATAAACTGAGAAAAATTATAGAAGAGTGTGTGAGAGAAGGCTCAGGCTCAGTCACACCAAATTAAGGCAGATGAAAATATGAGCATCCAAACTTCAGCGGAAGGGTTACATCACAAGAGCTACTACCAAACCAAAAAGGAATGAAATCATCACTGCCATCATAGCCTACAAACCTGTGGAAAGATAGCAGCCATTTGTTGAAAGTCTTATCAGCCTTAGAACTTACAAACCTAAATAAAGCCATATACACTATAGAAAAGGAGACAATAAAGAGCAGAATGGGAAAGGGGACCCCATGCAAGATAAATATCAGCAATATAGTCACCATAGCATGAGAATCCCTACACATATGAAAATGAACCATCTTTGCCAGATCCACCTTTTTAATACCAGACCCAAGAGTATAATTAGGCCAGCATGAAAACCCACCACAAGAAAATAGCAGAAAAGGCCAGGTAAAGGATAGAAACAATATACAACCGGTTGAAAAGTTTGCTTTAATCCAGCTAAGCAAATCAATTAGCATGTAAATAACATCATCCCAATCATATGGGACATATATGAAACTTACAGGCCAGGAGTACAGCTCAAGAATATGGCCCAGAAAAGGAACCCATTCAGAATAAGCAATGCAGATGTTAACAACCCCCTTTTTAATAATCATTATAGAAGTTTTCAAATAGCAAATGTAAAGCGAGATAGCATAACCCAAACCCAAAATATAATAGGAAATGCAGAAGTTTAACAGAAATAAGATGGGAATGCAGCAGTAGATTAGGTGGACCAGAAGCCAAAGGTAATAAGCTGCACCCCACCGCAAATAACACCAAATAATGACAATCAGAGAGACAACCCCAGTAGCATCTTGCTGTGCATTAAACTCGAAAAGAGTTCAGCCAACAACCAAGCTAGCAAATAACAGCTAGCTAGCCATAAAACCACCCATTCAGAATAGACAGTGCATAAGTTAATAACCAAATAGGTAATAGCATAATCACAGTGATCTGCATAAGTATAACTAACCAAGATGGGAAAAATAGTAGCAGATTAAATAGACTAAAAACAACAGGTGATAAGCTACAGCCGGTCGCACACAACAAAAATAATCAAAAAAATAACCCTAGAAGTAGCCTGCTGGACATAAGTCCTGAAAATACAACAGCTAACAAATAAAATAGCAAAATAATTATTGCACCCACCATAAGATAATCCATAAAAAAATAATGGTGCAACATAGACTCGAAAGGGGTTCAAAGGAGAACCATCATTGAAATCCTTCAAGACAAAGAAAAGCAGACAACAGCTAAGCCAACATCATCAGTAAAAATAGGCTAGAAGGAAATCAAGAAGTAATTCTGATCCTGCAAAGAAATAGTAATAATAATAAGGGTATTACAGTTTCTCTCCTTACAGGTAGTGGAGGTGCGGTTAGAGAGCATAAGAGGGGCCATAACCCTATTAAAGAGATAAAAGACAGATAAATTAGGGCTGCCATGAAGCTATACAAAAATATAGCAATTAAATAATGAGACAACAAAGTCATGATCCCCAACACAGATTTCCAGAAAATGGAAAAGAGATAAAACACAGCCTTAATCATTAAATGGAAAATAGATACAGTAAGACCCATAAACAAAATATTAATGGCAAGAAGTTTATCCTTGTTGATCAGAAAGTAAAGCAGAAAGTAAAACATCTCCCTCCAGCAGATCCAGCTGATAAGTGAAAATATTTTCATCCAGTAGGTTAGAAAATTAGGGAACACCTTATCATTAACAATGGAAACAGTAGAAGCAATAAGACCCCAAATAAGGTTAGGGTAATTAATCCAGCAGTAGATGCCACAGAGATCACAAAATAACCAGAAAAGGGTATCAGGAAGATGCATCAGCAAAACTTAGGGAAACAACAATACTAAACATAAGTTGGTCATGCAGTTAAACAGGTAATACAACAGGCCAAACTAATAGGATGAATTAATTTCTGAGGTAAAGGAGTCCAGTATTGTCCAAATTAACCAAACCATGCAAATGTTTAGGAATTGTAAGTTGATCAAAGAATTTTATGCCATCTAATCTAGCACCATATTAGCAAGGTAATCAGCACATTACCTTCATGCCATACATGATGATTTTAAAATAGAGTTGAGAAAGGAGAGCTCTAGTGCTTTAGAAGGTAGTACAATTGTATTGCCCACTTTGGTGGAAGTCAAAGATCAATTAGCAACAAGGCATCCACCTCAATCAAATATTGAGCCAACCTTTTTGAAGGCAAATCTCAATAGCTTTGTAACCATTAGCTTCAAAGAAAAGAAAGCAAGTATTAAGGGGTAAGCAAAGCACATAAGGACTTTACCATTAAGGTTTCTAAAATGCCACAACGAAGCATTTTGAAAGAGCCATCGTTAATTTTAATAGTATTAGCATGAGGTTTTATTCAATAAATAATTTTGTCATCTTTACAGCTGGGTTGATCCGACAAGTTAAAACCTAGTTTATTGGCCACAAATTTGCAGCTTTGAATTGATTGTAGTTAATTAAATTGGCATTAAACAAGTCCCAGATTTTATTTTTAATTCTAGCAATTATCCTCATATGGTTCATAGGAATCCCATGATGTTTTGCATCATTTCTGTCCATCAATATGAATCAAATAAGAGTGATAGGATTTATCACTTTAATGTGGCCTTTAATAGTGTTTTCAAAATAAACATAAAGAAGTTGGTATAAGGTTAAGGAGCCATTGAATTTGAAAATATTAAAGAGTTCATCATACCAAATCCAAAGTTTGGAAGCAATGATTCTGTTAACAAATACATGATTCACATTCTCAATGTGAAAGCAGTAGTAGCATTTTGAAGCTAAGTAAAAACCTTTACCCCACATCAAGGAGTCAATAGGGATGAATTTTTTCAAAATATGCCAAGTTAGAATAAAATAAAAAATAGGAATAGTGTTTTTCAAAGTTTAAAAAACACATTGGAGAAATCATGAGCTTCTTTAATATGAATCCAGACATTTTTAAGGTTGAAATCACCATTTTGGGAAAGCTTAAAAAGGATCTAATCATGATTGTTAGGAATGATAGGAATAATAGTAAGCTTATCTAAAGAGAAAGGAATAAGTCAATAAACACTATTGTTCCATTTTATTCTACGAAGAGTTCACTTTAATAGCAGCAGTGGAGTGGGTAGAAAGTAAATCATCAATGGACCCACCTCCAGTCTAGTTATCTTGCCAAAAAAAAAGAGGTTTCAGAGTTAATCCCCCATGAGATTAATGATTTTGCCTCCCATTTGATAGAACAAAGTCTTTTCCATACAGGAGAGTCTCCCACTTTATAAGGGAAAATGAGAGGGTGCTTACACGGATTTGGTCATGAATTTAGCCCAAAGACTATTGTTGCTCCTAAAATTCCACCAAAGTTTATAGAAAAAAGTAGTGATAGCTTCCCTGATTGGCTTACAGCCAAGCCCACCTTCAGCAAGAGTGCCACAACTTTTATACTAAGAGGTCCAATGCATTCTGTTAGTAGAATTGTTAAAACCCCAGAAGAATTTGTTAAGGAGGTGGTCAATTCTATTAATGGTAGAATTGGTCGGCACAATGGTTTGAATGAGATATAAAGGCATGGAGTTAAGGGTACTCTTAATCAAAGTGAGCCTACCACCAAATGAGAGTAAATAAAATTCCCAAACAGAAATTTTATGAGAGATTTTTTGGATTAACTCATCAAAGTGATGTGATCTTTTCTAACCTTTAAAAAGTAGAGCACCAAGATATTTAATAGGAAGTTATTGTTGCTGAAAATTAGTAATTTTCAAGATTTGGTTGATCCTATTATTAGAGATTTTAGAGGAAGGAATGAAACAACTTTTACCATCATTAAAAAAGATACCACTTTTGTTACCAAATTTATTTAAATATTCTTAATAGTTTTAATGTTAATGAATAAAAGATTATGAAGTCATCGGCTAAGATGAGAGAGGAAGACCACCTTGAGTTCTAAAAAACATGCTAGGATTATTGTTGAAAAGATCATTAAGATTCTAAAAGATATTCAACAGCAATAATAAAAGAGGGGAGATAAGGGATCTCTCCTTATCAATCCATGCATAGAAGGGAAAAAACCTAGGGACTCACCATTCATGATAACGAAGAACCAAACATTGGTAATACAATTTTTAATGAGATGGATAAAATAGTCAGAAAAACCAAAAAAATGTAGAATTTGGAAGAGAAAATTCCAAGAGAGGTTGTCAAAAGCTTTAGAGATGTCCAATTTGAAAAGGATGTTACCACCTCTGATAGAAGTATCAAGGTCATGAATCAGCTCTTGGGCTAGAAGAATGTTGTCAGATATAGCTCTACCTTTAATAAAACCAGTTTGGTTGGGAAAATATATTTAGGCAGCAACGGACTAATTCTATTGGTAATTAATTTAGCAATGAGTTTATGAAAGAAGCTGCAAAGGCTGAGAGGTTTTAAATTGCCCCAAGATTCAAGATTATTAATTTTGGGAATGAGAACAATGGAAGTGCTAGAAAAATATCTAGGTAAAGGATTTCCATCGAGGAAATCAACGATAGCATCGACAAGGTCAGACTTAATAATAAGTCAATAATGCTAAAAAAATTGAGTAATGTAGCCTTCAGGGCCAGCAACCGAATCAGTGTTCATGCTATTAAAATATCTCGACTTAGTAGGGCGCATATTAAGCTAGTGGTTTTTCATCATTAGTAATTGTTGAGGAATCGGTGAGAGTTGGAGAGAGCTTCTAAGAAGGGTTGTTGTTTAATAAGTTTTAAAATGATGTATGACAGAATCCTTAATATCATTATCGTCTGTGATCCAGCTGTCATTATCATTTTTTATTTTTTTTAATAGAGTTTAAGGCTTTCTTTTTTTGAAAAGAGCATGGAAGTACTTGGTATTTCTATCACCATCAGTAATATGTTTGCTAGCAGCCTTTTACAACCAGTAGGTTTCTTCCATATTCTGATAGTTAACCAAGTTATCTTTAGCTTCATTCAACTCCTCAAGTTTCATAGAATCGGTCAAAAATGACATCTTCAAGAGAACAAACTAATTGTTCAATATTTTTTAATATTTAAAATGATGCTTGTTCCACCAATTTAGGTTTTGTTTAAGTCTTTTAAGCTTAAGCGGAGATGCCCTTAATGAATTATGGATGAAGAGGAGCCATCTAGTTAATGGATACAACATTTATGAAATCAATATGTTGGATCTACATATTTTGGAATCTGAAAGAGGTTGGGGAGGATAATCTGTTAGAGGGATTTTGGAAAGAAATCAAAAGTAGAGCATGATCAGACAAAGTTATGCTCAAATGTTCAACAGAAGTAAGGGGCCATTGATTGATCCAAAGAGAATTAAAAAGAGTCCTATCAAGCCGCTGCCAGAGTCTAGAGTTATGCCATGTATAATCTGAACCCAAATAGCCAATATCAATCAGATTGCAATCAAGAATCATATTAGAAAAGTCTTTCATGGAATGAGTGTTGGAGAAACCTCCCTTCTTTCGAGGAAGAGAATAGTGTTAAAATCACCCCAACCAACCAGGGTTTGTTGATGAGGCAAAGGTTCTTAAGTTATCCCAAAGGATGTTCCTACTAGCTCTATTATAAGAAGCATTAATAAAGGAACCTAGAATAGAAAATTCACCCAATGAGATGTGTACATTGACCAATTATTGAAGATCATCAAGGATAGATATGTTGACTAAATTATTCCAAAAACACCAAATTTTATTGCTAATATTATTAAAGAAGTTTTGAAAGCCAAGCATCCTAGCAACATGGTTAATCTTAGAAGAGTGTATGAATGGTTCAATAACAAAAAGTAAGGCTATGTTATTAATACAACAAGGACTTTTAATATGGTTGTCGACAATGAGAGTCCCAATACTCCGAACATTCCAAATTAGTAAGTTGATCATAATTAAATAAGATAAGAAAGGAAAAGAGATAACTAAAGAAATAATAAACCAGGAAGAAAAGGAAACTAGAAATAGTTATTTATGGAAAGTTAGAGAAGATATAGTAGTTCTAATGAAGCTATTAGTGAACATTCTAGCTTTAAGTGATTTTTTTTAAAAAAATTAGTTTGAAAAGGTCTATCGTTGTCCAAAGAATCACCATCCGAGAGAGACTGATTTGTGATATTCAGAATAGGACCTGTATCAGTCAAAGCATTTCTAATGATAATTTCCCTTTCTTCAATGTTAGAATTAAGCTGAGAATGTGGGTTAGTATGCATATCACTCTAAAGAGTAGGAGAAGGAGAGGTTGTGAAGCCATTAATAGCACATATTACATGCTCAATTTTAGAATTTATTTTCATATTTTGTTACATCATCAAAGGATCAGTAGTTTTCAGATTTTGTTCCTTCATCAAAGGATCAACTCCAGAATTTGTTTTCAGATTTTGATCCAACCTGAAATTTCCTTTCAACTCACCACTAAGGTTCATATGAGTCTCCTCGGGTTCACTAGCCAAAAGGGGTAGGTTAGACTAAGTCAAGGTATTGTCTTGAGGAGCCAAATTATTACAATTAGAAGAAATGATAATTAAGCTATCATTAGCCTCCTCATGAACCTCATAAGCATTATTTTTAACATGCTCAGATTGCTTTCCAATAGACAAAGTAGTGGATAGAAAAGGAGTAGGGGTAGGGGTAGGATTCCCATTTTGAGTGACTTTAGGCACATAAAATTAATTTTTTCATTTGATAGAGTAGGATTAGTATCCGAATTTTTTTTTTTAAGTTGAGGATGCAGCACTAAACATTCAGAATGATCATGGCCATGAATCTTACAATGTGTGCAAAAAATAGGAAAATTCTCAAATTCAACTTTTTGATTATAACCAAACTTCTCAGTGCCAATCCAAACTTCTTTAGGATGCTTTTTAGTGATATCAATTTCAACCAAAATACGAGCAACAGAAGGTCGTGATCTCATAGCGATGGCCTGATCAATTTGAAGAGGCCGACCAAAGAGAGCCCCAATCGCAAAGAGAACTTGATGTGTAACATAATGTATTCTCATATTAGAAAGATCTAGCCATATAGGCACAATTGGGGATTCCCCTTTTATATCAAAAAGAAGAGACCATTTCAGAAGTCACATTTGACAAATAAAAATATAGTAAGAGCGACGTGCAAAAACTCTTGAATAATCTAAGTCATTACAGAGCTAAATTAAAATATGCCTTGGATCAATCAATCTCATAGTGAAAACATCTGAAAGTTTAAGGCTATGAAAAAATGATCGGATGTTATCGAGAGTTGGCCAACATAAGGAAAATTTATCGACTAATGAGAATTCAAAAGGCTTCGCAAACTTTTCCACATCTAGATCCGAGCACATAATAGCAGGCATCCCATGAAATGAGGTCGAGATCAAATTCACTGAAGCATTAGGGAAAAGGTTCTTACCAAATAATGCATCCTTAAAGGACATAACTACAGATAGAGTAGTGGATGATTTTGGATCCATAATTCCATGTAAATCAAATGCCCTAGTCGACGCCTCCAAGATGGATAAGCTCAGCTGCGTGGAAAGTGGCTCCTCCGCCATTGAAAGAGTAAAGAGAAAATCAAATTAGAGGCCAATCAGAGACAAATGATTGAAAAAATTGATCATGAATGATCAAAAATTGGCCAAGTCGCAAGGAAAATGAAAACGGCGGAAGGGAAAAATGTAATCGCCAGACAGCCAGGTTTAGGGTTGTAGGTTTAGGGTTTAGGGCTTAGAGTTTAGGGTTTAAGGATTAGGATTTAAGGTTTAAGCTTTACAGTTTAGGGTTTAGGGTTTAAGTTTTAGGTGTTTTTATTTAGGTTTTATTTTATTTTATTTTAGGTATATTTTATTTTTATTTTACATTTAGCTTTTATTTTATTAAGATTTTCTATTCTTTGGATTATTTTATTTTTTAATTTAGTTTGGGCTTTATTTATTTTATTTTAGTTTATTTTTATTAGTTTATTTTATATCATTTTTAGGTTTAGGTTTAGGTTTTAGTTTAGGTTTTTTTATTTTATTTTATTAATTTATTTATGTTTAAGTTTTTTTATTTATTTTATTTTTAAAATTTATTTAGTTTAAATTCTACTTTTTAAGTTTTTAAGGTTTTGGGTTTTTGGTTTTAGGGTTTAGGGTGAAGGGGATTAGGGTTTTGGGTTAGGGTTTAGGGTTTAGGGTTTAGGGTTTAGTGTTTAGGGTTTAAGGTTTATGGTTTACAATTTAAGGTTTAGGGCTTTGGGTTTAAGATTTAGGCTTTAGGATTTAGGGTTTAGTGTTTAGGGTTTAAGGCTTTTTTTAAAAAAAATTAAGTAAACCCGTATGTTTAAGTTTGTTTAGTTTTTTTAATTATTTTAATTTAATTTATTTTATTATTTTTATTTAGGATTATTATTTATTTTTAGGGTTTAGTTATGGTTTTATGGTTTAGGGTGTAGGGTTAAGGTTTATGATTTAGGGTTTAGGGTTTTCTTAGTTTTAGTTTAGGTTTAGTTTAGTTCTTAGTTTAGGTTTAGTTTAGGTTTAGTTTAGGTTTATTTAGGTTTTAGTTAGTTTATTTTATTTGCTTGTTTTGGGTTTAAATTTAAGTTTAGTTTTAGGGTTTAGGTTTTAGGGTTTAGGGTTTAGGTTTATTTAGGGTTTAGGATAGGTTTAGGGTTTAGTTTAGGGTTTATTTTATTTAGTTTAGGTTTAGGATTTTGGGGTTTAAGGTTTAGGGTTTTGTAAGATTTAATGTTTAGGGTTTAGGGTTTCGGGTTGTTGGTTTATGGTTTATGGTTAAGGGTTTAGGGTTGTAGGTTTAACGTTTAGGGCTTGGAGTTTAGGGTTTAAGGTTTAGGATTTAAGGTTTAGGCTTTAGGGTTTAAGGTATAAGGTTTAAGGTTTTGGGTTTTTATTTTTGCTTTTATTTTATTTTGTTTTAAGTTTATTTTATTTTTATTTTATGTTTAGTTTTTATTTTATTTATTTTTTTATTCTTAGGTTTATTTTATTTTTTAATTTAGTTTAAGTTTTATTTATTTTATTTTAGTTCATTTTAATTAGTTTACTTTATATTATTTTTTAGCTTTAAGTTTAGGTTTTAGTTTAGGTTTTTATTTTATTTTTATATTTATTTAGGTTTAGGTTTTTTTTAATTTTAAATTTATTTAGTTTATGTTTTGTTTTAGGTTTTTTAGGATTTATGTTTTATTTATTTAGTTTAAGTGTTTAGGGTTTTAGGTTTATAGTTTAGGGTTTAGTTTAGGTTTAGTGTTTAGGGTTTATAGTTTAGGTTTATGATTTATGATTTAGTTTAGGTTTATATTAGTTTAGATTTAGGTTTAGTTTATTTTAGGGTTTCATTTAGGGTTTAGGTTTAGGTCTTAAGGTTTAGTTTGGTTTAGGTTTTATGTTTAGTTTAGGGTTTATTGTAGGTTTATGATTTAGAGCTTAGAGTTTATTTATTTGGGTTTAAGTTTAGAGTTTAGAGTTTAGGTTTAGTTATAGGTTTAGGTTTAGAGTTTAAGTTTTAGTTTAGTTTAGGTTTAGGTTTAAGTTTAGGTTTAGATTAAGTTTAGGTTTAGTTTAGGGTTTAGTTTAGGTTTTAGTTTAGGTTTTAGTTTAGTTTATTTGGTTTATTCAGGTTTTTTTTGTTTAGTTTAGTTTAGATTTTATTTATTTATTTTTTATTTTATTTAGTTTATTTTTTATTTTTTATTTTATAGTTTAGTTTTGATTTATAGGTTTTATTATGGTTTTAGGTTTATTTTAGGATGGTTTTTAAGTTTAGGTTTGGTTTTTAGGTTTAATGTTTAGGGTTTAGAATTTAGGGTTTAGGGTTTAGGGTTTACAATTTAGGGTTTAGGGTTTAGGGTTTAGGATTTAGGCTTTAGAATTTAGGATTTAATATTTAGGGTTTAGGTTTTTTTTTAAATTAAGTAAACCAATAGGTTTAAGTTTGTTTAGTTTGTTTGTTAATTAATTTAATTTAATTAAATTTAATTTTTATATTTAGGTTTATTTTTTATTTTTAGGGTTTAGGGTTTATGCATTTATGGTTTAAGGTTTAGGGTTTAGGTTTAGGTTTAGGGTTTAGGGTTTAGGGTTTAGGGTTTAGGGCTTAGGGTTTAAGGTTTAGGATTTGGGTTTAGGGTATAGATTGATGGTTTAGTTTTTAGAGTTTAGTTTTTAGAGTTTATAGTTTAGGTTTAAATTTAGAGTTTAGTTTTAGGGTTAGTTTAGGTTTAGTTTAGGGTTTATAGTTTAGGGTTTAGTTTTAGGGTTTTAGGTTTAGTTTTGGTTTAGGTTTAGGGTTTAGAATTAATTTAGGATTTAGGGTTTAGGGTTTAGGATTTAGGGTTTAGGGTTTAGGATATTAGGGTTTAAGGTATTAGGTTTTTTAAGGTTTAAGGTTTAGGGCTTCGGGTTTAGGGTTGTTGGTTTAAGGTTTAGGGTTAAGTGTTTAGGGTTGTAGGTTTAGTGTTTAGGGTTTAAGGTTTAGAATTTAAGGTTTAGGGTTTAGGGTTTAGCATAAAAGGTTTAAGGTTTTGAGTTTTTTTTGCTTTTATTTTATTTTATTTTAAGTTTATTTTATTTTTATTTTATATTTAGTTTTTATTTATTTAAGTTTTTTATTTAAAGTTTATTTTTAAAATTTAGTTTAGTTTATTTATTTTGTTTAGTTTTTTTTATTAGTTTACTTTATATTATGTTTAGGTTTAGTTTATGGTTTAGTTTAGGTTTTATTTATATATTTTTATTTTATTTTATTTAAGTTAAATTTTAGTTTATTTAGTTTAGGTTTTAGGTTTTAGGTTTATATTTATAGTTTGGTTTTATAGTTTTATGGTTTGGTTTTATGGTTTAGAGTTAGGGTTTAGGTTTAAGGTTTAGGTTTAATGTTGAGATTTAATTTAGGGTTTTGTTTAGATTTAGGTTTAGGTTTAAGTTTAGGTTTCTTAAGTTTAGTGTTTAGGGTTTAGGTTTATGGTTGTAGGTTTATAGTTGTAAGTTTAAGGTTTAGGTTATAGGTTTATGATTTAGCTTAAGTTTTAGGTTTTAGGTTTATTTTGGTTTTAGGTTTAAGTTTAGTTTAGTTTAGGTATAGTTATAGGTTTAGTTTAGAGTTTAGTTTATAGTTTAGGTTTATAGTTTAGTTTTAGGTTTAGTTTGGGTTTAGTTTAGGTTAGAATTTTTTTAGGGTTTAGGTTAGGTTAGTTTTTTTGTTTAGGGTTTAGGATTGTTGTTTTTTAATAGATAACAAATTGATTCAACATTTCTTCTTTTCCATTTCATCAACCAGTAACACCAAGTTTTCTACAACATAGCGACCACATAGATAATGATCATAGAGCGAATCAAAAACCTTAGATAACTAGAACTGTCTCTATTCTAAAGACACAGTTCCATAACTTTAAGGTTTATTTTTTTAGTTTAAGTTTTTATTTAGTTTTTATTTTATTTTATTTTAGGTTTATTTTAATTTTATTTTATGATTAGTTTTCATTTTTTTTAGTTTTCTTATTCTTATGTTTCTTTTATTTTTTTAGTTTCATTAAAGTTTTTATATATTTTATTTTAGTCTATTTCAATTAGTTTATATTATTTTATTTTTGGTTTAGTTTTAAGTTTAAGTTTAAGTTCTTATTTTTATTTTATTTTATTATTTTATTTAGGTTTATTTTTTTGTAGGTTTTATTTAGTTTAAGTTTAGGTTTTTAGGTTTCTAGGGTTTCGAGTTTAGGGTTTTATGGTTTAGGATTAGTGTTTAGGGTTTTTATGGTTTAGAGTTTAGGGTTACTTTTGGGTATAAGGTTTTGCGTTTTAGGGTTTAGGGTTTACGGTTTAGGGTTGGGGATAGGGTTTGGAGTTTAGGGTTTAGGGTTAAGGGTTTAGGGTTTAGTTTTTGGATTTAGGGTTTAGGGTTAGCTTTTTCTATTTTATTTTTATTTTTTTCAAATTAAGTAAATAGGTAGGTTTAAGTATATTTATTTTATTTATTTATTTTTGATTTATTTTATTTTTTTTATTTTGTATTTTTATAAAGATTTATTTTTATTTTTATTTAACTAAGTTTATTTAGTTTAGGTTTATTTTTTTAGTTAAGGTTTTTAACTTTATTTTATTATTTAGTTTTAGGTTTACTTTTAGTTTAATTTTATTTTTATTTTAAATTTTTAGTTTAGTTTTAGGTTTTTATTTTGTATTTTTTATTTTAGGTTTAGGTTTTATGTTTTTATTTTAGGTTTATTTTTAAGTTTTATTTTTTAGTTTAGGTTTAAGTTTATTTTTAGTTTATTTTATTTTATTTAGTTTAGGTTTTGGTTTAGGTTTTGTTTATTTTAAGTTTAGGTTTAAGTTTTAGCTATTTTAGTTAGGTTTATTTTAGGTTTAGGTTTATTTTATTTTTACTTTGGGTTTTATTATTTATTTATTTTTAGGTTTATTTTTTAGGTTTAGGTTTTTATTTTATTTTATTTTATGTTTATTTTATTTTTATTTTAGGTGTAGTTTTATTTTATTTCAATTTTTATTTTTTAGACTAGTTTAGGTTTTTATTTATTTTATTTCAATTTAGTTTTATAGTTTTTATATTTTCTTTTTTAGGTTTAGGTTAGGTTTAGTTTATTTCATTTTATTATTTATTTTTTTATTTAAGTTTATTTATTTATTTATTTTATTTTATTTATTTTTTTATTTCATTTTAGGGTTTAGGTTTAGGTATTATTTAGAGTTTTAGTTTTAGCGTTTATAGTTTAGGTTTTTTAGGGTTTAGGGTTTAAGGTTTAGGATTTTAGGTTTAGGTTTATTTGGGTTTAAGGTTTAGGTTTTAGGGTTTAGAGTTATTTAGGGTTTGATAGTTTAGGGTTGTTTAAGGTTTAGGGTTGTATGTTTATAGTTTGGTATTGTAAGTTTAGGGTTGTAAGTTTAGGGTTTTAGTTTAACATTTAGTTTATTTAGGGTTTATTTAGTTTAGGGTTTATTTTAGGTTTAGGTTTTAGTTTATTAGTTTAAGTTTTATTTAGTTTATTATATAATTATTTAGTTTATTTATTATTATTTTATTTAGTTTATTTTTATTATTAGGTTTTAGAGTTTTTTGATCCATGTGGATAGTTTTAAATTTTAATTTAAGTTTAGTTTAAATTTAGGTTTAAAATTTAAGTTTAGGTATAAATTTAGGTTTAGTTTAGGTTGGAGTTTAGTGTTTAAGTTTAGGTTTAGATTTAGTTTTAAGTTTAGTTTAGTAGTTTTAGGTTTAGGTTTAGTTTAGGTTTTAGGTTTAGGTTTAGCATTATTTATACTTTAGTTTAGTTTAGTTTTTAAGTTTAGGTTTTTTGAGGATAAATTTAGTTTAGGTTTAGTTAGGTTTAGGGGTTAGAGTTTAGTTTAGGGTTAAGGTTTAAGTTTAAGTTTAGGGTTTAGGTTTAAATTAGGGTTAAGGTTTAAGGTTTTTATTTAAGTTTTATTTTATTTTATTTTAGGTTTATTTTATTTTTATTTTACATTTTGTTTTTATTTTATTTAGGTTATAGGGTTTAGGGTTTAGGTTATAGGGTTTAGGGTTTGAGTTTAGGGTTTTAAGGTTTAGGGTTTAGGGTTCAGGGTTTAGGGTTTAGGGTTTGGGGTTTAGGGTTTATGGTTTATGGTTTAAGGTTTTTAGGGTCTAGGGTTTAGGGTTTATGGTTTAGGGTTTAGGTTTTAGGGTTTTTAGGGTATAGGGTTTAGGGTTAGGGTTCAGGTTTTTATTTAGGGTTTAAGGTTTGTAGTTCTTTTTTTTAATAGAAAAAAAATTTGTATTCAACATTTTTTCTTTTTGATTTCATCAACCAAGTAACACACCAAGTTTTTTACTACATAAGCGACCACATAGATAAAAAAATGAGCACGCATAGAGCAAATTAAAAACCTTGGATAACTAGAACTGCCTCTATTGTAAAGACACTGTTCCAGAACTTTTAGGTTTTATTTTGAGGTTTATTTTATCAGTTTAGGGTTTCGGGTTTATTTATTTTTGTTTATTTAATTAATTAATTATTTATTTTTTTATTTATTTTTTATTTCATTTTTATTTTTTATTTTATTTTCTTTTAGGTTTAGGTTAAGTTTAAGGTTTTAGTTTTATTACATTTTATAATTTTGTTTAATTTTTGTTTAAGATTAAGGTTTATGTTTAGCTTTTTAGCCTTTTAGGGTTTCAGGTTTAGGATTTAGGGTTAGTTTAGGCTTAGTTTAGGGTTTAGGGTTTATTTAGGTTTAGGTTTTAGGTTTATTTTGGTTTAGGTTTAGGTTTTTAGGTTTAGTTTAGGTTTATTTATTTTATTTAGTTTAAGTTTAGGGTTTAGGTTTAGGTTTTATTTAGTCTAGGTTTATTTTATTAATTTTTTAGTTTATTTAGTTTTTGTTTAGATTATATTATTTAGGTTTAGGTTTAGGTTTAAGTTTAGGTTTAATTTATTTTATTTAGTTTAGTTTATTTTAGTTTAGGTTTAGGTTTAGCTTTAGGTTTTTAGGTTTTGGTTTAGGTTTAAGTTTAGGGTTAGGTTTAGGCTTTATTTTTTTAGTTTATTTTATTTTTAATTTTTTTTAGGTTATTTTATTTATTTTAGTTTATGTTTAAATTTAGGTTTATTTTTTTAGGTTTTGGTTTAGGTTTAGGTTTAGGTTTATGTTTAGGTTTTTAGTCTAGTTTATTTTAGTTTTGGTTTTTATTTTATTAGGTTTGGTTTATTTTATTTATTTATTTTAGTTTAGGTTTAAGTTTAGGTTTTAGGTTTAGGTTTTTAGGTATTGGTTTAGGTTTATTTAGGTTTAATTTTAGGGTTAAGTTTATGTTTAGGTTTAAGTTTTAGGTTTAGGTTTAGGTTTAGCTTTAATTTTCATTTATTTATTTTTTATTTTTTTATTTAGTTTAGGTTTGGGTTTTAGCTTAATTTTTCAGTTTAGGTTTAGGTTTAGGTTTAGATATATTTAGATTAGTTTAGGTTTAGGTTTTTTAGGTTTAGGTTTTTTAGTTTTTAGTTTTTTAGTTTATAGGTTCAGGTTAATTTTAGGTGTAGGCTTTTAGTTTAGGTTTAGGTTTAGGTTTAAATTTAGGTTTTGGGTTTAGGTTTATTTAGGTTTATTTAGTTTAGTTTAGTTTTGGTTTAGGTTTAGGTTTAGGTTTTATTTTATTTTTTTATTTATTTTAGTTTCATTTATTATTTTTGTTTATTTACTTCTGTTCAGGTTTAAGTTTAGGTTTATGTTTTTATTTTTATTTTTATTTATTTTGTTTAGTTTAAGTTTTTGTTTATGTTTATGTTTGTTTTAGCTTTTAGGTGTAGGTTTAGGTTTAGGTTTATTTAGTTTAGGTTTTTGTTTAGGTTTATTTATTTCTTTTATTTAGGTTTATTTATGTTTATTTTTTTAGTTTATTTATTTATGTTTATTTAGGTTTTGATTTTAGTTTATTTATGTTTAAGGTTTTAGTTTATTTAGTTTTAGGTTTTGGTTTAGGTTTTTTAATTTAAGTTTAGGTTTTCATTTAGGGTTTAGGGTTTATAATTTATAGTTTATGGTTTGTTTAGGGTTTAGGGTTTTGGGTTTAGGGTTTAGGGTTTAGGGTTTAGGGTTTAGGGTTTAGGGTTTAGGATTTTGTGTTTAGGGTTTAGGGTTTAGGGTTTTGGGTTTTAAAAAAAAATTAAGTAAACCTTTAGGTTTAGGTTTATTTAGTTTATTTTTTCTTTCTATTTAGGTTTATTTTTTATTTTTATTTAGTTTATTTTATTTATTTTAGTTTAGGTTTTCTACTTTTATTTATTTTTAGGTTTAGGTTTAGGATTATGTTTATTATTTATTTTAGTTTTATTTTTATTTTATTTTTTATTTTAGGTTTTATTTTTTATTTTTAGATTTAGGTTTAGATTTTCATTTTATTTTTTTAGGTTTAGGTTTTAGTTTTTTATTTTAGGTTTATTTTTAGGTTTATTTTTAAGTTTTATATTTTAGTTTAGGTTTAAGTTTATTTTTAGTACATTTAATTTTATATAGTTTAGGTTTTTGTTTATGCTTAGTTTAGTTTATGTTTTGGTTTAGGTTTTAGTTATTTTAGTTTAGGTTTAGGTTTATTTTTATTTTTTTTAGGTTTAAGTTTTGTTTTTTAGTTTAAGGTTTAGGTTTAATTTTTTATTTATTTTAAGTTTTATTTTTAGGTTTATTATTTAGGTTTAGATTTTTATTTAGTTTTTATTTTATTTACATTTTAAGTTTATTTTATTTTTATTTTATGTTTAAGTTTTATTTTATTTAGGTTTTTTATTTTTAGGTTTGTTTTATTTTTTTAGTTTAGTTTAGGTTTTTCTTTGTTTTAGTTTTTATTTTATTTTATTTTATTTTATGTTTAGGTTAAGGTTTAGGTTTAGGTTTAGGTTTAGGTTTATGTTTAGGTTTTAGTCTTTATTTTTTTATTTTTTTCTTATATTTTGGAATAGAAATTTTTTTTATTTTATGTTTAGGTTTTATTTAGTTTTGGTTTAGGTTTAGGTTTTTAGGTTTTTAGGGTTTAGGGTTTAAGGTTTAGGGTTTAGGGTTTATGATTTAGGGTTTGGGGTTTAGGGTTGAAGGTTTAAGGTTGTAGGTTGTAAGTTTTAGGGTTTAGGGTAACAGTTTAGGGTTTAGGGTTTAGGATTTAGGGTTTAGGGTATAGGGTTTAGGGTTTAGGGTTTAGTGTTTAGGGTTTAGGATTTAAGGTTTGGGGTTTAAGTTTGTAGGTTTTATGGTTTAGGGTTTAGGTTTGTGATTTAGGGTTTAGGGTTTTATGGTTGAGGTTTTAGGTGTTTAGGGTTGTAGGTTTAGTGTTTAAGTTTAATTTTAGGGTTTTGTGTTTAGTCTTTATGGTTTATGGTTTAGGTTTTTAGGTTTCTAGGGTTTAGGGTTTAGGGTTTAGGGTTCAAGGTAGGGTTTAGGGTTTATTTATTTTAGTTTTATTTATTTTACTTTAGGTTTATGTTGATTTTATTTTGTTTAGGTTTATCAATGTAGTTTTTATTTTATTTTTATGCTTAGGTTTAAGTATAGGTTTTAGTTTAGGTTTTTATTTATTTTATTTTATTTTATTTTAAGTTATTTTATTTATTTTATTTTTAAGTTTTATTTTGTTTAGATTTAAGTTTAGGTTTTGGGATTTTAGTGTTTAGGGTTTAGAGTTTAAGGTTTAGGGTTTGGGGTTTAGGATTATAGGTTTTAGGATTTAGGGTTTAGGGTTTAGGATTTAGGGTTTAAGGTTTAGGGTTTTAGGGTTTAGGGTTTAGGGTTTAGGGTTTATGGTTTGGGTTTCTATTATGTTCTATTTTTATTTTTATATATTTATTTTTTTAATTTTTATAGTAAATAACCTAGTATGTTTAGGTTTAATTAGATTATCTTTTTTGATTTTGTTTATTTTAATTTTAATTTTTTTAATTTATTTTTATTTTTATTTAGTTTAGTTTATTTATTTTAATTTAGGTTTTTATTTTAGTTTATTTTTTAGGTTTAGGTTTATCTTTTTGGTTTAGTTTTTTTTATTTTATTTTAGTTTAGTTTGTATTTTTTATTTTATTTTCTTATCAAGTTTAGACTTAGGTTTAGGTTTAGGTTTTAGCTTAGGTTTTTATTTTATTTTATTTTCATTTTGGATTAGGATTATTTATTTATTTTATTTTTAGGTTTTTTTAGTTTAGGTTTAGGTTTTTAGCATTTTATGATTTAAGATTTTTGGTTTATGGTTAGTTTAGGGTTTAGGGTTTCAGTTTTAGGTTTAGGGTTCAAGTTTTAGTTTAGGGTTTAGGGTTTTTGGTTTTTTTTCTTAACAGAGAATAAATTTAGATTCAACAGTTCTTCTTATCTATTTCATCAACCAAGTATCACACCATGTTTTCTAAGACACAAGTGACAACATAGATAAAAAATGAGCACGCATAGAGCAAATCAAAAACCCAAGGTAACTAAAACTTTCTCTACTATAAAGACATAGTTCCATAAGTAGTAGATCATGTCAATCGTTCTTTAGTTTCTCCAGTTCCCATCAGAACCACCCCAGCCTCTCGAGTAAGGGTATCCAACATCATATTCCCGATATCTCCCTCGGCCACCACCATGACTATATCCTCCATTAGATCGATTCTTAGGTTTTTAGGTTTTTAGGGTTTAAGGTTTATTTTGGGTTTAGGGTTTGGGGTTTAGGGTTTAGGCTTTAGGGTTGTAGGTTTTAGTGTTTAGGGTTTGGGGTTTAGGGTTTAGGGTTTAGTGTTTAGGGTAATAGGTTTTAGTGTTTAGGGTTTAGGGTTTAGGGTTTAGGATTAGTTTAAGGGTTTAAGGTTTAGGGTTTGGGGTTTAGTGTTTAGGGTTTAGGATTATAAGTTTTAGGGTTTAGGGTTTAGGGTTTAGGTTTTAGGGTTACAGGGTTTAGGCTTAGTTTAGGGTTTAGGGTTTATTTAGGTTTAGGTTTTAGGTTTATTTTGGTTTAGGTTTAGGTTTTTAGGTTTAGTTTAGGTTTATTTTTTTATTTAGTTTATGTTTAGGGTTTAGGTTTAGGTTTTATTTAGTCTAGGTTTATTTTATTAATTTTTAGTTTATTTAGTTTTTGTTTAGATTCTATTATTTAGGTTTAGGTTTAGGTTTAAGTTTAGGTTTTATTTATTTTATTTAGTATAGTTTAGTTTAGTTTAGGTTTAGGTTTAGGTTTTTAGGTTTTGGTTTAGGTTTAAGTTTAGGGTTAGGTTTAGGTTTTATTTTTTTAGTTTATTTTATGCTTAATTTTTATTTTTTTAGGTTATGTTATTTATTTTTTTTAGTTTAGTTTTTAGGTTTATTTTTTTAGGTTTTGGTTTAGGTTTAGGTTTATGTTTAGGTTTGGTTTTTGTTTTATTTCATCTTTTAGGTTTAGGTTTTTAGTCTAGTTTATTTTTGTTTTGGTTTTTATTTTATTAGGTTTGGTTTATTTTATTTATTTATTTTAGTTTAGGTTTAAGTTTAGGTTTTAGGTTTAGGTTTTTAGGTTTAGGTTTAGGCTTATTTAGGTTTAATTTTAGGGTTAGGTTTAGGTTTAGGTTTAAGTTTTAGGTTTAGGTTTAGGTTTAGCTTTATTTTTCATTTATTTATTTTTTATTTTTTTATTTAGTTTAGGTTTAGGTTTTAGCTTAATTTTTTGGTTTAGGTTTAGGTTTACATTTAGGTATATTTAGTTTAGTTTAGGTTTAGGTTTTTTAGTTTTTAGTTTTTTAGTTTAGTTTAGGTTTAGGTTCAGGTTTATTTTAGGTGTAGGTTTTTAGTTTAGGTTTAGGTTTAGGTTTAAATTTAGGTTTTGGGTTTAGGTATATTTAGGTTTATGTAGTTTAGTTTAGTTTAGGTTTATGTTTAGGCTTAAGTTTTATTTTATTTATTTATCTATCGCAGTTTCATTTATTTTTTTTTCCTTTATTTATTTCTATTTAGGTTTAAGTTTAGGTTTAGGTTTTTATTTTTATTTTTATTTATTTTGTTTAGTTTAAGTTTTGTTTTATGTTTATGTTTTTTTAGCTTTTAGGTGTAGGTGTAGGTTTAGGTTTTTATTTTATTTTAGGTTTAGGTTTATTTAGTTTAGGTTTAGATTTAGGTTTATTTATTTCTTTTATTTAGGTTTATTTATGTTTATTTTTTAGCTTTTTTATTTATGTTTATTTAGGTTTTGATTTTAGTTTATTTATGTTTAAGGTTTTAGTTTATATAGTTTTAAGTTTTGGTTTAGGTTTTTTAATTTAAGTTTAGGTTTTCATTTAGGGTTTATGGTTTACAATTTACAGTTTATGGTTTGTTTAGGGTTTAGGGTTTAGGGTTTAGGGCTTTTAGGGTTTAGGGTTTAGGGTTTAGGATTGTATGTTTAGGGTTTAGAGTTTAGGGTTAGTTTTAGGGTTTAGGGTTTAGGGTTTAGGGTTTAATATTTAGTGTTTAGTCTTTAGGGTTTAGGGTTTTTTAGAAAAAAAAATTAAGTAAACCTTTAGGTTTAGGTTTATTTAGTCTATTTTATCTTTTTATTTAGGTTTATTTTTTATTTTTAATTAGTTTATTTTATTTATTTTAGTTTAGGTTTTCTATTTTTGTTTATTTTTTACATTTAGGTTTAGGTTTATGTTTATTATTTATTTTAGTTTTAGTTTTATTTTAGTTTTTATTTTTAGGTTTTATTTTTTATTTTAAGATTTAGGTTTAGGTTTTCATTTTATTTTTTAAGGTTTAGGTTTTAGTTTTTTTATTTTAGGTTTATTTTTATGTTTAGTTTAGTTTGGGTTTTGGTTTAGGTTTTAGTTAATTTGGTTTAGGTTTAGGTTTATTTTTATTTTTTTTAGGTTTAAGTTTTGTTTTTTAGTTTAAGGTTTAGGTTTTATTTTTTATTTATTTTAGGTTTTATTTTTAGGTTTATTGTTTAGGTTTAGGTTTTTATTTAGTTTTTATTTTATTTATATTTTAAGTATATTTTATTTTTATTTTATGTTTAGGTTTTATTTTATTTAGGTTTTTTATTTTTATGTTTGTTTATTTTGTTTAGTTTAGTCTAGGTTTTTCTTTGTTTTAGTTTTTATTCTATTTTATTTTATTTTATGTTTAGGTTAAGGTTTATTTTATTTTATTTTATTTTATTTTATGTTTAGGTTAATGTTTAAGTTTATTTTTAGTACATTTAATTATATTTAGTTTAGGTTTATGTTTATTTTATTTAGGTTTTCTATTTTTAGGTTTATTTTATTTTTTTAGTTTAGTTTATGTTTTTCTTTGTTTTAGTTTTTATTTTATTTTATTTTATTTTATGTTTAGGTTTAGGTTTAGGTTTAGGTTTATGTTTAGGTTTTAGTCTTTATTTTTTCATTTATTTCTTATATTTAGGTATAGAATTTTTTTATTTATTTTATGTTTAGGTTTTATTTAGTTTTGGTTTAGGTTTAGGTTTTTAGGTTTTTAGGGTTTAAGGTTTAGCGTTTATGATTTAGGGTTTGGGGTTTAGGGTTGAAAGTTTAAGGTTGTAGGTTTTAGGGTTTAGGGTTTAGGGTTATAATTTAGGGTTTAGGGTTTAGGATTTAGGGTTTAGGGTATAGGGTTTAGGGTTTAGGGTTTAGTGTTTAGGGTTTAGGATTTAGGGTTTGGGGTTTAAGGTTTAAGGTTTAAGGTTGTAGGTTTTAGGGTTTAGGGTTTAGGGTTTATGATTTAGGGTTTAGGGTTTTAGGGTTGAGGTTTTAGGTGTTTAGGGTTGTAGGTTTAGTGTTTAAGGTTAATTTTTGGGTTTTGTGTTTAGTCTTTATGGTTTATGGTTTAGGTTTTATGGTTTCTAGGGTTTAGGGTTTAGGGATTTGGGTTTTTTTTTTTTTTTTTTGGGAACCCCATGTAGGGGAATTTTATTACCACAAAAAGAGGGTTACAAGGTCCTTAAAGGGATAAACTCAAAACTATTTCAAAGACTACAATCACTAGGAGTAAATCTATCTAAGTACAAGCAAAAGCAAAAGAAAATAATAAAGCAACCAAAAGATACAAATTGATTAACAGGTAAGCCAGTGGAAGATTAGGGCCAATGCTCAGGATGGAGAATGCATTTCACTCTGAGCACCTACAAGAGGACAAGAGAATCACTGCAAGAATGTAAAAAAAGTTAGAGCAGTTAAGGAAATACATACAAAATGATAACTGAAAACTGCATAATCTGAGAATGATAGTAAAGAGTTGTGATAGAGAAGGCTCAGGCTCAATCACACCAAGTTGGGGCAGATGCAAATATGAGCATCCAGACATCGTGAAGGGTTACATCACAAGAGCTATTAAACCAAAATGGGTGAACATCCACGACCTCATAGCCAACAAACTGTATTGGATCCTTTTGATAAAATTGTGATATCCTTAGCACCCAATTTTAATCCAATACAAGGTAGATAGAATCGAAAGTCGAATGAGAAAGAGGTTCCCATCCAGAAATAAGACCGATATAAGACACCATGTCAAGAATGCCCCATGCAAGAAGTACATCAGATACAGCATTAGGCAGTAAGCTCATTATAAGACAACCCATTCAAATACAACATGATAGGGTAGGAATATGAATTAGTTAAGAGCATCTTAATAGTGGTCTGCATAAGTCTAACAATGGTAGTGTAAAGATAAGAGAGGCAAGAGTTAAAATGGTTTTCAGACCAACTACAAAGCCCATAAGCAGCAAACAACAGATAATCAACACCACATTGCCAGCCAAGGGAATTAAGTAATCTCTCGCCATCAGAGTAGACATTGCCATCGTTAATAACCAAGTAGAAAGGGCATAAAAATAGGTATGGGAGGCGACAAAGACAATCCCAAAACCATCGAGCAGAATGTCGAGAAGCTGAACATAGGACCGAAATCCTGACCAAGATGGAGCCAACATAGGAGTCCTGAAGAACCAAAATAGCAAATATCCAAGACAAGAAAGAACCAGCTAGGGAACAAAAACCAGTAAGCTTTCCATACAGCCACCCGACCAGGATAAATATTGCAATAGATACAAATTTAATTGAACAAAGTTGGAGAGATCTGCTCGATGTTAACAGAATCAAGAGAGAAAAAATAGAAGCAGCCCAATTGATAACAGCAAAAAAAGGTAGAAAATCAAAAAATAGGGAACAGATAATAATCACAAAGTCCACCAGCTGGACAAAGGGCCCTAAAGTCCAAAAGCCAACAAAGGTAGCAAAAGAGTTCAAAGGATAATAAAAAGAAAAAACCTTCCAGATAAAGCAGATCGGGGTAGCAGTAAAACCTACAACCACAATCGAACTACAACTCATTGCAGCAATCGAGAACCAAAAAATCGGGTAATCGGATCAACAAACAACCAAGAGAGCAAGAAGACAAAGAATATCCATAGTACCACCGTCGGCGAGAGGTGCATACATCGCACCAACCTAACAGGCGAGAGATAGAGACAACAATAGTTAATGTAGATCACAACAATCAGTAGATGAACAACAAAATAAAATTATAAGGAGCAACCAGAATCACTAAAAAACCATCGAACATCAATGTCGAAATAAAACATAACAAGTCCTACAAACAACCGATGGAGCCAACATAGAGCCAAAAAGCCAAGACAAATATCCAAGACAAGGAACAACTAGCTAGAGAACAAAACCAAATAGCCATAAAGCCACCCATCCGATAAACATTGCAATAGAAATAGGTTTAACTGAAAAGATGGAGAAAATAGTAGCGATAAAGTAAACCAAAGCATTAAGGTGATATGCATATAATAAACCATTATGGGATCAAAAAAACCAACAAGCAATCAACAACTACAATAGAGTTGTCGAGCAAAACAAACCAAAACCAGACAAAGATGAAGAGTATTAATCCGCACCAACAACCAAGGCGTTAAAACCAACAAGGCCAAGAGTCCACCCAAAACATATGAAAAGATCCAAATAATCGATGGACAATCACCTGTTTGCTCACAAGAATAACCAAGTGGGAAAGATAAGTGGAAAAAATAGCCAATTGATAAATCAGAGAATAAAAATATGGGAACATATATTAAGCACAAAGTCCACCACCGGTCAAAGGCCCTAAAGACCAAAAGCCAACAATGTTAGCAAAAGGGTTCAAAGGATAATAAAAAGAAAAAACCTTCCAGATAAAGCAGATCAGGGTAGCAGGAAAACCTACATCCACAGAAAAGGCTAACAGAGAATCCATTAAGGGAATCCAAACCTGCAAAGAAATAATAAAATAGAATAGGAAATACCAAAATCTTGCTTGACAGGTTGGGAAAAAAAAGTTGGCAGCAAACAAGAAGACAATACCAAAATCACCACAAATAGATAGGCAACCAAAGAATAGCTTGGATATAAGACAACTGCACCATCCAACAACCAAGAAATAAAAAAAGCAATAAAAACCAACCATTCAAATTATACCGTGCATAAGTAAATTCCCAGATAGTTAATGAGATGGTCTGGCCAAGACTAGCTGAACCAGGAAATAAATAATAGCAGCAGGTGAAAATATCATCATCCCAATTGTTAGTAGCAAAACAATATATAAAGAGATGATCCAATGCAGGACACGTAATAGCGAGATCCAACATATAGTTTAAAATAAGATTAGCTCGTAATAGTCAATCCAAGAATCCCACATAGCTTAAAAGAACACTACCATGATTCAAAACCATAGGTAAGCTGGCAAAAGTAAAGAAATATCCTCGTGAGAAATTGTACAAAGTGAAGATTAATAAATAATTCCAAACATAGATAAGCCATTAAAGAGCAAAGGAGCACAAAGAAAAGAAAAAACCCACAAAGATGAATATTGAAAATCGAAAATAATTCCAAATCAGATAGAAAGATTTTAACCGTGATGTTGCATCTATTATTGTTACAGATGTGAAGGTAAGAATTATGAAGAGAGGGAAAAATAGCAAGACCCCTCTCTTCATGCAAAAAAAATAAAATAAAAGATAACCCCAAATAAAAGGAAGCGCCAAAGTCGGAGATAAAAGAGAATATCGCAGCCAGATCTAATGGGGAGATAAGGATTTCAAAGTCCAAAATACCACCTAAAATCCAACAACCTAATAGTAAATCTTCAAAATAAATATTGTAACCAACATAATGAACACTAATATAATGCATAGAAATACATAGGTAACTAAGATGCTCCAAGAATATCTTTGAAAAATATTAAGTAATAACAAGAGCTAAACCCATCATGATAAATATCTCCTCCAATGATTGTTATATAAACCAATAGTAGTTGACACGTAGCTCAACAAAATTCTAATGCGATATTAGTATGCACATAGCACAAAGTCTGTAAATGCTAAAAGCAGCCCACGTAAATCAAAATAGCAAATAATATCCGTGAAACATCCACAAAAGACCCAAAAGGAACAAAACCATAAAGTAAAGAGGCATACAAGAAAGGATGAATGGACAAGAAGAGCAAAAAGGTAGATTAAGTTTTGAGATAAGGAAACCCGAGTTGTCCAAGTTAACCAAATGCAAGTGTTTGGGTAAGGTGAGTTGATTAAAGAAGATGATACCATCGATCTAGCACCCGACAGCAAGGTAGTCAAGAGCATTTCCTTCATGCCAAACATGAGTGATGTTAAAATTTAATTGGGAAAGAAGAGCTCTAGTTTGTTTGAGGAGGTAGTACAATTCAGTGCTGCTCATCTTAGAGGAGGTCAAAAGATCAATTAGCAGAACAGGATCCACCTCAATCCAAATATTGAGCCAGCCATTTTGGAAGCAAATCTTAAGAGCTTTGAAGACTGCCATAAGCTGTAAAATGGGACAAGCAGAAGTATAAGCAAAAGCACATAGTACTATACCCTTAGAGTTCCTAAAAAATGCCACCACAGCAGAGCCATTATGAAGAAGAGCCATCGGTATTGATTTTAATAATATGGTCAAGAGGTTTTCCAATAGACAATCTTGTCATTTGGTAAGGTTGATCGGCAGGTTAATGCCCATTTATTGGACAAATTTGACCTTTGAATTGCTGTAATGAATGAGATTGGCTTTAAACAAGTCACAAATTTTGTTTTAGTTCTAGCAATAATCCTCACATGGTTCATAGGGATCCCACGGTGTTTTGCATCATTTGGTCCATCCATATGAACGGATAAGAGTGATAGCAATGATAACTTTAATGTGACCTTTAATAGTATTATCAAAATAGATTTCAAGAAGTTGATATAAAGTAAAGAGCCATTGAAATTGATGTTAAAAGATCATCATACCAAATCCAAAGTTTAGAAGCAATGACCCCATTAACAAAACATGATTAACATTCTCAATATGGAAACAACATTGACATTTAGAGGGTAAATGGAACCCTTTGACAAAGGAATCAACAGGGATAAAATTTTTTAGAATATGCCAAGTAAACGAGAATAAGAAGGGATATTGTTATTCCAAAGTTTGGAGAATACATAGGAGGAATCATGAGTATCTTTAATGTGGAGCCACACATTTTTAAGGTTGAAGTCACCATTATGAGAGAGCTTAAAGAGAATCTAGTCTTGATTGTGAGGAGTGATAGGAAGAGTAGTAACCATATTCAAGAAAGTAAAAGGGATAAAATCAGCAAGCTTACTATTGTTCCACTTATTATTATGCGAAGAGTTTACTAGTAGCGGCGATGGAATGGGTGGAGAGTAAGTCATCATGGATCCACATCCACTCAGTTATCTTGCCAAAAGAAAGAGAGTTGCGAGTTAATGCCCCAAAAATTAAGGATTACATCCCATTTGATAAAACAAAGTCTTTTCCACACAAGAGAGTCACCCGGCTTAAAGGGACAAATGAGGGGGTGCCTACCCAAGCAATATTTAGCAGTCATGAAATTAGCCCAAAGACTATGTTTACTCCTAAAATTCCACCAAAGTTTATAGGAAAAGGCATTGATAGCTTCTTTTATGGATTTACAACCACCTTCCTTCAAAGTGCCACAACTTTTAAACCAAGAGGTCCAGTGCATTTTTTAGAAGAGGTGTTGGAGAGAAAAATTTAGAGGCGCCTCAATTCTAAATGAATTAATATGGTTTGGATGAGATATAAAGGCATGGAATTAGAGTGCTCTTAATCAAGGTTAGCCTACCACCAAAGAGAGTAAATGAAATTCCCAAGATTTTATTAGAAATTTTGAATAAGGTCATCAAAAGATGAGATCTTTTACGGCCTTTAAAAGCGGAAGAGATAAGTTGATTTGATTAAAATTAGTAATTCTGGAGATTTGATTTAGTCTATTGATGGGAATCTTAGCGAGGGAATAAAATAGCATTTTCTTTCATTAAGGAAGAGACCACTAACTTTGCCAAAATCATTTAAGAGATTCTTAATAGTTTTAACATGTTGAAGAGAGGCATTAGAAGATTATAAAATCATCAAAAGCTAAGATGAAAGCAGGAAACCACCATGAGTTTTAAAAACATAGGTTTTTTAATGAAAAGATCATTGAGGCTCTTCAAAAGATATTCAATGATAAAAGAAGGAGAAAGAGGGTCACCTTGATGCAAACCATGGCTCAGTAAAGAAACCAAGGGACTCACCATTTAAGATAAGAGAAAACTAGGCGTTAGTGATACAACTTTTATAATGGATAAAATTATCAGAGAAACAAATGTAAGATTTGAAAGAAAATCCCACGAGAGGTTGTCAAAGGCTTTAGAGATGTCCAGTTTGAAAAGCATATTACCTCCTGGAAGAAATCAATGTCATGAACTCTTGGCGAGAAGAATATTATCGATATGGCTCTATTTTTATGAAACTAGTTTGGTTAGGGAGATGATTTTATGGCAGGGGGTAATCCTATTATTAATTAATTTAGCAATGAGTTTTGGAAAAGGTACAAAGACTAATAGGTCTAAAATTGCCCCAAGATTGAGATTGATGGTTTTGGGAATAAGGACAATAGAAGTACTTGAAAAATATAGGAATAGAGCGCCATCAAAAAAATCAATAACATTAACAAGATCGATTTAATAATAAAATGCTGAAAAAGAATGAGTAAAACCATCGGGGCACAGCGAGAATGTTCATGCTGAGAGTACTACTAATCTTTGCTTGAGGATGCATAGTGAGCAAATGGTTATCCTCATTGCTAATCAAAGAAGGGATTAAGGTGTGTTGGAGGCGTGTCTAAGAAGGATTTGAATTTAATAAATTTTGAAAGTGATGTATGACAGATTCCTTCATTATCGATTATCATCATTAGAGTTCTTAATTTTCTTAATCGAGTTTAAAGCTTTTTATTTTATTAGCATGGAAATACCTAGTGTTTATCGATATGTTTGCTAGTAACTTTTGGCAATAGGTTTCCTCCATATTTTGGTAATTAATCAAACTATCTTTGGCAACTCAACTCATCAAGCTTAGGGGATTAAGGCGACCTCTTCAAGAGAACAAACCACTTGTTCCATAGCTTTAAGATTGGTAAAGATTTTTAAAAATATGCTTGTTCCACCAATTGAGGTTTTGTTTAAGCCTCTTGAGCTTAAGCCAAAGCCAAAGCATGCCTTTAATGAATTATGGGTGAGCAGCCATCCAATTAGTGAAAACAACATTAGTGAAGTCACCATGTTGGGTCCACATATTTTGGAATCTAAAAGGTGAGGAGTAGAAGGGTTAGAGTTTTGATAGAGATCAAAAGAGGCATGATGACAATGTTCAAATGCAACAGTAAGAGGCCATTGATTGATCCAAAGAGAATTAAAGAGGGTTCTGTCAAGATGCTGCCAAAGTCTAGAGTTTTGCCACGTGTAATGTGACCGAAAACCAATGTCAATCATGCAATCAGGATCATATTAGAGAAGTCTTCCATGGAATGGAGGTTAGAGAACATCCTCCCCTCCTTTGAAGAAGCAATGATAGTGTTGAAATCACCCCAACCAACCGGAAGGTTAGCGAGGAGGCAAAGGTTCTTAAGTGATTCGATGTTCCTACTCTATTACAAGAAGCATAGATAAAGGAACCAAAGGCGAAAACTCACCTAAAGAGATTTTGACATTAACCAATTGTTTGAGATCATCAATGATGGAAATGGTGATGGAATTATTCCAAAAAACACCATATTTTATTATTAAGGTTGAAAGGAAATTTTGAAATCCAATAGATCTAGCAACATGGGCAATCTTGGAAGAGTGAATGAAAGGCTCAATAATAAAAGTAATTTGATGTTATGAGTGCGAGAGGCTCTAACATGGTTAAGTGAGGAGAGTCCCACAACCCTGAATATTCTAGATAAGAAAATTAATCATAAGGAAACCAGAAGAAAAAAGGAAAAAGGAAATGAAAAAAGAAGAGAGGAGGACAAAATTATTTATGAGGTGTTAGGGAAGAACGTGTGATTCTAGTGAAGTTATTATTAGTTATTTTGGCTTTGGAAGATTTTTTTTCTAAAAACTATTTGGAAGGGTCTATCAGTATCTAAAGTATCTCCATCAGAGAGGGATTGGTTTAGGGTATCCAGAATAGGGGCAATATCAGACAATGTTTTATTAGTGGTGATTTATCCTTCTTCAATATCAGAGTGAGAATGGGAAATGGGAATAGCTTGAGTATCACTTTGTAGTGAAGTAGAAGGAGAGGTTCTTGCACCATTCAAAGTACAAATATCATTCTCAATACCACGATGCATAATCTGATTTTGATCTGACACCAAAGGATTAACATTATTTTGATCCAATAAAAGATCCCCATTCAAATTGTCATTAAGATTTAAGTGAAGCAAAGGATTGTCAGCCAAATTATTACAAGCGAGTAGTGCTAGGTAAATGCTTATTAGTTTCTTCACGCACCTCAATAGTAGTATTTTTGCCAAGCTCAGAGTGTATTTCATTGGACACCTCAGTGGGTAATAAAGGGGTAGATGTAGTGGGATGAGTTCCCTTATGAGAAGCTTTAGGAACATAAACTAACTTATTGGTTTTCCCAGTTCCAAGAGAGGCATTAGGATCCTGTGGTATGTTCTTTTTGAGGTTAGGATGTAATACAAAGCATTCAGAATGGTCATGGCCATGGATCTTACAATGAGTGTAAAAGATGAGGAAATTTTCAAATTCAACTTTCTGATTATATCTGAATTTTTTCGAACCAATCCAAACTTCTTTAGGGTATTTTTTTGTAATGTCAATCTCAACCAAGATATGTGCAACAGATGGAGAGATCTAGCGGCGGGTTTGATCAATTTGAAGGGTCTACCAAATAGAGCCCCAACCGCAAACAAAACTTGGTAACATAGTGAATTCTCATGTTAAGGAAAAGAGGAGGAACAATAGGGGATTCCTCTTTGACATAAAAAAGGGGTGACCATTTCAAGAGCCGCATTTGACAATTATACACAAAATAGGAGCGACGAGCAAAGACCCGAGAATAATCTAAATCAATGGATAATTGAATAAGGATATGACGAGGATCAATCAGCCCAATATTGAAGACTCCCGAAAGCTTTAAACTATGGAAGAAAGAGTGGATACTATCTAGAGTAGGGCACCGTAGAGAAAATTTACCAACCAAAGCGAACTCAAAAAGCTTAGCTAACATCTCCACATCCTGGTCAGAGCACATGACTGCCGGCATTCCATAGAATGTCATGGAAACTAAGTTAATCGAGGCATTAGAGCTAGGGATCTTACTAGAAAGAGCATCCTTAAAGGACTTGATAGCAGGCGCATTACCGGATGGATTCAGATCGAGAATACCTTTAGGATCAGAGAGCAAAGTCGGCGCATCCAGGAGGGATGAGCGCGGTTTCGCAAAGAGTGAAGTCTCCACCATTGAATGATCCGGGAGTGACATAAGCAGCGAGCCGAGCGATAATGCGCAACCAAGCAAAAAATCAATAATCACGATCAGAGTAGCCTGAAATGCAGCCAAAACTTTAGGAAGAAGCACGGGAACACAAAATCACCGGGGAATCGCCAGAGACAGAGCGCAGCCGAGCGGTTTAGGGATTAGGGTTTAGGGATTAGGGTTTAGGGTTTAGGGTTTAAGGTTTTAGGGTTTAGGGTTTATTTATTTTAGTTTTGTTTATTTTAGTTTAGGTTTATGTTGATTTTATTTTGTTTAGGATTTTTTTTTATTTTATTTATTTTTGGTTTTTATTTAATTTATGTTTAAGGTTTGGGGTTTTGGGTTTTGGGTTTTGGGATTTCAATTTAGGGTTTGGGGTTTAGGGTTTAGGGTTTAAGTTTTATTTATTTTAGTTTAGTTTTTTTGGTGAGGTTTATGTTTATTTTAGGTTTATATTTTTTTTAGTTTAGGGTTTATTTTTTATTTTTCATTTTGAAGTTTATTTTTTGGTTTTAGTTTTTATTTAGTTTTTATTTAATTTAATTTTAGTTTTATTTTATATTTATTTTACCTTTATTTTTTATTTTTAAGTTTATTTTATTTTTTAGTTTCGTTTAGGTCTTTATTTATTTTATTTTATTTTAGTTTTTACTTTTTTATTTTAATGTTTAAGTTTAGGTTTAAGTCTAAGTTTTAGTTTAGGTTTTTATTTAATTTTATTTAGGTTTAAGTTTTTTTATTTATTTATTTTTCTTAGGTTTTATTTTATTTAGGTATAGGTTTTTAGGTTTTTATGGTTTAGGGTTTAGGGTTTAGAGTTTAAGGTTTAGTGTTTATGTTTTATTTATTTTAGTTTAGTTTATTTTAGTTTAGGTTTATGTTTATTTTATTTTATTTATTTTAGGTTTAGTTTTTTTTAGAGTAGGGTTTAGGTATTATTTTTTATGTTTTTATTTTTATTTATTTTTTACTTTATTTTATTTTAGGTTTATTTTATTTTTATTTTACGTTTAATTTTTAATTTTATGTTTTTTCATTTTAGGTTTATTTTAGCTTAGTTTAGTTTAGGTTTTATTTATTTTATTTTAGTTTAGTTTTTATTTTTTATTTTGTTTAATTTTAAGTTTAGGTTTAGGTTTAGGTTTAGTTTAATTTTTATTTTATTTAGGTTTAGGTTTTATTTAATTTATTTTAATTTTAATTTAATTTAGGTTTTAGATTTTTTGGGTTTAGGGTTTGGAGAGGGTTAGGGTTTAGGGTAGGATTTAGGGTCCGTAATGGTTTAGTAGGGTTTAGGGTTTAAAAAGGGTGATTTGGTGGGTTAAGGAGGTGTAGGTTTAGGGTGGGGTATGATTAGGGGGGGTATGGTTTAGGTTTAGGGTTTAAGGACTTAGGGTTTGGAATTTAGTGGTAGGGTTTGGGGTTTATGGTTTAGGTTTAAGGCCTGGGTTTAGGGTAGGGTTTATGATGGGGGGTTGTGGTTGTGGGGAGGAGTGTTTAGGGTTGTAGAAGTGTCAGTTAATTTTTGGGTTTGTGTTTAGTAGATGGTCAGTTTATGGTTCTAGGGTTTAAAGTTTAGGATTAGGGTTTAGGTTTGGTTTAGGTTTTAGGGTTTAGGGTTTATTTATTTTAGTTTTATTTATTTTAGTTTAGGTTTATGTTGATTTTATTTTATTTAGGATTTTTTTATTTTATTTATTTATGGTTTTTATTTAATCTATGTTTAAGGTTTGGGGTTTTGGGTTTTGGGTTTTGGGATTTCAGTTTAGGGTTTGGAGTTTAGGGTTTAGGGTTTAGGTTTTATTTATTTTAGTTTAGTTTTTTTAGGAGAGGTTTATGTTTATTTTAGGTTTAAATTTTTTTTAGTTTGGGGTTTATTTTTTATTTTTTATTTTTAAGTTTATTTTTTGGTTTTAGTTTTTATTTAGTTTTTATTAAATTTAATTTTAGTTTTATTTTATATTTATTTTACCTTTAGTTTTTATTTTTAGGCTTATTTTATTTTTTTAGTTTCGTTTAGGTCTTTATTTCTTTTATTTTATTCTAGTTTTTACTTTTTTATTTTAATGTTTAAGTTTAGGTTTAAGTCTAGGTTTTAGTTTAGGTTTTTATTTAATTTTATTTAGGTTTATGTTTATTTATTTATTTATTTTTCTTAGGTTTTATTTTATTTAGGTTTAGGTTTTTAGGTTTTTAGGGTTTTGGGTTTAAGGTTTAGAGTTTAAGGTTTAGTGTTTAGGTTTTATTTATTTAAGTTTAGTTATTTTAGTTTAGGTTTATGTTTATTTTATTTTATTTATTTTAGGTTTAGTTTTTTTAGAGTAGGGTTTAGGTATTATTTTTTAGGTTTTTGTTTCTATTTATTTTTTACTTTATTTTATTTTAGGTTTATTTTATTTTTATTTTACATTTAATTTTTAATTTTATGTTTTTCATTTTTAGGTTTATTTTAGCTTTTAGTTTAGTTTAGGTTTTATTTATTTTATTTTAGTTTAGTTTTTTATTTTTATTTTGTTTAATTTTTAAGTTTAGGTTTAGGTTTAGGTTTTAGTTTAGATTTTTTATTTTATTTAGGTTTAGGTTTTTTTATTTAATTTATTTTTAATTTTGATTTAGAATTTAGTTTAGGAGTTTAAGGTTTAAGTTTGGAAGGTTTAGGTTTAGGTTTAAGGTTTAGGTTTAAGTTTAGGTTTAGGTTTAGGGTTTAGGTTTAGGTTAGGATTTAGGTTTAGGTTTAGGTTAATTTTAGGGTTTAGTGTTTAGTGTTTATGGTTTATGGTTTAGGTTTTTAGGTTTTTAGGGTTTAGGGTATAGGGCTTAGGGTTTTAGGTTTTAGGGTTTAGGGTTTAGGGTTTATTTATTTTAGTTTTGTTTATTTTAGTTTAGGTTTATGTTCATTTTATTTTGTTTATTTTAGGTTTAGGGTTTTTTTAAATTTACGGTTTAGGTTTTATTTATTATTTATTTTCAAGCATTATTTCTAGGTTTATTTTTTAGGTCTATGTTTTTTTTAGTTTTTCTCAATTTTATTTTAGGTTTATTTTATGTTCTATTTTTATTTTATTTAGGTTTTTCATTTTTATGTGTATTTTATTTTTTTAAGTTTAGTTTAGATTTTAATTTAATTTATTTTAGTTTAATTTTTATTTTTTATTTATTTTATTTTAGTTTAATTTTTATTTTTTATTTATTTTATTTTAGTTTAGTTTTTATTTTATATTTTATTTTATTTTTAGGTTTAGATTTAGGTTTAGGTTTATGTTTTTGTTTAGGTTTTTATTTTATTTTATTAATATTTTTATTTAGGTTTAGGTTTATTATTTTATTTATTTTTGGGTTTGATTTAATTTAAGTTTAACTTTTTAGGTTTTTAGGGTTTAGAGTTTAGGGTTTAGGGTTTTAGGGTTTAGGGTATGGAGTTTAGGCTTTAGGGTTTTGGTTTTATTTATTTTAGTTTATTTTATTTTAGGTTAGGTTTATGTTTATTTTTTTTTGTTTATTTTAAGTTTAGGCTATTTTTTAGTTTAGTGTTTAGGGTTTTTTTTAGGTTTTTTTTTTGGTTTAGCTTTTTATTTCATTTTTAATTAATTTAATTTTAGCTTTATTTTGTTTTTTTTTTATGTTTAGTTTTTATTTTATTTAGATTTTTTATATTAAGGTTAATTTTATTTTTGATTTTAGTTTATGTTTCTATATATTTTATTTTAGTTTAGTTTTCACTTATTATTTATATTATTTTAAGGTTTAGGTTTAAGTTTATTTTTAGGTTTTACTTTGGTTTTTTATTTTATTTAGGTTTTTTATTTTTAGGTATATTTTATTTTTTTTTAATTTAGCTTAAATTTTAGTTTAGTTTTTATTTTTATTTATTTAATTTTAGTTTAGGTTTTGTTTTTATATTATTTTATTTATAGGTTTAGGTTTAGGTTTTAGTTTAGGTTTTTATTTTATTTTATTATTGTTTTATTTAGGTTTAGTTCTTTTATTTTATTTATTTTTTATTTTTATTTAATTTTGGTTTAGGGTTTTTGGTTTAGGGCTTTTGGTTTTGGGTTTTGGGTTTAGGGTTTGGGGTTTAGGGTTTAGGGTTTAGGGTTTAGGTTTTATTTATTTTAGTTTAGTTTATTTTAAGTTAGGTTTATGTTTTTTTTATTTTGTTTATTTTAGGTTTAGGTTTCTTTTTTAGTTTAGGGTTACAGTTTTATTTTTTTATTTTTAAGTTTATTTTTTTGCTTTAGGTTTTTATTTAATTTAATTTTAGGTTTATTTTATTTTTATTTTATGTTTAGTTTTTATTTTATTTAGCTTTTTTATTTTTAAGTTTATTTAATTTTTTTTATTTTAGTTTAGGTTTTTATTTATATAATTTTAGTTTAGATTTCACTTTTTATTTTATTTTATTTTAAGGTTTAGGTTTAGGTTTAAGTTTAAGTTTTAGTTTAGGTTTTTATTTTATTTAGGTTTTTTATTTTTAGGTGTATTATATTTTTTTTAGTTTAGTTTAAATTTTAATTTAACTTATTTTAGTTTAATTTTTTTTATTTATTTTATTTTAGTTTTGTTTTAATTTATTTTATTTTTTTTATTTTTAGGTTTAGGTTTAGGTTTTAGTTTAGGTTTTTATTTTATTTTATTATTTTTATTATTTAGGTTTAGTTTTTTTATTTTATTTATTTTTAGTTTTTATTTAATTTAGGCATAGGGTTTTGGGTTTTTGGTTTTGGGTTTAGGGTTTGGGGTTTAGGGTATAGGGTTTAGGGTTTAGGTTTTATTTATTTTAGTTTAGTTTTTTTTAGCTGAGGTTTATATTTATTTTAGGTTTAGTTTTTTTTTAGTTTAGGGTTTATGTTTTATTTTTTATTTTTAAGTTTATTTTTTGGATTTAAGTTTTTATTTAGTTTTTATTTAATTTAATTTTTCATTTATTTTATATTTATTTTACGATTAGTTTTTATTTTATTTAGGTTCTTTATTTTTAGATTTATTTTACTTTTTAGTTTAGGTTAGGTCTTTATTTATTTTATTTTATTATAGGTTTTTATTTTAAGGTTTAGGTTTAGGTTTAAGTCTAGGTTTTACTTTAGGTTTTTATTTCAGTTTAGTTTATTTTAGTTTAGGTTTATGTTTATTTTATTTTGTTTATTTTAGGTTTAGGTATTTTTTTAGATTTGGGTTTAGGTAATATTTTTTAGGTTTAGGTTTTTATTTAGTTTTTATTTTATTTTATTTCAAGTTTATTTTATTTTTATTTTAAATTTAGTTTTTACTTTTATTTAGATTTTTCATTTAAAGGTTTATTTTATCTTTTAGTGTAGTTTAGGATTTTATTTCTTTTATTTTAGTTTAGTTTTTATATTTTATTTTGTTTTATTTTTAGGTTTAGGTTTAGGTTTAGGTTTTAGTTTAGTTTTTTATATTTTTTAGGTTTAGGTTTTATATTTATTTAATTTTTAATTTTGATTTAGTTTAGGTTTTTAGGGTTTAGGGTTTAGGGTTTGGAGTTTAGGGATAGGGTTTAGGGTTTAGGGTTTAGGGTTTAGGGTTTAGGGTTCTGGGTTTATTATTTCGGGTTTAGGGTTTAAGGTCTAGGGTTGTGTATTTTAAGGTTTAATGTTTAGGGTTTAAGGTCTAGGGTTCAAGGTTTTAAGGTTTAGGGTTTATGGTTTAGGGTTTAGGGTTTAAGGTTTAAGGTTTACGATTTTGGGTTTAGGGTTTAGGATTCTAGGTTTAGGGTTTAGGGTTTAGAGTTTAAGTTTAATTTTATAGTTTAGGTGGGTTTAGGTTAGGGTTTATTATTTAATGTATAGAGATTAGGGTTTTAGGATTTAGGGATTTAGGGTTCAGGGTTTAGTGATAGGGTTTAGGGTTTAGGGTCTAAGGTTTAGTGTTTAGGCTTTAGGGTTTAGGGTCTTTAGGGTTTTGGATTAGTTTTCGGGTTTAGGGTTTAGGGTTTAGGGTTTAGGATTTAGTGCTAAAGGTTTGGGGTTTAGGGTTTAAGGTTTTTTGTTAAGAAAAAATTAAGTAAACTTGTACATTTAGGTTTATTTAGTATATTTAGTTTATTTTATAATTCTATTTAGGTTTATTTTTTATTTTTATTTAGTTTCATTTATTTTTTTATATTTATTTATTTTTGTTTAGGATTTTTATTTCAGTTTATTTATTAGGTTTATTTGAGGTTTATGTTTATTTTTTAGTTTATTTTTATTTTTATTTTATTTTTTAGGTTTATGTTTTATTATTATTTTTAGATTTTATTTTTAGGTTTATTTTTTAGGTTTAAGTTTTTATTTTATTTTATTTTAGGTTTATTTTATTTTTATTTTACTTTTCATTTTTAATTTTTTAGGTTTTTATTTTTAGGTTTATTTTATTTTTTAGTTTAGTTTAGGTTTTTATTTATTTTATTTTAGTTTAGATTTTATTTTTTATTTTATTTTATTTTTATGTTTAGGTTGTGGTTTAGGTATAGGTTAAGGTTTTCTTTAGGTTTTATTTTATTTATGTTTTGGTTTTATTTATTTTTTATTTTAGGTTTAATTTAGATTAGGTTTTTAGGGTTTAGGGTTTATGGTTTCATGTTTAGGGTTTAGGGTATGGGTTTAGGGTTTAGGGTTTAGGGTTTAGGGTTAAGGGTTTGCGTTAGGTTTTAGGGTTTAGGGTTTACGGTTTAGGTTTTATGGTTTAGGGTGTAGGGTTAGTTTAGGGTTTGGGTTTGTGGTTTATGATTTAGTGATTAATTTTGGCATTTATGGTTTTTTTAAAGTAAAATTAAGGAAACTGGTACATTAGGTTTATTTAGTTTTTTTTATATTTATTTAGGTTTTTTTATTTAGTTTATTTATTTTATTTTTATTTATTTTATTTTAGGATTTTTATTTTAGTTTATTTTTTAGGTTTAGGTTTAGATTTATGTTTATTTTTTAGTTTAGTTTTATTTTTATTTTATTTTTTAGGTTTAAGTTTTATTTTCTATTTTTTTGTTTAAGTTTAGGTTTTAATTTTATTTTTTTAGGTTTAGGTTTAGGTTTTAGGTTTTATTTTTTAGTTTAGGTTTAGGTATATTTTTAGTTTATTTTATTTTATTTAGTTTAGGTTTAGGTTTAGGTTTACTTTATTTTTGGTTTAAGTTTAGGTTTTATTTATTTTAGTTTTGGTTTATGTTAATGTTTATTTTTACTTTTGGTTTAAGGTTTTTTTTTTAATTTAGGGTTTAGATTTTTATTTTTTATATAGGGTTTTTTTTTAAATTAAGTAAACCGGTATGTTTTCGTTTATTTAGTTTTATTTATGTTTTTATTTAGTTTTATTTTTTATTTTTATTTATTTTAGTTAAGTATTTTTATTTTAGTTTATTATTTAGGTTTAGGTTTACATTTATGTTTATTTTTTAGCTTAGTTTTATTTTTATTTTATTTTTTAAGTTTAGGTTTTATTTTTTATTTTTAGGTTTTATTTTTAGGTTTATTTTTTTAGTTTAGGTTTTTATTTTGTTTTTATTTTATTATATCTAAAGTTTATGTTATTTTTATTTCGTATTTAGTTTTTATTTTATTTAGGTTTTTTATTTTTAGGTTTTTTGATTTTTTAATTTAGTTGAGGATTTTGTTTATTTTATTTTTTTAGTTTTTATTTTTTATTTTATTTTACTCCTAGGTTTAGTTTTGGTTTTAGTTTAGGTTTTATTTAGGTTTAGGTATTTTTATTTATTTTATTTTTATGTTTCATTTAGTTTAGGGTTTTAGGGTTTTTGGTTTTGGGTATATGGTTTAAGGTTTAGGGTTTAGGGTTTGGGGTTTAGAGTTTAGGGTCTAGGGTTATATATTTTATGGTTTAGGGTTTAGTGTTAGAGGTTTAGGGTTCATGGTTTTCAGGTTTAAGCTTTAAAGTTTGGGGTTCAGGGTTTATGGTTTATGGTTTTAAGTTTAAAGTATAGGGTTAGTTTTATCATTTAGGGTTTAGGGTTAGAGTTTAAGTTTTAGTGTTTAGGGTTTTGGATTTAGGGTGGTTTTAGGGTTTAGGTTTTAGGGTTTATTGTTTAGTGTTCAGGTTTTAGGGTTTAGGGTTTTTGGGGTTTAGGGTTTTAGTTTAGCTTAGGGTTTAGGGTTTAGGGTTTAGACTTTAGGCTTTAGGGTTTAGGGTTTAAGGTTTAAGGTTTAGGGTTTTAGACTTTAAGTTTTAGGGTTTAGCGTTTAGGGTTTAGGATTTAGTGTTTAGGGTTTGGGGTTTAGAGTTTAGTATTTTTTTAATTAAGTTAACTGGTAGGTTTAGGTTAATTTAGTTTATTTTATATTTTTATTTAGTTTAGTTTAATATAGTTTAATATTTTTTTTAGTTTATTTTTAGGTTTAAGTTTAGGTTTATTATTTTTTTTCAGTTTAGTTTCATTTTTACTTTATTTTGTAGGTTTAGGTTTTATTTTTTAATTTTTGGTTTAAGTTTAGGTTTTTATTTTACTTTTCTTTGTTTAGGTTTTAGGTTTTTATTTTAGGTTTTGATTTTTAGTTTAGGTTTAGGTTTATTTTTAATTTATTTTAATTTATTTAGTTTAGATGTAGGTTCAGGTTTAGTTTATTTTAGGATTCTATTTAGGTTTTATTTTTTTTAGTTTAGTTTATTTTAGGTTAGGTTTATGTTTATTTTATTTTTATTTTTGGTTTAGGTTTTTTGTTAGTTTAGGGCTTAGATTTTACTTTTTATTTATTTTTAGATTTTAATTCTAGGTTTATTGTTTAGGTTGAAGTTTTTATTTCATTTTTATTCTATTTTATTTTAGGATTATTTTATTTTTATTTTACATTTAGGTTTAAATTTATTTAAGTTTTTAATTTTTAGGTTTTTTATTTTGTTAGTTTAGTTTATGTTTTTAATTATTTTCTTTATTTAAGTTTTTATTTTTTATTTTATTTTCTTTCTAGGTTTAGGTTTTAGTTTATGTTTTTATTTTATTTTATTATTTTATTTTATTCTTAGGTTTAAGTTTTGGTTTAGGTTTAAGTTTAGTTTAGGTTTTAGTTTAGGTTTTTATTTTATTTAGGTTTAGGTATTTTTATTTATTTTATTTTTAGGTTTGATTTAGTTTAGGTTTTTAGTGTTTTGGGTTTAGGGTTTAGGGTTTAGGGTATATGGTTTAGGAATTATGGTTTAGGGTTTGGTGTTTAGGGTTTAGAGTCTAGGGTTATATATTTTAGGGTTTAGAGTTTAGTGTTTAAGATTTAGGGTCCAGGGTTTTATGGTTTAATTTTTAAAGCTTAAAGTTCATGGTTTAGGGTTTATAGTTGTAAGGTTACGGTTTAGGGTTAGTTTTTTGATTTAGGGTTTAGGGTTAGAGTTTAGGGTTTGGTGTTTTGGGTTTAGGGTTTAGTTTTGGTTTAGGTTTTAGGTTAGGGATTAGGGTTTAGGGTTTAAGTTTAGTGTTACAGACTTAGGTTTAGGTTTTAGGTTTAGGTTTTAGTTAGCCAGGTTTAGGGTTTAGGGTTTAGGGTTTAGGCTTTACGGTTTAGGGTTTAAGGTTTAAGGCTTAGGGTTTTAGGCATTAGGTTTTAGGGTTTAGGGTTTAGGGTTTAGGATTTAGTGTTTAGGGTTTGGGGTTTAGAGTTTAGTATTTTTTTTTTTAAGTAAACTGGTAGGTTTAGGTTTATTTAGTTTATTTTATATTTTTATTTAGGTTTATTATTATTTTTATTTAGTTTAGTTTATTTGAGTTTAAGATTTTTATTTTAGTTTATTTTAGGTTTAGGTTTAGCTTTATGTTTATTTTTTAGTTTAGTTTTTTTTTACTTTATTTTTTAGGTTTAGGTTTTATTTTACTCTTTTAGGTTTAGGATTTAAGCTTTTATTTTTGATTTTATTTTTTAGTTTAGGTTTTGGATTTATTTTTTTGGTTTATGGTTATTTTATTTTTAATTTTGGTTTAGGTTTTTTTTTCTAGTTTAGGGCTTAGATTGTACTTTTTATTTATTTTTAGGTTTATTATTTAGGTTTAAGTTTTTATTTAATTTTTATTCTATTTTATTCTAGGATTATTTTATTTGTATTTTACATTTAGGTTCAATTTTATTTAAGTTTTTTTATTTTTATGTTTTTTATTTTCTTAGTTTAGTTTATGTTTTTATTTATTTTCTTTTATTTATGTTTTTATTTTTTATTTTATTTTCTTTCTAGGTTTACATTTTAGTTTATGTTTTTATTTTATTCTATTATTTTATTTTATCTTGGTTTAGGTTTTTTAATGTTTTATTTAGTTTAGGTTTAGGTTTTTAGCTTTTTAGGGTTTGTGGTTAGTTTAGGGTTTAGGGTTAGGGTTTGGGGTTTCGGGTTTAGGGTTTAGGGTTTAAGTTTTAGGGTTCAAGGTTTAGGGTTTAGGGTTTTAGGGTTTAGGGTTTAGGGTTTAGAGTTTTTTGGGTTTAGGATTTAGGTTTTGGGTTTATGGTTCAAGTTTTTAATTACTGTTTAAGGTTTTTGGTTTTTTTTAACAGAGAATAAATTAAAATTCAACATTTCTTGTTTTCGATTTCATCAACCAAGTAACACACCGAGTTTTCTAAGACAAAAGTGAATATAAAGATAAAGAATGAGCACACATAGAGCAAATCAAAAACCCTGGATAGCTAGAACTGTCTCCACTATAAGGACAAAGTTCCCAAGTAACACACCGACTTTTATGGTTTATGTTTATTTTTTAATGTATTTAGTTACTTTAGGCTTAGGTTTAGGGTTTGGGGTTTAGGTTTAGGGTTTGAGGTTTAGGGTTATGGTTTAGGGTTTAGGGTTTATGGTTTAGAATTTAGGGTTTAGGGTTTTTTAGGGTTTAGGGTTTAGAGTTTTTTAGGGTTTAGGGTATATGATTTTTTTTTAAATTAAGTAAACCAGTTGGTTTAGTTTATTTAGTTTATTCTTTATTTATTTTAGTTTATCATATTTTTTATTTTTATTTAAGTTTATTTTTTATTTTTACTTAGTTTAGTTTATTTATTTTAGTTTAGGTTTTTTATTTTAGTTTATTTTTTAGGTTTAGGTTTAGGTTTAAGTTTAGGTATTTTTTTTGTTGAGTTTTATTTTTATTTCATTTTTATTTGTAGATTTTATTTTTTACTTTTAAGTTTAGGTTTAGGGTTTTATTTTATTTTTCTAGGTTTAGGTTTGAGGTTTATTATTAGGTTTTATTATTTAGTTTAGTTGTAGGTTTATTTTTAGTTTATTTTATTTTATTTAATTTAGCTTTAGGTCTAGGTTTAGTTTATTTTAGTTTAGGTTTAGGTTTATTTTATTATGTTTATCTTTTTTTTTTTTATTTTAGGTTTGGGTTTTTTTTTAGTTTAGGGTTTAATGTTTTGTTTTTGGTTTTAAAGTTTTTTAGGCTTTAGCGTTTACGGTTTGGGGTTTGGGTTGTAAGTTTAGGATTTATGGTATAGGGTTAGCTTTAGGGTTTAGTGCTTAGGATTTATGGTTTAGGATTTAGGGTTTAGGATTTTTTTAAAATTAAGTAAACCAACAGGGTTAGGTTTAGTTTCTTTTTTTTTTAATTATTTTTGTTTAAATTAATTTTTATTTATATTTAAGTTTATTTTTTTATTATATTTAGTTTATTTTATTTATTTTAAGTTTCTTCATTTTAGTTTAGGTTTTTTATATTAGTTTAACTTTTTGGTTTAGGTTTAGGTTTATTATTATTTTTTAGTTTAGTTTAAGTTTTTATTTATTTTATTTTAGTTTAGTTTTTATTTTTTGGTTTAGATATAGGTTTTAGTTTAGGTTTTTATTTTATTTAATTTTTAATTTTATTTTGGTTTAGGTTTATTTATTTATTTTATTTTTATGTTTTATTTAGTTTAGGTTTTTAGGGTTTAGGGTTGAATGTAACTCCTAAGATGTCCTTCAAGTAGCATGCCTCAACTTTAATAGCGGTCAGCTGAGCTAAGCATATCTCTAGATCAAGTAAGGCCTTGATTCGAGATTCCCTCATCTTTTTGGATAAGACAAGGGTGTCGTATATGCTTAACTTAGCTAGAAACTTTCTAAGGTGAGCTAGAACATTGTAATCAACTCTGGCTTGCTCCTCCATAAGAATATTTATGGGTGGAGCATCCTATGGAGGGGCTATCTGTGCACTTGAACCAACGACTTAGTTACCCTTATCCTAAGGTGCTACCCAATGAGGTAGAACAATGTCACTGCGTAAGTTGACTATAGTGACTTCTTGGAATGATGAGCTTGTGGAAAGTTCTACCTTCTCATCAAGCATACCTACAAACTAAAAAATAAACCTAAAAATAAAACCTAAAAAGAAATAAAAAATAAAACCTAAACCCTCAACTAAAAAAAAACTTAAACCTAAAACAAAAAAAAAAAAAATATAAACCTAAAATAAAAAAAAAACTAAACTAAAATAAATAAAACCTAAACCTAAACTTAAAATAAACTAAACCTAAACCCTAAACTAAATAAAATAAAATAAACAAAAAATAAACCTAAACCTAAACATAAAAAAAAATGAAAATAAACTAAAATAAAATTAATAAAAACCTAAACTAAACAAAAAAAATATAAACCTAAGAATAAAAAACCTAAATAAAATAAAAACTAAATGTAAAATAAAATGAAAATAAAATAAAATAAAAACTAAACCTAAAAAATAAACTTAAAAATAAAACTTAAAAACAAATAAAAAATAAAACTCATACCCTAAACTAAAAATAAAAACTAAACCTAAAATAAAAATAAAATAAACAAAATAAAATAAACCTAGACCTAAACTAAAATAAACTAAACAAAAATAAATAAAACCTAAAATAAACTAAAACTAAACTCTAAACTAAATAAAATAAAGTAAACTAAAAATAAACCTAAACCTAAATTAAAAAATAAAACCTAAAATAAAAACCTAAAACCTAAACCTAAGAAACTAAAATAAAAACCTAAACCTTAAATAAAATAAAACTAAACTAAAAAATAAACTTAAACCTAAACTTAAACAAAAAAATAAACAAAAATAAAAATCCTAAAGTAAATAAACTAAACTAAATAAAAATAAAAATAAACCTAAACCAAAATAAAAAAAATGAACTAAAATAAAAAAATAAACTAAATAAACCTAAACCTAGTAGTTTACTTAATTTAAAAATAAATAAAAAAAACCATAACCCGAAAACTAACCCTAAACCCTAAACCTCGAACATACAACCCAAAACCCAAAGCCCAAATCCCAAAACCCTAAAAACTCTAAACCGTAAACCCTAAGCTAACCCTAAACCCTAAAAACCCTAAACCCTAAAGCCTAAACACGAAAACCTAAACACTAAACACTAAACCCTAACCCTAAACCCTAAACCCTAAAACCTTAAAACCTTAAATCCTAAAATCCTCAACCATAAACCCTAAAACCTAGAAACCTAAACCTAAACTAAATAAAAGCTAAAAATAAAATAAATAAAAAAACCTAAACCTAAATAAATTTAAAAAAGAAAATAATATAAAAACCTAAGCTAAAACCTAAACCGAAACCTAAAACTAAAATAAAATAAACTAAAATAAAATAAATAATAACCTAAATTAAACTAAAAAAAAGAAAACCTTAAAAATAAAAAACCTGAATAAAATAAAAATTGAACATAAAATAAAATTAAAATGAACCAAAAATAAAATAAAATAAAAACTAAATAAAAACCTAAGCTTAAAAATTGAACCTAAAAAATAACCTAAAAAAAAAAAAAAAAAAACTTAAACCATAAACTAAAATAAAACCTAAACCTAAACTAAAATAAACAAAAATAAATAAAACCTAAACCTAAACTAAATAATATAAAGTAAACTAAAAATGAACCTGAACCTAAACTAAAAACTAAAACCTAAAAATAAACCTAAATATATACAAAAACCTAAACATAAAAAAATAAAATAAAAACCTAAACCAAAAGTTAAAAATAAAAAGTAAAACCTAAATCTAAAAATAAAATAAAAATAAAACTTAACTAAAAAATAAACCTAAAGTTAAACATAAACCTAAAAAAAATAAACTAAAATAAATAAATCTAAAATAAATAAACTAAATAAAATAAAATAAAGTAAAATAAATAAAAATAAACTAAATTAACCAAAACCTATCAGTTTCCCTCATTTTTTTATAAAAAAAAACCTAAACCCTAAGCTATCCGTAAACCCTAAACCCTAAAAATTAACTAAAAAAATGTTAACCTACAGATTTACTTGATTTGAAAATAAGGCTAAAGAAAAACCTCAACCCTAAATCTAAAATTTAAACCCTAAACCTTAAACCCTAAAAATAAAAAAAATAAAAAAACCTAACAATAAACCCTAAACCATAAAACTAAGCCTAAACCCTAAACCCAAAATGTACAACCCTAAAACTTAAACCATAAACCCTAAAACCCTAAACAACAAACCTAAAACCCAAAACCTAAAACCCTTGACCCTAATTAATACACCATAAACCCTAAACCCTAAACTTTAAACTCTAAAAAACTTAAAACCTAAAGCCTAAACACAAAATCCTAAACCCTAAACTCTAAACCCTAACCCTAAACCCTAAACCCTAAACCCTAAACCTTAAACCCTAAAAACCTAAAAACCTAAACCTTAAAGATAAAATAAAAATAAAACTCAACTAAAAAATAAACCTAAACCTAAACCTAAAAATAAAAAATAAACTAAAATAAACTACCTAAACTAAAATAAATAGACCAAAAATAAATAAAGTAAACTAAACTAAAACCTAAACAAAAAATAATAGATAAACCTAAATAAAAATAAAATAAACTAAGTAAACTAAATAAATCTAAACCTACTAGTTTACTTATTTTAAAAACAAAACCCTTAAACCCTAAATCATAAACCTTAATCCCTAAACCCTAAACCTTAAAACTAACCCTAAACCCTAAACCTACAATGCTAAATCAACAACCCAAAACCCTAAACCCTAAATAGAAAACCCTAAACCCTTAAAAACCCTAAACCCTAAGTTAAAACTCAAACCCTAAAACTATAACCTAAACCCTAAACCCTAACCCTTAACACCTAAACCTAAAACCCTAACCCTAAACCTTAAACCCTAAACCTACAACCTTAAACCCTAAAACACTAAACCCCAAACCTAAAATCATAAACCCTAAACCCTAGACCCGAAACCATAAACCCTAACCTTTAAACCCAAAACCCTAAACCCTAAAAACCCTAAACCCTAATACATAAATATTAAATCATAAACCCTATACCCTAAACCCTAAACCCTAAAACTCTAAACCCTAAAACCCTAAACCCTAAACCCTAAACCATAAACCCTAAACCCTAAAAACCAAAAAACCTAAACCTCATAGAAAAAAAACTCTATAATTAAACCCAAAAAATAAATTAAGATAAAAAATCTAAACTGAAATAAATAAACTAATCTAAATAAAAATAAAAACTAAAATAAAATAAAATAAATAAAAAATAAACTAAGTAAGCTAAATAAACTTAAACCTACCAGTTTAATTAACTTCAAAAAAATCCTAAACCCTAAACCCTAAAACTAAATAAAAACTTAACCTAAAAAATAAACCTAAAATAAAGAAAAAAACCTAAACCCTAAATTCAAAAAAAGACCTAAACCTAAAATAAACAAAATAAAATAAATATGATCCTAAACATAAATAAACTAAACTAAAATAAATCAAACCTAAACCTAAACCTAAAATAAACCTAAACCTAAACCCTAAACTAAATAAAATAAAATAAACTAAAAGTAAACCTAAACCTAAACTAAAAAAAAATAAACCTAAAAATAAATCTAAAATAAAAACCTAAAATCAAAAACCTAAAATAATAAAATAAAAACCTATAGCTAAACCTAAAAATAAAAAATAAAACCTAAAGCCAAAAAATAAAATGAAAATAAAACTAAACTAAAAAAACAAACATAAACCTAAACCCAAACTTAAAAAATAAACTAAAATAAAAGAAACTAAACTAAAATAAAAAAACAAAAATAAAAAACCTAAACTAAAATAAATAAACTAAATTAAATAAAATTAAAAAATAAACCTAAATATAAATAAAAAAAATAAAATAAACTAAAATAAATAAAAAGTAAACTAAAGTAACCTAAATAATAATATAAATTAAAATAAACTAAAAAATCAAAATTAAGTAAAGTAAACTAAACTTGTTGGTTTGTAATTTAATTTCAACAAAAAAATCTTAAACCGGATCCTTAAATAATAAACTGAAACCCTAAACCTAAACAATAAACTACAAAACTAGCAGTAAACCTAAACCTGGCTCACTTAAACCTACAATACTAAACCCTAAAAAGCTCCTAAACTGAGCCACAAACCTAAACCCTAATCTAACCTAACCACTGACCACTAAACCCTAAACTCTAAACACTAATCCTAACCATAAACCCAACCTAACTCCACTCTAAACCCACTAAACCACTAAATACTAAACCCTAAAATTTAAATTACAAAGTTTTAAAACCCTAAACCCTAACTTAAACTCCTAAACCTAACTTAAACCCTAAGCTAACCCAAAACCCTAAAAACACTAAGCCCTAAAGCCTAAACATTAAACACTAAACCCTAAACCCTAAACCATAAACCCTAAATCTTAAATCTTAAAATCCTAAACCCTAAACCTGTAAACTATAAACTTTAAACACTAAACCTTAAACCCTAGAATCCTAAAAACTTAAACCTAAACTAATTAAAACCTAAATATAAAATTAAAATAACTAAACCTAAATAAAATAATGTAATAAAATAAAAGAAATACTTAAACTTAAACCAAAAAATAAAATAAAATAAAAATAAAAAATAAACTAAAATAAAATAAAGAAATTCCAAAACTAAACTAAAAATTAAATAAACCTAAGATTAAAAAACTTTCATAATATAAAAATAAACATAAAATAAAAATAAAATCAACTTAAAATAAAATAAAGTAAAAAATAAATAAAAACCTAAACTTAAAAATTAAACCTAAAAATAAATAAAAAATAAATCCTAAACACTAAATTAAAAAATAAAACTAAAACTTAAAATAAAAATAAAATAAACCTACACCTAAACTAAAATAAACTAAACTAAAATGAATAAAACCAAAACCTAAACCCTAAACTTAACCTAAACCTAAACCTAAACTACATAAAATAAAATAAACTAAAAATAAACTTAAACATTAATTAAAAAATAGAACCTCTAAATAAACCTAAAATAAAAACCTAAAACCTAAACCTAAAAAAAAATGTAAAATAAGATAAATAAAAATAAACCTACACAAACCTAAAATAAAATTAAAAAATAAAATCTGACTCAAAATAAATTTAAGCTAAACTACAAACCAAAGAAACAAACTAAAAGAAAAAGGATTAAATTAAATTAAATAAACCTAAAATAAATAAACTAAACTAAATAAAAATAAAATATAAACAAAAAAAGAAAATAAAATAAATAAAATAAACTAAAATAAACTAAGTAAACCTAAACCTATTGGTTCACTAAATTAAAAGAAACCTACCATAAATCATAAACCCTAGGCCCAGTCCTGACCCTAATCCTCTAAACCCTAGGCACGAAAGCATAAACCTTAAAAGCCATAAACCATACACTACCAAGCCTACCCTAAACCCAAACCTAAAGAAGACTAAGGTAAACCCTAGCAGCTAAACCACAAGCTAAACCCCGGACCCTGAGCTGCACAAGTGACTATGTGATTAAAAAATAAATCTGACCACTCACAATAAACTAACAAACCTAAACTAAACCACTGATGGAATGGGGAACCTTGATGGCAGGGAACATCAGCGTGCAGGCTCAATCTAGATCTAGCGAAGGAGGCAAAGGTGGAGGCGGCGTTTATCACAGTGGTAGTGGGGGAACTGGAACTGCTGGTGGATATGGAGGTGGTGGTCAAAGTAGTGGTGGTTATGGAGGCAGGAGGAGTGACGGAGTTTACAGCCATAGTGGTGGCGGAGGGAGAGATTGAGGATATGATGGTGGATCCTGTTACTCAAGTGGTCGAGGTGGTTCTGATGGAAACTAGTTTTTTTGAAGAACGAACAATCTGATATGCTGCTTATGGAACTGTTCCTTTACAGTAAAGATGGTTCTAATTATCTAGGGTCTTTGATTTGCTCTATGCGTGCTCATTTTTGATTTATGTCATCGCTTATGTCTTAGAAAACTTGTTGTGTTACTTAGTTGATGAAATTAAAAAAAAAGAAATGTTGAATATGTATTTGTTCTGTGTTAAAAAAAAAGCCAAAACCCTAAACCCTAAACTAAACCTAAACCTAAACTCTACACCCTAAACCCTAAACCCTAAAAACCCCAAACCATAAACCCTAAATCGTAAAACACTAAACCTAAAAACCTAAATCGTAAACCTTAAACTCACAGACCCACGAACTTAAGCCCTCTCCCCAGCTAACTAACTAAATCCTAAACTAATTAAAAAAGCTAAACCTAAATAAAATCTAAAATACAATAAATAAAAAACATAAACCAAAATAAAATAAAATAATGAAATAAAATCAAAACCTAAACTAAAACCTAAACCTAAACTTAAACCTAAAAAGAAACTAAAATAAAAAATAAAAACTAAATTAAAATAAAATAAATAAAAACATAAACTAAACTAGAAAAATAAAAACCTAAATAAAATAAAAACTAAACCTGAAATAAAAATAAAATAAAATAAAAACTAAATAAAAACCTAAACCTAAAAAAATTATAAATAAATCCTAAACCCTAAACCTAAACCCTAAATAAAATAAAATAAACTAAAAATAAACTTAAACAGAGATAAAAGAAAACCTAAAATTAAACCTAAAATAAAAACTAAAAAACTAAACCAAAAAAAATAAAATAAAAACTTAAACTTAAAGATAAAAATAAAAAATAAAACCTAAACCTAAAATGATAAAATAAAACCTAAACTTAAAAAAATAAAATAAAATAAAACTCAACTAAAAAATAAACTTAAACCTAAACCTAAAAAATAAACTAAAATAAAAACTTAAACTAAAAAAAATAAAAAGAAAAAAAACAAAAATAAAAATAAAAACTAAAATAAATAAAAAATAAACTAAATAAACCTAAACCTAACGGTTTACTTTATTTAAATAAAAAACCCTAAACCTTCAATCATAAACCCAAAATGCTAAACCTAAAATCCTAAAACTAACCCTAAACCCTAATCGTAAACCATAAACCTTAAAAGCATAAATCGTAAAACCCTAAACCATAATCCCTACACCCTAAACATTAAACCCTAAAACTTAACCCTAAACCCTAAACCCTAAACCCTAAACCTAAACCTAAGTGATTAAATATATTAAAAAATAAACATAAACCCTAAAACCTAATAAACTTTAACTTAAGGCTAAACCCTAAGAATGGGTAGAACCTTGACAGCAGGAACATCATAGTCAAACAGGCTCAGTTTAGATCTAACGATGGAGATGAAGGCGGAGGCTGCGGTTATCATAGTGGTGGTAGGGGAACTGGAGGTGCTAATGGATATAGAGGTAGTGGTCAAAGTTATGGTGGTTTTGGGGGTGAGAGGAGTGACCGAGGTTATAGCCGTGGTGGTGGCGGTGGGAGAGATCAGGGATATGATGGTGGGTCTTGCTAGTCGAGAGGTCAGGATGGTTCTGATGGGAACTGGATAAACTGAAGAATGGCCTATCTAATATGTTGCTTATGGAACTATGCCTTTATGGTTCTAGTTATCTAGGGTCTTTGATTTGCTCTATGCGATCTCATTTTATATCTATGTCCTTCATTATCTCTTAGAAAACTTGGTGTGTTACTTGGTTAATGAAATCAAAAGAAGAAATATTTAATCTAAATTTGTTCTCTATTAAAAAAGCCAAAAACCCTAAACCCTAAACTAAAACCTGAACCCTAGACCTAGAACCTAAACCCTAAACCCTAAATCGTAAACCCTAAACCCTAAACCCTAAACACTAAAAACCACAAACCCTAAACCATAAACCATAAAATCCTAAACCATAAACCCAAAAACCTAAACCATAAACCATAAACCCTAAGCCCTAAAGCCTACACCCCAAACCTTAAACGCTAAACCCTAAACCCTCAACTAACCTAAAAAAGCTAAAAAAACTAAGCCTAAACTAAAATAAAATAAAATTAATAAAGACACACTTGCTAAAATAAAGTAAAAAATAAAATAAAATAAAACCTAAAATAAAACTTAAACTAAACCTAAGGAAACTAAAATAAAAATAAAACTAAACTAAAATAAAATAAATGAAAATCTAAACAAACAAAAAAAAAAACCTAAAATAAAATAAAATAAACTAAAATAAAGAGAAAATAAAATTAAATAAAAATTTGAACCTATAAAAATTAACCTAAAAAGAAAAGCTAAAAATAAATAAAAAAGAAAACCAAACCATAAACCTAAAATATACTAAACTTAAACATAAACCTAAATCATAAATAAAATAAAATAAACTAAAAATAAACCTAAACATAAACTAAAAAAATAAACTTAAAATAAACATAAAAATAAAAAAATAAAATAAAAACCTAAACCTAAACCAAAAAATAAAATAAGTCAAAAAACTAAACTAAGAAATAAACCTAAACTTAAACCAAAACATAAAAAATAAACTAAAATAAAAAACCTAAACTAAATAAATTAAACCTAAATTAAATAAACTAAACTAATCAGAAATAAAAAATAAAACAAACTAAAATAAATAAAAAGTAAACTAAATAAACTTAATAAACTTATACCTACTAGCTTACTTAAATTTAAAAAAAAATAAAAAGTTAAAAAAATTAATAATTTATTAAAAAAAAAACCTTAACCTTAAACCCTAAACTCTAAAGCAAAAACCCTAACCCTACAATCCTAAACCCACCTTAAAGCCCTAAAGCCACTAAACTCTGACTAAAACCACTAGCCATGACCCTAAATCCTAGACCTACACTACCCACCCTAAACCCTAAAACTGACTAAACTAAATAAAACCTAAAATATAAACTAAATGGGAGCCTAAACCTAAATATAAAATAATAATGATAGAAACCTAAACTAAAACCTAAACCTAAAACATAAACCTAATAAACTTAAAATAAAATAATTTAAAAATTAAAGTATCTTAAAATAAAATAAATAAAAATCCAAACTAAACTAAAAAGTAAAATAAACCTAAAAACAAAAAACCTTAATAAAATATAAACTAAATGAAAAATTAAAATAAAATAAAATAAAACCTAAATTAAAAACTAAACCTAAAAAACTTAAACCATAAACAAAAAAAAAAACCAAACCTAAAATAAATAAAATAAAATAAACTTAAACCTAAACTAAAATAAAGAAAACTAAAATAAATGAAACCTAAACCTAAACCTAAAATAAACTAAACCTAAACCCTAACCAAATAAAATAAAATAAATTAAAAATAAACCTAAACCTAAACTTAAAAAAAACCTATAAATAAACCTTAAATAAAGGATTAAAACCTTAACCTAAAATAAAATAAAAACCTAAACCAAAACCTAGAAATAAAAAATAAAACCTAAACCTAAAAAAAAAATAAAAATAAAACTAAACTAAAAAATAAAAATAAACCTAAACTTAAACCTAAACTAAAATAAATAAACCTAAAATAAACAAACTAAACTAAATAAAAAGATAAACCTAAATAAAAATAAAAAATAAAATAAACTAAAATGAATAAAAATAAACTAAATAAAACCTAAACCTATTGGTTCATGATTTGAAAACAATTCCTAAATAAACCCTAAATCCTAAACCCTAAACCACAAAAGCCAAAACTAAAGCTGGCAAACCTCCCATACTGGTCCCACCTGACCCACCAAAACACTAATCGTTACACCTACCTGACCATAAATAACCATAAACTTTAAACTCAGCAAATCATAAACAAGCCTAAACACATAACACAAGTGACCCTGAGCCAGCTAACCCTAAGCCCTGGGCCTAAACCACTAAAACCCTAGGCCAGCCAAGCTAAAGCTAAACTAAACCTTAACCCTAAAGATGTTAAACCCACTCTAAAACCCTGAAACATAAATCCTAAACCCTAAATCATAAATCATATGCCCTGAACCCTAAAAACCTAAAAAGCTAAATCTAAACTAAAAAAATCCTAAAAATAAAACAAATAAAAAAAATCTAAACCTTAATAAAATAAAATAAAAACTAAAACTAAAATTTAAACATAAACTTTAAAATAAAATAAAATAAACTAATAAAAATAAACCAAAATAAAAGAAATAAAACTTAAACTAAACTAAAATAATAAAATAAACCTAAGAATAAAATGCTCAAATAAAATATAAATAAATGAAAAATAAATATAAAATAATCATAAAATAAAATAAAATAGAAAGTAAATAAAAACCTAAACCTAAAAAATAAAACTTAAAATAAAACCTAAAGCTAAATAAAAAATAAAACCTAAGTCCTAAACTAAAAAAAACCAAAACCTGAAATAAAAATAAAATAAACAAAAAAAATAAACCTAAACCTAAACCAAAATAAACTAAACTAAAATAAATAAAACCTAAACTTAATCCTAAAATAAACTAAACCTAAACCTAAACCTAAGCTAAATAAAATAAAATAAAATCAAAATAAACTTAAACCTAAACCAAAAAAATAAAACCTTAAAATAAACCAAAAATAAATACCTGAAAAAATAAAAAAAAAACCAAAACCTAAACCTAAAAATAAAAAATAAAACTCAACTAAAAAATAAACCTAAACCTAAATATAAACATAAAAAATAAACTAAAAGAAAAAACTTAAACTAAAATAAATAAATAAAACTAAATAAAATAAAAATAAACATATAAAAAAAAATAATAAAAGAAAAGATAACTAAAGATAAAGATAAACTAAATAAACATCCTGGGTTTAAATTTTTTTAAAATAACCCTAAACCCTAAACCCAACCATAAATCTTAAAACCTAAACCTACAATGCTAAACACTAAAACTACCACTAAAATTCCTAATCCCTAAATCCTAACCCTAAACATTAAACCCTAAAACCACTAAATGTTAAACCTTACTAAATGCTACCTAAACCCTAAGCCCCAAAAAATCTAAACCTAAACAATAAATTAAATATTACAAAATAAGCTAAAATACACTAAACCTAAATTAAAACCTAAATAAAATAAAACTAATAATAAATAAACCTAAAAACAAAATAAAAACTAAATAAAAACCTAAACCTAAATGATAAACCTAAAAATAAAACCTAAGAATAAATAAATAAATTATACCTAAACCTAAACCTAAAATAAAATAAACCTAAACCTAAACTAAATAAAATAAAATAAACTAAAAATAAACTAAAACCTAAACTTAAAAATATAACCTAAAAATAAACCTAAAATAAAAACCAAAAACTTAACATGAAAATAATAAAGTAAAACCTAAACTTAAACTTAAAAAAATAAAAAATTAAACCTAAAATAAAATAAAAATAAAACTAAAATAAAAAAAGGCTAAACTAAACTAAAGAAAATAAACCAAAGAATGAATCGTGAACTAAAATAAATAAATTAAACCAAATAAAGTAAAAAATAAACCTAAATCATAATAAAAAATAAAATAAACTAAAATAAATAAAAAAAATAAACTAAATAAACCTAAACCTACTAGGTTTGTAATTTTAAAAAAAATAAAAAAATAAAAGGAAAAAGGTCTCCCTGACCCTAAATCAACCACCTCTAGGACCACCACCATAAATCCACTAAACTAAACAGGCTGACCTGGGCCCTAGGCAACCCCACTCCTAGGCACTAAAGCTAAATCCTAAACCACAGGCCCTAAATCCTGGGCCACTAAATCTTGACACTTCTAAATACCACTGGGCCTCCCCAGGCCCCACCCCACCACTGGGCCACTGACATAAAGCCACCACTGACCCTGTAACCTAAACCAGGCCAGGCCCTGAGCCCTAAGATAGACCCAGATAATATGACACCCAGACTATAAACAAGCCTGAGCCCTAAACACAAATTACTAAACACAAAAACTATGGGCCCTGACCCCTAAACACTGGGCCATACAACCACAACTCTAAACCTAGATCACAGATCCTGGGCCAGGCATGACCCACATGGGCCTTAAAAGAGTCTAAACTAATAAAGACCTGACTAAAATAAACATAAAAAATTTAATCCAAAATAAAATAAAAACATAAACTAAAACCTAAACCTAAACCTAAACCTAAACCTAAACCTAAAAATAAAAAGAAAATAAAATAGAAATAAAAACTAAACTAAAATAAAATAATTCAAAATATAAATTAAAATAAAAAAATTAAAAACCTAAATAAAATAAGCACTAAAGCTAAAATAAAAATTAAACAAACCTAAAATAAAAAAATAAAAATTAAATAAAAACCAAAACCTAAAAAATAATCCAAAATATAAAAAACCTAAACCTAAAATAAAAATTAAATAAACCTAAAATAAAATAAACTAAACTAAAATTACTAAAACCAAAACATAAACCTAAAATAAACTAAACCTAAACCTAAACCTAAACTAAAATTAAATAAATTAAAAATAAACCTAAACTAAATCTAAAAAATAAAACCTAATAAATAAACTGAAACTAAAAACCTAAAATGTAATCCTCAAAAAATAAAATAAAAACCTAAACCTAAACCAAAAAAAAAACCAAAACCTAAACTTAAACCTAAAAAATAAACTAAAATAAAAAACCTAAACTAAAATGAATTAATCTAAAATAAATAAATTAAACTAAATAAAAATAAAAATAAACCTAAATAAAAAAACTAAATAAACCTAAACTTACCAGTTTACTTAATTTAAAAATAATAATAATAAATAAATAAAAAAAAACCCTAACCACTAAAAAATTAACCCTAAACCTCAGGCCCTGAGCCACAGACCCTAAACCTCCACCCAGGCCACTCCCTGGGCCACTGACCCCACAGATAAATCTGATCACTAACCACTCCCTAAATCTCTGATCCAGGCCACTGAGCCACAAAGACTGGGCTTTTGACACTAAACTGGGCCACTGAGCTGGAGTGTAAGCCACTGACTCTGATCCTGGGCCCCAAACTGAAACTGGTGACCACATTTAGGCCATGGGCCACAAACCATAAGCAGGCTGAGCTGAAAATGGGCCAGGCCCAAACCCTGGTGACGTTGGGCCCAGGCTCAGGCCACAAACCACTGGGCTCAGGGCTGGCTAGATCCTAAACTGACCTGGGCCCTGGCCTAAACAGACCTCAATACCTGATCACTGGGCCTGAGCCACAAGACACTGACCTTAAACCAAGATCTAGAGCCAACCTAAACTAAATAAACTTTTATAAAATACAAAAAAAAGACCTAAATAGATAATAAAATAAATAAAATAAAACATAAAACCTAAACCTAAACTCTCAAATAAATTAAAATAAATTATATAAAACCTAAATTAAACTAAAATAAATTAAACCTAAAATTAAAAAACTAAAATTAACTAAATAAATAATAAGAGAAATGTTGAATCTTAATTGGTTCTCTTAAAAAAACCAAAACCCTAAACAGTGGTCGAAAACATAAAACATAACCCCACCACCACTGATTCTAAAACCTCAACCCTACCTTAAACCATGGCAGTAACCCACAAACCCCAAACCTAAAACTAAACTTTAAACCCTAAACCCTAAACCCTAAACCTTAAACACAAAAAAAAACCCTAAACCTTAAAAAGCTAAAACCCTAGACCTAAACAAAATAAAACCTAAAAATAAAATAAATAAGAGAATCTAAACCAAAATAAAATAAAAAATAAAATAAAATAAAAACATAAACTAGAACCTAATCCTAAACCTAAAAATAAAGTAAATTAAACTAAAAAAAAGAAAAATAAATAAAATAAATAATAACAATAAAAAACTAAACTAAAAAAATAAAAAAACCTAAGAATAAAAAACTAAATAAAATAAAAACTAAAAGTAAAATAAAAATAAAATAAACTTAAAATAAAATAAAATAAAAATGAAATAAAAACTTAATCATAAAAAATAAGCCTAAAGTAAATAAAAAATGAAACCTAAACCTTAATAAAAAATAAAAAATAAACTAAAATAAAATAAATAAAAACCTAAACTAAAGTAAAAAATAAAAAACCTAAATAAAATAAAAACCAAACCTAAATTAAAAATAAAACAAACTAAACATAAAATAAAATAAAAACCTAAACATAAATAATAAACCTAAAACTAAAACCTAAACCTTAAACTAAACTAAAAATAAACCTAAACCTAAAATAAAAAAAATAAAATAAACCTAAACCTAAAATAAACAAAATGAAATAAACCTAAACTAAAATAAACTAAACTAAATAAATCCTAAACCTAAACTAATCCTAAACTAAATAAAGTAAAATAAACTAAAATAAACCTAAACCTAAACTAAAAATAAAACCTAAAATAAACCTAAACCTTAAAAAATAAAATAAAAACCTAAATAAACCTAAAAATAAAAATAAACTTAAAAAAATAAGATAAAATAAAATAAAATAAAAACAGACATAAACCTAAACTTAAAATGAACAAAATAAATAAACCTAAAATATAAATAAACTAAATAAAATTAACCTACATAAAATAAAATGAACTAAAAGATAAACTAAATGACTACTGTGGGTTTGCATTTTTTTTAAACCACCTTAAACCCTAAACCATAAATCCTAAAACCCTCCACATGTGACCCTAACCCTAAACCCTACAACTGGGCCACTCCACTAATTTAGGCAAACCTGCTAACCAAACCCCAACCACTAATAAACTATGCTAAATACTAAACTCTAAAAACTAAACCCTAAAACTCTAAACCATAAGCCCAAACAAACTTAAAACCTCAAACCTAAACTAAATAAAACCAATAAAATAAATTAAAAAACCTAAACTTAAATAAATAAAAAAAGTATAATAATTAAATCTTAAACTAGAGACTAATCCTAAACATAAAAATAAAATAAAACACACTAAAATCAAATAATTATTAACATAAACTAAAGTTAAAAAAAATAAACCTAAGAATAAAATCCCTAAATAAAATGAAAACTAAATGTTAAATAAAAATAAAATAAATAGAAAAAATTAAATAAAAACTAAATAAAAACTTAAACCTAAAAAATAAACCTAAAAATAAAATCTAAAAGTAAATAAAAAATAAAACCTATAGCCTAAACAAAAAAAAACTAAACCTAAAATAATAGTAAAATAAACTAAAGAAAATATACCTAAATCTAAACTAAAATAAACTAAACTAAAATATATAAAACCTAAGCCTAGACTTAAAATAAACTAAAGAACTAAATAAAATAAAATAAACTAAAAATAAACTAAACCTATACTAAAAAAAAAACTTAAAACTTAAACCTAAAAAAATATAATAAAACCTAAACCTAAACCTAAAAATAAAAAACAATGCCTAAAAATAAAAATAAAAAAAATAAAACCTAAACCTAAAAAATTAAATAAAAATAAAACTCAACTAAAAAATAAACCTGAACTAAAGTAAAACCTAAAAAAAGATTAAAATAAAAAACCTAAAATAAAATAAATAAACATAAAATAAATAAACTAAACTGAATAAAATTAAAAATTAAAAATAAAATAATCTAAAATAAATAAAAAATAAACTAAATAATCCTAAACCTGGGTTTTAATTTTTTTTAAAAAAACCAAAACTCAAATAATCACTAAAAACTATTAAACTAAAACTTAAACCTACTAGTTTACTTAATTTAAAAATATACCTAAACTAAAACCTGAACCATAAACCATAAAGCTTAAAAAAATAAAAAGAATAAAAAAAGAATTAAAAAAATAAAAAACCCTAACCCTAAACCTTAAACCCTAAACTTAGAACCCTAAAACTTAGATCCTAAACACTAAAATCCTAATCCCCAAATCCAAAAACCTAAACCTTAAAACCACACAAAAACTACCTACACTAAACCCTCTCCCACCACTAACTAAACCTAAACCTAAACAAATCTAAACCTAAACACACTCTAAACCCTAAACCTAAACACACCACACTAAACCCTAAACCAACCTAAAACCTAAGCCTAAACTAAATAAAACATAAAATATAAAATAAATTAGAAAACCCCATGGAATTTTTACAGAGGTTACAACCATGGTGGTGGCATAGAGAGAGATGAAGGATATGATGGTGGATCCCATTACTTGAGAGGCCGGGGAGGTTTTGTTCAAAACTAGAGAAACTGAAGAATGCCCAATCTGTTATGCTGCTTATGGAATTGTGTCTTTACAATAGAAATGTTCTTGTTATCTAGGGTTTTTGATTTGCTCTATGTGTGCTCATTTTTGATCAATGTCACTGCTTGTGTCTTAGAAAACTTTGTGTGCTACTTCATTGATGAAATCAAAAATAAAAGAAATATTGAATCTGAATTTGTTCCCTGTTAAAAAAAATAACCTAAAACCTAAAACCCTAAACTTAAAACCAAAACCCTAAATCATAAATTGGAAAAACCCTAAACTTTAAACCTTAAATGCTAAACGTTAAGCCCTAAATGATTAATTAAGCTAAAAGATTTAATTTAAGTACCTTCATAACCCTTCCCACACATGTGGGTTGGATTTTGATTTCTTTAAGTTACTTAGGTTATTGAACACCTTAGCACCTACCCAAGATGAATTGGTTAAGTTCTAGAATGTTTTGAAAGTTTTATCAAGTTAATTAAGTAGGTGATTAGTGGATTAGCCTTTAATTAAGTTTAGATTAAGGAAGAAAGAGGGTTTAAGGAATAACTTAAGGAAAATATCCCAAAATTATTCCATAAATCTCTTGTTCACTTAAGCAAAGCTTAACTAACTTAATAAAGGGATTAAACCATTGTTCACATGTTTAATTAAGCTTAATTACATTAAGAGAGTGATTAAGGATTCATTAATTGATTTCCCTAATTGGCTCATCAATAAATCCTAAGAAAATTAGAGGAGGCAGAGGTCATCCCAATAAATGCATCTAAGAAAATTCAAATGAATTAATGAAGTAATTTGGGAGTAATTAGAATTATTAAATTTTAACTAAAACCCTAATTAAAGGAAATGAACTATTCAAAATATATCAAAAATTATTTTAGTGAATTCCTTACTGAATTATCTTCATAATGCATTTTATTTTGTATTTGTTTGATTTTTTATACATTTAGTTATGAATATTTAAAGATTTAATGATTAATGAATTAATTAAAACCCCTAATTATATAACTAATCCCGTCGATGCCACGTGGATCGCTGATGTGGTGCCACATGGTGTGATGGGATTCATCACTTAAGTTATCACATCTCAATGCTGCGTTAGTGGCAGTGCTATGCACTTTCTCTCTAGATTGTCCGATCAAAGATCGGATGGTTGAGATTGATCCCATGATTTCTAAAGGGATTAATCACAGATCCTAAGTGGATTAATCAGGACGTCCATCCAAAATGTTTGGATGGACTATCCATGATTCATCACTGAGCTTGCCTACGGGAGAGGGCATTTGTCCACGCTTTAGGGCAAGATACGAGCTCTATGAAGCTCAAATTGAGCTCAAACTTTACCCACACCATCTAGGAGTAAGCACAAGTATCTAGGAGTAAGCACAAGTAGATATAATGATCAATTTTACTTGAGGTGAAATTTTTTTCATAAAGGACAAGACACTCCCTATTCTAGGTTTGGTTTGAAGGCATACCTCATCGGAGGCTATCACCAATGCTCTCAACCATCAAGGTAACTTCTTCTAGTAGATACAAAGCCCTATTGAAGGTTTGAGTGGTTAAGGTTGAGTGGATCTTCCTATGGACCAAGATCCTCTTCAAATGCTCATGACCTTGGTCTAGCTCCCACCTCCCTTTCTTTTGAAGCTCGGAAGAAGCTTTGGATGAGTTCGATTAGGCCCTCTGAGGATGCTTAAAGGAGGAATTGGATTGGAATTGGGTATTGGCTAATTTAGAATTTTCCTTAGCCTCTCTTATTTTTGGCTCAAAGAAATCGAGAAGAGGAGAATTGGAAATGCTTGGGAATTTCCTGAGGAAGCTTGGAGTGCTAACTCTAGGTCTCTCTAGCTCAATCGACTGTGAGTGTCTTGGATTCAAGTGAAATGAGGGGGAGTATATCTCCCCCTTGAAGGATCAGATGATCGAACAAGGCTTTATTGTTTTATTCAAATTCACCCCCTTCAATGGGTTATTTTGGTTGTTAAGGGTTGCACATGGTTTGTTTATAGCAGAGGGGGTAGTGGAGATGTGCCATGTGCTAATTTTGGGTGGATAAGTGATTGATATGTGCTTGAAATGAAGGGAGTGGTTGATTTTGGCCTTAGGTTGGGTTTGGCAGACCCAAACCCATTGGGTCATGTGCACCGTGATCACTAGTGTCCACTTATTCCATTAAGAGGATGCCAAGTGGGCATGAAGAGGATTTGACCAAATTCCAAGTGAATTTGACCAAGAATTACCCTTTGACCTAGGGTTAAAATGATCATTTCACTTGGATTTTAATTTGAATATGTATGGCATGATAGAAAAATGAGTTGCGCCAAGTTTAAATGAATTTGGAGTTGATTTGATATGATTTGGCTCATGTTGACCTATTTAGGTCAAAATGGGTCAACTTAGGTCAAGTTGACCAATTGGTCAATTGGGTCAATCAATAGTGGGAGCTCAAATGATCATATTAATTGATTTGGTATATTTGTTTCCAATCAATTTGGTATATATTTGGATTTGGTTCAATTGATTTCATTTAGGTAAAATGGGTCAAGTTGACCAATTTGACCCATTTATTTGGGTTAGGTCATGGGTTGGTTTTGGTTTCATTGGTCATTTGAAATGTATTGGTATCTTTGTTTCCAATCAATTTTGGTTTAATTTGATTTTGGCTCAATTTGACTTTTTAGGTCAAGTTGAGTTCACGGTCAATTAGGCTAGGTTAGGTCTAATTGGCCAATTGAGGCTTTGGTCAAGTTCAACAAGTGATTTGGAATGAACTTGACCCATTTATTTTAATCAATTTGGCTTAGATCAAGTTTTGACCCATTTTTACTTTTTAGGTCAAGTTGAGTCAACTTGGGTCAAGTGGCCAATTGGCTAGGTTAGGCTCAAATGATGATTTGGTCAAGTTCAAACATTGATCATGAATGAGTTTTGATCAATGGTTTCAATCAATTTATCCTATGGTGAATTTTGGCTAATTTAGGTTGAATTTTGGCTAAGTGTTGACTTGGTCAGCCCTTAGGTTTGACTTGGTTTGACCCAATTTGAGTGATTTGTCATCTCATGAAGATTGTTGCTCACAATGTGAGGCTTAGGTGAGCTTATTTCAATCCAATTTGGGTAGGTTAGAATTTGGCTCAAAAAGGGTACTTTAGATAACTTTGGGTCAAGTGAGCCTAAGTGGGTCAATTGACTTGATCAAGGCCTGAATCAAGTTTGGATGAACTCACATATGGACTTATGATTGAAATATAAATCCATTTTCTAGTGATTTGGAGTCAAATGGGTTTTGATTCATTTGACGATTTCAAGTTCAAAGGGTGAACATGAGTTTTATTTGGGTTTGATTTTTGAATTTAGTTTTGTTTTGATAATTAAAGTTTTTGTTTATATTTAGATTCATGATTGAAGGATTGACTGAATCATGAAGAAAAATCAAGGGTTTTGCTTGATTTGAATTTGATTTGGCTAAGTTTAAGAATCTGACTTGAAAGGCTTAGGTTGAATTTAGGTTGAATTTGGATTTGATTTATTGAATTGATTTTGGATATTTGAATTTAATTTTCATTTATATTTATGAATATAAATGAGAATATAAATGGGTTATGAAAAAATTTCTTGAATTTAAATTGATTTAGATTTGATTTAGGCTAAGTCCATAAGATAGAATCGAAGTGACTTAGGAAAGATTTTTGTAATTAGATTTCAATCATGGGTTTCAATCATTTGGAATTGATTTGAGTTTTAAGAAAATTAATTAAGTTTGAATTGATTTGAGTTTGACTTGAAAAGAGAAAGTGAGTATTTGGTTCAAGCTATGGGGTAGGCAAGTTTTTCTAAAACCTCTAAGGCATGACCTATTCATATGGATAGCTCTTCTAAGTCTCTAGGGCTAGGTTGAATGTCCACCTAATCACTAGATGTGTCTTAAGACTAAGGAAACTCTTAGTGTCTAAGAGAGTCCTACTCAGGATGGAGGGGTTGAGAGGTCATTCTAAAAATGAGGTCAACAAAGGGTGCCCAATAGCCTTACATCTTCCAAAGTGAAATGACTGTCAGGGTAACCTACTTGTGGCAAAATAGATTGAACCCAACCTAAGGGAGACTATAGAGTGAGTACCAACCCAGGAATTTATCTCAACTCAGGTGGTCAGGCAATTCCTATAGGGAATTCTGCTAACATTGCCCTAAAGATAGGATACCTGCTTAGAAAAAGGGCCCCTTTGGGTGCTTGAATTCCTAATCCACGAGCAAAAATTTTTGTTTATTTATTTAGTTTATTTTATTGTGAACCCTATTAGTTTGTGAGGGATCAAACTAAGAAGGAACTTATATCAACCTAGACCTATCTCAGATTTACTAAACCAAGGGAGAATCTTTGTATTCACTGAATAAATCCTCCAACCACAGAGGTGGCTACTATGAAAGGGGAACTTATTCAATCTAAAAGTAACCCAGGTAGTGTCTAAATGGGGTCGCAAAGGATGTGATCCAAATAGAGTGCCCACAGGGAGAGGGGCCACTAAGGGGTTTGATCCAAAATCCTGGAGAAGATAATATCATAAGTATTCGATAGCCAACTCATGGAGAAAGCGTGGTGACTCACATCTTCCAAGAGTGGTGTATCTACTTGGTGAGTCACTGTTAGCATAGCGAACATCAACCAACCTAAGGTGTCCATTAATTTGTAACAATTAGCCTAAGAAGAAAGCTCAGACACTCACATCCTCTTATAGCAAAACTGATTGCTAAGATAGTCTATCTCCAGCTCGATAGGTGCCATCCGACCTAAGACGACTACTGAGTGAATGCCACTGGGGGACTTATATCAACTCAAATGTAGTTAAGATGGAAGGAGCCTCTGGGGGACTTACCCTAAACCTCAAATATACTCACCTAGTCAGTGCATGATGATCAGTTTAAGAAGAAAGCTTGAGAACTCACATCTTCTTAAAGAAAATCAACATAAGGCAGCTTACTGACTCGACAGTGAAGATAATTAAACTAATAAGGCGTTCATTGGTTTGCAATGATCAAGTTAGGAAGAAAGCGTAGGGACTCACATCTTCCAAAATAAGGAACCACTAGGGTGACATACTAGCGAGGTAGTATGTAGACCCGACCTGGAGCAGCTAATGAGTGAGTGCCACAGGCGTCTTGCTCCCACATCAAAATAGCCTGAGATAAAAGATATGTGTTTGTGCTTGAAGGAATAGGATGCCTCTAGGGAACTCTTACACCTAGACCTCAAGGATGCTCGACCTAGTCAGTGCATGATAGCTAGTTCAAGAAGAAAGTGTCGGGACTCACATCTTCTTAAACAAAGTCAACATGAGGTAGTTTACTAGCTTATCAGTGAAGACTACGAAACTAGCGTGATGCTCATTGGTTTGCAATGACCAAGTTAGGAATAAAGCATGGGGACTCACATCCTCCAACAAATGACCACTAAGGTGACATACTAGCAAGGAAGCATGTAAACCCGACTTAGAGCAACTAATGAGTGAGTACCACAAGGGGCTTGCTCCCACATCAAAATAGTCTGAGACAAAAAATGTGTTTATTTTTGTACTATGTTGAAGGGAATAGGATGCTGCCTGGGTTCTCTCACACCTACCCTAAACACACTTAGGGAATTGGATAAAATGGTGCCATGGATGGCAACTAGAATTCCCACTAAGAAAGGATGTCCCACGGGTTCTCTAACACCTAACTTAGTTCTGCTAATCGAAATAGGATGCCCCTTGGGTTATCTTACACATATTCTAATAGCACCAGGAGATTGTGTTTATGTCATGAAAGAGAGATAGGATGCCTCTTGGGTTCTCCTACACCTATGCTAAACATGCCATGGAAGATTTGCAAGACATGCAAATAACGCTTCTAAAGAAGAGAATATTTTGATGAAATGGAATTAGATTTTTGTTCTTTTGTTGCTAATTAATTTCAAACATGGTTTATGCATAATATTTCTTCAAATAGATCTCATTAATTGGAAGCATAGGGTGTTCCCCTTTACAATCAATGTCCTGATAAGATCCTCTTTTGTAGGCCTTCTCTATGACATAGGGGCCTTCCCAAGTGGGTTCAAACTTGCCTCCCATCTTTCGACGAGTAACAATTGGTCTCGTTATGACTAACATAAGTTCTTCTACTTGGAAAGACATAAGGTAGACTTGCTTGTTGTGAGCTTAAATCATTTTATCTTTGTACAACTTGAGGTTCTGGCGCACCCGTAGGTGATCTCTTCCAAACCATTGAGCTCTTCTAACTGCAAGCTTACATTTTGTTCTGTAGTGATCTTGCTACCCAATGCTATCCTTAGTGATGGGAGTTGAACTTCTAAAGGTAGAATAGCTTCAGACCCATACACTAAAGAAAATAGGATAGACTCAGTTGGGGTTCTGTATGTGGTTCGGTAGGCCCACTAGGCTTCAACCAACTACTCATTCCACTATTGCTTATTATCATCAAGTGTCTTCTTTAGTATTTGGATGAGAGTTTTGTTGAATTCTTCTGCTAAGACATTTACTCTAGGGTAGTAGATGGTAAAGTATCTCCAATTTATACCATGTCTTCTGGTAAAGTTGTTGATCTTGGTGCTTTCGAATGCAGTACCATTATCGAAATAATTCATCGAGGAACCCTAAAACTATATACAATATAGTTCCTGAAAAATTGAAGCACATGCTTAGCTGTGACTTCTCTGAGTGGAATTGCCTCTGCTCACTTGGAAAAGTAATCGATGGCAACTAAGATGAACCGATGACCCTTGGAAGAAAGTGGATTGATAGGACCCATAATGTCAGTACCCCAATACTCAAATGGCCTTAAAGCTAATGTAGGGTGTAGAATTTTGGGTGGTTGATATAGGACCACATCGTGTACCTCACACTGATGGTATCTCCCAGCTACATCGATGAGTCTATAACCATCGAAGGCTACTAGTATCCTGGTTTCTTGATCTTCATCTTCATGTTCGGACTGGATTGATGCACTATGCATAAGCCTGAATGTACCTCGATCATGATCCTACATGTTTTGTGTTTGTCTACACAGTGTAACCACATTTGATCGAAAGGTCGTCGATACAAGGTGTCATCAATGAGAGTATAAGAGAGATCTTTCTATTTCACCTGACAGGCTTGTGACTTTTCTTGAGGTAGTTGACCAGTGTTCAAATAGTCTATGAATGGTTGCCTCCAATCTGACTCGTCATCCATTTTGGCAATGGAAAACTCCCCTTCAAAACAAAGTTTATCGATGAGTTCAGCATCAATAAGGAATACGACTTATCTATTTTAGACTCTTATTGAAATGGACTCATCTTCTAGACATGCCAATTTCTTGGAAAGTTTATCAAAAGCAATTGGTACTGCGTTCTCTACTCGGGGAACCTTGTAGATGGTGACTTCAAGGATTTGGGCCAACAGCTTCATAGTATAATCATGGTAATGATGAAGCTTAAGTTTGAGAACCTCATAGGACCTGACAATCTAGTTGATAACCAACTGAGAATTCCCATATATGTTGATGCTCTTGACACAGACTGTGATGGCTAACTTCTCAAAGCCTCATACTCAGCTTCATTATTGGTGCAGGGATTGGAGAGGTAGTATGAGAATCTCATCATATCATCATGTGGAGTTAAGAGAACTAATCCTACCCCTACCTTTCCTAGAAGAGTAGATTGTAGTGCTTCTCCTTTATGAAAGGAAGTTGCACTATCAAAATACATTTCCCATCGGCAGTTATCAACCTCCCCTAAGTTTGTGATTTGTTTGTCAGGGAGATCGTAACTAAGCGGGGAATCAACAGGTAGTGGGTATGCGGCTAAAAAACCTTCTAGTGTCAAACATCCAAATAGCATTGGCTTTTCCATGAGATACTACAGTGGATTGGTTTTGGAAATCAAGTTCACCTTATGAGAAATCATATAGTGCCATAGATTTTGGGATGTAAAGATCAAAGCTAGTCAATATTTTTCAAAAGGTGGGTAGTTTGCTTCAGCAAAAATCAAACAATGGCTGAGGTAGTAGAGATTACTCTCCTTGTCTTTATCATTAGCTTGGGCCAACAAAGAGCAGAGAGAGTCATCCAATGCAGCAGTATAGAGCATGAGTGGCTTGCTCGAGAAAGGCACTGCTAGAACTGGTAGCTTCACCAAATATTGCTTGATATCTTTAAAGGCATGCTGGCCCTTGTCATCCCACTTGAACTTGTCATATTTTTTGACAAGTGCTAAGAATGGCCCTTGTCATCCCCGATAGATTGGAAATAAAGTACCTTAGATACGCCAACCTTCCTTGGAAAGATCTGAGTTGAGTTAAACTTTTAGGTGGTGGAATTTTTAAGATAGCTTTGATCTTTTCTAGATCTATTTCTATTCCTCAGTGTCGGACAACACCAAGAAGAAACACCAAAATTATGCTATTTTATACCATTTCTAATAGAAAAATAATAATTTTACATCCAAAATGACCATTATTCATATTTTGAGAAAATTTTGTTATTTGTTCCTTTTAAGTGATTCTAATGAGGTGTAATGTTAGATAATATATTATATTGTAGCAAATTATAATATAACATCATAAATTATAATATAATATAGTGTGTTAATCGACACTATAATATGTTTAGCATGATATTGTATAGTTAGTTTGAGCTTGCACCATCACCAATCATAAAATGTTGATTACAATGTTAAGATGATGTAATTTTAATGAATACATTGTTAGGCTTTTGGTTGAATTATAAAGGTCTTCATAAGAGGAAAAATAAGATTTGATGAGAATTCCATGTCAAGGACATGGAGGGAGATCCGCTAGGGGATCACACATGCATTGGACATGACATGTGTCGGGTCTATGTCGAGGGCATAAAAAAAATATGTTGGGGATAAGATTTAAATTTGACTTGATTATGTAATTTATGGAAGAAAGATTCGCTAGGGATAATAATCTATAATCCACCAAGGATTAAGATCGAATTGACTTTAATTTATTTTTTTTGAATTGATTTGAAGGCATATCTGCTAGAGATATGGGCTCGAGTTCACTAGGGATCGGGTATATGAACCTTCCACTAGAGAAGGAAGTTTAGGCTATCTACAAGGGATTGGGATTTGAGTTTGATTTCATAGATTTGTTTGGGGATGTATCCACTAGGGATAACAATTTGGTTAGATTTCTTTGATTTAGACTCTATTGGGGAGTTGGTTTAATTTGGCTCCACTAGGGAGGTTGGTTTTGAATTTGATTTGTTTGCTTGACTTGTTTATATATGATTTAAGGCTCCACTGGGGAGAAGGGTGTCATTTAACTCCACTGGGAAAAAATAGATTGGGTTTAATTTAATCTGAGTTAATGTATGGACCATGTCAGTGTGCAATGGTCCCACTAAGAAGGTGCTATATCAACCTTGACCTACCTCAAATTTACAAATCCAAAGGGATAGTCTACCAGCTGTGGGGTAGAGCTATCCAACTTAAGGTGTTTCCTTTTGGCGTGCAACGATTATGCTACGAAGAAGGCATAGCCCACGTACATATTCTAATGTAACGAACAATTGTTAGGGTGACCTGTTGGATGCACAATAAATCAAACCTGACCTAAGGTGACTATTGAGTGAATGTCATTGGGGATTTATGTCAACTCAAAAGTATTAAGAATTAATTTTATCTTAAATTCATGTGATTTTATATGGTTTGTTTGGTTTAGTTTGATTTTGAATTGAGGGCATATTTGCTAGGGATGTGAGATCGATCAAATTTGATAGATTTAATTTATGGGTCATGTTAGTGTGTGATGGACTCATTAAGAATGGGATATATTACACTTATCCTATCTCAGAGCTACAAATCCAAAGGGATAGTCTACTGGTCATGGGGTAGAGCTAGCCAACCTAAGGGGTTTACTTTTAGTGTGCAATAGCTGTGCTATGAAAAAGGCATAGCAGACCTACATCTTCTAAAGTAGGGAACAATCACTGGTGTGACCTATTGGTAGCATAACAAATCGAACCTGACTTACAGGTGACTACTGAGTTAATGTTGTGGGTGACTTATAATAACTTTAGAGTAGTCATGCGATTCCTATAGGGAGTTTTGCTGACATTGCCCTAAAGATAGGATGCCTGCTTGGGAAAATGTATCGCTAGGGGTGTCCTCCTAATCCACAAGTGAATATATATATTTTTATATGTTTGTGTGGACCTTGTTGGTGTATGAGGGACCATACTGAGAAAGGGCTATGTCAGCCTTGACTTATCTCAGATTTACTAGATCAATGGAGAATATGCAAATCCATAGGATGGATTCTCCTACCACAGGGGTGGTTACGAGGAAAGAGAAACTATCAAATCCGATAGTAACCGGAGTAGTGTCAAAATGAGGTAAAGGATGTGATCCAAATATAGTGCCCACTAGAGAGGTGCTAATTGGCTTGTTATCTTGAGCCTTAGAAAAGAAATCCAACAAGTATACGGTGGCCAACTCAAGGAGAAAGCATAGCAGACTTACATCTGTCATGAGTGTTGTATCATATGGTGCGAGAACCAACCAACCTAAGGTGTATCCGTCAGCATGAGTGGTGTATCCATCAGCATAGTGAGAACCAACCAACCTAAGGTGCCCGTCGATGTGCAACAATCAATCTGGAAAGAAAGCATGAAGGCTTACAACTTTCTAATCAAAATTTATCATCGGGAAAGTCTATCATCCTTAGGACATATGTTATCTAACCTAGCCTCGAGGAAGGATTGGACCAAAACTTGAAGTAGTAAGGAGGGATGGAGCTGCTAGGGTACTTATCCTAAATCTCAAATATACTTGACCCATTCAGTGCACAAAAATTAATCCTAGAAGAAAGTATAGCAGACTGACATCCTCTTAAATGAAGCCAACATGAGGTAGCTTACCGGGCACATTGTAAGGCCTACCAAACTAACAAGGTGCTCATCGGTGTTGGTTGGCCAAGTAAGAAAGGAAAGCATAGCAGACTTACATCCTCCAAAGCAAGAATATCACTGAGGTGACACACTAGTAGGGTAGCACGTTAGCTCGACCTAGAGAAACTACTAAGTGAGTGCCATTGGGGGAATTATCTCAACCCAAAGTAGCCCGAGATAAAATATATATGTTTGTTTTATATGTTTGTGTGTAGTTTGTATTTGTGTCATGTCGATGGAGGATCAGATGTCGCTCAAGTTCCTTACACCAACCCTAAAAATATCATGACAGATTCATAAATAAGAATATTTTCAACATGAAAGAGATTGAATTTGAAATAGGATTTTAATTGAGGATTATTATTTTTAAACATAATTTATAATATTTCTTTAATTATAGCCCATTGATTAGAAGCACTGGGTGCTCTCCCTTATGATTAATATGCTGATAAGATCCTTCTTGGTAGGCCTTCTCTATGGCAGAAGGGCCTTCCCAAGTGGGTTCAAACTTGCCTCCCATCTTACGAGGAGCAACAATTGGTCTCCTTAGAACTAAAATAAGCTTTCCTACTTGAAAAACTCTAGAAAGGACTAACTTATTGTGAGCTTGATTCATTTTAGCTTTATATAATTTTAGGTTTTTGGCCAGCTATCTCCTCAAACCTTGATCTCTTCTAACCGTAACTTGTCGTTATGCTCTTTGTGATCTTGCTACCCACAGTTATTCTTAGTAATGGGTGTTAGACATGGTAGAATGGCTTCAGACCCATACACTAAAGAGAAAGGAGGAGAATAAGTTGGAGTTCTGTATGTTGTGCGGTAGGCCCACAATGCTTCAACTAACTGCTCATGCCATTGTCGCTTTTTGTTGTCGAAATTTGGATGAGAGCTTTATTGAAGGCTTCTACTAAGTCATTTTCCTTTAAGTAGTTAATGGTAGAATATCTCTAATTTATACTATGTCTTTGGGAAGATTTGTTTATCTCAGTGCCCTTGAATACAATACCATTATCAGATATAATTCATCAAGGCACTTCGAACCTATATATGATATGGTTTTTAAAAAACTAGAGCACATACTTATTTGTGACCTCTCTGAGCATAATCACCTTTGCACATTTAGAAAAGTAGTCATTAGTAGCTAAGATGAATTGATGAACATTGGAAGAAGAAGGATCAATCAGATCCACTATGTCAATACCCCAAGACTCGAATGGCCATGAGGCCAATATAGGATGTAAAATATTAGGTGGTTGGTGTAGGACCACACAATGTATTTGACATTGGTGGCATCTCCTAGCTGTATCCATGCAATCTTTGATCATCGACAACTAGTAGTATCTTAGTCTCTTGATCTTGGATTTCATCTTCGAACTGGATTGGTTAGCTCCACATAATCCTGAGTGTACCTTGATAACGATCATGCAGGCTTCATGCTTGTCTAAATAATGTAACCACAGATGATCGAAAGACCGTCGACATAATACATCATCCACAGGAGCATAGGAAAGTGCTCTCTGCTTCATCTGATGGGCTTGGGACTTCTCTTGAGATAGTTTGCCTTTATTTAGGTAATCTATGAATGGTTGCTTCCAATCTAACTCCTCGTCCTTCTTGGCAATGGCAACCTCCCCTTTAAGAGAGTACTTTTTGATGAGTTTAATATCAATAAGGGATAATACTTGTCTATTTTAGACCTTTATTAATACGGACTCATCCTCTGGACATGCCAACTCCTTAGCAATCTTGGCTAAAACATATGCTACTATGTTCTCTCCTTGAGGAATCTTATAAATGGCAACCTCTATGATTTGGGCCAACAACTCCATGGTGTACTTGTGGTAGTGATGGAGCTTTGGCAATATAACTTTATAGGACCCAATGATTTGGTTGATAACTAGCTAAGAATTTCTGAAGATATTGATGTTCTGGATGCTTAGAGTAATGGCTAACTCCAGACAGGCAATCAAAGGCTCATATTTGGCTTCATTTTAGGTGCAAGGATTGGACAGATAATATGAGAATCTCATCACAGCATGGTCCAGAGTTAAGAGAACTATTCCTTCCCCTACCTTTCTTGTAATAGTAGATTATTGTTCTTCTCCTCTTTTAGAGGAAGCCACAACATCAAACTACATCTCCCAGTGGTGAACTATAGTATCCCCTAAGTTCATAATTTTTTCATCGGGGGGATCATCACTAAGCAAAGAGTCAGTAAGAAGTGGGTGTGCCCCTAAGAAATTCATTAACACTTGTCCTTTCACTGCAAGGAGTGGTATGAAAGTAATGACAAACTATGAGAGGATCATGGACCGTCATGCCAACCATCCAGATAACTTCAATTGTGTCATGAGATACTGTAGAGGATTAATCCTAGTGATCAAGTTCACCTTATAAGAAAGCATGTAGTGATGTAGCTTTTTGGATGCAAAGATTAAAACTAGGCAATGCTTCTAAATGGGTGGATAATTAGCCTTAATGGGAATTAGACAATGACTGAGGTAGTAGAGTGCATTTTCCTTTTTTTCATCATTGGCTTGGGCCAACAAAGCACTAAGGGAGTCATCTAACGTAGCAATGTAAAGTATGAGCGGCTTGCCCAAGATAAGGGTTGATAGAATTAGCGGTGTCATCAAGTAATGCTTGATATCTTTAAAGGCATGCTCACACTTGTCATCACACTTGAACTCGGCATCCTTTTTGACAAATGATAAGAATGGCTGACATCTTCCCAAAAGGTTGGATATAAAGCATCTTAGATTTGCCAATTGCCCTTGGAATGATCTGAGTTGAGTTAAACATTTAGGGGGTGGCATTTGTAATATTTCCTTGATCTTCTCTAGATCAATTTTGATTCCCTGATGTAGGATAACAAACTCAGGGAATATCCCTGAAGCTACTCTGAATGCACACTTTAGGGGGTTCATTTTGAGGTTAAATTATCTTAACTGTTCGAAAACTACACCAAGTCAAATAGATGGTTTTTCTTTTCTCTACTTTTGACCATGAGATAATCAATAGATCACTCGACTTGATGATGAATGAGTTTGTCAAAGATTTAAGTTATAGTCCATTGTTATGTAACACCAACATCTTTAAGGCTGAAAGGCATGACTTTATAGCAATAGAGTTTGATCGGGGTTCTAAAAGCAGTGTTTCTTTCATCTTCAAGGGCCATCTTTATTTGGTTAATCTAGATTTGCCATCCATGAAAGAGAAGACTGTATGAGATGAGGAAATGTCCACCATTAGCTCTGGGATTGGTAGTTAAAATTTGCCTTTTTGACATGCCTTATTTAAATCCCTAAAATCTACTCATATTTGAGTTTGGCCAATATTTTTTTTAACTAGATGATGATGGCTAACCAAGTAGGATATTTTTCTTCATGGATGAAGACAACATCAATCTATTTCTTGACTTCAAAAATGACATGTTATTCTATCTCTAATAGCATGCATCTAGAAGCTTGCTTGATAGGGTTAGTAGTAAGCTCTATTACTTGTTTATGGATCGCTATGTGAAGAGCCAATCTAGATATCTCTTCATAACTCCATGCAAAATAGTCCTTAAACTCAATCAATAGCCTAACTTGATCATTGGTTTCAATTTCATTCAACAAAGAAATGATGTATTTCGATCATGGATCTTCTTTAGTTCCTAAGTTGATTTCCTTGAGCTTATCGATGGTTGACTTGATCTCTTCTTCGAACTCTGGCAATGCATCTTTGACTTCAAAATCATCTAGATCATTTTGAAGTTTCTAAACCTCCTCATATGAGTTAATGTGATTTGAAAAGAACCTATCAAATTCCAAATGATTGGTGATGGCTAAGCAGTAATTGTCATCATCGACTAGACCCACTGTATCAAATCCTAGTCCCGATCTTGATTGAGAGATTTTACGTTTGTTCTTCCATATTCTTTTGGAGTAGTCTGACTTGTGCTTTGACCAAGTATGTGTTCTTTGCTAAAATATGAACACAAGGAAAATACCAATCAAAAGGTAATCCTATAAAATCTTTATATGAATCATCCTCAAGTTCTACATCAACTTCTAGACTTGAGGATGATGCTCCCAGAAAGAACCTCTTAGTCTTCACAACTATGGATGACTTAGGGGCTTTCATAACTACCAAACCCTTAGCTTCTTGAGAGGAAAGTGAGGTTAGAGATAAAGTTCCCAACTGATGCCTAAATATTTCACATATAGACTTGGATACACTTATGCTTTGCTTTAGAGCCCGATCTTCATTGCTATCTGGCTCAAGTGTCACCTCCAAGGGAATTTACTGCAGAAGAGATGGTTGGTGTGCTAACCATAGAAGACTCATCATATGAACTAGATTCTAAGTCTATATAGATATTAGGTGTACTCCTAGTAGCTAGAACATATCTTCTATTGGGTGGCCAATAAGGAGGTTTTTTACCCCTAGGACTACCTCTGAACTTTCCTACACATATGTTTGAATGGAGTAAAAAATTATGGGTGGAATATAATATCAGGCTCCACTTCCTCCTCCAAGTATATTTTCACTCCCTTTTATTTTTTTCATTTTCTCTTTTCTTTTATTTTTCTTTTCTTCTTTCTTTTAGTTTTTTTCTTTTTCTTTTATATTTAAACTTTGGCCAAGTTTATGAGAATAAACTTATTGATTTTGAGGGAGGTAGTAAGCCACATCCTCATATATGCTAACCTCATTAACTATAAATGGTTTGAGATCTCCTTTGACATAGTAGATGATCTCACCTCTCATGAACTTCATACACTGATGCAGAGAGGTTGGAACTATATTGTTCTCATGTATCCATGGTCTCCCAAACAAAGCATTGGAAGATATATCCGAGTCTATAATTTGAAACTTGGCTTCAATCTTCCAATCATCCATCTCCAAGGGCAACACTATGGAGCCTAAGGCCTGTTGACATCACTTTTGGAGTGTGGATTCAATCTTACCATCTTAGCCTTAAAAGTCTTCTAGACACTAAGACTTCCCTAATCATAAGACACTTCAAATAATTAGGTAAACACTTAACCTAATCCTAAAGACTTATAAGGGTTAACCATAGGATTAGGTTATGCCCTAGGGATTAGGATAATCCACCTACCCTACAACCCAAATCCAATCCATGTTCACCTTCTTAAACCAAACCTCAAGTTCAATTCAAACATCAAATTCAAATCCAAATCCAAACCCAAATTCCAAAACCAAATGATAGAAGCCCATGATCAAATCCAAACTTGACCCTTCATAAGCCATATCACCTATCCCATGGACTTAGCCAAATATTAATCCAAATCAATCCAAAATCAATTCATTTTCTCATAATAAATTTATTTATTCAATTATCTTCCTAAATATAAATCAAATCTACATTCAAATGATCAAAACTAAATAAAACTAAATCTAATTAAATCAAAACCCTTCCTAAGCCATATGACCTATCCCATAGGCTTAGCCAAATCTTAATCCAAATCAAGTAAAACTCTATTGATTTTCTCACAAATCAATCATATTTTCAATCATCTTCACAAATTTAAATGAAATATACATTTAAATCATCAAAACTAAATCAAATCAAAATTTAAACCTAAGCCACAAGACCCAACTACATGGACTTGCCCTTCAATTGAGTCAAACCAAACCCACTTGGTCCTCTTGACCCAAGTTGACCAAAATTAAACTAAAATATCAAATTATGCCAAATCAAAATATAAACCAAATTGGTTGCAACTAATGGCTCAAATTCATTCCAAATTGATTGTTGAACTTGACCGAAGCCAGGGTTGGACCTAATTGAATCCAATTGAACTACTTAGCACAAATTGATCTAAAGGGTCAATTTGTCCTAAGTCAAATCTAAATCTAAATTAATTAAAACCAAAGCCTACAATCATCTTCAATTGGTCAGCTAAACCCAAACCAACACCCAACCCAAGCCAATTTGGCCAATTTAGTCAAATTGGCCAACTTAATCCATTTGACCAAAATGAATTCAAATGAGCCAAAATAAAATATTAGCCAAAGTAAACCAAACCAATTGAACCAAAACATCCCAAATGATCATATGAACTTGACCCAATCCTTGGTTTGACCTAATTTGACCAATTGGTCAACTTGACCCAACCTAATCCAATTTGATCTAAATGAGTCAAATTGATCCAAACCTAACCAAATCAACTCCAATTGACTTGAAATTTGGGCTAACTGACTTTTGGCTCATTTTAAGTCCGTGCCAAATAAAATATAATGCCATATGATCATTTTACTCTTGGGTCAAGGGAATCACATGAGACAAATCACCCATGTAAGTGGTCATTTCCATTCCTTGGTGGCTTGGTACTCTCCTAATGGTCCACCTAGGCACCTAGGGCACCGACCAACCTAATTGAAGGAATGGTTGGGTCGTCCATGACCCATGGTTGGTAAAATCACCTCACCCTCCTCGTTAGAGCATTTGAAACCCATAGGATACCCATGATTCCTCTTTGGCATCCACCTCCACACCTTCAACCAACTAAGTTAAGCCAACTCACCTCCTCCCTACCACCCATGACACCCTGAGATGGTTGCACTACCACTAGAAGCCAAACCCGATCCCACCGTCTGATCAAAAGCAAGGGGATACACCCCCGAGTTTCTACTTAAACACACACAAAAATCATTGCTCAGAGCCTTAGCTACCCAAGATGAGCTGCTAGAGCCATTCTTTAAGCTCCCAAGCTCGTTGCTTGATCAAAAAATTCCATTCATGTCTTTCTTGAAATAGGACACTCCCATTTCTAACCTAACTTCTCCATTTCTCTATTAAAATAAAATTAACTTTGTACGCACCTTCTCTAGGCCTCGTCGAGTAAAAAAGATTCATCTCCCAAGCTTCTTGAGCACCAGAGGTGGGACTTCGATCAAAGTTGAGTTCAAAATTACAGGTTCATGGCATTCTGAGAGAATGTCAAGGAATTGATCCAATTGTTGGTCAACATGGTTTTGTCTACACTAGATGAAGCTTCCTCAATCGTTTGAACCACCAGTCTTAAGCTCTAGCGAGGTATGCTTCCAAAATTGATCCTTAAGCAAAAATGGGTTAGAGTGTTTTGAAGAAAACTTGTATCTCATTTGATCTTGACTATTGGATCTCCTCTGATCAATGTCGTGAAGGTGTGGGATCCTTTTGGTGTTGATTCAAGCTCAGGTAAGCCCAGATCAAATGAGCAATGGTGAATGAACTCTATTCTCCCTCACTCGTGTGATGTTAGACCACACACCGTATATTCCACCTGATCAGAATGGACGGTCATGATTAATTCCACTAGATTGATCTGATTTAATCCTATTAAGCTGTGGGATTAATCATAGTCATCTGATCTTAGATTGGATGATGGATGAGAAAGCACATCCTCTGCCACCATGTAGGCACTGAGTCAGATATGTTTTAAGTAGCCAATCGTATAATGCCATGTGGAAAGGAGGCCATGTCAGCATACCACGTGGCACCAAAAGGATTAGGCTTTAATTAGTCTTAATTAATAATTTTTAATGGCTGAATCTTCTAAAAATCCAAAAAATCTTAGAGGAATCAAAAAACATGCAAATAAATACTCATTTTAAAGGTATTTCAAAGGACAATTAATTAAAAATAATCTTAATTAATTTTAAATAGTAATTAAGGTTTAATTACAAAATGAATTAGCATAATTACTCCCTAATTACTTGAATAATTAATCCCAAATTTTGTGGGTTAATTTAATGGGATGATCTCTGCCTCCTATGATTTGGTTGGGATTTATTGCTTACTTAATTAGGAAAATTCCATTCATTTATAATTGACTAAGTGGTTGAATTAATTAGCCATATGATTTGGAGCTTACTTCCTATGTTCATGTATACGAATTTACATATGTTTGAATGCAAATGGGTATATAGTCTAGACATCCTCTGAATATGAGCTTTAGCTAGCTCAAAAGAGGTCATTTGATAACCTCACTTCCCTGGTTTAACAACAACACATGCATATTTAATTTCATTCTTATGTTTTTTTTGTATAAGAATTTGGATAAAGTTTTAAATTAATATGTTAAAATAATTCAATCAAATAAAATATAAATTAAAACCATACACATACATTCATCATTTAAGTGTGCAAAAATATGTTGCATGTATAGTTACACTTAGGATTAAATCATATGCATGTTACATGTGATGGAAAGGAATGATTTAATATATTTTATGTGGTAGTAATTTAATTAAACTAATCTTAAGATGCCTTTCATTTTTAATAGGATTATTTAAAGTGAACCTAAACTTAGGAATAATGAAATCATTTAATAAGCCATTCACTGAAGAGAACTAAATCAAATTAATATACTTTAGAAAGTGTCTTAAGGTAGAGATGAAAGAGGCCAATCCTCTTTTTCTCTCTTTATACACTTAGTTGCTAAGTGTAATCAAATGGAACAAAAGAAAACACAAATTAAAATTCTCAAATCAATTAAACTACTTCAAGTGAAATCAACATTTCTTGTTAAATTGAATCCTTCTACACTTAGAAAATACAACAGTAATGCCTAACAAGACTTACGACACAAGCCTTAATAAACACATTAGAAATAAGACACCACTTCTAGTTTAAGTTAGGATGGTGTTTGATGTGATGTATGTTTTATTTTATGATGTTTTGTTTTAGATTGGATGTTAGAGTGTATGCTTCGTAGAATAGATTATAGGCTAATATTAGCCTAATCATGTTTTTTGCAAGGGATTATGCTTAAGGGAGGCTTAAAAATAAATATAAATGCTCTTTTTGTAGGTTGCTTAAATCCTAAAGCATATTCTAAGTTAGGATAGGTGGGCTTAGTTACCCATGTGCAGAGTTCTAAGTCCAAATTATAAATACAACTACTTGGGATTATATGTATATTTAGCTAACCTCTATTTTGCAAGTGTAGTTACATTTACTTTTCCTACATAAATGCAATTTTTGTAATAGGAATTAGGATTAGTGCTATGGGGGATTAGAATGGCGAAGGCTTTGTCTAGGGGTGCCCTTTGATGCCTTTGAAGCAAGCACCATCCAAACCAAAGAGGGAACCAAATAAAAAATGGAGATATGGAGAAAGAAGACCCCCATAGCATTTAATACAATTATAATTATTCTTTCATATTCCAGGTTATATAAGGGTAGAGCTCAGCTACCCATCTTTTCTCTCTTCAGGTTGAACAACAGTACCTGACCTCATCGGCCTTTTATTCTTTTACAATAGTTTATATAATTCTTGGATGCTATGTTTAAATTGTGCATTAGTATGACACGCTTCTCATTATTTCTTAAATGATTGATGCTTTAAGGTGTGGCTTGGATATGACTAAGCTCTTAGGATAAAAAATATCTTTTCTACCCAACTAATCACTCATAACTAAATTTTAAACAACTCATATATGAATATGGTTATATGTTTCACATCATGCATGAATATTCTTTCCCTCTTGAACATGAAGGATCTCCATCCTTGCATGATAAAGTAATGCTTAACCTCTGAGGGCATCCCTTGTGGTGGAGAACACCTTCTTCTAACTGATTTGACCCATAACGTATTTCATCATGCATTTCGGCATAAGAAATCCTAAAGCCTCTGTCAAAATGTTGTGCCCAAAATAAAATAAAATTTAAAAAGATTTTTCATCTATAGATTAAGTTATATGCCTAGGCCCCTCATGCTCTAGTCTCTTAGAGAGTGTGTTTTGGACTTTAGTCTCTTTCTAATTAAAAAATTACCATAGCTATCTTGCAATTCATAACACCAGACTACATGGTTTTAAAATCATAGGGAGAGTTAGATGGCAGCCACTCCAAGTGGTTATAAGTCCAGAAGTCAGACAATTTATAAAATAAAATAAATTGAAATAAATAAAAAATAATTTAAATAAACTAAATAAATTTAAACCTACTAGTTTACTTAATTTAAAAAATAAAATAAATTAATAAATATTAAAATAAAAAATAAAATAAAATAAATGCACTAAATAAACCTAAACATACGAGTTTATTAATTTAAAAAAATAAATCAAAAAAACCCTAGCCCTAAACCCTCAACCCCAAAATTAACCCTAAACCTTAAACCGTAAACCTACAACTCTAAACCATAAACCCTAAACCCTAAACCCAAAACCCTAACCCTTAAACCCTAAAACCCAAAACCCTAAGCCCTAAACCCTAAATCCTCCTAAACCCAAAACCCAAAATCCCAAACCCTAAACCCAAACCCAAACCCTAAAAAACCAAAGAATAAACCAAACTAAATAAAACCTAAAAATAAAATTAAAACATAAACCTAAACCTAGAAAATAAAAAAATAAAATAAAAATATAAACTAAATAAACCTAAACCTAAACCTAAACCTAAAAATAAATAAAATAAAACAAAACTAAACTAAAATAAAATAAATAAAACCTAAACTAAACTAAAAATAAAATAAACCTAAAAAAAACCTAAATAAAATAAAACTAAACATAAAATAAAAAATAAATAAACTAAAATAAAATTAAAAAAACTAAATAAAACCTAAACCTAAAAAAATAAACCTAAAATAAATAATAAATAAACCTAAGCTAAATTAAAAAAACCTAAACCTAAAATAAACAAAATAAAATAAACCTAAACCTAAACTAAAATAAACTAAAGTAAAATAAATAAAACCTAAACCTAAACTTAAAATAAACTAAACTTAAACCCTAAACTAAATATAATAAAATAAAATAAAATAATCCTAAACCAAAACATGAAATAAAACCTAAAAATAATCCTAAAATAAAAACCTAAAAACTAAACCTAAAAAAATAAAATAAAAACTTAAACTTAAACCTAAATATATATAAATAAAACTTAAACCTAAAAAATAAAATAAAAAGAAAACTAAACTAAAAAATAGGCATAAACCTAAACCTAAAGATAAAAAATAAACTAAAATAAAAGACCTAAACTAAATAAATAAACCTAAAATAAATAAACTAAAGTAAATAAAAATAAAAAATAAACTTAAATAAAAATAAAAAATAAAATAAACTAAAATAAATAAAAAATTAACTAAATAAACCTAAACCTACTGGTTTTGAATTTAAATATAAAACCTAAACCTAACAAACCTAAACCAAATCTTGACCCTAAACTAAAACTAACCTAAACCCTAAACCCTAAATCTACAAAACCCTAAACCCTAAATCCTAAACTATAAAAATCTAAAATCCCTAAATCCACACCTAAACCACTAAACCTAAACTAAACCTAAACCCTAATCCTAAACCCTAAAACCTAACCTAAATTTAAACCTAAACCTAAACACTAAAATCTAAAACTCAAATATTAAATTTAAACCTAAACTAACCTAAACCTAAACTGAAACCCTAAAACCCTAAATCCTAAAGCTTAAATCCTAAACATTAAACCTTGAACCCTAAACTAACCTTAAACCCTAAACCCTAAAACCCTAAACCCTAAACCTGAAACCTTGAACCCTAAACCCTAAAAACCTAAAAACCTAATTCTAAACTAAATAAAACATAAAAATAAAATAAATAAATAAACCTAAACATAAATAACATTATAAAATAAAATAAAATGAAAAACTAAACTAAAATCTAAAACTAAACCTAAAAATAAAATTAAAAAAAATTAATAAAAATAAAATAAAAGTAAAATAAATAAAAACCTAAACTAAATTAAAAAATGAAATAAAATTAAGAATAAAAAACCTAAATAAAATAAAAAATAAATTTAAAATAAAAATAAAATAAACCTAAAATAAAAGAAAATAATAACTAAACCTAAAAAATAATCATTAAAATAAATCCTAAAAAAAAATCTAAACCCAAAATTAAAAAATAAATCCTAAACCTAAAATTAAAATAAAATAAATAAAATAAAATAAACACAAACCTGAACTAAAATAAATAAAACCTAAACTTCAACCAAAAATAAACTAAACCTAAACCTAAACATAAACTAAATAAAATAAAATAAACCTAAACATAAACTAAAAAAATTAAACCTCAAAATAAACTAAATAAACCTAAACCTAAAATCTAAACCATAAACCCTAAACCCTAAACCCCAAATCGTAAACCTAAACCTAAAGTAACTAAATAAATTAAAAAATAAACCTAAACCATAAAACCTAAAAGTTCTAAACGTAAACCTAAACCTTAAGATTTGGAAGAACCTTGATGGCAGGAACATCACCATCAACCATTCTCAATATAGATCTAACGGTGGAGGCAAAGGAGGAGGTGATAGTTATCATAGTGGTGATGGGGGATCTGGAGGTTCTGTTGGATATGGAGGTGGAGGTCCTAGCAGTGGTGGCTATGGAGGTGGGAGGAGCGGCGAAGTTACAGCGGTGGTGGTGGCAGAGAGAGAGATCAGGGATATGATGGTGGATCCCGCTACTCGAGAGGCCGGGGTGGTTCTGATGGAAACTGGAGAAATTGAAGAATGGTCGATCCGATCTACTACTTATGTAACCATGTCTTTATAGTAGAAATGATTCTAGTTATCTAAGGTTTTTGATTTGCTCTATGTGTGCCCATTTTTTATCTAAGTTGTCGCTTGTGTCTTAGAAAACTTGGTGTGTTACTTGGTTGATGATATCAAAAAGAAAAAATGTTGAATCTGAATTTGTTCTCTATAAAAAAAATTCAAAATTGATAAACCCTAAACCTAAAACCTAAACCCTAAAGCCTAAACCCTTAATTCTAAACCCTAAAATCTATAACCTTAAACCCTAAACCCTAAACCCTAAACCCCAAACCCTAAACCCTAAACCCAAAACCCAAAACCAAAAACCCTAAAAACTTAAAACCAAAACTAATATAAAACCTAAAAAAAAAATAAATAAAACCTAAACCTAAAATTAAAATAAAATAAAATAAAAAACCTAAACTAAAACCTAAACTAAACCTAAATAAATAAAATAAAATAAAAAACTAAACTAAAACAAAATAAATAAAACTTATCTAAACTAAAAAAATAAAATAAACCTAAAATAAATAACTAAATATAATAAAACTAAATGTAAAATAAAAAAACTAAATAAATAAATAGATAAAACTAAATAAAAACTTAAACTTACAAATAAACCTATAAACTTAAATAAATAAAAACTTAAACCACAAACTAAAAAAAACCTAAATCTTGAATAAACAAATAAAATCAAAACTAAACTAAAATAAACTAAACTAAAATAAATAAAACATAAAACTAAACCTAAACTAAATACGATAAAATAAATGAAAATAAACCTAAACTAAACTAAAATAAAGCTAAAATAATCCTAAACCTAAAACTAAAATAAAACCTAAAACTAAACCTAAAATAAAAATAAAACCTAAACTTAAAAAAAATAAAATAAATATAAAACTAAACTAAAAATAAACATAAACTACTAAACTATAAAATAAACTAAAATGAAACCTAAATTAAAATAAATAAACTAAACTAAATAAAAGAAAAATACTAAATAAAATAAAAAGAAAATAAACTAAAGTAAATAAAAAAACTAACTACCTGGGTTTGTAATTTTTAAAAAAATCATGAGCCCTAAAACCCTAGCCCCAAAACCCAAACCTTAAACCTAAAACAACCCTAAACCCTAAACCCTGGGCTCTACACTTACTAAGCCATAGGCCTAAACATACCACAACCTAAATACACCACAAACAACCCTGGTCCAACCATCCCTGACGTCTCTGCACTTGACTGGAGCCTAGCTAGGCCATGGTGTCTAAACCTGGCTCCTGGGCCACTGAGCTGATTCCACTGATCCTGGGCTAACCCAGGCCACTGAGCCCTACCTCCACCCTGGGCCATAGCTCCTGGGCCTAGGCCTCCTACCACCACTAAACCCTGGGCCCTAAACCTAAGCCACTAAAAAACACCTGTTCACATCTTCATAAAACCTCTAAACTCACCCTACCACTACACACTAAACCCCTAAAACGCTAAATAATTTAAAATAAACCTAAACCACTTAAAACCTAATAAACTAAACCTAAAATTAAACCCAAGAGAACTTGATAGAACATCACCATCAACCAGGTCATCAGATCTGGAGTGGAGGTGAAGGTGGGGGCAGCGGTTATCATAGTTATGGTGGGGACTCTGGAGGTGTTGGTGGATATGGAGGTGGTGGTCAGAGTAGTGATGGTTTTTGAAGTAAGAAGAGCGACATAGGTTACAGATGTGGTGGAGGAAGAGGGAGAGATCAGGGATATGATGTTGGATCATCCTACTTGAGAGGTCGGGGTGGTTCGATGGGCGGAGAAGTCTAATGAAGCGGCGATCCGATCTACTTATGGAACTGTGTTTATAGTAGAGGCAGTTATTATCTAGGGTTTTTTATTTCTTGTATGCATGCTCATTTTTTATCTATCTCGTAAACATGACTTAAAGAAATTGGTGTGTGGTGTTTATTTTTTGAGATGTGGGATACCACCGATGTTAAGGGGTACTTATTGAAATGACCGGGTATGACATTAAGAAAAGATGCACTATCTCAAAAAGTAGAAATCATCACCTATAATGAACCTAATCACCTAATAAGGACTCATAAGGCATGATGGGTCTTTGAATGTACCAAAGATCTTTCCCCTACTTTACATGGAAAAGCAAAGTAGGGTTTATATTAAGTCAAGATTTGTTAAGTTCCTTATGGAGGCAAGCCTCCATAGTTAATTACATCCTAAAGGAAGTAAATCCATTCAGAATAATCTTGATTAAAGTAACAATTAAAGTCTCCAAAGATTTCAAGGCTAGACTATCAAAGGATTAGTAGTATTTGAAAATCAGTTGGGAAAATTCAAGAAGAAGACTTATTATCACATCCAATGTAAATGAATAGGGAATGCTCTTGATACTAGGAAACCTAGTGAGCATTTCAATCTATCCTATAATTGGGCTTTATACTTTTGAAATTGAAGAGAAGATCAATTTTGTTAAAGTTGACATTTCATTATAAAGCTCAGAATTGTAATCTAATAAAACAAGATCGTGGAGATTCCTAAGAGGTGAGAATTTATGCTTGTAACCTAAAAGAAACATCCACCTCATATCCTGAATCTATGGAGCTTTAGCATAAGCCAAAGAGTGACCTAAATCTAAGTGAAAATAGGCATATAGTTTAACTCCATAGAGAGAGCATACTAGGACTTTCAATCGGAGTGCAACCACTAACACCTTTATGCTTTAAATATGAAGTTCTATCATATGATTTGCAATATTAGTTAGGCTATTATTTAATTATAGAAACTAAAGTCCTTAAACACTCCCAAGAGACTAGAGCATGAGTGGTATGCCATATGACTTAGTCTAGTGTAAAATCTTTTCAAATTTTATTTATTTTGACAATTCATTTTGATAAAAGGCTTTATGTTTTGATGCTACATGCATGATGAAAAATAAGGTTGTTGGCTAAATCAACAAGAAAGGGATGTTTTCTAACAGGGATGCCTCACAACTCAAGCATTCCCTATCATGTAAGGATGGAAATCCCTTATTTTTAAGAGCAAAATAATTTGATATGCATGTTATTGGCCATTCAACATTCAATAAGGGGTTTTAAATCTTTTAATTATTTGATTTATGTCTAGGCTTTATGTGAGGTTATGAATTATTTAAAACTTTAGTTATGAGTTCTAGTTGGGTAGAAAGGTTAATTTTTTCTAAGAGCCTAATCATTATTCCAAGCCACACATTCAAACATCAAACATATATAAGAAAATATGTCATCCTAATTGTGCACTTTAAACACAACATCAAAAAATTTTATAACTAATGCAAAAGAATAAGCCATTCTTGATTCGTGCGTCATACAACATAAAAGAAAAATGGGTTCGACCTCTACCCTTATACAACTACATAAAGAATAATTTGCAATTTACAAATGATAAATTGCTATGAGAGTCTTCATGTCATCATGTATCTTCCTTCTTTTTTTGATTTGTTTGCTCCACTTCAAAGGCATCACATGGCCTCCCAAGATAAAGCCTTCTAGCCAATGCTCATCCTTATCCCCCCATAACACTAATCTAATTTCTAAAGCAAAATTACATTAAAATAGAAAAATAAATCTAACTACACACAAGACAAGTGTTAGCTAAACACACATACAACCTAGATAGTTATATTTATAATTTGGACTTAGCACCCTGCACATCGGTAACCAAGCCCACCTATCCTAACTTGGATTATGCTTAGGGGATTAAGCAACCTACAAAGAGAGCATTTATATTTATTTTTAAGCATCACCTTAAATATAATCCCCAGTAGAAAATATGCTTAAGCTAACGGTGTACCATCCAGTCTAAAAAATAAACACTCTAACATCCAGTCTAAAATAATATATCACAAAACAAAACATACATCACACCATGCACCGTCCTAACATAAGGCTAGAAGTGGTGACTTATTGTAATGTATGTGTATTAAGGTTTGTGTGGTATGCCCTAACTAGGCTTTAGAGTTAAGATTTTCTAAGTGTAGAAAGATTCAATAATTGATTTGCAAGTTTTAATTTGAATTTTCTTTTGTTTCATATGGCCTACATTTAGCAACTAAGTGTTGTAGAGAAAAGAAAAGAGGTTGCCCTCTTTCATCCCTACCTTAAACCACTTTTTAAAGCATGTTAATTTGATTTAGTTCTCTTTAGTTAATGGCTTATTACACATTTTCCATTAATCCTAAGTTTAGGTTCTCTTTAAATAATTCTATTCAATGTGAAAGGCTTCTTAAGATTAATCTAATTGAAAAACTATCACATGGCACATGCTAAATCATTCATTTCCATCACATGTAACATGCATATGATAAAGTCATAAGTATACCTACACATACAATATATTTTAGCACACTTGAATGATGGATGTGAGTATGTACATTTGAAGCTTTATATTTCCCCTAATTCATTTATTTTATCATATTAATTTAAGGCTCTATCTAAATTCTTTTGCAAAATATATAGTGATGAAATTAAAATACATGTCATTGTTAACCAGGGAAGTGAGGTAATAAAATTACTTCCATGGTGCTAGCTAAAGCCTTATGTTCCTTGATGTCCAAACTATATACCATTACATTCAAACCATATGTAAATTTATATGCATGAACATAAGAAAGAGAGCTCCAAATCAAATGATTAATTAATTCAATCACTTGAACGATTGCATATGCATGTATTTTTAATAAAAAATAAGGATTACCATTCTCTAATTAAATACACACCTGTATGTATAAAAGACATAAGCAAGTAATGCCTTTGTTAAACAGAAAGTGAGGTAATCAAATGACCTACTTATGGCTAGCAAAAGACTCATATTTCTAGGATGTCTAGACTATATACCACTTTTCATAGATACATACACATGTATTCATAATTTGGAGAATGAAAATCATGCAAAAAAATGATATTTAATTTGATTGAATTATTTATGTATATGAATTAAAGCCTCACCCAAATTCTAGTATTGAAATACATAAGAATGAAATCAAATGGAGTACATGCCATTATTAAATCGAAGTGAGGTAATCAAATGACCACCTTGGGGCTAACTAAAGCCTCATAGTCTTAGGATGTCTAGGTATATACTCATTAACATTCTCATTAGATAAATCAATACATGAATAAAAGGAAAGGAGCTTCACTTCACACATTTAAGCTATAATCACATACATCTCCTATGTATTTATAACTAGCATTCATAGCATATGTAACCATTCATTTATAAGCTTTGGAAAATATGTTTGGATTTAATAATGATAATTGCCACACTTATTATAAATTAAATCAACACATAGCTTGACATAAAGTAAAACCATTTGATTTAATTAATTTTGAAAAGATGAATGTATGATTTCAAATGACATACAACATTTAACATGATTGGAAACGAATGAATAGGCATAAACATGTGATTTCATTTAATTAAATTAATTTTTAAGGACAATCATATCAAATAAAAGCATTCAAAGAAAACTATGGCTTTCTAATTATTATTTTCAATTTTATATTTAATTTAGTTTGAAGAAATGAGGTAAAGTTTTTCGATCCTAACCTATTCCCATGTTTTTGAATTAATTTGGTTTAATGAAAAATAATTAAGTTGATTTTATGGGTTAATTAGGCTATACTATTCATTAAATCCATTAATTGACCCTTACTTACATGTTGCCTTAATTTAATTAACCAAGTAATTTTGAGCCAACATGATATATACATTGGAAGTTAAATCAACAATGAACCTAAGAATAGTGATTAATAAAGTTAAGAAACTTAATTAAGTACTTTCATAGTTTTCCACACATGTGGGTTAACCATAATTTCATTAAATGTCTTTAAGATATTAAAACCTAAAGATCTACCCATGAATTGATTAATTAAGATTCCATGTGATTATAGTTTTAAAATGATTAATTAACCAATTTAATTAATGAATTAAACCATCAATTAATCCCAAATTAATTAATTTCCATTCAAATGAAATAGACTTAGGGAAAAGATTGGGAAAGAGGTCTGAATCTCATTTCCTCATGCCCATTTACTATTTCACAATGATTAGCCAGATTAATTAATTATTTTATTACTTTTTAGAATATTAATTAATTTCCTGATTTATTAGGAAAGTAATTAAGGTTAAGACAACCAATTTCTCTAATTAACCAAGTAATCAATTCCAAGAAAATTATGGGATGCGGAGGTCATCCCATTAATCAACCTTAAAAAGTTTGGGATAAATTGCTTAGGTAATTAGAGAGTAATTAAGTAATTAAATTTTCAATTAAACCTAAATTAAGCCTTAATTATTGTTCAAATTTAATTGGGATCAATTTTAATTGAATCTCCTCTAAAATACCTTCAAAATAAATATTTACTTGCATTTTCATGATTTTTCTATGATTTGTTATAATTTTCCAAAGTTTCAGCTGATTTAAATGATTTTCCATGATTTTTATAAAGTCCATTAAATTACTTTATCTATTTAAACTTTAGAATGCAATATCTCCCAATCTAGATTTTAAGCTTATTCTTAATCTCTAAATATTTCAAATCAATCTGATGTGTCTTTTTAGTTTAATTAATGAAATTTTATTTTACCTAAAACTTAAATTAGGCTCAAAATATTCAGTGAAATTTAGTGCTATTGGATTCATTGGATTTCCCTAAGAATGACAAATTCAACAAGCCTTTATTTACAATTTTTAGTTAAATATTTTATTTTCTAGGAATTTAAAAAGTATGAGGTGTTTTTAATTTATTTTTAAAAGGAAGAAAATCCCTAATTTCTTACTTAACCTAGTCAACACCTACGCGCACCATGTGGCACTGCACTGGCTGGCATGGTCTCGCATCAACAGATGAGCGAGAATGTAGACAAGGATGCATGGATCAGATCCAATCATCTAATTATGGATCAGACAGTCTAGATTGATACGCATGATCCATGTGATTAAAGCCGCGTGATCTGCCGATCAAAGCCACATGATCTACACGATCTGAGCCATCAACCTCTGTAAATGGGAGATCGGATGGCTGGAGGGTGATCCGATAGAAGAGGTGGACATAACACTATTCTGGGCATAATTTTTGTGAATCTTGTGATAAAAATGAATGAAAAACTTCATTTTTAGGCTTAATTTCTAGCGATCTTCATCAAAAATCACTTCAAATGCATGGGGATGATGTCAAAAAAATGTAAGGATAATTTAAATGAAATTCCTAAAATTGAGCAAAAACTATCATAAATAAAAGAACCTAAGGCTTTCTATGGTTCTTGAAAATTACCTCACCGGGGAAGATTTCCAATGGCTGATGATCCAAGCGCTCAGTGCAAGAAGAAGCTTTAATGGGTTCTTGCTTCACTTGAATAATGTATCCCAATGGTTCTGCTTCCTCACCAGAATCCACTTAATTTTGATGGCTTTTTTCCTCAAAATAGAGAGGGAATGGTTGTTGGTTGGTTTGGGAGCTCTATGACAGTAAAATGAGTGTGTGAGGAAGAGTTTTTGTCTCACTACTTTCAGTTGCCTTGCAATGGACAAAAATCACCTCATTCATGGTGAATTTTAGCTCCAATTTGGTGTCCTTAGCTTGGGGTGGTTGAGATTCTCCTTAGGTGGCTTAATTTGGTTGGCCAAGGCATGGGAGGTGGCTGCTATGAAGGACAAGTGGGTGTCCTAGGAAAAATATGTGGAGGTCCTTCATGCCATGTGTTATGGGGAGGTGATTTCACTTCCCCATAAGTCATGGCTAACCACCTCTTGGGTCAAGTTGGACAGTGTTCTTGGAGCACAGGACCAATGGATGAGTGTCAAGTGGCCAAGGAAGAGAAATGACCATTTACATGGGTGTTTTATCTTATGAAATACCCATAGGAAGAGTGGTCATTTGGCATTGAATTTGATTTGGGTAGATGTTAAATGAGTCAAAAGTCAGTTGGACCAAATTTCATGTCATTTGGAGTTTAATTGGTTAGGTTTGGCTTAATTTTACCCATTTGGGTCAAGTTAGGTGAAAACGAGTTAGGTTGACCAATTGGTCAAATTGGGTCAAACCAAGGGTTAGGTCAAGTTCATATGACTATTTGGAGAGAATTGTATGCTTTGGTTTGATATAATTTGGATTTAATTTGGGTTTATTCTAATTTGACCCTTTATGTCAATTTGGATCAACTTACACCAAGAGTGCCAATTGGGCTAAGTTTGCCTCAATTGAAGGTGAAGTCATGTTTAAATCTTGATTTTGGGTTGATTTGAATCATTGGTTTTAATGGATTTGGCTTCGATTGGAATTTAGCTAGTTTGGGTTCATAAAGGCTAAAGGGTTGACTTGGTCAATAGGCTAGGTTGACTTGGTTTGACCTAATTTATATCAATTGATCATTATTGGGTGATCAACAATCATGACATGAAGTTTGGATTGGTATAATTCACTTTGATTTGGATTGAATTGGATTTTGGTTCATGTAGGTCAAATTGGCCACTTTGGGTCAAGTGAACCAATTGGATTTAGTTGGCTTGATTTTGGGTTGAGTTCGATTTAGTTGAGTTTATATATAGATTTGAGATTAAAATATAAATTCACTTGCAATTGATTTCGATTCAAATGAGTTTTAGTTCATTTGAATATTTCAAGTCAAATGTTCTAGGTTGGGTTTGACTTGGGTTAATTTTGGTTTGACTAGATAATTATAGGTTTTATTTATATTTGGATAGATGATTGAAGGAATGATTGATTCAAGGAAAAATCCATTGATTTTGGCTTGATTTAGATGGGTTTTCCCAAGTTCAAGAAATGGCTTAAATAGTTTAAATTGGGTTTTGATTTGATTTTGGATTTGGTTTTGCTATTTGAATTTATATTTCATTTATATTTGAGATAATTGAAGGTATAATTAATTTATAAGAAAATCAATTGAGTTTGGATTGAATTGGATGAAAATTTGGCTAAGTTCATGAAGGTTGATTAAAGGGCTTGGGAAGGATTTCAAGTTTTGATTTGATCTTGGGTTTCAATCATTTGGAATTGAGTTTGGATTTGGATTTGGATTTGAAATTAAGTTTGAGGTTTGGTTGGAAATTTGAATTTGAATTGAATTTAAGAAGTGTACATGGATTGGGTTTAGGATATAGGGCAGGTGATTTTCTTAAGTCTCTAAGGCATGACCTAATCATATGATTAACCCTTTTAAGTTTCTAGGCTTAGGTTAAGTGTTCACCTAATCTCTAGAAGTGTCTTATGACTTAGAAAGCCTTAGTGTCTATAAGGTTCCTACTTTCAAAAAAAGGAGGTCAAGAAATCACTCCAAAAGTTTGGTTAGAAAAAGGACCCCCCCAATAGGTGTGGTGTAACTAACAAGGCACACTGCACATATTGGCATTGACCGAGATGATTAACAATATCCAAAAGATTCCAAATACTAATGAAAAAGTTTTATACCAAAACTCAAAAGGTATATAAAATCCTGATCTTAGTGCAAAGTAGCTCTCTTTATGCCAAGGGCATAAGAGAGTTAGAAGGAATCCATGGTGGATTGAGTATGTGAATCTTCCACTAGGGAAGTAGGTTCAAGCTATCTGGGGATATGGATTTGAGTTTGATTATGAATATGATTTGTTTTGGTACGTATTCACTGGGGATAAGAATCTATAATATACTAGTGATTGGGAATGTGAACCTTGCACTAGGGAAGTAGGTTTGGGCTATCCGTTGGGGATAAGAGTTTGATGGTATTTCTTATGGTTCCACACGGAAGATTAATTTGATTTGCGACTCGTTGGGCAAAAGTTTGGTTTGTTCGATATATTTTAATTTTATTTCACTAGGAAAGTTGTTTTCGAATTTAGTGTGTTATGGACCCTATTGGTGTGCGATGGAACCGCTGAGAAGGGGCTATGTTCTCCTTGACCTATCTCAGATTTACAAATCCAAAGGGATAGTCTACTAACGATAAGGTAGGACTATCTGACCTAAGGGGTTACCTTTTGGTGTACAAGGACTATACTTAGGAAGAAAGCATAGTAGACTTACATCTTCCAAATAAGGGATCAACCGCTAGGGTGATCTATTGGATCCGTAATAAATCAAACTCACCTAGGGGTGACTATTGAGTGAATGTCATTGCAGGACTTAAGTCAACTCAAAAGTAGTTAATATTAATTTCATTGATTTGTTTTAATTTGATTCAGTTTATTTTCATTCATTATAATTTTATTTGATGGATCCCGTTGATGTACGATGGACTGCACTGAAAAGGAGCTATGTCAGCTTTGGCCTATCTTAGATTTATAGATCCAAAGTAGTCTACCCGGTAGGACTATCCAACTTAAGGTGCATTTGGTGCAATGGCTATCTTTGGAGAAAGTGTAGTAGACTTACATCTCCAAAGCAAGGAACAACCATTGGGTGACCCTATTGGATGTGCAATAAATCAGACCTAGGCTACCCGTCGATTGTGCAGCGGTTGTCTTTGGAAAGAATGCATAGCACTTACATCTTAAAGCAAGGATGAGGGTAACACAGTGTGGTGATTGAACCCAACTAAGGGAGACTATTGAGAGAATTTCGTGGGGGACTTATCTCAACTCAAGAGTAGTCAGGTGATTCCTGTAGGGAGTTTTGCTGACACTACCATAAAGATATGATGCATTCTTTGGAAAGGTGTCAATGGGGGCATTAATTCATAATCCACAAGCAAATATATATATTGTCTATTTCTTATTGAGGACCCTATTGGTGTGCGAGGGATCACACTAAGAAAAGGCTATGTCAGCCTAAACTTATCTCAGATTTATTAGACTAAGGGAGAATCTATGCATCTGCATGATAGAATCTCCCACCACTAGGGCGGTTACTGGGAAAGGGGGTTGTCCAATCTAGTAGTAACCTGAGCAGTGTCTAAATGGGGTCGCAAAGGACTTGATCCAAATAAAGTGCCTATAGGGGAGGTGCCACTAGGGGCATTATCTTGGACCTTATAAATAAGAAAGCAGAGGTATGTGGCCAACTCAAGAGAAAGCATAGTATACTTACATCTACCATGAGTGGTGTATCCATCAGGTGGGTCGTTGTCAGCATAGTGAACACCAACTAACCTAAGGTGCCCATCGTTGTGCATAATCAGTCTAGGAAGAAGGCATGTAGACTTATATATACCTAAAGTGTAACTAAAAGCTAGGATAGTCTATCGTTGGCTCGATAGGTGCAATCCAACCTAGGGTTGTCCGTCGATGTGCAACGGCTGTACTTACAAAGAAAGCATAGCAGGCTTACATCTTCCGAAGTTAGGAACAACCATTGGGGTGACCTATTATTGGCACAATAAGTTGAACCCAACCTAAGGGTCACTACTAAGTAGGGAGTCATAAAGAAGGACTGGACCAAGACTTGAAGTAGTTAGAAGGAAAGGTGTTTCTTGGGAACATATACCCTACTCCTCTACTCGGCCAAGTTAGTTCATGATGGCTAGTCCAAGTAGAAAGTATATAGTAGACTTATATCCTCTTGAATGAAGCCAACATGATGGTAGCTTACCGACCACGTCATAAGGCCTACCATGCTAATAATGTGCTCATAAGTGTGCAATGGTCAAGTCGAAGGAAAGCATAGAAGACTTACATCCTTAAATAAGGGACCACTAGACGTGCTAGGGGTAGCATGTCAGCCCAACCTAGAATAGCTAATGAGTGAGTGCCACAGGGGGCGTTATCCCTCATCAAAGTAACCCAAGATAAAAGATGTGTATATATATTTTTTAGATAGACTCAACCAAGTCAATAAATGATGGCTAGTTTAAGAAGGTGTAGTAAACTTACATCCTCTTAAATGAAGCCAACATGAAGGTAGCTTATCGACAGTGTAGTAAGACCTACCATGCTAATAAGGCCCTCGTTGGTGTGCAATGGTCAAGTCAGGAAGGAAAGTGTACCAAACTTACACCCTCCTGAACAAGGGACCACTGGGGTAACACACTAGCAGGGTAACACGTGAGGCCGACCAAGAGCAGCTAATTAGTGAGGGTCGCTGGGGGCATTATCCCACATCAAAGTAGCGAGATAAAAGATGTATATTTGGTCATGTGTTTGTATGTAGTTTGTATTTATGCTGTCTTGATGAAGGATAGGATGCTTGGGTTCCTTACACCTACCCTAAACACATCAAAGAGTGGATGAAATGGTGGCACAGGGGTAATGTGACTCCACCAAGATAGGATGACACTCGGGTTCTCTTACACCTAACTTAGTTGTACTATTCAAAATAGGATGCCTCTTGGGGTTTTCTTACATCTATCCTAATAGCACCAAGGAATTGTGTGTAGTTTGTGTTTGTGTTGATGAAGGATAAGATCTTTGCTTGAGTTACACCTATCCTAAACACGTCATGGTCGATTTGTAAACCAACAAATAATGCTTGCAATGAAGAAGGGATTAGATGAATGGAAAGATAGGATTTTTATTGAGGATAATTATTTTAAAACATTATTTTAAAGATAGTATTTCTTTAAATAAAGCCAATTGATTGGAAGCATCAAGCACTCCCCTATCATACTAGTTTAAACTACTTTTCATCTTTTAAAGCACCAAGGTAAGCCTTTCAATGATCAAAAGTAGAATCTTAATTTGAAAAGTTTTGAGATAGAATAACTTTGAAAGAGTTTAAACCATCTATATTCAATGTTAATTGAAGTCTCTCTCCAGTTAAATAAAATCTTGGAGGTTACATCTCTAATATCACTTTAATCTCTTTTAGATCAATCTTTATTATCCCATGATGCTTTACTACAATCCTTAGAAACTTCCCTAAAGAATCCTAATTGTATACTTGGGACTCAACTTTTGACTATAGTGTCATAACCAATCGAAGATAACAACTCAGACCGTAAAGATGTTCTTCCTTTTTCTTTAACACTAGTGACCAGTGAAAGGCATGACCTTATAGCGATAAATTATAATGGAAATTATAAGTGAAAATGACATCTCATCCTCTAGCATCATTCGACCCATCCTTGAATGAGAAGACTGCATGTAAAGAGGCTATGTATGCTATCAAATTTGAAATAGGTAATGTGGATTCATCTTCAATACATCCTTCCTTTTGACTGGGCATAATGTTGGGTAATCATGATAGCATCTTTCTTCTTCAATAAGGTTGACTTCAAATTTTGATCTTCTTCTTGGTGCAAATGTTTGCATCAAAAGTTTGCAAAGTAGGAATAGCAATAGGTTCAATTTTGAGTTTGTAGACTGCTACCTTTAGAGATGTATTGGGCACTTCATTATGGTCTTAGGTAAAGCAATTTTTAAACTACAAAAGTAACCTAACCAAGTCGTTGACATTTTCATTTTTACTTATCATATATGGATGTTGGGAGGGTGGGTGGACTACCTTTATGTTTTGAGGTTAATCACCTAAAACTCATTGGTTGATGATGTGATTTTCTTCTCAACTTGAGTGAGTGTATCCTCTACTTGAAAGTCATCAAAATTATTTAAGCAAAGGAGGTAGACTAGGCAAAAGATGATTTTATTACTTCATTTGAAGGTTTATCTACAATTGTTGAATCCTCTTTCGAGCTTGAAGAAAGAGATGAACTGGAAATTTGATATCTCCTTATATATATATATATATATATTTAGAGGTTAAGAGCAACTCTTAACTTTTAATCCTATAATAATATCATGAGATAGTAGAATTGAAGTCAAAGTGTTCGCATACCTACTAAGTTTCTACTCATATCATTCATGAATTATCCTTTTAGAACTTTTTATTTTACTATTATCTACTCCAAAGACTTGTCAAAAGTAGACTCAAAATTTATTTCATATATTCTTTTTTTCTCTCCTTTTTTTTGAATTTACACCTCATACACATGATTTATCCTTTGAATTCCAAATCAATGTGTATTATTGGTGCTTTACTTTTTCTCTTTTTCTTTTTTTCTTTCTCTTTTTCTTTTTTCTTCATTCATTTTTTTTCATTTTTTCTTTTCTTTCTTTTCTCTTTTTCTTTCATTGTTCTTTTTTCTCTTTTTTTTGAGTCATTGTTTATATTGTGTTCTATAGAGGGGATTGCTTGTCTTTCCTTTCCATAGGATATTCTATGTCGAGTATGACTTGAGGAGGTTTCCATTAATTGAGTAAGGAAGAATCAGTTTAAGTTCCAATCAAACACTCCTCTATCTCCATATAGAAGGTGAGGGTGCACTCATTATTTTAGCCTAGTGGGCAATTTATACTAATCAAGCATAGATCTACCTAATTCAATTAATATTCTATTTTTCTCTCTACTCTTCCATTTCATCAGGGAGTTCTAGGTGCAAAAAAATTATGGTTAATCCCATGTTCATTACAATAATCCTCAAATAATTTATTTTCAATTTTGCCACCATGATCAGTTTGAACCCTATTAATAAAAAGTCCTTGTTATCCTTGAATATATTTAGAAAACTTTCTAAACTCACCAAAAACATCATCCTTGTAAATTTCAATCAAAACCAAGTCTATCTAGAAAAATCATCAACAATCATAAAACCATAATTTTTTCCACTTAAGCTAGTGGTGTTAATTAGACCGAATAAATCCATGTGTAATAATTCTAGAGGTCCAGAAGTAGAACAATATTTTTACTTTTAAATGAGCTTCTAGAATGCTTACCCTAAATACATGCATCACTAACATAGTTTGAATGAAAATTTAATTTAGGCAATCCAACTACTAAATCAAGTTTAGAAATTTTATTGAGTGTGTGCATGTTAATATGATATAGTCTCTTATGCCTTTACCATTTATCATCATGAGTGCATTTAAAACAAAGTAAATTCAAATTCACATCATGAAAGCTATCTAAATCAATGACATAAATATTTTTATGTCTTTTTCCTACTAACAAAATATTTTCATTATTTTTTATAATACAATATGATGCATGAAATACTTCATTCAAACCTTTATCACATAATTGACTAATAGAAATTAAATTATGTTTTAATCCTTCAACTAAAAAAACTTTATCTAATCACTTGATTCTAAAGTTGTTAATTTATCTTTATCTCCCATCATATGTCATGAACATCCACTGTCCAAGTACCACATGCCTTCTTTGATTTTTCTTTGAAGGAATTCCTCCAAAAGAAAATCACATGTTAACTTTTGGAACCCAAACATGTTTGGGTCCACATTCTAAATTTGAAGTAAGATATCTAGCATGTGTGGTTTGTGTAGTGCTTGTACCTTTTGGTATCCATACATAAGATGATTGCTTAGTGTTTTATAATTTACATGCATATCAATCAAATAAAATCTTCCTTTTTCTATCACAGTAGTTGCACCAAACATTAGTGTTTGCATATGGCTTAACATGATAATTATAAGGTATATGAGTGGTATGTGTATGATGCAAATAATTTTTACTAAATGTTTTACTTTATGAAGCATTATAATGAACTTGTGATTTCAAACATAATTCTAATCTTACTTTTAACAAGATATTCTATCTTTCAAGTTTACATACAAGTAAGGAACAATTTAATAAAGAATTATTTTTACTTTTTAAATTATCACACTCATTTTCTAAATCACAAAATACATATCAAAAGTTTTATGTTATTTTTCTAAGGTTTTGTATTTTCTTTTTAAATTTTTATATTCAATAACTAAATCATTAAAGGCATCATCTAATTCATTATAAGATATATCATTACAAACTCATGAGAATCTAAGTCAGATTCTCTATTTGCTACAAGACATATGTTGACCTCTTTATCGGATGAGCAAGTACTTGATTCATTTGAATCTGGAATTGCCCATAAAGCCTTCTTCTTCTTCTTGTGGTGCTTTTTCTCCTTGATATTTTTTTCTTCTTTCCACATCAATCTCTTTCTTCTTTGATTCAACAAGTTCTGGACAAACACCTCTTATGTGTCTAGGCTTTTTACAATTGTAGCAAATGATCCCTTCATCTGCAGGAAATTTCTTAGTTTGAAATTTTTAGTTTTTAGATTTTTTATACCTTTGATTTTTCTTCCTTAGCAAGTTCCCAAGCCTTTTGGATAGCATGACCACCTCATCACTCTCACCATTCGAGCTTGAGGTGTTATGCTCATCACTATCATCAACTTGTAATGTAATTTCTTTTCCTTTCTCCTTCTCCCTTTTTGCTGAGTTATCCATCTTATCCTTTTGAGAAATAACATGTTCATGTGCTATCAAAGAACCCTAAAATTGATCAAGTGAATAAGTAGATAAATTCTTAGCTTCACTAACAGCTATTACTTTAGCTTCCCATTCTTTTGGAAGGCATCTAAAAATCTTATAGACTTAGTCTTGATTCTTATATGTTTTTCCAAGAGAATGCAATGTGTTAATTATTTTCAAGAATCTAGTATACATATCAAAAAAAGATTTAGATAGAGAAATATGAAATAACTCATATTAATGAACAAGTCTGTTTATGTGAGCATCTCTAACTTCACTAGTTCCTTAATAAGTTATAATGAGTTTATCCCATATTTCTTTTGTTGTACTTAACATATAAATTTTCATGTAATCAATAGGTAATAAAGAACAATGTAAAGTATTACAAGCCCTAGCATTTAATTCATCAAGTTCTCTTTTCAATCCATTTCTCAAAAGGTTTTCTACTTTAATTCCATTTACTTCTGCTATGGGTGTATGATATTGATGTGTCAACATATACCACATCCATGCATCTTGACCTCTTAATAATGTACAATGTTATTTTTTCAATAATCAAATGGTACACTATCTAAATGTGGAGGTCTAAGAGTGAATTGTTGCTCTGGTAGTGAACCCTTTAAGAAACCTTGTGCCATAATGAAAAGATCTACTCTTGGATGTTAAGCGAATAAAAGAGCCTAGGCTCTGATTCCAATTGTGAGTCGCTATAGCACCTAAGAGGTGAATTGGCATATTAAAATTTTAAAGTTAAATCTTAAATTTTAAGTTTTAGTAGAAAATTAATTTTGATTTTATAATGACAAGATACAATTCTTAATGCAACAAAAATAAGAAGACAATACAATGGTTTGACCAAAGCCCAAACCAGCCTACATCCACACCTAGCCATGGGAATCCTAAATGCAAAAATAGTATACAAATAGTACTCTCCTATGGCAACAACAATAATATGTACTCTCTAACAAAGTACAACCCGATATAAATTTTACAAATAAAAATATAAAATAATAAATTTTGATAAAATATATCTCTCAAATATACCAAGCTATCTAATTCAAAAGTGATCTCACAACTTATAAATGATCACTTTATAACTAATTTGGAAAGATAGAATGCTCACTTAATTTTGATAAAAAATATTAAATAAATATCTTAAAGTGATCTTACTAAGATGTTTATGCTATTACAATTTGTAGATTAATATAAAAATGATTTCAAAATAGATTCATAATAGTCTATCGAATAATAAATTAAATTTCAGCAAGGAATAATTTTAAGCTTAAGAGAAACTATAACTAGTATGTATATAATAGTGTAAGAAAGATTAACTTTTTACTAAACTTCTTTTTTCTTAATTATTAAACAATGAAAACAACAAGCTTTACTAAATTTCAGCAAGATAAATTTTTTTAATTAAAGGATATTAGTTGAAATAAAATGATAAGTGATAAAGAAAATAATTTAAATTTTATAAATTTTTATTTTGATAAAGAAACTTGATTGATAATAGATCTAGTATATACTCTAAAATTCTACCAATAATTTATTTTATTTTAACCAAAATGAAGCTTTTAATTAATGCAACTAATCATAAAATAGTTAAATAAACTTAGTATATTATAGATTTAAGTAAACTAGTAAGCTTTTAATTAAAAAGAGAGATCTAGCAATTATGAAAATAATTTCAACACAATAAATTAATTTGAAATGCTTAAAATATACTTCTAAATTAGATCTAAGATTAAATGATCTTTCAAATAAGACTAATGATAAAATATTTCAAGAAAATAAAAGAAATTTGTAGGAAGATAAAAATATCAACAAGTTGAAATAAATCTTACAAACTATCACAAGAGTTTTTCACAAAAAAAAAATGATTGAAGAAACTTTGATGTGAAAAACATAGACTTTGATGTCCAAAAACTAATCCACCAAAAAATATAAATTAGAAAGAATAAATAAATGGTGAAAATAGTATGAACAACTAAAAAGGGGTTAAGATCAAAAAAATAAACTCAAGTAATTTGAGAAAGCATGCTTTGTTGAAAATATTGACGCTTCCAAACCAAGGATTTGATCTTGCAATATTTGGAGAATAGTTAGAAGGAAAATCTAGGAAATTTTCTCTAAGCTTTTTTGGAGGGATTTTCAATTTGAATGAGGAATGCTTTCATGAAGAGAATGAGGGCTATTTAAAAGCAATAAAGTTATTTTGAATTATTTCTAAAAATATTTTATTTTAACATCATTTTATCATATAATAATTTAATATTCAATAAAAATATAATTTATATTAAATAAATATTAAATTTAAATAGCCAAAATTCAACTATTCACATGGGGAAGTCAAAAATAATCAAATATGGCTCTTAATATATTCAAAGCATGCAACATGCATTTATTATAAAAATTAGATAATGTTTAAAAAGTCATAATAAATTCCAATGCATCCATTGGGGATCAAATCAGATATAAATTCCTAGAATATAAAATGACTTTGGCTAAATTACAAATTTCCACATATTTTTGTTCATTTTGAAATATGACATTTAAATATTATGATATAATTTATATATAATCATACATATGTTAGTTGTCATATAGCCTTAAAATTAAATATAGTATATAAACTAATTACACTTAATAGTCATAATTTATTATCATTTATTATTTTGACAATTCAAATGCTATGTATGAAACATATAAGTGGTGTTAATTAGATAGAGATTTATATAAATTAACCTCTTTATCATTATTTAAAATAAATAAAATAAATGTTAAATTGTGAGCAAATTGATTCATGCCAATGAACTCTAATGAATTTTTAAGATAGTTATAAATGCATACAACCTAAAATATTGTATCTTGAGCTTCACATTATCCATTTTGATCTATCTTTCATTCTTCTATTCTTGAAATTTCCTCAAACATATTGTGAAATGTATTGGATATGTAATTAGTAATTAATATATCTAAAACACATAAAACATACATTAGAACATCCAAGCATTCGTTTATTATCATCAAAATTTATCGAATTGAACATAAGGCTTATTAAGACAATATAAGATAGTTTAAGACCTTAATATTAACCTTCAGAATAGTTCGATGCCATTATTTTATATTCTGAGGTGTATCTTAAGAAGGATTTACAATTAGATTATTTCCAATGATCGGTTTGCTTCTGCCTATGGTGTTGATCAAAGGGGTAGGATGTTGCCACTACAATAATTAGCTTCTGTGATAAATTCTAAAAGAGAGGTAGAATTGATGTTTAACAACTCTTTTATGGTGCCCAAAATTTCTTTTATTTGATATGATGATTCTAACTCTTTGTCAATAGTGACACCAAGAAATTCCTAAGATTGGGAAAAAACTGTACAAATAAAAGAACCTAAGGCTGACTACGGTTCTTGAAAATTACCTCACCGAGGATGATTTCTGGTTGTGGTGATGATCTGAGTGCACTCCTGGGGACAAGAAGAAGCTTTGGAATGGATTCAGACTCTTGCTTCACTTTAAAATAATATATCCACCAATGGTCGCTGCTTCCTCATAGAAATCCACTTATTTTTGATGGATTTTGCTCAAAAACCAAGTGGGAATATTTGTTAGTTAGTTTGGGAGCTCTAGGAGAGTAAAATGAGTGTGTTGCTTCTCTATTTTCTGTCTTCTTGCAATGGCCAAAAATCACCTCATTCATGGTGATTTTTGACTCCAAGTGGGTATCCTTGACTTAGGGTGGTTGGGATTCTCCTTAAGTGACTTAATTTGGTTGGCCAAGGCATAAGAGGTGGCTGCTATGAAGGTCAAGTGGTTGTCCTAGCAAAGGGAAGTGGAGACCCTTCATGCCAACTATTCTAATGGGGGAGGGGAGGTAATTTCACTTCTCTATGAGTCATGGCTCACCCAACCATGTCCTGGGTCAGATTGGACAGTGTCCTTGGAGCCTAGGTGGACCAATGGATGAGTACCAAGTGGCCAAGGAAGATAAATGACCATTTACATAGGTTTTTTTATCTTATATGATACCCTTAGCCAAGGGTTGAGTGGTCATTTGGCATTGAATTTGATTTAGATAGATTTGAAATGAGCCAAAAGTGAGTTGGACCAAATTTCATTTCATTTGGATTTCATTTGGTTATGTTTGGCTCAATTTAACCCATTTGGGTCAAATTGGAACAAAATGAGTTAGGTTGACCAATTGGTCAAATTGGGTCAAACCATGGTTAGGTTAAGTTAATATGGCAATTTGGAGAGGATTGCATGCTTTGGTTTGATTGAATTTGGATTTAATTTGGGTTTAGTCTAATTTAACCCTTTATGTTAATTTGGGTCAACTTGGGTCAAGATAGCTAATTGGGCTAGGTTTGGCTTAATTGAAGGTCAAGTCATGTTTAAATGTTGATTTTGGGTTGATTTGAATCATTGGTTTCAATGTATTTGGCTTAGGTTTTAATTTGGCTAGTTTGGGTTCATATAGGCTAAAGGGTTAACTTGGTCAATGGGCTAGGTTGAATTGGTTTGACCCAATTTATATCAATTGATCATCCTAGGGTGATCAACAATCATGACATCAAATTTGTATTGGCTTAATTAACATTAATTTGGATTGAATTTGATTTTGGTTCATGTAGGTCAAATTGGCCACTTTGGGTCAAGTGAACCAATTAGATTTAGTTGGCTTGATTTTGGGTAGAGTTTGATTTAGTTGAGTTCATATATAGATTTGAGATTGATATATAAATTCAATTGCAATTGGTTTGGATATAAATGAGTTTTGGTTCATTTGAATATTTTAAGTAAAATGGGCTAGGTTGGGTTTGACTAGATGATTATAAGTTTCATTTATATTTGGAATAATGATTGAAGGAATGATTGATTCAAGAGAAAATCCATTGATTTTTTCTTGATTTAGATGGGTTCTGGCCAAGTTCAAGGAAATGGCTTAAATGGTTTAAATTAGATTTTGATTTGATTTTTGATTTGTTTTATCTATTTGAAATTATATTTCATTTATATTTGAGAAGATAATTGAAGGTATAATTAATTTGTAAAGAAATCAATTGAGTTTGGATTGAATTGGATGAAAATTTGGCTAAGTTCTTGAAGGTTGATTAAAAGGCTTGGAAAGATTTCAAGTTTGGATTTGATCTTGGGTTTCAATCATTTGGAATTCAGTTTGGACTTTGATTGGGATTTAAAATTGAGTTTGTGGTTGGGTTGGAAATTTGGATTTGAATTGAATTTAAGGTGTACATAGATTGGGTTTAGGATATAGGGTAGGTGATTTTTCTAAGTCCCTAAGACATGGCATAATCCTATGATTAACCCTTCTAAGTCTCTATGTTAGGTCAAGTGTTCTCTTAATCTCTAGAAGTGTCTTATGACTAAGGAAATCTTAGTGTCCAGAAGGTTCCTAGGTCTAAGAAGAGGAGGTTGAGAACTCACTCCAAAGGTGAGTTCAATAGTGTGTTACTTGGTTGATGAAATTGAAAAGAAGAAATGTTGAATCTAAATTTATTCTCTATTAAAAAAAATAAAAACCCTAAGCTTTAAACTAAAACCTGAACCCTAAACCTAAAACCTAAACCTTAAACCCTAAACCTAAACCCACAAACCCTAAAACAAATAAACCCCAAAACCCTAAACCCTAAACCTTAAACCCTAAAACCCTAATACCTAAACTATAAACACTAAAACTTAAACCTAAAACCTAAAACCCCAAACATTAAACCCTAATCCCTAAACTCTAAACCCTAAATCCTAAACCTCAAACTCTAAATCCTAAACCCTAAACCTAAAATAAAATAAACCTAAAATAAACTAAAAAATAAAAAATAAACTAAACTAAAAAAAAAAAACCTAAACCTAAACCCACCCGCCGCTTGAGGCCTTGACCTAATCCTCTAGGGATTCCCCTTTTCCCCTCTCATTTTTAGCTTTCTAGCTGCTACCTAATGGTTATTTGGCATGATTCTCATTGGATTCCTTCTAAAATTGATGGCCACTGGCTATTTCATGTTTTACTTGGAGTGACGCCATGATTTGGCATCTTCCCTGATGATTCCGTGGGGGAAATCGATGAATCCAATGGATCCTACTAGGGCATCAACTACCATGGCTTTGGCTAGTTTGAAATCATTCAAAGACATCCTCACTGGTAAGGATAGTTGTTCAGGTGAGCCCCTAAAACTTATTTTGACTTCTTTTTGAGGCATGCCAATGGTTATGTGCTCTGATCAGATTGTGGAAAAGCTTGCTAAGCCATTTGATTTCACTTTGGTTGGAAAGTTTACTCTTCATAGGCTAAATCTAAAAAATAATTGCTCTTTCTTTCATAGTCTAAAACGTTTGGGTGCTTTTATGATTGGTTTAATTGATCCTCATGTCATTTTGATTCAGTTAATGAATGATTTGGATTACTCAAGTGTTTTTGCTCATTGTTCTTATTTTGTTTTCAATTTCCAAATGAGGTTGTTGAAATGGACTCCAATATTTGATATTAGGGAAGAATCTCCAATCATTCTAGTTTGGATTTCTCTCCCTAATATTTGAATTCATTTCGTTAATCCTCAATTCCATTTTGTTGTAGGTTCTTTATTTGGTCGGCCATTGCAAATTGATCAGTCAATAGCTACAAAATCTTGACCTTCTATGGCTACAATCCATGTTGAATTGGACATTAATAAGAAACACCCAAAGAAATCTAGTTGGGATCTAAAAATTATGGTTATATGCAGAAAGTTGATTTAGAAAATTTCCTTGTCTTTTGTTCTCATTGAAAAATCCACGGGCATGATAATTTTGAAAGTTTCATTTTGCATCCTCACCTAAAAATAAAAATTCCTGTTAAAGAAACTATTATTCCTAACCTTAGGCCAACCACTATTATATATCAAAAAGTTAATTCAGAAAAAAAGGATTCATTGAATGTTCCTAATAAGGCTATTTTGCCTCTTATTTCTTTATGCAATTGAAGGTTTTCTAATGTGGAAAATAATAATTTCTCTAAACTTTTGGATGATGATTCTTTTCCTCTTAGTCAATCCGACATCCTTATCAATTTTGATTGACAAAATGAAGCTTTAATTCAAAATATTAATGAGGATATCAATGTTATGCATCATTCAAATTCAATGGAGAATATGGCTTTGGTTTCTCATGATATTCGCTTTGAAAACCTGAATTTATTTGGTTTTGTCTAATCTGGTATTGAAGAAGAAGGATGTTCACACTTACCTTCTTAATAAATCTATTTCGCTTTGCTCACTATACCGATGCTCATTTGCCTTTAATAAATTTTAATGGCTTGGACGAAGGAGAACTCACTTCTATATAGGAGACTTCCCCAAAATCTATAACTAATGTTATTGAATCCTTCTCGGATGATGATTCTATGAGAAAAAAAATTGTTTCCAAACTCATCATGCTAAAAAGAAGAAAAATATTAAAAACATCCCTCCCAAATTGTCCAAAAAGTCTAGATCTGTTGTGGCCTCCCTCTCCTCTCTTAACTAACATTTTCTTAACCCCTTTTTTATTTCCTTATGTTTAATTTTCTTGTTTGGAATGTTAGAGGGTTCGGTACCCTCTATATTTGTAACCGAATTAGAAACCTTTGTCATACTCATAATATTTCTTTACTTATTATTTTGGAGGCTCTTATTCATGCAAACAAAATAAACCATGTTGATAGAATGATTGGTTTTGAACAAGTTTTCAATGCTCAAATATCTTATGGTGACTATGGTATTTTGGGCTCTTTTATCTATGCATCTTGTAATAGATTTGGTAGAAATCATTTTTGGAAAAATTTGAGGAATTTTGTTACATTTGTCAATAAACCTTGGTTTTTTGGTGGGGATTTCAACAATTTTATTCTCTTGAAGTAGTGGTTTCCCTCTAATATTCATTCTATGGAAGAATTTTCAATATGATCCTTGATTGCAATTTGATTGATATTGGCTTTAAGGGTTCAAATTTTACTTGGCAAAACTCTAGACTTTGGCAAAGGTTGGATCGGATTCTTTTATTCTCATTGGATTACTCAATGTTCTATTACTTCTTTCAATCATTTAAGCAAAACCATATTGGATCATGCTCCTCTTTTGGTTTCTATTAAAGATAACTCTAATAGGTTAAAAAAATTTATCTCCTTTTAGATTTTAGAACAAGTGGATTCAACATATTGATTTCATTAATGTTACAGTTAAGAAATGGAAAGCTACCTTACATCCTGACCATTCAATTAAAGGGATGAATAGATTTTGGTTTAAGCTTAAAAGAATTAATCAATATCTAGGTTGGTGGAACAAGCATTATTATAAATTCCTTTTTGTTAATAACAAAGAAATGGAAAAATTGGTTTGTGATCTTGAAGTCTCAGTTATGTCTAATCCTACTAAGATTAAGGACTTGACTGAGGAGAAAGATAAACTTGTTAATTTTCAAAATATGGAAGAGACTTATTGGTGCCAAAAATTTCTGGCAAACATATTGTGGATGATGATAGAAATAAGGAATATTTCCATGCCTTGGTTAATAAAAAGAGAGCTTCAAATAATATTCAAAAAATTAAAGATGACAATGGAGAATGGATTAGGAAGAATAATGATATTAAGAATTCGACCATTAATTACTTTGGAAATATGCTTAATATGAGTTGTTCTTATAAAATTTATAATTCACACTTGATTCATTCAATTATAAATAATAATGGCAATGATTTGCTTACTATTGTACATAATGAAGAGGAAAATTTTAAAGTTCTTAATAGCATGAACATAGATTCTGTTGCTTGTTTGGAGGGTTTCACTACACAAAATTTTCAAAAATGCTGGTTTATTATTAAGAATGATTTGGTTGAGACTATGGTTGATTTTTTTAATAGTAATCCTTTACCTAAATATTTTTCTAGCTCTTATATTGTTCTCATACCTAAGAAATATAATCTGGACTATCAGAGTGATTTTAGACCTATTAGTCTTTACACCTTCTTCAATAAGCAAATTTCAAAAATTCTAACCAACAGGCTCAAACCATTACTTCATAGGATTATATCTCTAAACTAAACTAGTTTTGTTATATGTACATCTATTTTTGATAATATTCTGCTTTCTCAAGAATTAATTCATGATTTAGATGCTAAGACTAGATGTGGCAACATTATGTTCAAATTAGATATTACCAAAGGTTTTAAAAATATCTCTTGGGATTCCCTTATCCATATTCTGAATTTATTTGGGTTTTCTGATAAATTTATCTTTCTTATTAAATTGTTTATTAGTAATGTCTGGTTTTCTATTTTTCTTACTGGGGAAGCCTCGGGCTTCTTTCCTTCTCCATGGCCTAAGACAAGGGGATCCTCTATCTCCTGCCTTACTTATTATTATTGTTGAGTACTTATCTAGGAGCGTCAATGATTTATTCTTAAACAATCCTAGTATGTATTACAGAACTCTTGGTGGTCTTCCTATTTCTCATTTAAGATTTGTAGATCATTTCATTATTTTCTGTAATGCTTCTATTCATCATATCAAGAATCTCAATATTTTTTTAAATAAACTTGGTAGAGAAAGTGGTCTATCTATCAATAATAACAAAAGCTATTTTATTACTTCTTCAAGCATCTCCAATAATAAAATTAATCAAATCCTTCATTTCACTAACTTTAAACATCAACACCTTCCTCTTAAGTATTTGGCTGCTCCTCTTTTTAAAGGTCTGAAATGATCCCATCTTTTTGATGAGTTAATTAAATAAATTTTAAATAAAATTTATGATTGGAAATTTTATTTACTTTCTTTTGGTGGCAGGCTCACTATTCTTAAAAGCAGTCTCAATTCATTTCCTCTTTATTTCATTCAAACTATTATCACCACTAATGCTAATCTTATCAAAATTGATCGCTTACATAATTAATTTTTTGTGGATCAAATAATTCTACTAAAAGAATACATTAGACTTCCTGGAATAAATGTTGTGGTCCCTTGGGTGAAGGTGGTCTCAGTTGCAAACCAATTTGTGAAGCTATTACTGCCTTCTCTCATAAGCTTTGGTGGAATTTTAGAAATAATGATAGCTTTTGGGCTTATTTTATGATCAAAAAATATTGCCAAGGTAAACACCCTCTTATCTGTGCTTATAAAGTTGGTGACTCTCTAGTTTGGAAAAGGCTTTACTCCATTAAATGGGTTGTTGAACCCTTAATATATTGGGGTATTCATTTGGGTTCTTCTTTCTTTTGGCAAGATAATATGATTTGAAATGGCTCTATTAACTCATTTTTATCTACCCACTCTACTGCAGCTATCAAAGTTAACTCTTTCTAGCATACAAACACCTGGGAGAAAAACAAACTTGAGAATTATATCCCTATTTCTCTTTTTGTTAACTTTAGAAATATCCCTATTTTCTCTAACAAACCTAACCAAATTCTCTTTAACCTTTCTTACAATGGCAATTTTGTTCTTAAAGCAGTTTGGAATTTTATTAGAGATAAGCAATACTCCTCTAATATTTTCATTAAACTTTCAAACAATATCATTCCCATTCTTATTCAATTTTATCTTAGAGAATTTTGAATATCTTTATTACTGTAGAATCTTTGCTCTGGAATAAAGGGTTATATTTGCCATCAAAGTGCTATTATTGCTTTCATATTGGAAATGTTAATCATTTTTTTTGTCAATGGTGCTATTGCTTCTAAATTATTTTTATGGTATGATGATTTATTTAATAGAAACTAATTTCATGTCTCTCTTTCCATATATCAACTTCTTGAAGTCTATTTCCAAAAAATTATGAAAGGTCATATCAAAGTTCTAGTTGCTATTACCCTTATCTGGTTCATCTGGATGTACATAAATGATGCTAAATATCATGGTATTCTTATGAGCCATAAAAGGATCTTGGCTAGACCCAAGCAAAAATTTCAAGCTCTATTTAATGCCAATCTTTATTAGTAACATTCATTTTAGAAGCTACAATTTGTGGCTAAAAAAGTGGGCAAAATTTTGCTGATGTTGACTTTTATAAAAGAGTTAGGATCTAGTGACTTGGTTTAGTGTACTGGTGCCTAACTTGGCTATGGTTATGATGGTTGCACTCATTGATATTTCTCTAACTTTTTTATATTGGATTTGGCGGTGTTCCTATTGTATTACTGCTGCTCCTAATCTATGGCTTTTAGTTTGTCTTACTAGTCTTTGCTCCATTTTTTGGCTTTTCCTCACAGATTAGAATTTTTGCTTCTTCTAGGTTTGGTGGATGTCTGTTTTGCTTCTACCCTTTCCTAGTTGTCTTGGGTTTTGGCATCATGGATGTTGTTGGTCTTATCACTGATTTGAATTTTTTGTAGCTCTGGTGGTTGGTTGGGAGGTTATGTTGGCTGGCTAGGTTGGTTGGTTATTTTGGTTGGCTGGGTTGGTTGGATGGGTGGCTATTTTGTCCTATCATTCCTACTATGTTGGTGACATGTTGGTTGGCTTGCTGCCTTTCATGTTTGCTTGTGGAAGACATGAGCTCTTGTGTATTTTCTTTTTCTTCTTGGTTTTTTTTTGGTCTGTGTTGTTAAGATCATGATGCTTGCTCCCTTTGATGTTGCTATTCCTCTTTGGTGGTGGCTTTGGGGGTGTTCCTAATGTACTGCTACTGTCTTTGATTGTTGGTTGATTTTTGCCTTATTGGGCTTATATGTTTTGGTGACTTTGTGGTCGGCTATTATGCCTACTGCTTGGAGGAGTTTGTAGCTTTGCAGGATGATGGGCTACAAGAGGTATGCATACAATGATGGCCTTGATGTTTCCCTCTCTATCTTAATTTGGCTAGTATCACTATACGTAATTGTAAACATTCTTCGAAAGTTTGGATTCTTACATATTGTGTTGCTCCTTGAGATGATTGTAACTGAGCCTGAGCCTTTTCTTTACTTAGCTCTTTTTCTTTGCTCATACTTTTTATGCTTGCTTAGATGTACTCATCCTTTCATTCGTATGTTGCAGATTTCTTTCATAGGTTGGGAGAATCTTGTAGGTGGATCTTGCTGGTATCAAAATGACTTAGTGGGTGTTGTTATTGCGTCCATGGATTTGTTGTTGTTGCCAATTTGGTTTTGCTTTTGCTTTTGTTTTTTTTTCTTATATTATTGTAATAGTTAGGGGATTTCTCTCTTTAGGACTTATTGTAGCTCTTTGAGCATTAGTTTAGAGGTTTACCCCCTCTAAGGACTTTGTACTTTTTCTTTGTGGCAATAAAATTCCCTTAATTTCCATAAAAAAAACCTAAACCCTAAGAATGGGTAGAACCTTGACAGCATGAACTTCACCATCAAGCAAGCTCCCTAGATCTAGTAGTGGAGGCAAAGGTGAAGGCGTCAGTTATCGTAGTGGTGGTGGGGGATATAGAGGTGCTGGTGGATATGGAGGTGGTGGTTAGATTAGTGGTGGTTATTAAGGCGGGAGGAGCGATGGAGGTTACAACTGTGGTGGTGACGGAGGGTGAGATCGGGGATATGATGGTGGAACTCACTACTCGAGAGGCTAGCATGGTTCTGATGGAAATTGGAGAAACTAAACAACGATCGATCTGATCTGCTACTTATGGAACTATGTCTTTACAGTAGAGACGGTTCTAGTTATCTACGATTTTTGATTTGCTCTATGCGTGCTCATTTTTTATTTATGTCGTTGCTTGTGTATTAGAAAACTTGGTGTGTTACTTGGTAGATGAAATTGAAAAGAAGAAATATTGAATCTGAATTTGTTCTTTATTAAAAAACCAAAAATCCCAAACCCTAAACTAAAACCTAAACAATAGACCTTAAACATAAACCCTAAACCCCAAACCATAGACCCTCAATTAACCCTAAACCTTAAAAAGCTAAAAACCTAAGCCTAAACTAAATAAAACCTAAAAATAATATAAATAAAAAACCTAAACCAAAATAAAATAAAATAAATAAAATAAAATAAAAACCTAACCTAAACACTAAACCTAAACCTAAACTTAAAAAAAAATAAAATAAAAATTAAAAATTAAACTAAAATAAAATAAATAAAAACCTAAACTAAATTAAAAAAATAAAAAACCTAAATAAAATAAAAACTAACCCTAAAATAAAAATAAAATACACCTATAATAAAATAAAATAAAAAGTAAAAAAAACCTAAATCAAAAAAATAAACCTAAAAATAAAACATAAAAATAAATAAAAAATAAAACCTAAACCCTAAAGTAAAAAAAAAAACCTAAAACAAAAATAAAAATAATAAACCTAAATCTAAACTAAAATAAACAAAACAAAAATAAATAAAACCTAAACCTAAACCTTAAATAAAATAAAATAAACTAAAATAAACCTAAACCTAAACTAAAAAATAAAACCTAAAAATAAATCTAAAATAAAACCCAAAAACCTAAACCTAAAAAAACAAAATAAAAACCTAAAACTCAACCTAAAAAAAAAAACTAAACCAAAAAAATAAAATAAAAATAAAACTAACTAACAAATAAGCTTAAACCTAAACCTAAACCTAAAAAATAAACTAAAATAAAAAACCTCAACTAAAATAAGTAAACCTAAAATAAATAAACTAAATTAAATAAAAATAAAAAATAAAATAAACTAAAATAAATAAAAAACATACTAAATAAACCTAAACCTACCACTTAAATTAATTTAAAAAAAAATAGAAAAATTAAAATAATTTAAGAAAACATAAAAAAACCCAAACCCTAAACCAACAAACCTAAACCCTAAATGCTAAAACCCTAAACCCTAAACCCTAAACCCTAAACCATAAAACCTACAACCCTAAAGCCTAAACCCAAACCATAAAACCTAAATCATAAACCCTAAAAAGCTAAAAACTTAAGCCTAAACTAAATAAAATCTAAAAATTAAAAAAAAAAAAAAAAACCTAAACCCAAATAAAATAACAAAATAAAATAAAGTAAAAAATAAAAACTAAAACATAAACCTAAACCTAAACCTAAACTAAAACCTAAACCTAAACCTAAAAATAAAATAAAATAAAATAAATAAAAACCTAAGCTAAACTAAAAATAAAATAAACCTAAGAATAAAAAACCTAAATAAAATAAAAACAAAATGTATAATAAAAATAAAATAAACCTAATATAAAATAAAATAAAAACTAGAAAAAAAACCTAAACCTAAAGAATATACTTAAAAATAAATACAAAAAAAAAAACCTAAACCCTAAACTAAAAAAAAACCTAAGCCTAAAATATAAATAAAATAAACAAAATAAAATAAACCTAAACCTAAAGTAAAATAACTAAACTAAAATAAATAAAACCTAAACCTAAACCTAAACCCTAAAACAAATAAAAAAAAAACTAAAAATAAACCTAAACCTAAACTAAAAAAATAAAACCTAAAAATAAACCTAAAACCAAAACCAAAAAAAATAAAATAGAAACCTAAACCTAAACCTAAAAATAAAAAATAAAACCCAAACATAAAAAAATAATATAAACATAAAACTAAACTAAGAAATAAACCTAAATCTAAATTTAAATAATAAACTAAAATAAAAAACCAAAACTAAAATAAGAGAACCTAAAATAAATAAACTAAACAAAATAAAAATAAAAAATAAACCTAACTAAAAATAAAAAATAAATTAAACTAAAATAAAAAAATAAACAAACTAAATAAACTTAAACCTACCGGTTTACTTAATTTTTTATATAAAAAAAACCCTCAGCCGAAAACCCTAAACCCTAAAAATAATCCAAAACCCTAAACCCTAAACCTACAACCCTAATCCAGCAACCTTAAACCCTACACCTTAAAAATCTCTACACCCTAAACCTTAAACCATAAACTAACCCTAAACCCTAAACCATAAACCCAAAACCCTAAACCCTAAACCCTAAAGCCTAATGCCTAAACTCTAAGCTAACTCTAAACCTAAACCCTAAACTAAACCCTCAAAACTCTAAACCCTAAAGCCTAAAAACTAAACCCTAAACCCTAAACCCAAAGCCCTAAAACCTATCCCTAAACCTTAAAATCATAAACCCTAACCCTAAACCCTAAACCCTAAAAGAATAGAGCGTAAAACCCTAAATCATAAACACTAAACCTTAAACGCTAAAGCCTAAAGCCTAAACCCTAACCCTAAACCCAAAACCCAAAACCTAAACCTAAAGGAATTGAATAAATTAAAAAATAAACCTAAACCTTAAAACTTAATAAAACTAAACCCTAAGAATTGGCAGAACCTTGACTGGAGGAACATCACCATCAGCCAAGCTCAGTCTAGATATGGCAGTGGAGGCGAATGCAGAAGTGGTGATCATCGTAGTAGTTGTGGGGGATCTAGAGTTATTGGTGGTGGTCAGAGCAACGGAGGTTACAACCATGCTGGTGGCGGAGGGAGAGATCAAGGATATGATGGTGGATCATGCTATTCGAGAAGCCAGGGTGGTTCTGATGGAAACTAGAGAAACTGAAGAATGGACGATCCGATCTGCTGCATATGGAACTGTGTCTTTACATTAAAGGCGGTTCTAGTTATCCATGGTTTTTGATTTGCTCTATGCGAGCTCATTTTTATCTATGTCATCGCTTGTGTTTTAGAAAACTTGGTATGTTACTTGGTTGATGAAATTGAAATGATGAAATGTTGAATCTGAATTTGTTCTCTATTAAAAAAAACCAAAAACCAAAAACCTTAAACTAAAACCTAAACCCTAGACCTAAAACCAAAACCCTAAACGCTAAACCTTAAACCTTAAACCCTAAACCCTAAAATCTAAACACTAAACACTAAAATCTAAACCTAAACCCCAAACCCTAAACCCAAAAACCTAAACCCTAAACTTTAAACATTAAACACTAAACCCTAAACCCTAAACCCTAAAACCTAGAACCATAAACCCTAAACCCTAAACCCCAAACCCTAAACCCTAATCCCTAATCCCTAAAAACTTAAAAACCAAAACCTAAACTAAATAAATCTTAATAATAAAAAATATAAAAAAAGCTAAACCTAAATAAAATAAAATAAAATAAAAACATAAATAAAAATAAAAAATGAACTTAAATAAATAATAAATATAAAATATACTAACATAAATAAAAAATAAACTAAATAAACCTAAACTTACCAATTTACTTAATTTAAAAAAAAAACCCTAAGCCCTAAAACTAACCCTAAACCTACAACCCTAAACCCTAAACCCTAAGCTAACCCTAAACCCTAAAAACCCTAAACTCTAAATCTAAAACACTAAATCTCAAACCCTAAACCCTAAAACCTAACCATAAACCCTAAACCATAAACCCGAAAACCCTAAACCCTAAAACCCAAAAACCAAAACTCAAAAACCCTAAACCCTAAACCCTAAACCATAAACCCTAAAAACCTAAATTAAATAAAACCTAATAATAAAATAAATAAAAAACCTCATCCTAAATAAAATAAAAAAAATAAAACTACAAAATAAAAACCTAAACTAAAACCTAAACCTAAACCTAAAAATAAAATAAAATAAACTAAAACAAAATTAATATAAACCTAAACTATACTAAAAAATAAAATAAACCTAAGAAAAAACAACCTAAATATAATAAAAACTAAATGTAAAATAAGAATAAAATAAACCTAAAATAAAATAAAATAAAAACTACATAGAAACCTTAACCTAAAAAATAAACCTAAAAATAATGCCTAAAATAAATAAAAAAGAAAATTTAAACCCTAAACTAAAAAAAACCTAAACCTAAAATAAAAATAAAATAACCAAAATAAAATAAACCTAAACCTAAACCAAAAATAAACTAAACCAAACCATAAACTGAAACTATTTTAAATATAATAAACTAAAAATAAACCTAAATGTAAACTAAAAAATAAGCTAAAAATAATTCTAAAATAAAAACCAAAAACCTAAACCTAAAAAAGTAAAATAAAAACATAAACCTAAACCTAAAAATATATTCAAACCTAAATATAAATAATAAAATAAAATAAAATTAACTAAAAAATAAACCTAAACCTAAAAAATAAATTAAAATAAAAAACCTAAACAAAAATAGATAAACCTAAAATTAATAAACTAAAATAAATACAAATAAAAAATAAACCTAAATAAATATAAAATAAAATAAAATAAAGTCAAATACACAACAAAAAAAACTAAATAAACCTAAACTACTGGTTTACTTAATTTTAAAAAAAGCCTAAATCCTAAACCCTAAACGCTAAACCCTAAATTGTAAACCCTAAACCCTAAACCCTAAACCCTAAACCCTAAACCTACGACCCTAAACTTACAACCTTAAACTCTAAACCCTAAACCTTAAACACTAAACAAACCCTAAACCCTAAACTCTAAACCCTAAACCCTAAAACCCTAAGCCCTAAACCCTAAACCTTAAACCCTAAAACTCTGAACCCTAAACCCTAAACCCCAAACCCAAAACCCTAAACACTAAACCCTAAACCCTAGAAAACCCTAAACCCTAAACCATAAACACTAAACCCTAAACCCTAAACACTAAACTAAACCTAAAACCCCATATCCCATAAACCCTAAACAATAAACCCTAAACCCAAACCCAAACCCTAAAGACTAAAACTTAAACCTTAATCCATTAAAGCCTAAACCTTAAACCCAAAACCCTAAATCATAAAAACCCTAAACCATAAAGCCTAAACCCTGAACCCAAAACCCTAAACCATAATCCCTAAACCATAAAAACCTTAAACCTTAAAGCCTAAACACTAAACCCTAACATTAAATCCTAAACCCTAAAACCCTAAAACCCTAAAACCCTAAACCCTAAACACTAAACCCTAAACCTTAAACCCTAAAAACCTAAAAACTTAAACCTAAACTAATTAAAACATAAAAATAAAATAAATAAATAAAACCTAAACCTAAATAAAATAAAATAAAAAGTTAATCTAAAACCTAAACCTAAACCTAAAAATAAAATAAAATAAACTAATAAAAATATACTAAAACAAAATAAATAAAAACCTAAACTAAACTAAAAAAATAAATTAAACCTAAGTATAAAAAATCTAAATAAAATAAAAACTAAGCGTAAAATAAAAATAAAATAATCCTAAAATAAAATAAAATAAAAACCTAAACCTAAAAAATAAACCTTAAAATATAACCTAAAAATAAATAAAAATTAAAACCTAAACTCTAACCTAAAAAAAAACCACAACCTAAAATAAAAATAAAATTCTTAAAATAAAATAAACCTAAACCTAAATAAAAATAAACTAAACTAAAATAAATGAAACCTAAAGCTAATCCTAAAATAAACTAAACCTGAACTTACAAATAAAAAATAAAACCTAAACCCAAAAAATAAAATAAAAATAAAAATCAACTAAAAAAGTAAACTTAAACCTAAAAAATCCTAAAAATAAACTAAAATAAAAATCTAATCGAAAATAAATAAAACTACAATAAATAAATTAAATAAAATAAAAAGAAAAAATATACCTAAATAAAAAATAAACTAAAATAAATAAAAAAATTAACTAAATAAACCTAAACCTATCCATTTACTTAATTTAAAAATAAGCCAAAAACCCAAAATCCTAAACCCTAAACCCTAAACTCTAAAAACCCTAAACCCCAAAGCCTAAACACTAAACCCTAAACCTTAAACCCTAAACCCTAACCCTAAACCTTAAACCTTAAAACCCTAAACCCTAAAACCCTAAACTATAACTCTAAACCCTAAATCCTAAACACTAAACCCTAATAACCTAAAAACATAAACTTAAACTAAATAAATATTAATAATAAAATAGAAAAGAATACCTAAACTTAAATAAAATAAAATAATAAAATAAAATAAAAACCTAAATTAAAACTTAAACCTAAACCTAAAAATAAACTAAAATAAAAAATAAAAGTAAACTAAAATAAAATAAATAAAAAGTAAAATTAAATTTAAAAAATAAAATAAACCTAATAATAAAAATCCTACATAAAATAAAAATTAAACATAAAATAAGAATAAAATAAACCTAAAATAAAATAAAATAAAAACAACAAGGAAACCTTAACCAAAAAAATAAACCTAAAAATAACAACTAAAATAAATAAAAAATAAAACCTAAACCATAAACTAAGAAAAAAACCTAAACCTAAGATAAAAATAAAATAAACCTAAACCTTAACAAAAAATAAACTAAACCAAACCATAAACCTAAACTATCTTAAATTTAATGAATTAAAAATAAACCTAAAAGTAAACTAAAAAATAAAACTAAAAAATAATTCTAAAATAAAAACCTAAAACCTAAACCTAAAAAATAAAATAAAAACATAAATCTAAACCTAAAAATATTAAATCAAACCTAAACCTAAATAACAAAATAAAAATAAAACTTAACTAAAAAATAAACTTAAACCTGAATAATAAACTAAATTAAAAAACCTAAACTAAAATAAATAAACCTAAAATAAATAAACTAAAATAAATACAAATAAAAAATAATCCTAAATAAATACAAAAAAATATAATAAACTCAAATAAATAACAAAATAAACTAAATAAACCTAAACCTACTGGTTTACTTAATTTAAAAAAAAAAGCCTAAACCCTAAAGCCTAAATGCTAAACCTTAAATCATAAACCCTAATCCCTTAACCCTAAACCCTAAACCCTAAACCCTAAACCTTAAAAAACCTTAAACCCTAAATCCTAAACACTAAACAAATGCTAAACCCTAAACCATAGACCCTAAACCCTAAAACCCTAAGCCCTAAACCCTAAACCTTAAATCCTAAAACTTGTAACCCTAAACACTAAACCCCAAACCCAAAACCCTAAACCCTAAACCCTAAATCCTAAACCATAAACACTAAACTGTAAACCCTAAACCTTAAACTAAAGCTAAACCCCCTAACCCCTAAACCCTAAACCTTAAACCCTAAACCCCAAACCCTAAACCCTAAACCCTAAACCCAAACCCAAACCCTAAAGCCTAAAACCTAAACCTTAAACCATTAAAGCCTAAACCCTAAACCCAAAACCGTAAATCATAAAAATCCTAAGCCATAAAGCCTAAACTAAAAACTCAAAACCCTAAACCCTAATCCTTAAACCATAAAAACCTTAAACCCTAAAGCCTAAACACTAAACACTAAATCCTAAACCCTAACATCAAACCCTAAACCCTAAAACTATAAACCCTCAAACCCTAAACCCTAAACACCAAACCCTAAACCTTAAACCCTAAAAACCTTAAAACCTAAACTTAAACTAAATAAAACTAAAAAAATAAAATAAATAAATAAAAATCTAAACCTAAACAAAATAAAATAAAAAGCTAATCTAAAAACTAAACCTAAACCTAAAAGTAAAATAAAATAAACTAATAAAAATATACTAAAATAAAATAAATAAAAACCTAAACTAAACAAAAAAATAAGATTAGCCAAAGTATAAAAAAACTAAATAAAATAAAAACTAAGAGTAAAATAAAAATAAAATAATCCAAAAATAAAATAATCCTAAAAAATAAACCTTAAAATATAACCTAAAATTAAATAAAAATTATAACCTAATCTCTAAACCAAAAAAAAAAAACCTCAACCTAAAATAAAAATAAAATTCTCAAAATAAAATAAACCTAAACCTAAACAAAAATAAACTAAACTAAAATAAATGAAACCTAATCCTAATCCTAAAATAAACTAAACCTAAACTTAAACTTAAACAAAAAAAACTAAAAAACTAAAAATAAACCTAAACTTAAACTAAATAATAAAACCAAAAAATAAACCTAAAATAAAAACCTAAAACCTAAACTTAATAAAAAATAAAAATAAAAACCTAAACTTGACCAAAAAATAAAAAATAAAACCTAAACCTAAAAAATAAAATAAAAATAAAAATTAACTAAAAAGTAAACTGAAACCTATAACTAAACCTAAAAAATAAATTAAAATAAAAAACCTAATTGAAAATAAATAAACTTGTAATAAATAAATTAAATAAAATAAAAATAAAAAATAAACCTAAATAAACAATAAACTAAAATAATTTAAAAATAAACTAAATAAACCTAATCCTATCGATTTACTTAATTTAAAAAAAAGCCATAAACCCAAAATCCTAAACCCTAAAACCTAAACTCTAAAAACCCTAAACCCTAAAGCCTAAACTCTAAACCCTAAGCCCTAAACGCTAAACTCTAACCCTATACCTTAAACCCTAAAACCCTAAACCCTAAAACCCTAAACCATAAATGTTAAACCCTAAATCCTAAACCCTAAACCCTAATAACCTAAAAACCTAAACTTAAACTAAATAAATCCTAATAATAAAATAAATAAGAAAACTAAACCTAAATAAAATAAAATAATAAAATAAAATAAAAACCTAAACTAAAACATAAACCTAAACCTAAAAATAAAATAAAATAAAAAATATAAGTAAACAAAAATAAAATAATTAAAAACCAAAATTACACAAAAAAATAAAATAAACCTGAGAATAAAAAGCCTACATAAAATATAAATTAAATGTAAAATAAGAATAAAATAAACTTAAAATATAATAAAATAAAAACTACATTAAAACCTAAACCAAAAAAATAAACCTAAAAATAAATAAAAAATAAAATGTAAAATAAAAATATAATAAATAAAATAAAATAAACCTAAACCTAAACTAAAACAAACTAAACTAAAAAATATAAAACCTAAACCTAAACGGGAAATATACTAAACTTAAACCAATACCTAAACTAAATAAAAATAATAAACTAAAAATAAACCTAAACCTAAATAAAAAAAATAAAACCTACAAATAAACCTAAAATAAAAAACTTAAACCTAAACCTAAAAAAATAAAATAAAAACATAAACCTAAATCTAAAAATAAAAAAGAAAAGTTAAACCTAAAAATATAATAAAAATAAAACTCAACTAAAAAATAAACCTAAACTTAAAAAATAAACTAAAATAAAAAACCAAAATTGAAACCAATAAACCTTAAAAAAATAAACTAAACTAAATAAAAATAAGTAATCCTAAATAAAAATTAAAATTAAAATAAACTCAAATAATTAAAAAATAAATTAAATAAACCTAAACTTGGAAGTTTACTTAAAAACAGACCTTAAAAGCTAACCATAAACCCTAAACCCTAAATCCTAAACCCTAAACCCTAAACCCTAAACCAAAAAACTAACCCTAAACCCTAAACCTAAACATATAACCCTAAACCCTAAACATAAACCCTAAACCCTAATCCCTAAACCCTAAACCCTAAACTAAAATAAACCTTAAAATAAAACCAAAAAATAAATAAATAATTAAGCCTAAACCTAAAATAAAAATAAAATAAATAATATAAAATAAACTTAAACCTAAAATAAAATAAATAAAACCTAAACTTAATCAAAAATAAACTAAACCTAAACCTAAACTTAAAAAAATAACATAAAATAAATAAAAATTAAACCTGAACAAAAAAATAATGCTAAAAATAAATCTCAGCTAAAAAAGAAACATAAACCTTAACCTAAACCTAAAAAATATACTAAAATAAAATACCTAGATAAAATAAATTAATTAAACTAAATAAAATTAAAAAATAAACCTAAATAAAAATAAAATATAAAAAATAAAATAAACTGGAATGAATAAAATAAATAAATAAACCTAGACCTACTAGTTTACTTAATTTTTTTAAAAAACCATAAACCCAAAATCCTAAACCCTATACCCTAAACCTTAAACCCTAAGCCTACAACCCTAAACCCTCACCCCTAAACCTTAAACCCTAAAAACTCTAAATCCTAAAAAAACCTAAACCCTAAACCTTAACACTATTCCCTAAACCCTAAATCATAAACCCTAAACCCTAAACCCCAAACCCTAAACCTAATCCTAATGCAACAAAATAAATTTAAAAATAAACCTAAACTCTAAAACTGAATAAACCTAAACCTAAACCTATACCTTAAGAATGGGCAGAACCTTGATGGTAGGAACATAACCTTCAACCAGGCTCAGTCAAGATGTGGCGGTGGAGGCGAAGGCAGACGCGATGTTATTGTAGTGTTTGTTGGGGTTCTGAAGGTGCTGGTGGGTATAGAGATGGTGGTCGAAGCAATGGTGGTTATGGAGGTAGGAGGAGTGACAAAGGTTACATCCATAGTGGTGGCAGAGGGAGAGATCTGGGATATGCTAGTGGATCCTGCTACTCAAAAGGCTAGGGTGGTTCTGATGGGAAATAGAGAAACTAAAGAATGGACAATTCGATCTACTACTTATGGAATTGTGTCTTTATAATAGAGACGATTCTAGTCACCTAAGATTTTTGATTTCCTCTATGTGTGCTCATTTTTAGCTATATCGTCACTTTTTTCTTAAAAAACTTGGCGTGTTACTAAGTTGATGAAATTGAAAAAAAAGAAATGTTAAATCTGAACTTGTTCTCTATAAGAAAATCTAAAACCTTAAACCCTAAACTTAAAAACCTAAACCCTAAACTCTAAACCTTAAACCCTAAATCCTAAAAACTCTAAACCCTAAAACCTAAACCCTAAAACTCTAAACACTAAACCCTAAGACCTAAACCCTAAAATTGTAACCCTAAACCCTAAACCATAAACCCTAAAAAGCTTGATGAGTTGAGCATTGCCAAAGATAGCTTGATTAATTACCAAAATATGGAGGAAACCTATTGGCGTTAAAAAGCCACTAGCAAACATATTGATGATGGTGATAGAAACACTAGGTATTTCCATGTTATTTGCAATAAATGGAAAGCTTTAAACTTGATTAAGAAAATTAAGAACTCTAATGATGGCTGGATAACTGATAATAATGAAATTAAGGAATCTGTCATAAATCACTTTCAAAATTTATTAAATTCTAATCCTTTGTTAGATACGCCCTCCAACACCCATCTAATCTCTTCTATGATTAGCAATGAGGATAACCATTTTCTCACTATGCGTCCCTTGGAAGCAGAGATTAGTAGTACTCTCAATAGCATGAACACTAATTTTGTTGCTGGCCCTGATGGTTTTACGATACATTTCTTTCAGCATTGTTGGCCTTTTATTAAATCTAATCTTGTTGATGTTGTTATTGATTTCTTTGATGACAGCTCTATTCCCAAATATTTTTCAAGTACTTCTATTGTCCTTATTCCTAAAACCAATAATCCTAAATCTTGGGGTGATTTTAGACCTATTAGTCTTTGCACCTTTCTCTAAAAACTTATTGCTAAATGAATTAATGATAGGATTAGCCCCCTGCTACCTAAAATCATCACCCCTAACCAAACTGGCTTCGTTAAAAATAGAACCATATTTCATAATATTCTTCTCGCTCAAGAGCTGGTCCATGACATTGATGTTTCTTCCAGAGGAGGTAATATTCTCTTCAAACTGGACATCTCTAAAGCCTTTGGCAACCTCTCGTGGGATTTCCTCTTTCAAATCTTACATTTGTTTAGTTTCTCTGATAATTTTATCCATCTTATAAAAAGTTGTATCACTAACATCTAGTTTTCTGTTATCATAAATGGTGAGTCCCTTGGTTTCTTTACTTGAGCCATGGTTTGCGCCAAGAAGACCTCTTTCTCCCTTCTCTTTATCATTGTTATTGAATATCTTTTGAGGAGCCTCAATGATCTTTTAATTAAAAAACCTAACATGGTTTTTAAAACTCATGGTGGTTTCCCTATTTCTCATCTTAGCTTTGCTGATGATTTTATAATCTTCTGCAATGCCTCTCTTCAACATGTTAAAACTATTAAGAAACTCTTAAATGATTTTGGCAAAGTTAGTGGTCTCTTCCTTAATGAAAGAAAATGTTATTTTATTCCCTCAGCTAAAATTCCTACCAATAGACTAATCAAATCTCCAAAATTACTAATTTTAAGCAAAATCAACTTCCCATTAATTATCTCGGGGCTTCACTTTTAAAGGCCAGAAAAGATCTCATCTTTTTGATGACCTTATTCAGAAAATTTCTAATAAAATTTCGGTTTGGGAATTTCATTTACTCTCTTTTGGTGTTTACCTTGATTAAGAGCACTCTTAATTCCATGCCTTTATATCTCATCCAAACCATTGTGTCACCATTTCTATCATCAACAAAATTGAGCTGCCTCCTAAACAAATTTTTCTCCAATACCTCTTCTAAAAAAATGCACTGAACCTCTTGGTTTAAACATTGTGGCACTTTTGACGAAGGTGGTCTTGGTTGTAAATCCATAAAAGAAGCTATCAATGCCTTTTCCTATATACTCTAGTGGAATTTTAGGAGTAATCATAGTCTTTGGGCTAATTTCATGACTATTAAATATTGCCAGGGTAAGCACCCCCTCATTTGTCCCTTTAAACCAGGTGATTCTCCTGTGTGGAAAAGACTTTGTTCTCAAAATGGGATGCAACCCTTAATTTTTTGGGGCATTAACTTTGGCGCTTCTTTCTTCTGGCAAGATAACTGGAGTGGATGTGGATCCATTGATGACTTACTCTCCACCCATTCCACTGCCGCTATTAAAGTAAACTCTTTCTGGAATAATAATAAGTGGAACAATAGTAAGCTTGCTAATTTTATCCCTTTTACTTTCTTGAATATGGTTACTACTATTCCTATCACTCCACACAATCAAGACCAGATTCTCTTTAAGCTCTCACATAATGGTGATTTCAACCTCAAAAATGTGTGGCTCCACATTAAAGATACTTATGATTCCTCTTATGTGTTCTCCAAACTTTGGAATAATGATATCCCTACTTCTTATTCTGTTCTTACATGCCATATTCTAAAAAAATTTATCCTGTTGATTCCTTGTTGTGGGGTAAAGGGTTCCATTTATCCTCTAAATGTCAATGTTGTTTCCATATTGAGAATGTTAATCATGTTTTTGTAAATGGGGCCATTGCTTCTAAACTTTGGATTTGGTATGATGTTCTTTATAACACTATCAATTTCAATGGCTCTCTTACTTTATATCAACTTCTTGAAGTCTATTTTGATAATACTATTAAAGGTCACATTAAAGTGATCATTGCTATCACTCTTATCTGGTTTATATGGATGGACCGTAATGATGCAAAACATCGTGGGATCCCTATGATCCATGTGAGGAATATTGTTAGAACTAAAAACAAAATTCATGACTTGTTTAAAGCCAATCTCATTCATTACAGACAATTCAAAGGCTCTAAATTTGTGGCCAATAAATTGGGCTTTAACCTGCCGGACCAACATTGCTATCGAAATGACAAGATTGTCTATTGGAAAAAACCTCCTGACCATATTATTAAAATTAATACTGATGGCTCTGTCTCTCATAATGGCTCTGGTTGTGGTGGCATTTTTAGGAACTCTAAGGGTATAGTACTATGTGCTTTTGCCCCCTTATTTCCCTTGTCCCATTTTATGGCCTCCAAAGCTCTTGAGATTTGCCTCCAAAATGGTCGCTCAATATTTGGATTGAGGTGGATGCTTTTCCCGATTGATCTTTTGACTTCCACTAAGATGAGTAGCACTGAATTGTACTACCTCCTCAAGCAAACTAGAGCTCTTCTTTCCTAATTGAATTTTAACATCACTCATTTTTGGCGTGAAGGAGATGCTTGTGCTGACTACCTTGCCAATCTGGGTGCTAGATCCGATGGTATCATCTTCTTTGATCAACTCACCTTACCCAAACACTTGCATGGGCTGGTTAACTTGGATAATTCTAGGTTTCCTTATCTCAGAACTTAATCTAACCTTTTGATGTATATTGTCCATTCATCTTTATCTGTATGCCTCTTTATTTTATGGCTTTCTATTTTTTTTTTGTGTCTTTTGTGGATGCTTCACAGCTTGCTGTCTTGATCTTTGTGTCATGATTTGGTGTTTTAATAACTTCTCCTTTATTTGGAGGCTCTCTGCTTTTGGCATTTACAATAATAAAGTGCTACTATTGATCTATGTGCATACTAATACTCTTGGAATTTGAGCTATGTAGTTATTGGTTTTATAACACCAATCCTATTTGGGATTTTAATATCATGCCGCTTCATTCATAATCCTAGGGTCTTAATCATTCTGGATGGAGATATTTATTTTGATGGGTTTAGCTCGCCATTAATTTTTGCAACGCTATTTCAAAGATATGCTGCTGACATCTAGTTTATGTTGTTTCTATGCATTGTGCTGTTGTTGCCTTTGGCTGATCGTATTGTTGGACTTTACCATAATGACGGGCCGGCTTTGACATTTTTGTTCACACTATGATCTGATGCTCTGGAATATTCTCTTTGATTTTGTGGTGGTTATTCTCTTTTTTTTTCTCCATGAAGTTTTTCCCTTTTCTTTTGATAATTACTTCTTGGTTATTGCTTCTTTACTTTGTTGGAATCACATTCTATTATTTCTTTCTACATGCTGGGAGTTTCTTTTGTTCTTGTTTTATTCACAGATCCTTTTTTGTGTGATGTTTATGAGATTGGGGCCTTGGTCAATCTCTTTACCGCTTTTGTCTAAAGATAATTTTTTATTGGCTATTCTCACTCCCTCGTAGAATGGGTTTTCATGTTGGCCTCTCTTTTTGGTTTTTACTGTGTTTACCCTCTCATTCAGGGCCCTACTACTAGACTGTATTTTCTGATCTAGAAAGGTCTTGTTATTCCTTTCAATGCGAGTCATTGGTTTTCTGGGACCTATTTCCAAATTGCTATCTTTGTGATTTATGGTTCTTTTTTTATTCTCGATTTTCCAACTGTTTGTGTTATTATCATTGGCTATTTTGATTACACATGCTATTGTCGCTTACATCCGTTGTTGCATACTGTAATTCTTCTCTTTTATTATGGGATCTATTTTATGCACTATCTACTCTTATTAGCTTTTCCTATGGTCAACTTATTGATACCTCCTTTCTTAGTTATTAGCTGATATGGACCCTTGAGTTTACTGTCAATCCTATTATTTCTGGATTTGTTTCCCATGCTCAGCAGGTTTGGAGTTACTTAATGGTTTTCATTCGCCTTCTTTCGAGGTTGTGGGTATTCTACTTGTGGGAATTACTTGAACTCATTCATTCTTTATTTTATATCTTTTTTCTTAAAGATTGCTTTTCTTAATGGGTGTAAAAACTATAACAATGTCTCCATTGTTGGTTTTTGGAATTTTGAGTACTTGCCCACCAAGTTTTCTTTGTTTTTCTTTCTATCTTTGCTGCTAACATTTGGGATGTTGTTGGTCTTCCCTGCTGTTGTTTTCTCTTTGTATGCTATGATGGGAACATGCAAATCTTGAAGATCATTCTTCTGTTCTATTTGAACTTAATCAATGGTTTATCTTATATGCATAATTGGGTTATTGGCCAACCTCCTGGTTATTACTGTCATTATCCTTGGTAGAATTGGATTAATGTGACTAAGCAATCTGCTACTAAACTATTTGCACTGAATGTCTCTTACTGGATTGGCTTATGGTGGGGAGCTGTTCATTACCTATCCCTCCCTATCTGCTACTTTCTGCTCATTCCTACTATTTTTTGTAACTGTAGACAGTTGAGTTGGGGTTTTGTTGACTTTCTTGCTCCTTGCAACTTAATTACTTTTGTCCAAGGTAGGACAGCTGTTGAACATCAAATGGTTGCAACCTTCCTTATTGTTGTTACTTTGCAGGAATGGAATTGTATCATTACCTCCATTATTGGTTTTTGGTCTTTAGAGTACCTTGTTCAGCAAGTGCTCTTAGTTTTCTTTTTGTCTTATTTTCTTAATATCCGGGCTATTCGATCTTTCCGTTGTTATTTCCCTCTCTTATGATGAGAAACATGCAAATCATGAGTACTCTTCGCTTAACATGCTCTTAATCACGCTTTTATCTTTTATAGATAGGTTATTGCTCACCTGTGGTTATTACCATCGCTGAACTGGATTATTACCGCTACTAAGCTACCTGTTACTGAACTTTTTGCTCTGATTATCTCTTATTGGAATGTTTTGTGGTGGGAGCTACTCTACCTAATTTTACTATCTACTTTTCTTTCCAGCCCATCCGACCAGAATCGTGGTCAATTGGGCTAGGGTTTCGATTTTTGGTTTCTTGCAGCTTACTTAATTCACCTGGCTGGCAATGTGGTGTTGACTATTTATTGTTTGCATCTTATGGGCTTTGTAGCCGGCTTGAAAACCATTTTAATTCTTGCCTCTCTTATCTTTTGCCTAGCTTTGTTAGAGTAATGCAGACCACTGTTAAGATGATCTTAACTAATTCATATTCAAACCTTATCATGCTCTATCGAATGGGTAGACTTATGTGAGCTTGACGCCTAATATGAATATGATGAACTTCTTGTATTGGTGCTAGAATTCATTGACATGGTGTCTTATATCTCTTATTTCCGTGGATGGGAACCCCTTTCTCATTCCGCTTGCTTTTCTCATCTACCTCAGATATGGTTTTGATTATATTTGCAGGTACTAAGGATATCAAGAATTTTATCAAATGGATGCAATATAGGTTTGTTGGCTATGATGACTGTGATGATTTCACTCCCTTTTGGTTTGGTAGTAGCTCTTATGATGTAACCCTTCTACTGAAGTCTGGATGGTCATATTTGTCTCTGCCCCAACTTGGTGTGACTGAGCCTGAGCCTTCTCTAACACAAATCTTTACTATCATTCTCAGATTATGCGCTTTCGTTATCATTTTGTCTCAGATACCTTAACTGCTCTAACTTCTTTCTATTTACATTCTTGCAGGTGCTTCTCTATTGTCCTCTTGTAGGTTTGCTCCAGAGTGTCATGCATTCTCCCATCCTGCAGAGCATTGGCCCTAATCTTCCATTGACTTATTATGTTAATCAATTTATATCTTTTGATTGCTTTATTATTTTCTTTTGCTTTTGGCTGTACTTAGATTAGAGATTTACTCCTTAGGCTGATTGTAGCTCTTTGAGCAATAGTTCTGGAGTTTATCCCCTTTAAGGACCTTGTAACCCTCTTTTTGTGGCAATAAAATTCCCCTACATGGGGTTCCCCAAAAAAAAAACCATAAATCCTAAAAAGCTAAAAACCTAAACCTAAACTAAATAAAACCTAAACAAAACCTAAAACAAAATAAAATAAAAGTAAAACTTAAACTAATACTTAAACATAAACCTAAACCAAAAACTAAATTGAAAATAAAATAAAAAATAAAAACCAAACTAAAATAAAATAAATAAAAAACTAAACTAAACTAAAAAATTAAAAACCTAAATAAATAAAAACTAAACTTAAAATAAAAATAAAATAAACCTAAAATAAAATAAAATAAAAACTAAAAAAAACATAAACCTAAATAACATACCAAAAAATAAATAAAAAATAAAACCTAAACCCTAAACTAAAAAAACCCAAACCAAAAATAAAAATAAAATTAACCTAAACCTAAACTAAAATAAATAAATCTTAAACCTAAACCTAAACTAAATAAAATAAAATAAACTTAAAAAAACCTAAACCTAAACTAAAAAATAAAACCAGCAAATAAACCTAAAATAAAAAACAAAAAACATAAACCTAAAAAAAAAAAAAAAAAACCTAAACCTAAACCTAAAAATAAAAAATAAAACTTAAACCAAAAAAATAAAACAAAAATAAAATTAAACTAAAAAATAAACTTAAACCTAAAGAATAAATTAAAATAAAAAACCTAAACTAAAGAAACCTAAAATAAATAAACTAAACTAAATAAAATTAAAATAAACTTAAATCTAAATAAAATTAAAATAAACTAAAATAAATAAAAAATTAATTAAACAAACCCCATTTTACTTAACTAAAAATAAATAAGTAAACCTCCTTAAAATAAACTAAAATAAAATAACCCTAACCTGAAACTCTAAGCTAGACCTAAACCCTAAATCCTAAAACCTTAACCCTAAACCCTAAATCCTAAACCCTAAACCCAAAACCCTAAACCCTAAAAAACCCTAAACCTTAAATCCTAAACCCTAAACCTTAAACCATAAACCCTAAAACTCTAAACCCTAAACCCAAACCCCTCTGCCATCCCGAGCGCTCTCTCATTCTCTAAAGATTTTTGAATCCATCTTGGTGGTGCATCCTTGACTTGGGATTTTTGTGGCTTTGGCCTTAGTTTCGATCAAATTCAAAGGAACGAATCCGCAGATGATGCTTCATCATTGACCATGACTGCGATGAGTTCTATTCCTTGGGCTCCACCTCAAATTATGGATGCTTCGGCTAGGGCATCTAACATTTTGGGGCTTGGTGACCCTAATGTGGCTTTTTATTCTAAATATTTTAAGGAAGCGCTCTCTAGTAAGACTTCTCCCTCTATTTATTTGGCTAATCTCATTTTATTATCTTTTAGAGGTTTTTCAGTCGTAATGTGGTCTTATGTGGATGTTGAAAAGTTGGCAAAACCATTTGAATTTTCTCTTATCGGTAAATTTGCTTTATGTTATCCAAATTTGGATAAGATCTACTCTTTTTTTCATAATCTTAATTTTATGGGTGCTTTCGGTTTTTATTGACTTGCATATCTTGATACAACTTTCTAATGATCTAGATTATTCACATGTTTTTTTGGGTCATTCTTATTTCATCTTTAATTGTCAAATGCGCTATTGTAGTGGTCACCTCTTTTTGACATTTAGGAGGAATCTACTATTATCCCAGTGTGGTTATCTCTTCCTAATATGTGCATTCATTTTGTTACCCATCATGTGCTTTTTACTATCTGGGCTTTATTTGGTTTTACAACTCAACCAAGTTGATTGAACGATCTTGCCCTTCTTCTGATCCTGGAATAAAAAAAAATACCCTAAGGATGTTTGGATTGGATCTAAAAAAGTAGGTATTCATAAAAGGTTAAATTGGAGAACCTTCTAGTTTTTGTTTCCACTGTAAAATTCACGATCAAGAAAATTCAAAATGTTTTATTCTCCATCCCCACTTAAAAAAATGAAATCCTCCTAAAGAGAATGTTGTTCCTACCCATAAATCAATCCCTACTTATGTTCAGAAATCTACCTCAGATCTTAAGAATGGTATGAAGGCTATTATTGAGGTTTATTCCTTGGATATCGAGGTTAATCTTGTTGAAATCGGCTCTTACTATTAATATAGATTCGGCTGATTTTCAAAATGGGTACGATGATTTACCACTTTTTCCTTCTTTAAATTTGAATATTTCTAATGTGGAGAATAATAAATTTTCAAAGTTATTGGAAAATGATTATGTTTCCTCTGATTTATTTCTGCATATATGTCTAATTTGATCGATGAAAATGAAGCTTTTAATGAGGATTTAAATGATGTCGAGCATGCTGAAAACATTTATGATTCATATTTAACTACTTGTGCTTTAAATGGTTCTAAATTATCACTGGCTCTCATTTATAATCTTAATATTCATGTTAATCCTACTTTTTAACTTAATATGGATTTGGAAGAGGGTAAACTCCCCTCCAAACACTTGGAGAATTCAATTATGTGACCAATGTTACTAAATCTTGTTCGATGATGACTCTAGGGGAAAAATGGTTTCCAAACTTATCATGCTAAAAGGAAAAGAGTGTGTTACTCTCCAAATTATCCAAATTAAACATTAACCCCTTTTATTTTACTTATGTTTAAATTTCTTGTTTGGAATATTAGAAGGATCGATACTCTCTCAGTTTGTAATCATATTAGAAATCTTTGTCACATTCATAATATTTATTTCCTAATTATTCTAGAGCCTCTTATTCAAGCTAATAAAATTAACCATGTTTCTAGAATGATCAGCTTCAATAAAATTTTCTCTAATGTTAGTAATAAGATTTGGTGTTCTTGGAATAATTTTGTTGATGTTTCTATTATTGATTATTTTTAACAAGTTACCAATGCTCAAATCTCTTATGTTGACTATTGTGTTTTGGGCTCTTTTATTTATGCATCTTGTTATAGATCTGGTAGAAATCTTCTTTGGGATAATTTGAGGAATTTTGCTACCTCAGTCAACAAACCTTGGTTTGTGCATGGTGATTTCAACACTATTTTATTTTTTTTGAATGAGTGGTGGCTGTTCTTCACATATTCATTCCATTGAAGATTTTTTCAATATGATCCTTAATTTTAATTTGATTGATATTGGCTTTAAGGGTTCTAATTATACTTAGCAAAACTCTAGACTTTGGCAAAGGTTGGACCAAATTCGTTTTAATACACACTGGATTACTCAATGTCCTATTACTTATGTTGATCATTTAAGTAGAACTGTGTCTAGTTATGCTCCTCTTCTTGTTTTTATTAAAGATAATTCTAATAGATTACATAAATCCTCTCCTTTAAGATTTCATGACATGTGGATTCAGCATATTGATTTTTTTGGATGTTGTGGCTTATAATTGGAAAGCCCATTTACATCCTGATAATTCGATTGTGGGGATTAATAGACTTTGGTTTAAACTTTAAAGACTTAAACAAAATTTGGGTTGGTAGTACAAGCATTATTTTAAAAACCATTTTTCTAATATTAAAGATATGGAAAATTTAGTTTGTGACTTGACTGAGGGGAAAGACAAACTTGTTAACTTCCAAAATATGGAAAAGACTTACTTGCACCAAAAAGCTACTAGTAAGCATATTGCGGATGGTAATAAGAATACTAGGTATTTCCATGCTTTAGTTGATAAACAGAGAGCTTTAAAAAATATTCAAAAAATTATAGATGATAATGGTGTTTAGATTACAGAGAATAATGATTTTAAAGAATCAGTTATTAATTACTTTAGAAATATGCTTAATAATGATTTCTAAATCACTTTTGATTCTTTCTATTATTACTAATGATGATAATAATTTTATTACCATCATGCCTAATGTGCTTAATAGCATGAATGTATATTTTATTACTGGTCCAGAGGGTTTCACTACTCAAAATTTTCAAAAATTTTGGTTTATCATTAAAAATGATTTGATTGATGCTATGGTTGATTTTTTAATGGTAATCCTTTTCCTTGATATTTTTCTACATCGATCATTCTCATACCTAAAAAAGATAATCTAGACTATTGGAGTGATTTTAGACCTATTAGCCTTTGCACCTTCTTCAATAAGTTGATTTCCAAAATTCTAACCAATAGGCTTAGTCCTTTACTTAATAAAGTTATCTCTCTCAACCAAACTAATTTTGTTAGAGGTAGATCTATTTATAATAATATTTTATCATCCCAAGAATTAATTCATGATCTTGATGCTAAGAATAGAGGTCACAACATTCTTTTCAAATTTGATATTACCTAAGCCTTTGATAACATTTCTTAGGACTTTCTTTTCCATATTCTGAATTTATTTAGGCTTTCCATTAAATTTATTTTTCTTATTAAAAATTATATTAATAATTCCTTGTTTTCTATTTTGCTTAATGGGGAAGCCTTGGGTTTCTTCCCTCTTCCCATGGCTTAAAATAAGGGGATCCTTTATCTCCTACATTATTTATTATCACTGTTGAGTACTTATCTAGGAGCATTAATGATTTATTATTTAATAATGCTAGTATGAACTATAGAACTCTTGGTGGTCTTCCTGTTTCCCATTTAAGCTTTGTAGATGATTTCATTATTTTTTGCAATGCTTCTATTCATCATATCAGGCATCTCAAGTATTTTCTAAATAAATTTTGTAGATAAAGTGATCTTTCTATCAATGAAACTTTATCATCCTCTCATATCTCCAATAATAAAATCAATATTATCATCATTTTAAGCATCAACACTTACCTATAAAGTACTTTGGTGCTCCTCTCTTTAAAGGCCCAAAATGATCCCATCTCTTTGACGAGTTAATTCAAAAAATTTTAAATAAAATTTTCATTTGGAATTCCATTTACTTTCTTTTGGTGGCAGGTTCACTATTCTTAAAATCACTCTCAATTCAATGCCTTTTTATTTGATTCAAACTATAATCCCCACTAAAGCTACTCTCATCAGAATTGATTGCTTGATTAATAAATTTTTTTGGGGCTCTAATAACTCTACCAAAAGGATGCATTGGACATCTTGGCATAAATGTTCTGTTCCTTTGGGTGAAGGTGCACTAGGTTGCAAACATATTTATGAAGCTATCACCGCTTTCTCTTATAAGCTTTGGTGGAATTTTATAAAGAATGTTAGCCTTTGGGCTAATTTTATGATGGGGAAATATTGCCAAGGTAAACACCCTCTTATCTGCTTATAAAGTTGGTGACTCTCGCTTTGGAAAAGGCTTTGCTCCATTAAATGGGTTGTTGAATCATTAATATCTTGGGGCATTCATTCAGGTACCTCTTTCTTTTGGCAGGACAACTAGACTGCAACCCATTGACAACCTTTATCTACCCACTTGTTGTCAAAGTTAACTTTTTTTTGGCTTAATAACAATTGGAATGAAAGTAAACTTGAGAATTATATCCCTATTTCTCTTTTTGACAATTTTAGAAATATCCCCATTTCTTCTAACAAACCTAATAAAATTCTTTTTAAGCTTTCTTATAATGGTGATTTTGTTCTTAAAGAGGTTTGGAATTTTATTAGAGATAAGAAAAACCCCTCCAATGTCTTTATTAAACTTTGGAACAATATCATTCCCATTTCCTATTTAGTTTTAGCTTGGATGATTTTAAATAACTTTATTCCTATAGACTCTTTGCTCTGGACTAAAGGGTTTTATTTACAATCAAAATGCTATTGTTTCTTTCATATTAAAAATGTAAATCCTATTTTTTTATCATTGGTGCTATTGCTTCTAAATTTTGGCTTTCGTATGATGATTTAATTAATTCCAACTATTTCTGTGGTTCTCCTTCTTTATATAAACTTCTTGAAGTTAATTTCAAAAAAAATTGTGAAAGCTCATATCAAACTTTTAACTACTATTACCGTTCTCTGGTTCATCTGGATGGATAGAAATGATGCTAAATATCATGCACTCCGATGAACCATAAAAGGATCATGGCTAAAAATAAAGAAAAAATTCATGTTCTATTCAATGACTATCTTATTAGTAACATTCATTTTAGAGGCTATAAATTTGTGGCTAAAAACCTGGGTATCATTCTGCCTGACATGGACCCTTATAAATGTGTTAAGATTATCAATTGGATGAAACCTAAAGACAACTTAATTAAAGTGAATATTGATGGTTTTGTAGCTTCCAATAAATATGGTTGTCGTGGTATCCTTAGGGAGTCTAAAGGTATTGTCATTTGTTCTTTCTCCTATCCTCTCAAAGCATGTTCTATTATTTTTGTTAATAAAGCTATTGAAACTTGTTTGAATAGAGGTTTTCTCAACATCTGGTTTGAAGTTGATGCTCTCTTGCTTTTTGACATGCTTAATTTCAATAGAAATAGGAATGCTGAATTATTTTTATCTCCTTAATCATACAAAAAAATCATCTTTTTCAAGTTTGTTTTAAAATTCCCCCACATCCTTCGTGAAGGTAATGCCTGTCCAGATTTCTTGGCTAATTTAGGTGCCAACTTAACTGAGTTCACTTTATTTGACAACCAAATGTTGCTTAAACTATTAAGAGGCTTGGTTAATTTGAATATTTGCCTTATCTCATTATAATTTCTTGGCTTTTTTATGTTATTTTTATGAGTTTTTTGGTTTGCCTTTTATTAAACCCTTTTTGGGTTGTGGTCATTTGCTTATTTTCACACTTTGGCTAGAGCTGGTTATTACTTTTGCCTTTTACTTTTGGTTTGGCCTAGTGTTTACTCCTTGGTGGTTATTATCATTGCAGCTTGAGTTGATTTGGTTTTTTTAGCTTAGTGGCTGTTGTTTGCCTGGATGGGTTTTTACCACATTTTTTCCTTGGCAATTTTTGATAAGCACCTTTTGGGTTGTGGCTTTATCTGCTATTGGGTTTTCCCAATGTATGGGTTTTTCCTCATTTCGAGGCTAGTTGCTCACTTACCTATTTTGGATCTGCTATGTTGGTAGTTGAATTGGTGGTTTTGTTGTCTAGCTGGGTTGACTAGCAGTGTTGGCTAGTTTGGTTGGTTGGCTAAATGGCTATTTTGGCTATTTTTTCCTTTTCTGTTGGTGACATATCTGGGGGACAGTTAGTGGTTTAGCTCTGGCCTCATTTTGGAATGGTGGAGGTTTTTTTTTGGCTATTACTTTCTCTGTCTTGTTGAATGTGGCTTGGTGGTCGATTTTGCTAATTCTATTTTATTTCTTTTGGTTTTGGTTTTTCCTCTTCCTATTTTAGCCTTCCTCTCTTGGCTACAAATGCTAAAGCTTTTTTGGTGACCTATTCTCTTGGCTATCTTGGGTGATTTTTTTTGTTCTTGGACTTTACATTGACTTGGGTTTTACACAGGTGGTTAGTTAGTAGGCTATGTTGGCTGGCTAGATTGGTTGGTTATTTCTCTATTGTGTTGTGTATTGTTGGTTTTTTTTGCTTTTCCTTAGCTGATGGGGATCATTCCCTTGTTGGTTACTAATGATGGGTTATTCTCTGGGGGTTGCCTTATGGATGTTTTACTTAGCTTCTTTGGTGGGAGGACTTTTAGTTGTCCTTAGAATCTTAGTTGGCTGCCTTTCTCTTTGTTGGTTTTTTCTCTTCTTCTTGGCCAATTTACTCCTTTTGCTATGCTGGCAAAACCTGTTCTAATCCTTCTAAATTGGGATTTTTGGTTTCTGGTGGTTGGTGGCTTCCTTTTGTGTGTGATGGCTTTAGTTGTTGGCTTGTTAAGGTATACTGGTCGTGGTTTTGGTGGTGTTACTGCTTGATTCCATTAGCTTGGCTAATGATCCTACTATAACTTCTGGGTTGCTGGCTTTATGTGATTGGCATATTGGGTTTTAGTTGGTGGGTTGATTGATTACCGGTTGGTTGTTTTCTTTATTTGTTTAGTGTAGACCAATACCTATGGACCTTGGATGGTTGTTAGACGTATACCGCTATGATGGCTTTAACGTTACTCACCTCTCTTTTGGTTGGTAGCTTTACATATGATTGTAACCCTTATAAAGTTTAGATGCTCATATGTATTGTTGCCCCTTCAAATTATCTTAACCGAGCCTGAGCCTTTTCTTTCTTAGCTCTCCTTTTGCTCTTGTTATCCTTATCATTTTAGCTATACTTTTGCATTGAGTGTAATTTCTTGGAACATTACCCGGCCTGGTCATTTCTCAATCATCCAACTGATCCTTACTTTCTCGGAATCAAATGTCAATGTTAAATGAGGTTTAGCAATTGATGTTTAGCTGTTTTCCTTTTAAATTTTAACTTAACAAAAGTTTAAACCTAAACTAAACCTAAACCCTAAACCCTAACCCTAACCTTAAACCCTAAACCCTAAACCCTAAACTAATAATAAACCCTAAAAACCCTAAACCCTAAATATCAAACCCTAAACCCTAAACTAACCCTAAACACTAAACATTAAACACTAAACCATAAACCTTAAACCCTAAAGTAACCCTAAACCCTAAGCTAAACCTAAGCACTAAACCCTAAACCCTAAACCCTAAAGCCTAAACACTAAACCCTAAACCCTAAACCCTAAACTAACCATAAACCCTAAACTCTAAACCTAAACCCAAAACCCTAAACCCTAAACCCTAACCCAAACCCTAAACCCTAAACCTTAAACCCTAAACCCTAAAACCCTAAATCTTAAACCCTAAACCCTACAAACCCGAAACCTTAAACCTTAAACCCTAAACCTTAAACTGACCCTACACCCTAAGCTAACCCTAAACCCTAAAACTTAAACCCTAAAACCTAAAAACCTAAAACCCTAAAGGCTAAACACTAAATCTTAAACCCAAAATCTTAACCCTAAACCCTAAACCCTAAAACCATAAACCATAAAACCCTAAACCTTAAACTCTAAACCCTAAACATGAAAAACTAAAAACCTAAAAACCTAAACCTAAGCTAAATAATACTTAAAAAGTAACATAAATAAATAAAACTGAAACCTAAACCTAAAAATAAAATAAACTAACAAAAATAAATTAAGATAAAATAAATAAAAACTTAACTAAACTAAAAAATAAAATAAACTTAAGAATAAATAACTTAAATAAAATAAAAACTAAATGTAAAAGAAAGATAAATTAAACCTAAAATAAAATAAATTAAAAAACTAAACCTAAAAAATAAACCTAAAAAATAAATAAAAAATAAAACATAAACCTTAAAACCTAATAAACCTAAACCTCTTATATCCTCGGTGGGCGGAAGAAGTATCTTAATGGTGGTGGGGGATCTAGAGGTGCTGGTGGATATAGAGGTGGTGGTCGAAGCAATGGGGATTATGAAAGTGAAAGGAGCGACAGAGGTTATAACCGTGGTGGTGACGCAGGGAGAGATCGGGGATATGATGGTGGATCCCGCTACTTGAGAGGCCAAGGTGGTTTTGATGGGAACAAGAGAAACTGAAGAACGACCGATCCGATCTGCTACTTATGGAACTGTGTCTTTACAGTAGAGGCAGTTCTAGTTATCTAAGGTTTTTGATTTGCTTTATGTGTGCTCATTTTCAAACTATGTTATCGTTTGTGTCTTAGAAAACTTGGTGTGTTACTTAGTTGATGGAATCGAAAAGAATAAATGTTGAGCTTGAAATTGTTCTCTGCTAAAAAAACAAAAACATATTGCCTAAACCATAAACTAAAACCTGAACCATAAACTAAAAATCTCAACCTTTAAACTTAAACCCTAAACCCTAAAAACCCAAAACCCTAAACCCTAAACCCTAAACCTTAAACCCTAAACACAAAACCCAAAACCCTAAAACCCAAAACCCTAAACCATAAACTCTAACCTCTAAACCATAAACCCTAAACACTCAAAGATAAATCCCAAACCCTAAACTCTAAACCCTAAACCTTAGACCCTAAACCCTAAAAAGCTAAAAACATAAACCTAAACTAAATAAAACCTAAAAATGAAATAAATAGAAAAACCTAAACCAAAATAAAATAAAATAAGAACATAAACTAAAACTTAAACCAAAACCTAAACCTAAACCTAAATAGAAAAAAAATAAAAAATAAAAACTAAACTAAAATAAAATAAATAAAAAACTAAACTAAACTAAAAATTATAAAACTAAGATAAAGTAAAAACTAAACCTAAAATAAAAGTAAAATAAACCTAAAATAAAATAAAATAAAAATTAAACAAATATCTAAACCTAAATAATAAACCAAAAAATAAAACCTAAAAATAAATAAAAAATTAAACATAAACCCTAAATTTAAAAAAAAAAACTAACCTAAAATAAAAATAAAATAAACCTAAACCTAAATTAAATTAAAATATATTAAAATAAATAAAACCTAAACCTAACCTAAAATAAACTAAACCTAAACCCTAAACAAAATAAAATAAAATTAACTAAAAATAAACCTAAACCTAAACTAAAAAATAAACCTTAAAAATAAACATAAAATAAAAATGTAAAGCCTAAACATAAAAAATAAAATAAAAACCTAAACTTAAAAATAGAAAATAAAACCTAAACCTAAAAAATATAAAAAAATAAAACTAAACTAAAAAATAAAAATAAACCTAAACCTAAATATAGAAAATAAACTAAAATAAAAACCCTAAACAAAAATTAATAAACTAAAATAAAAAACTAAACTAAACAAAAATAAAAAATAAACCTAAATAAAAAAATAAACTAAAATAAATAAAAAATAAACCAAATAAACCTAAACCTATCGATTTTCTTAATTTTTAAAAAAAAACCCTAAACTTACAACCCTAAACCCTAAACCCATAATCCTAAATAAAATATTTTAAAAAAAAATTAAAAAAATACCTAACTTTACCCTAAACCCTATACCTACAACCCTAAAAGCAAAACCCCTAAACCTTAAACTCTAAACCCTAAACCCTAAGCCCAAAACCCTAAACCCTAAAACCCTAAACCCTAAACCCTAAACCCTAGACCCTAAACCTTAAAACCTAACTCCCTAAACCCTAAAACCTAAACCCTAAACCCTAAACCCTAAACCATAAACCCTAAACCCCAAACCCAAAAAAAATAAAAAAATAAAAAAAAAAAAATAAAATAAAAAAAAAAAAAAAAAACCCTAAACCCCAAACCCTAAACCCTAAACCCTAAACCATAAATTAACCATAAACCCTAAAAAGCTAAAAACCTAAATATGAACTAAATAAAACCTAAAAATAAAATAAATAAAATAAAATAAAAACATAAATGTAAACCTAAACCTAAACCAAAAAAGAAAATAAAATAAAAAATAAAAAACAAAACTAAAATAAATTAAATGAGAACATAAACTAAACTAAAAAAAATAAAAAACCTAAATAAAATAAACTTAAAATGAAAATAAAATAAACCTAAAATAAAAAAACCTAAAATAAAAATAAAATAAACATAAAATAAAAACTAAATAAAAAGTTAAATAAAAATAAAAATAAAAATAAACATATATAATTTTTTATAAAAATTAAATAAATAAAAATTAATTAAATAAACCTAAACCTACTAGTTTATTTAATTTAAAAAAAAATAAAAACAAATTAAAAAAATCTAGCCCTAAACCCTAAACCCTAAACCCTAAACCTTAAACCCTAAATCCTGAAACCCTAAACACTAAACACTAAACCCTAAACCTTAAACCCTAAAACCCCAAACCATAAACCCTATGCCCTAAACCAGAAACCTTAAAACATACAACCCTAAACCCTAAACCCTAAACCCAAAACCCTAAACCCAAAACCCTAAACCCTAAACGTTAAACCCAAAAAACCTAAAAAGCTAAACTTAAATTAAATAAAACATAAAAATAAAATAAATAAAATATTTTAAACCTAAATAAAATAAAATAATAAAATAAAATAAAAACCTAAACTAAAAACTAAACTAAAATCTAAACCTAAACCTAAACATAAAATAATTTAAAAAATAAAAACTAAAATAAAATAAAATAAATAGAAACCTTAATTAAACTAAAAAAATAAAATAAACCTAAAAATAAAAACCTAAATAAAATAAAAACTAAATAAAAACTTAAACCTAAAAAATAAACCTAAAAATAAATAGAAAATAAAATCTACACCATAAACTAAAAAAAACCAGAACCTAAAATAAACCTAAACCTAATCTAAAATAAAATATACTAAAATAAATAAAACCTAAATGTGTACCTAAAATAAACTAAACCTAAACCCTAAACTAAATAAAATAAAATAAACTAAAAATAAACTTAAACCTAAACTAAAAAATTAAACCTAAAAATAAACCTAAAGTAAATACCTATAACTTAAACCTACAAAAGGAAAATAAAAACCTAAACCTAAACCTAAATAATAAAAAAATAAAAAAAAAGTAAAAAAATAAACATAAACCTAAACCTAAAAGATAAAATAAAAACAAAACTAAAGTAAAAAAATAAACATAAACCTAAAACCTAAACCTAAAAACTAAACTAAAATTAAAAACCTAAACTAAAATAAATAAACCTAAAATAAATAAACTAAACTAAATAAAAATAAAAAATAAACCTAAATAAAAATAAAATGTAAAATAAAATAAAATAAATAAAAAATAAACTAAATAAACCTTAAACTATCGATTTTCTTAATTTTAAAAAAAAACCCTAAACACTAAACCCTAAACCCTAAACCTACAACTCTAAACCCTAAACCTTAAAACTAACCCAAAACCTAAAAATAAAAAAACCCTAAATTAAAATAAAAAATTAAAAACCTAAATAAAAAAATAAAACCAAAACATAAAAAACCTATAATAAAATAAAATAAAAACTAAATAATAGCTTAAATAAAAATAATCATTAAAATATAAAATAAAATAAATTAAAATAAATAAAACATAACTAAATAAACATAAACCTAATAGTTTACTTAATTTTAAAAAAAATTAACCCTAACCCTAAACGCTAAACCCTAAAACTAACCCTAAACCCCAAAACTAACCATAAACCATAAACCCTAAACCCTAAAACCCTAAACCCTAAACCATAAACCTTAAACCTAAGCTCTAAACCATAAAACCATAATCCTAAACCATAAACCCTAATAAACTAAAACCTAAACTAAACTCAATACCCTAAACCCCAAACTTTAAACCCTAAACCCTAAACCCTAAACTCTTAAATCCTAAACTTTAAACACTAAGCTAAACTAACCCTAACCCTATAACCTAAAATCCTAAACCCTAAACCCTGAACCCTTAAACCTATAACCCTAAACCCTAAGCTAAAAAAAATAAAAAATAAAAATAAAAAAAAATAAAAAAAAAATAAAAAAATAAAAAAAACCCTAAACCCTAAGCCTAAACCTCAAACCCTAAACCCTAAACCCTAAACTGTAAACCCTAGACCCCAAACCCTAAAAACCTTAAAATGTAAAACTAAACCAAATAAAATCTAAAAAATAAATTAAATAAAACCTAAACCTATATAAAAAAATAAAATAAAATAAAAACCTAAACTAAAACCTAAACCTAAAGCAACACTTAAACCAAATCTTAAACCTAAAAATAAAATAAAAAATAAACTAAAATTAAATAAATATAAACTGAAACAAAAAAAAAAATAAACCTAAAAATAAAATACCCAAATGTAAAATAAAAATTAAATAAAATAAAACTTAAAAACAAACTTAAAAATAAATAAAAAATAAAACCTAAACCCTAAACTAAATAAAAACTAAAACTAACATAAATAAAATAAAATAAACCTAAACCTAAACTAAAATAAATAAAACCTAAACCTAAACATAAAATAAACTAAACCTAAGCCCTAAACTAAATAAAATAAAATAAACTAAAAGTAATCCTAAACCTCAACTAAAAATAAACCTAAAATAAAAACCTAAAACCTAAACATAAGAAAATATATTAAAACCCTAAACCTTAACTTAAAAATAAAATATAAATCCTAAACCTAGAAAATAAAATAAAAATAAAACTAAACTAAAACATAAACATAAACCTAAACCTTAATAATAAACTAAAATAAAAAACCTAAACTAAAATGAATAAACCAAAAATAAATAATATAAATTAAATAAAAATAAAAAATAACCCTAAATATAAATAAAAAATAAAATAAACTAAAATAAATAAAAAAATAGACTAAATAAACATAAACCTACATATTTACATAATTATTTTAAAAAGTAAACCCTAAACCCTAAACCCTAAACCCTAAACCCTAAACCCTAAATCCTAAACCCTAATCCCTAAAATTAATCCTAAACCTACAACCGTATACCCTAAACTAACTCTAAACCCTAAACCCTAAATCTTAATCGATAAACCCTAAACCCTAAACCTTAATCCCTAAACCCTAATCCCTAAACCCTAAACTGTAACCCCTCCACCCTAACCCTAACCCTAAACCCTAAATGCTATACCCTAAATCCTAAAGCCTAAACCCTAAATCTTAAACTAACCCTAACCTAAACCCTAAAAAGCCTAAAGCCTAAAGCCTAAACCTTATAATCCCAAACCTTAAACCCTAAACTAACCCTAAACCCTAAAAATCTTAAACCCTAAAGCCTAATCCCTAAATCCTAAACCCTAAACTAATCATAAACCTTAAGCAAACCCTAAACCCTAAAGCCTAAAGACTAAACCCTAAACCTTAAACCCTAATCGTAAACCCTAAACCCTAAAACCCTAAACACTAAAACCGTAAACCCTAAACCCTAAACCCTTTAGGGTTAAATTTGGTATGTCATTTGAATTCATGTATCAATCTTTTCAAAATCAAGTAAAATAAAATGGATTTCCTTTATGTAAGCTTGCATTTGTTGATTTAATTTAATATTTACCTGGCTATTATCATTATTAAACCCAAATATATTTTTTAAAAGCTTATAAATGAATAATAATTTATGTTTTGATGATAGTTATAAATACATAAGAAATGCATGTGATTATAGCTTAAGTGTATGAATATTGAGTTCTCTTTCCTCTATTCATTTGTTTACTTATATAAGATTGAATAGTAATGGGCATAAAGTATTATCCCCTGAACATCATGTTTTAGCTTCTAAGGAGGTCATTTGATTACCTCACTTCGGTTTCTTACTTGGTTGATGAAATCAAAAAGAAGAAATATTGAATCTTAATTTGTTCTCTATTAAAATAAAAACCAAAAACCCTAAACCCTAAACTAAAACTTGAATCCTAAACCTTGAACCCTAAACCCTAAAAATCCTAAACCTTAAACCCTAAAAACATATAAACCTAAACCCAAACTAAATAAAACCTAAAATAAAATAAATAAAAAAACTTAAACCTAAATAAAATAAAATAGTAAAATAAAATAAAAACCTAAAATAAAACCTAAACCTCAACCTAAACCCAAAAATAAAATAAAATAAAAAATAAAAACTAAAATAAAATAAAATGAATACAAACATAAACTAAACTAAAAATATAAAATAAACTTACAAAATGTAAAACATAAATAAAATAAAAACTAAATGTAAAATAAAAATAAAGTAAACCTAAAATAAAATAAAATAAAATAAAATAAAAACCTAAACATAAAAGATTAACCTAAAAATAAAAAAAAAAATATAAAACCTAAACCCTAAACTAAAAAAAAACCAAAAGATAAAATAAACAAAATAAAATAAACTTAAACTTAAACTAAAAAAAAACTAAACTAAAATAAATAAAGCCTAAACCTAAACCTAAAATAAACTAAACATTAACACTAAACATAACTAAATAAAGTAAACCTAAACCTAAACAAAAAATAAACCTAAAATAAAAACCTAAAACCTAAAACTAAACCTAAAAATAAAAAATAAAACCTAAACCTCAAAAATAAAATAATAATAAAACTGAACTAACAAATAAACATAAACTTAAACCTATACCTAAAAAATAACTAAAATAAAAAACCTAAACCAAAATAATTAAAGTTAAAACAAATAAACTAAACTAAATAAAAATAAAAAATAAACATAAATAAAAATAAATAAAATAAAATAAACTCAAATAAATAAAAAATAAACTAAATAAACCTAAACGAACCAATTTAGTTAATTTAAAAAAAAATAAACCCTAAACCCTAAATCCTAAACACTAAACCCTAAACCCTAAAAAATCCTAAACCCTAAACTAACCCTAAACCCCAAACCCTAATTCCTAAAAACCCTAAAACTTAGAGCCTAAAGCCTAAACCCTAAACTAACATTAAACCCTAAGCTAACCCTAAACTCTGAAAACCCTAAACCCTAAAGCCCAAACACTAAACCATAAACCATAAACCCTAACCCTAAGCCCTAAAAACCAAAAAACATAAACCTAAACTAAATAAAACCTAAAGATAAAACAAATAAAAAAATCTAAACATAAATAAAAAATAATAATAATATTAATAATAAAAACTTAAACTAAAACTTAAACCTAAAACAAAAAATAAAAAAATAAACTGATAAAAATAAAATAAAATAAAATAAATAAAAACCTAAACTAAACTAAAAAAATAAAATAAACATAAGAATAAAAGACCTAAATAAACTAAAAAATTATCATAAAATAAAAATAAAATAAACCACAAATAACATAAAATAAAAACTAAATAAAAACCTAAACCTAAAAAATAAAACCTTAAAATAAAACCTAAAAATAAATAAAATTAAAACCTAAATCCTAAACTAAAAAAAACCTAAACCTACAATAAAAATAAAACATACAAAATAAAATAAACCTAAAACTAAACTAAAATAAACAAAACCTAAACTAAATAAAATAAAATAAGCTCAAAAGAAACCTAAACCTAGACTAAAAATAAAACTTAAAAATAAACCTATAACCCAAACTTAAAAAAATAAAATAAAAACTTAAACCTAAAAATAAAAAATAAAACCTAATTCTAAAAAATAAAATAAAAATAAAAGCCAACTAAGAAACAAACCAAAAGCTAAACCTAAACCTAAAAAAAATAAAATAAAATAAAAAACTAAATAAAAATAAATAAACCTAAAATAAATAACCTAAACTAAATAAAAAAATAAACTAAAATAAATAAAAAATAAATTAAATAATCCTAAACATAAGGGTTTACTTAATTTGAAAAAAATCATAAACACTAAATCCTAAACCCTAAGCCCTAAACCCTAAACCCTAAACCCTAAACCCTAAATCCTAAACCCTAAACCATAAAACCTTAAATCCTAAACCCTAAAACTTACAACCCTAAACACTAAAATTGAAACCCTAAACCCTAAACTAACCCTAAACCCTAAACCCTATGAATGGGTAGAACCTTGACGGTAGTAACATCACCGTCAACTAGGCTAAGTTTAAATCTGGCGATGGAGGCAAAGGTGGAGGTGGCGATTATCACAGTGGTGCTGGGGGATCTAGAGGTGATGGTGGATATGGAGGTGGTTGTCATAGAAGTGGTGGTTATGGAGGCAGGAGGAGCAATGGAGGTTACATCCGTGAGAGTGGAGAGATGGTGGATCCCGCCACTGAGAGGCTGGTGGGGAACTGGAGAAATTGAAGAATAGCTGATACGATCAACTTCTTATGGAATTGTGTCTTTATAATATAGATGGTTCTACTTATCTTAGGTTTTTCATTTGCTCTATGGGAGCTCATTTTTTGTCTATGTCATCACTTATGTCTTAGAATACTTGAGGTGCTACTTGGTTGATGAACTTGAAAAGAAGAAATGTTGAATCTGAATTTGTTCTTTGTTAAAAAAACCTTAAGCCCTAAACCCTAAACCCTAAATTAAAACCAAAACCCTAAACCTAAACCCCCTAAACCCAAAACCCTAAACATTAAATCCTAAACCTTAAACCCTAAACCCTAAACCTAAACCTAAACCCTAAATCCTAACCCTAAACCCTAAACCCTAAACCTTAAACCCCAAACCGTTAAACCTAAACCCTAAATCCTAAACCGTAAACTAATCGTAAAACCTAAACCCTAAACCTTGAATAAAGATGTCATTAGGAGTAGATCTAAAGAATGACCTCATCCTGACATAACTATGGTACCTAAAGAAAATGTCTTCAAGAGAGTTTCCCTTGGCCATTAGAGATTTTAATACCCTAAACCCTAACCCTAAATCATATTATAATATAATATATTATAGTATAATGTAGCATTATATATTTGGCATGTAGTGATGTGCTTTTAGATGTTATAAGATATTTTAAAATGTTTTAATATATTATGGTATTTTGCTCTATAGTCTATATTAATATAAATCATAAAAATATTGATTTAATAAATCAGATGATGAAATTTAATAAATTTGAAGTGGAATTAGGTTGTAGTACCAAAAGTGTGCTATGCCAATTGTAGTCTAAAAACTAAGATTTTATGATCAAAATAAATATTATATGTTGTAGCATAGTATAGCATCATATATCATAATATATTGTTCTGTGCATTTTAAATTCTTTTAGTATTTTATAATCATGCAATCAAGCCTACACTACCATTATTTATAGAACTATTGATTTATACTCTAAAATGGTGGAATTTTTCCAAATTCATAATAAGTAGGGCATGGCATCATAATATATTCTTTCAATTTAAAATATGTAAGCGATATGATTAAAATATATAGTTTTTTATTGTTTAGACTAATTTTATGAATTTTTATCTTAAGTAATCCCTTGTGATGGGATATACAATATAATATAATATAATATAATATGTTATAGTGTATTATAATATAGGATGCCATAACAAAGTGTAGCATCATGCATTATAACATACTATTGTGTATTACTCATTGGTTTTTAGCGTATTTTAGTTTGTTATAGTATGATGTAGTAGAGTTTGTAGTGGTATAACTCATAAAAATACTGATTTGTAAGCTCAGGTGATGGGATTTGGCCAAATTTAAGGTAAGCTTTAGGGAACATCATTGGCGGTGTGCTATGGTGTGTCACTTAATCAAAAGAATGGAATATTGTATCCAAAATAAATGTTCATTTTTCAACCAAATTTTGTAAATTTTTTGCTTAAAGTGATTCATTTTAACGTATAATGTAAGATAATATATTATATGAAAGCATATTAAAATATAATGTACATAATAATATAACTTCACATATATATAAATGTGATGGTATGTTACTAAATGTTATTGTAAATTTTAGTATGTTTTACTTTTGTTATAATACATTGGGTCAAAACTCACAAAAATGTTAATTTGAAGGTTGAGATAGAAGAATTTGGCCAAATTCACGGCACACACTAAGAAGCAACACCAAAATTATGCTATTTTGTACCATTTCTAGTAGAAAAATAATAATTTTACATCCAAAATGAGCGTTATTCATATTTTGGGAAAATTTTGTTATTTGTTCCTTTTAAGTGATGCTAATGTGGTGTAATGTTTGATAATATATTATATTATAGCAAATTATAATATAACATCATATATTATAATATAATATAGTATGTTAATTCACACTATAATATGTTTAGCATGATATTGTATAGTTAGTTTTAGCTTGAACCATTTCAAATCATAAAATGTGATTACAATGTCAAGATGATGTAATTTGAACAAATACATTGTTAGGCTGTTGGTTGAGGTATTAAAGGTGTGCATAAGAGAAGAAATAAGATTTGATGAGAATTTCATGTCAAAGACATGGAGGGAGATCGTTAGGGGATCACATCATGTATTGACATGACAAAAGCCTATGAAGGCAGAAGAGAATCACTGGGATAAGGTTTGAATTTGATTTGATTATATAATTTGTGGAAAGAAGACCCACTAGGGATGAAGATCAAATCAAATTTAATTTGTTTTATTTTAATTAATGTGGAGGCATATTTGCTAGGGATATGGGCTCGAGTCTAGTAGGGATCGGGTATATGAACCTTCAACTAGGGAAGCAAGTTCAAGTTATCTATAAGGGATTAGGATTTGAGTTTGATTTCATAGATTTGATTAGGGATGTATCCACTGGGATAAGAGTTTGGTTGGATTTCTTTAATTTAGACTCTACTAGGGGAGTTGGTTTAATTTGGCTCCACTATGGAGGTTAGTTTTGAATTTGATTTATTTGCTTGACTTGTTTATATATGATTTAGAGCTCCACTAGGGAGAAGGGTGTGATTTAACTCCACTGAGAAAAATTAGATTGGGTTTAATTTAATCTGAGTTAATGTATGGACCCTGTTGGTGTGTGATGGACCCACTGAGAAGTGGCTATATCATCCTTAACCTACCTCAAGTTTACAAATCCGAAGGGATAGTCTACTGGCTGCAGGGTAGAGCTAGCCAACCTAAGGGGTTGTCTTTCAGTGTGCAATAATTATGCAAGGAGAAGGCATAGCAGACTGACATCTTCCAAAGTGAGGAACAACTATTGGGGTGTCTTATTGGATGCACAATAAATCAAACATGACCTAGGGTGACTACTGAGTGAATATCACTGCGGACTTATGTCAACTCAAAAGTAGTCAGGAATAATTTTATCTAGATTTCATAAGATTTGATATGGTTTGTTTGGCTTAGTTTGATTTTGAATTGAGGGCATTTCTACTAGGGATGTGAGCTCGATTAAATTTGATAGATTTAATTTATGGACCATGTCGGTGTTCGTTGGACCCACTGAGAAGAGGCTATATCAGGTTTATCCTATCTGAGATTTATAAATCCAATGGGATAGTCTACTGGTCATGGGGGTAGAACTGGCCAACCTAAGGGGTTGTGTTTCGATGTGCAATGGTTGTGCTAAGAAGAATGCATCGCTAACTTACATCTTCTAAAGTAGGGAACAACTGTTGGGGTGACTTGTTGGTAGCACAATAAATTGAACCCGACTTAGGGGAAACTACTAAGTGAATGTTGCTGAGGACTTATATCAACTCATGAGTAGTCAAGTGAGTACTATAGGGAGTTTTACTAATAATGCCCTAATGATAGGATGCCTGCTCGAAAAAAGGTACAGCTAGGGGTGTCCTCCTAATCCATAAGTGAATATATATATATATATATATATATATATATATATATATATATATATATATTTTATATGTTTATGTAGATCTTGTTAGTGTGCGAGGGACCACACTAAAAAGGGATATATTGGCCTTGACCTATCTCTGATTTATTGGACCAAGGGAGAATCTACACATCCACAAAATGGATTCTCCAACCATAGGGGTGGTTACTAGAAAAGGGGAATAGAACTGATAGTAACCTGTGTCTAAATAGGGTCTCAAAGGATGTGATCCAAATATAGTGCCCACATGGGAGGTGCTGCTAGAGGCTTTTTCTTGATCCTTGGAAAAGAAAGCCTATAGGTGTATGTTGGCCAACTCAAAGAGAAAGCATAGCAGACGTATATCTGCCATGAGTGGTGTATCATAAGGGAAGAGAACTAATCAACCTAAAGTGTATCCATCAGTATGAGTGGTGTATCCATCAACATAGTGAGAACAAACTAATATAAGGTGCCCTGTAACGATCAATCTGGAAATAAAGAGTGTAGGCTTACAACTTTTTAAGCAAAACTTATCATCAGGATAGTCTGTCGTTGGCGAGATAGATGTTATCTGACCTAGAGTGACTACTAAGCAAGGAGCCCTGAGGAAGGACTTGACCCAGACTTGAAATAGTCAGGAGGGAAGGAGCCTCTAGGGTACTTATCCTAAACCTCAAATATACTTGACTCAGTCAGTGCATGAGGTTAATCCAAGAAGAAAGTGTAGTAGACTCACATCCTCTTAAACGAAGCCAACATGAGGTAGTTTATTGGCCATGCAATAAGGCCTACCAAACTAACAAGGTGCTCATTGGTGTGTAATGGCCAAGTAAGGAAGGAAAACATAGTAGACTTACATCCTCCAAAGCAAGAAAACCACCGAGGTGACACGCTAGTAGTCGTCACTTAGAGCAAGATTGAGTGAGCTTTGGGGCATTATCTCAACTCAAAGTAGCCCGAAATAAAAGATGTATTTATTTTATATGTTTGTGTGTACTTTGTGTTTTTATTGTGTCGATTAGAGATAAGATGCCACTTAGCTTTCTTACACCTACCCTAAACACGTCATCGTAGATTCGCAAACAAGAATACTTTCAACATGGAAGAAATTGAATTCAAAATGGAATTTTCATTGATGATAATTATTTTCAAATATGATTTATAATATTTCTTTTAGAAGAGCCTATTGATTAGAAGCATTGGGCACTCTCCCTTATGTTTAATATGCTGATAAGATCCTCCTTGGTAGGTCTTCTCTGTGGCAAAAGGGGCTTCCCAAGTGGATTCAAACTTTCCTATCATCTTATGATGGGAAATAATCGGTCTCCTTAGAACTAAAGTAGGCTCTCCTACTTAAAAATCTCTAGGACGTACCAACTTGTTGTGAGCTTGAATCATTTTAGCTTTATACAACTAGAGGTTTTGGCATGCCCTCAGGTGTCTCCCCTCCAAACTTTTTAGCTCTTCTAACGACAACTTGGCATTTTGCTATGTTGTGATCTTTCTACCCACAACTATCTTTAGTGATGGGAGTTGGACTTCTAATGGTAGAATGGCTTCAGATCCAAACACTAAGGAAAAAGTAGTAGACTGAGTTAGAGTTTTATAGGTCATGTGGTAGATCCTACAAGGCTTCAACTAACTGCTAATGCTACTGTTGCTTGTTGTTGGCGAGTATCTTCTTCAGTATTTGGATGAGAGTTTTATTAAAGGATTCTATTAAGCTGTTTATCTTCTGGTAGTTGATGGTAGAATATCTCTAATCTATATTGTGTCTATAGGAAAAGCTGTTGATCTTGGTTCTCCTGAATGCCGTATAATTATGAGATATAATTCATCAAGGCACTCTGAACCTATATACGATATGGCTCCTAAAAAAATGGAGTACATGTAGCAGCATTGCTGAGCTGTGACCTCTTTAAGAGGAATCACCTTCGCCCATTTGAAAAATTAGTCTGTAGCAGATGGGATTTGGCCAAATTCTATTGTGTATTACTACTTGGTTTTTAGCATATTTTAGTTTGTTATAGTATGATGTAGTAGAGTTTGTAGTGGTATAACACATAAAAATATTGATTTGTAAGCTCAGATGATGGGATTTGGCCAAATTTAAGGTAAGATTTAGCGAACATCATTGGGGGTGTGCTATGGTGTGTCACTTAATCAAAAGAATGGAATATTGTATCCAAAATAAATGTTCATTTTTCAACCAAATTTTATAAATTTTTTTCTTAAAGTGATTCATTTTAAGGTGTAATGTAAGATCATATATTATATGAAAGCATATTAAAATATAATGTACATAATAATATAACTTCACATATGTATAAATGTGGTGGTGTGTTACTAAATGTTATTGTACATTTTAGTTTTTTTTTGTTATATAATACATTGGGTCAAAACTCACAAAAAATGTTAATTTGAAGGTTGAGATGGAAGAATTTGGCCAAATTCATTGCACACACTAAGAAGCAACACCAAAATTATGCTATTTTGTACCATTTCTAGTAGAAAATTAATAATTTTACATCCAAAATGAGCATTATTCATATTTTGGGAAAATTTTGTTATTTGTTCCTTTTAAGTGATGCTAATGTGGTGTAATGTTTGACAATATATTATATTATAGCAAATTATAATATAACTTCATATATTATAATATAATATAGTGTGTTAATTCACACTATAATATGTTTAGCATGATATTGTATAGTTAGTTTTAGGTTGAACCATTTCAAATCATAAAATGTGATTACAATGTCAAGATGATGTAATTTGAACAAATACATTGTTAGTTTGAGGTATTAAAAGGTGTGCATAAGAGAAGAAATAAGATTTGATGAGAATTCCATGTCAAAGACATGGAGGAAGATCTGTTAGGGGATCACACATGTATTAGACATGACATATGAGCAGTCTATGTCGAAGGCATCAAAGAAGAGAATTTGCTGGGGATAAGGTTTGAATTTGATTTGATTATATAATTTATGGAAAGAAGACCCACTAAGGATTAAGATCAAATCAAATTTAATTTGTTTTATTTTAATTGATGTGGAGGCATATTTGCTAGAGATATGGGATTGAGTCTACTAGGGATCGGGTATATGAACCTTCAACTATGCAAGTTTGCTATCTAAGGATGGGGATTTGAGTTTGATTTCATAGATTTGATTAGGGATGTATCCACTGTAAGAGTTTGGTTGGATTTCTTTAATTTAGACTCTACTAGGGGAGTTGGTTTAATTTAGCTCCACTATGGAGGTTAGTTTTGAATTTGATTTATTTGCTTGACTTGTTTATATATGATTTGGGGCTCCACTGGGGAGAAGGGTGTGATTTAACTCCACTGGGGAAAATCAGATTGGGTTTAAGTTAATCTGAGTTAATGTATGGACCCTATTGGTGTGTGATGGACCCACTGAGAAGTGACTATATCATCCTTAACCTACCTCAAGTTTATAAATCCAAAGGGATAGTCTACTGGCTGTGGGGTAGAGCTAGCCAACCTAAGGGGTTGTCTTTCATTGTGCAATAACTATGCAAGGAAGAAGGCATAGCAGACTTACATCTTCCAAAGTGAGGAACAACTATTGGGGTGTCTTATTGGATGCACAATAAATCAAACATGACCTAGGGTGACTACTGAGTGAATATCACTAGGGACTTATGTCAACTCAAAAGTAGTCAGGAATAATTTTATCTAGATTTCATGAGATTTGATATGGTTTGTTTGGTTTAGTTTGATTTTGAATTAAGGGCATATCTACTATGGATATGAGCTCGATTAAATTTGATAGATTTAATTTATGGACCATGTCGGTGTTCGTTGGACCCACTGAGAAGAGGCTATATCAGACTTATCCTATCTGAGATTTATAAATCCAATGGGATAGTCTGCTGGTCTTGGGGGTAGAACTGGCCAACCTAAGGGGTTGCGTTTTGATGTGCAATAGTTGTGCTAAGAAGAAAGCATAGTTAACTTACATCTTCTAAAGTAGGGAACAACTGTTGGGGTGACTTGTTGGTAGCACAATAAATTGAACCCGACTTAGGGGCAACTACTAAGTGAATGCCGCTGAGGACTTATATCAACTCAAGAGTAGTTAAGTGATTACTATAGGGAGTTTTTCTAACAGTGCCCTAAAGATAAGATGTCTGCTCAGGAAAAGGTACAGCTAGGGGTGTCCTCCTAATCCATAATTATATATTTATATATATTTTTTATATTTTTATATGGATCTTGTTAGTGTGTGAGGGACCACACTAAGAAAGTGATATATTTGCCTTGACCTATCTATGATTTATTGGAGCAAGGGAGAATCTACACATCCATAAAATGGATTCTCCAACCATAGGGGTGGTTACTAGAAAAGGGGTACTGTATAATCTGATAGTAACTCGGGTAGTGTCTAAATAGGGTCTCAAAGGATGTGATCCAAATATAGTGCCCACATGGGAGGTGCTGTTAGAGGCTTTTTCTTGATCCCTGGAAAAGAAAGCCTATAGGTGTATGGTGGCAAACTCAAAGAGAAAGCATAGCAGATGTATATCTGCCATGAGTGGTGTATCCTAAGGTAAGAGAACTAATCAACATAAGGTGTATCCATCAATATGAGTGGTGTATCAATCAACATAGTGAGAACCAACTAATCTAAGGTGCCCTGTAATGATCAATCTGGAAAGAAAGAGTGTAGGCTTACAACTTTTTAAGCAAAACTTATCATCAGGATAGTCTATCATTGGCGAGATTGATGTTATCTGACCTAGAGTGACAACTAAGTAGGGAGCCCTGAGGAAGGACTTGACCTAGACTTGAAACAGTTAGGAGGGAAGGAGTCGCAAGGGTACTTATCCTAAACCTCAAATATACTTGACTCTGTAGTGCACGAGGTTAATCCAAGAAGAAAGTGTAGTAGACTCACATCCTCTTAAATGAAGCCAACATGAGGTAGTTTATTGGCCATGCAATAAGGCATACCAAACTAACAAGGTGTTCATTGGTGTGTAATGGCCAAGTAAGGAAGGAAAACATAGCAGACTTACATCCTCCAAAGCAAGAAAACCACTGGGGTGACACACTATAGGGTAGCACGTCAGCCCGGCTTAGAGCAGTTCTTGAGTGAGTGCTGCTAGGGGTATTATCTCAACTCAAAGTAGCCCGAAATAAAATATATGTGTTTATTTTATATGTTTGTGTGTACTTTGTGTTTGTGTTGTGTCGATGAGAGATAAGATGCCACTCAACTTTCTTACACCTACCCTAAAAACATCACGGTGGATTCACAAACAAGAATACTTTCAACATGGAAGAAATTGAATTCAAAATAAAATTTTCATTGATGATAATTATTTTTAAATATAATTTATAATATTTCTTTTAGTAGAGCCCGTTGATTAGAAGCATTGGGCACTCTCCCTTATGTTTAATATGCTGATAAGATCCTCTTTGATAGGTCTTTTCTATGGGAAAAGGGGCTTCCCAAGTGGATTTAAACTTGCCTCCCATCTTATGACGGGCAACAATCGGTCTCCTTAGAACTAAAGTAGGCTCTGCTACTTAAAAATCTCTAGGACGTGCCAACTTATTGTGAGCTTGAATCATTTTAGCTTTGTACAACTAGAGGTTTTGGCATGCCCTCAGGTGTCTCCCCTCTAAACTTTTTAGCTCTTCTAACCACAACTTGGCATTTTGCTATGTTATGATCTTGCTACCTGCAACTATCATTAGTGATGGGAGTTGGACTTCTAATGGTAGAATGGCATCAGATCCATACACTAAGGAAAAAAGTAGTAGACTGAGTTAGAGTTCTATATGTCATGTGGTAGACCCTACAAGGCTTCAACTAACTGCTAATGCTACTGTTGCTTGTTGTTGTCGAGTGACTTCTTTAGTGTTTGGATAAGAGTTTTGTTAATAGCTTCTACTAAACTGTTTATCTTCGGGTAGTTGATGGTAGAATATCTCCAATCTATGTTGTGTCTATAGGCAAAGCTGTTGATCTTGGTTCTCCTGAATGTCGTATAATTATGAGATATAATTCGTCAAGGCACTCTGAACCTATATACGATATGGCTCCTAAAAAATTGGAGTACATGTAGCAGCATTGTTGAGTTGTGACCTCTCAAGAGGAGTCACCTTCACCCATTTGAAAAATTAGTCTAGCAGCTAAGATGAACTGATGGCCCTTGGAAGAAGGAGGATCAATCAAACCCACTATGTTGGTACCCCAACACTTGAATGGCCCTAGACCAATGTAGGATGTAGAATGTTGGCTAGTTGATGTAGGACCACACTGTGTATTTGACATTGGTGGCATCACTTAGCTATATCGATCTAATTTTTGATCATTGATGACCAGTAGTATCTTAGCCTATTGATCTTGGCTTTCATCATCAAATTGGAATGGTTGGCTCCACATAATCCTGAGTGTACCTCGGTCATGATCTTACAGGCTTCATGCTTGTCTAAACAACATAACCACATATGATCAAAAGACTACTGGTACAAAACACCATCCACAAGAGCGTAGGAAATTTCTCTCTGCTTCATCTGATGGGCTTGGGACTTCTCTTGAGGTAGTTTTTCTTTATTTAGGGAATCCATGAATGGTTGCCTCCAATCTAACTCCTCATTCTTCTTAACAATGGCAACCTCCCCTTCAAGAGAGTACTTTTTGATGAGTTCAATATAAATAAGTAATAAGACTTGTCAATTTTGGACCTTTATTGATCTGGACTCATCCTCCATACATGCTAACTTTTTGGAAAGCTTGACTAAAGCATACACTATGACATTCTCTCCTCGGGGAATCTTATAAATGGTAACCTTTGGGATTTGGGCCAATTACTCCATAGTGTACTTGTGGTAGTGATGGAGCTTGGGCTTTATAATCTTATAGGATCCAATAATTTTTGTTGATAACTAATTGAGAATCCCCAAAGATGTTGATGTTATGGATGCTTAGAGTAACGACTAACTCTAGACTGACAATCAGAGCATCATATTCAATTTGATTATTGGTGCAAGGATTAGACAGATGATATGAGAATCTCATCACATCATAGTCCAGAGTTACGAGAACTATTCTTATCCCTGCTTTTCTTGGAATAGTAGACTGTGGTTCTTCTCCTCTTTGAGAGGAAGCCACACCATCAAAGTATATCTCCCAATGGTGAATTCTAGTATCCCCTAAGTTCATGATTTATTCATCGAGGAGATCATCACTAAGCAGAGAGTCAACAAGAAGTGGGTGTGTTACTAGGAAATCCGCTAGCGCTTGTCAAACTACGAGAGGATCATGGACCATCATGCCAACTATCCAGATAGCGTCAGCCGCATCATGAGATATTATAGTGGATTGATCCTAGAGATTAAGTTCACCTTATGAGGAAGCATGTAGTCCTATAACTTTTTGGATGCAAAGATTAAATCTAGGCAATGCTTCTCAATAGGTGGATAATTAGCCTCAGCAGGGATTAGATGATGGCTAAGGTAGTAGAGTGTGTTTTCCTTTTCTTCATCATTAGCTTGGGCCAACAAAGTATTGAGGGAGTCATCTAACAAAGTAGTGTAAAGTATGAGTGGCTTGCCTAGGATAAGGGCTACTAGAATTGGTGGCGACATCAGGTAATACTTGATGTCTTCAAAGGCATACGCACACTTATCATCCCACTTGAACTTGGCATCCATTTTGACAAATGTTGAGAATGGCTGACATCTTCTTGATAGGTTGGATATAAAGCATCTTAGATATGCCAACCACCCTTGGATTGATCTGAGTTGAGTTAAACTTTTAGGGGTGGTATTTTTAATATCGCATTGATCTTCTCTGAATTGATTTCGATTCCCTAGTGTCAGACAATAAAATCAAGGAATTTTCATGAAGCTACTCCGAATGCACACTTCAGGGGGTTCATTTTGAGGTTAAATTATCTTAAATGATTGAAAACTACTCTTAAGTTAAAGAGATGGTCTTCCTTTTCTCTACTTTTGACCATGACATCATCGACTTTATTTTGATGAATTAGTTTATTGAAGATTCAAATCATAGCTCGCTAGTATGTAGCACATGAATTTTTAAGGCTGAAAGGCATGACCTTATAGAAATAGATTCCGATCAGGGTTTTAAAAGCAGTGTTTCTTTCATTTTTAGGGGCCATCTTTATTCGGTTATATTGAGATCCATGAAAGAGACGCATGAGATGAGGCAATGTCCACCATCGCCTTGGATTGGTAGTGGAATTCATCTTTCAAACATGTCTTATTTAAATCTTTATTTGGTTATATGTGAATTTGACCATTCTTTTTCTAAATTAGGACGACGCTGACTAACTAGGTAGGGTATTTTTCTTCCTGGATGATGCTAGTATCGATCAATTTCTTGACTTTAAAAATGACCTATTATTTTATGTCTAATCACATGCATTTATGAGCTTGCTAGATATGGTTAGCTGTAGGCTCTATTGCAAGTTAATGGACCACTACATCAAAAGCTAATCCAAGCATCTTTTCATAACTCCATGGAATTGGCGTGTTTCTCTTGGCGCGTCGCTCTCCAGATGTGACGCCGGATTAGACAAATGAGGCTTTGGTCTCAATCCGTCACTTCTCGCGGCTAACGGCTTTGCGCTTTGACTCTTCAACCGCACTTGTTAATGTTGTTAAATCATTCAAAGACTTTATCGGTAAGATCCCTAATGCTTCGCTAATCTCATTTCTACATCTTATCGGACGCAGAATGTGTTCGATCGATGTTGAGAAACTTGCTAAGCCCTTCGAGTTCGCTTTGGTGGGTAAATTCTCCCTTCAACGCACTCTTGATAATATTCTTTTTTTCATAGTTTAAAATTATCGGTACTTTCACTAGCTTATCGATCCCCACACATTCTTATTCAACTCTCAAACGATTTAGATTATTTTCACGTCGTTCTTATTTTGTGCATAATTGTCATATGCTATTGAAATGGTCGCCTCTTTGATGTCAAAGAGGAATCTCCCATTGTCCCTCTTTTGCATTTCCTAACATGCACATACATTATGTCACCCATCAAGTTTTGTTTTTGTTGGCGCCTTTTGGTAGACCTCTCCAAATTGACCAAGCAACGCCACTCTAGATCGCCCAGCTCATATTCTCGTTGAGATAGACATCACAAAAAATATCCCAAAGAGGTTTGGATTGGCTCAAAAAATTTGGATATAGTCAAAAGTCGAATTAAAACTTTCCGCCTTTTTGCACCCACGCAAGATCCACACGACCACTGTAATGCTTTGTGCTTCATCCTAATCTCGTGAAAAATTACCACAGAATAAGACTATCATTAATGGAACTGGGAAAACCACTATTCTAGCATATGTGCCTAAAGAAACTCAAAAAGAACCTCTCCTTCCCACACCAACTACTGATTTGTCTAGTGGAAAACACTCGGACCTTGGTACTAAAATGCACATTGAGGGGTGTGACGATACCAATGACATTTTACCTAACCTCACCCCTGCTTGTAACAATCTGGTTTCCCAAGATAGCTCTTTGCTACATTTAAATCCTACTGAAAATCTGAATGGTAGCCTTATATTGGACACCCAACTAAGCAATTTGAATGAGAATCATATAACGGACCAAAACAATGATGACCCTATGCCTTCAGAACATATTGAGAAAGATATTTGTATTACGACTGGTGCTAGAACTTCCCCATCTATTTTTCTTCAGAGTGATAATCAACAATTGAACCAAATTTCTCACACTCTATCCGATAGGGAAGAAGGTGAAATCCCCTCTTCTAAAACATTGTTAGATCCTTCTACTATTCGAACTCAAAATCAATCTCTTCACGGAGATCATTTGGATTCGATAGACCTTTTCAAATTGTTAAACACAAAAACCCTACAAAGCTAAAATTTCTAATAATAATTTCAATAGAACCACGCTTTCTTCCACCCCAAAAAAAGTAATGTGGCATTATTTCTTTTCTCTCTTTCTTTCTTTCTTCTTTTTCCCTTTTGGTTGTCTCCTTATGATTAATTTTCTTATTTGGAATATCCGGTGGGACTCTTCCCGTCCTGTCGTTAGGAGTCTTTGTCGTATCCATAATATTAAGTTACTTGTTCTTATTGAACCTCTCATTAATTCTTCTAAGATTACGTTTGTCGCTAGATCCCTTGGTTTTCATAATTTCTTCTTTAATCTTAATAATAAAATTTGGTGCTTTTGGCACAACTCCATCACCATTTCCATCATTGATGATCTTAACCAATTAATGTCAAAATCTCCTTAGGTTTCTCCTTTCTTTTTTTATCTATGCTTCTTGTAATAGAGTAGGAATCTCCTTTGGAATCACTTACGCACCTTCGCTTCCTAGTTAATTCAACAATACTATCATAGCTCGAAAAGAAGGGGAGGATGTTCTCTAACCTTCATTCCATGGAGGACTTCTCAAATATGATCTGGATTGCTTGATTGACATTGGTTTCACCGGGTCTAATTACACGGCACAACTCTAGACTTTGGCGCTAGATAGGACCCTCTTTAATGCTGGATCAATCAAGGCTCACCTGTTGAGCATTTGAGAACTTTGTCGACCATGCTCTTCTCGATTTCCTTCAAAATCCCCTACCCGTCACTCCCTCTCCTTTCATTTTAAAATATGTGGACCCAACATAGTGACTTCACCAATGTCGCTCTCACTAATTGGATGGCCCCTATTTTCCCAGATAATTCTGTTAAAGGTATGACTCGTCTCTGGCTAAAGCTCAAAAGACTTAAACAAAATCTCAATTGGTGGAACAAACACATTTTCAAAAACCTTTTCACAAATCTTAAAGCTATGGAACAAGAGGTTTCTTCTCTTGAAGAGGTTGTCTCCACTGATCCCAGTAAACTAGAGGAGTTGAACATTGCCAAGAATACCTTGGCTAATTATCAAAACATGGAAGAAACCTATCGTCAAAAGCCGCAAGCAAGCATATTTGATGGTGATAAACACCGTGTATTTTCATGCCATTTGTAATAAACGGAGAGCCTTAAACTCGATTAAGAAAATTAAGAACTCCAATGGTGAATGGATAACCAATAACAATGATATTAAAGATTTTGTCATTCATCATTTCCAAACTTTATTAAATTCTAATCCGTTGCTGGAAACTTTATCAAACACTCATCTTATCCCCTCTATGATTAATAGTGAGGACAATCATTCACTCACTAGGTGTCCTTCCGAAGAGGAGATTAGTAATACTCTTAAGAACATGAACACCGATTCTGTTGCTGGTCCTGACGGCTATACGACCCATTTTTTTCAGCATTGTTGGTCATTTATTAAACCGACTTAGTTGATCGTAATTGATTTTTCTGATGGCAATCCCTATCCCAAATACTTTTCTAGCACTTCTATTGTCCTTATTTCCCTAACAATCTGAATCTTGGGGATTTTAGACCGATTAGTCTTTGCACCTTTTTTCAAAACTTATTGCTAAATTAATAATAATAGACTTAGCTCTTTGCTTCCTAAAATCATCTCCCTAATCAAACCTGGTTTTGTTAAAAGCAGTTAATATCGGATAATATTCTTCTTGCTCAAGCGGTTCATGACATTAATGTCCCTTCTAGGAGGCAACATCTTATTCAAATTGGACATCACTAAAGCCTTTGACAATCTCATGGGAGTTTCTCTTTCAAATCCTAAATTTGTTTGGTTTTTTCGATAGATTTATCCATTATAAAAGGTGTATCACGAATGTCTGGTTTTGGTTATTTGAATGGTGAGTCCTTAGGTTTCTTTCCTTCTAGCCATGGTTTGAGGCAAGGTGACCCACTATCACCTTCTCTTTTTTTATCGCTATTGAATACACAGGAGCCTTAACAATCTTTACATAATCCCAATATGTCTTTTAAAACTCATGGTGGCTTCCCTATTTCTCATCTTAGCTTTGTAGATGATTTCATTATCTTCTATAACGGCTCCCTTCATCATGTAAAAACCATTAAGAACCTTCTAAATAATTTTGGTAAAGTTAGTGGCCTTTTTCTTAATGATGGAAAATGCGGTTTTATACCTTCATCTAAGATTCCACCTAATAGACTTAACCAAATATCCAGAATTACTAATTTTAAGCAAAATCAACTCCCTCTTAATTACCTTGGGGCTCCGCTCTACAAAGGCCATAAAAGATCACACCTTTTTGATGATCTAATCCAGAAAATTTCTAACAAACTTTGGTTTGGGAATTTCATTTACTCTCTCTGGTAGGCTTACCTTGATCAAGAGCACTCTAAATTCCATGCCTATATATCTTCTCCAAACCATTGTGCCTACCAACTCTACCATCAATAGAATTGAGCGCGTCTATTAAACAAATTCTTTGGGAACCAATACCTCCTCTAAAAGGATGCACCGTCATCATGGTCTTAAAATTGTGGTACTCTTGAAGAGGGAGGTGCAGGTTGTAAATCCATTAAAGAAGTAATCAATGCCTTTCCTACAAACTTTGGTGGAATTTTAGGAGCAACAATAGTCTTTGGGAAAATTCATGACTTCCAAAATATTGCAGTAAACATCCTCTCATTTGTCCCTTTAAATTGAGGGATTCTCCATGGAGAAGACTATGTTCAAATGGGATGCGAATCCTTAATTTTTTGGGGCATAAACTCGCAATTCCTTCTTTTGGCAAGACAACCTGGAGTGGTTGTGGATCCATTGATGACTTACTTTACACTCATTCCACCTCGCTCTTAGAGTTAATTCATTCAAACCACAGTGGAATATTAGTAAGATTCGATTCTACTTCTTTCTTAACATATGATTACTAATATTCCTATCACTCTAACAATTGATCGATTATCTTTAAGCTATCTCATAATGGGGATTTCAACCTTAAAAATGTGTGGCTTCACACTAAAGACACTCAGGATTCTTCTATTGTGTTCTCCAAAATCTGGAATAATAATATCCCCTCTTCTTACTCTATCCTAACTTGGCGTATCCTAAAAAACTTTATTCTTGTTGACTCTTTGTTGTGGGGTAAAGGGTTTTACTTACCCTCCAAATGCCAATGTTGTTCTCATATTGAGAATGTTAACCATGTTTTTATTAATGGGGCTATTGCCTCTAAAATTTGGATTTGGTATGACGATCTATTCAACATTGTCAATTTTAATTGTTCTTTTAATTTATATCAACTTCTTGGAGTTTACTTTGACAATGCAATTAAAGGTCATATTAAAATCATAATTGGCATTACTCTTATTTGGTTCATATGGATGGACCTGATGCTAAACATCGTGGGATTCTATGAATCACATGAGGATTATTGCTAGAACTAAAACAAAATTTGTGAATTATTTAAAGCCAACTTAATTCATCACAAACATTTTAAAGGTAAATCAGCGAATAAAGCTGCCTAAACCTTCCGGACCAAACTTACTATCGAAATGATAGAATGGTTTTTTGGAAGAAACCTCTTGATCATATTATTAAAATTATCTTGGCCGGCTCTCTCTAATAATGGCTTTGTGGAGGCATTTTCGAGGACTCTAAGGGCATTGTCCTATGTGCTTTTGCTTATCCCCTTATTTCCCGACTGTTCCTTATGAGCTTATGGTCCACAAAGCTTTAGAAATTTGTATTCAAAATAGGCTCAATATTTGGATAGAGGTGGGCGCTTCTTGATTGATCTTTTGACTTCTACCAATATGAGCAACTTGTTTGTACTATCTCCTCAAGCAAACTAGGGTTCTTCTCTCTCAAGAATTTTACCATCACTCATGTTTGGCGTGAACGCCTGTCGATTACCTTGCAAATCTGTGCGAGATTAGAGATCATCTTCTTTGATCAATTTACATTACCCAAATACTTGCGTGGCACGGTTAACTTGGACAACTCGCTTTCTTACCTCAATCTAATTCTCCTCTTTGCCTCCCTTTTTCTTTTTTTTTGATTTTGTTTCCTTGTGTTCTTTATGGATACTCCTCATAGATATCATTCTTTGTCTTGTGCTCTTTTCTATGACTTGTCTACCCCTTCTCCTTTAGTTGGAAGATTTATGTTTTTGGCATTTTCAATATTATGGGGCAGATGTTGAACTATATGCACATTAATCTCTTAAATTGGAAACCCGCTGCGCCTTGGGTTACCTGTTACTGGTTTTATAACTACAATCCCACTTGGGACTTTACTTTCATTGATACATTCATTTATAAACTTGAGAGAATTAACCATTGCTGGAGGAAGTTATCTACTCTTGAATTAGATTTTTATACTAACTCCTTTAACCAGCTTTTTCTCACTGACAATAAGGCTTGGAGCATTGCTACTAACTATGTTGACTCTAGGCATGGATTAGTGTGCATTATCTTTGGTTGTAGTTTTATTTTCTGATTATAGTATCCTTTTGGCTATTGCTTACATTCCTTGGGACTCTTCACTCTTTAAAGGCCTTATTCATAAAGGTTCCATCACTTATCTTTGAAAGGATTTTGGTTGGTTGTTGGGCTTGATTTATGAGCGGTAATTTGTCTTTGCTTATATAATGTCTAACCTCGGACGCTTTCGCAAGGGAAGAAATTGTAATTCCGGTCTCTTTTAATGATTGTTTGGTCCAAATCCTTATCTTTGGAATGGATTAGGTTTAATTGTGTTTTGGGTTTTGGAGGTTTCTTTGTTGTTTGTTGATTTGTTTGTTGATTTGGTTTTCATCACTTTGTGGGTTGGCTGCAGATTTTTCTGTGATGCTCCTCCCGCTTTTCCTCTGTCTTTTGCCATCTTGTCTGCCTTAGCAAGTTACGGTTTTGGACCTTTATTTTCTTAAAATTTGGTAATGATGTCTCTACTTGGAATCATCTACTTATTTTATATTTCTTGGCTTACAATGTTGCATTAGTTGCTCTCATGGGAGTGACTTTGCGATTATTCTTTTGGATTCTTTCTGGTATTTGAATCATATTCTGATCATTGTTTATTTTGTAATCATCTAATGGGCTTGTCTTACCTTCTTGGATTGGAGTGTCATTTTGTTTGAAGTATTATAATGAGGTTTCCGTTGATGTCTTAAGATCTTGGATGTTTGTGATTTAGTTTATCGATTAGTTGTCACAGCTCTTGTTCCCTATAATATCCCTTTTACTCGCTAGTATTGTGCATCAACTAATCAAGCTTCTCTGGATCTTAACATATAGTTTGTATACTCTAAATGATTATTATGGCAAGCTGTGGGGTATTTCTGGTGTGTTTGAAACTGGGATAGTCTTTATTGTTATGAATGTTCCTTATGTGGTAACTTTTCGATTTTCGGTCATTTGTTTTTACGGGTGACATTATCACGGATCTCTTAATCTCAGTACTCTGCTATAAGTTCGTGGTAATTTAAACTGAATTTCTTGATTTACCTTTCATTTGTTTGGTTTATTAATCAATGCATGAGGTACTGTTTGCTCTTAGGATCATTGAGCACCTATTGCGGTTCTTTGGTTATTTTTTTTGATTGGGATATCCCATCTCTACTTTAATATCTATTTACGAATGGAATTGTGTTATTTTTTTATATTAGTCTTCTTTGTTTTATTTTGCTTCCCATGATCAGCAGGTTTGGAGTTTTTCAAGGGATTACCATTGTGTATCTGCTGGGATTGTGGGTACTGCTTACTCTGATAGTTGCTGTTTAGGTTGTCTCTTGTCTTGGAGATTTATTTTTCTATTTTTCCTTGTCTCCTCGTTTGGCTCTCTCTTTGTTGGTTGTAACATTTCAGGGTCTCATGACCTGAATGATGTTTCTGCAATTGCTGTCCTGATGGTGAGGGCTTTTAGTGATTTCTGTCTATTTTGCTACCTTCAGGATAACTGTCAATATGCCTTAATTTCTCATTTATCTACTATTGCCATGTCTACTCTGACTGAGGAGTTTTCTGGCCAATTTGCTGTAATTTCCTATCTTGGCTGTTGCCGTCTTAACTGTTGCTATTTTCTGGATTTTAATGTTGAGCCTCACTTTTATTCACTTGTTGATTTCTTTTATGGGGGGTTCCAATGTTGTATTAGCTGTTTGGCTGTTGGGGTTGGCTTTGGATTGCGTCTATTTATCTCTTATTTTCTCCGATTTGCATCACATGCCTCTTTTCTTGGTTGTTGGTCTTATGAGCTTATTATTACGCAGAAGGGTATTATGACCACTTTAGTCTTTGCCTATCTTGGAGGTTTCCTTTTCTTGTCCGCTCTTTGGATTGATTGTCGAGGATTATTTGAATGATGATTACGAATCTTTAGCTGCCTTCTTTCTTTCTGGTGCTTTCGGTTGATTACAGTTCATTCCTGTTGAGCTATGTATTTCTTTACTATTACTTTCTCCAGACATTAACAAAGGGGCTGTTTCACAGGTTGTTTTCTGAAAGATTCATTTATATACCATGTGATTGGGGTGGTGTTAACTATAGGCTCATCGACTTATTTATGATTTTCAGTAGTATCCTATGTAATTATCTTATGGAGGGATTATATCAACAAATTCCTTCCCTGAACATGGCTATTCAGGAGATTCTGGCAAAGATGGCTCACTCACTTATGTTTATGTATTCTCATGTCAAGATGGTTATATTGATGATAATTCTCTTGAATGAGACTCCTTATCCTCCAGCTCTTTGCAATTACCTATATATTTTAGATATGATTTTGCTTAGGTTTGCAGGTAATAAAGCTCACATGAATATCAACAACTGGTGCTTCTCACAGTTTGTTGGCTATGATGGTCGTGGATGTTCTCACTCCCTTTTGGTTTGGTAGTAGCTCATGTGATGTAACCCTTCACAAGTTTGGATGCTCATATTTGCATCTCCCATCATGGTGTGATTGAGCCCGAGCCTTCTCTATCCCATTTTCTTATTATCATACTCATATTATACTATTTTCTTCTATCTTTTGTCTCAGTATACCTTAATTGTTCTAATCTCTCTCTTATTATAACTTTGGTGTGTTTCTCTTTTTTATCTTGCGTTTGCTCCATATTACCAAGCACTCCTACAACCATCAGAGCTTTGGCCTTATCTTTTCTTTAGCTTATTATGTTAATCATCTTGTATCTTTTGATTGCTTTAATGTTTTCTTTTGCTCTTGGTTGTACTTAGTTGGGGATTTACTCCTTAGGCTGATTGTAGCTCTTTGAGCAGTAGTTTCAGAGTTTATCCCCTTTAAGGACCTTGTAACCTTTTTTTGTGGCAATAAAATACCCCTGTATAATGGGGTTTCCCTAAAAAAAAAAAAAAAAAAAAAAATCCTTAAACTCAGTTAATAGCCCAACTAAGTCATTGGTTTCAATTTCATTCAACCAAAAACCAATACATGTCGAGCATGGATCTTCTTCAGTTCTTAAGTTGATTTCCTTGAGCTCATCGATTGTTGACTTGATCTCTTCTTCAAACTCTAGCGGTGCATCTCTGACTTCAAAATCATCTGGATCATCTGAAGTTTCTAAGCATAGCTCCTCATATGAGTTAATATGACTTAAAAAGAACCAATCATATTCCTAATGATTGGTGATGCCTTAGCAGTAATTGTCATCATCGACTGGACCCACTATATGAAATCTTAGTCCCAATCTTGATTGAGAGCTTTTGCATTTGTTCTTCCATATTCTTTTGAAGTACCGACTGCTTTGACCATGTATGTGGAATTAACCCTTTCTTTGCTAAATTATAAACACAAGGCAAGTACGAACCAAAAAGTAATTCTATTAAATCTTTATATTAATCATTCTCAAGTTCTACATTAACTTCTTGACTTGAGGATGATGCTCTCAGAAAGAACCTTTTTGTCTTAACACTTATGGATGATTTAAGGGCTTCCTTAACTACCAAACCCTCAGCCTTTTGAGGGGAAAGTGAGGTTAGAGCTAAGGTTCCCAATTGATGCCTAATTGTTTCACATATAGACTTGGATACACTTATGCTTTGCTTTGGTGCCCGGTCTTCATCGCTATCTAGCTCAAGTGTCACCTCCAAAAGAATCTACTATTGAGAAGAGCTGGCTGGTATGCTAACCATATAAGACTCATCCTCTGAACTAGATTCTAGGTCTATATGGATAGAGGTGTACTCTTGGTAGCTAGGACATATCTTCTATTGTGGCCAATAATAAGGAGGTTTTCTAGCCTGACCGCCACAAACTTCCTCTTCACCTGTGAGGTCGTCCTACCCATATGTTCGAATGGAGTAATGAACCATGGTTGGAATCTAATGTCAAGCTCCACTTCCTCCTTCAAGTCTCTTTCTGCTCCCTTTTATTTTCTTTTTCATTTTCTCTTTTCTTTTCTATTTTCTTTTTCTCTATGTTTTCCTTTTTATTTTTTCTTTTTCTTTTTGTTTTATTTTTAAACTTTGGCCAAGTTCATAAGAATAGACTTATTGATTTTGAGGGAGGTAGTAAACCACATCCTCATACATGTCAACATTGTGAATTGTAAATAGCTTGAGATCTCCTTTGACACAATAGACGATCCCACCTCTCACAAACTTTATACACTGATGTAGAGAGGATGGAACTATGTTGTTCTCATGTATCCATGGTCTCCCAAGTAAAGAATTGAAAGATGTATCCGAGTCTATAATGTGAAACTTGGCTTTTATCTTCCAATCGTCTATCTCCATGGCAACACTATGGAGCTTAAGGCCAATTGACCTCACTTCTAGAGTGCAGATTCAGTCTTCCCATCTTAGACTTAGGAGTTTTCTAGACACTAAGACTTCCCTAGTCGAAGACACTTCTAATAATTTGGTAAACACTTAACCTAAGCCTAAAGACTTAAAAGGGTTAACCATAGGATTAGGTTATGCCTTAGGGATTAGGATAATCCACCTACCCTACAACCCAAATCCAATCCATGTTCACCTTCTCAAACCAAACCACAAGTTCAATTCAAACATCAAATTCAAACCCAAATTTGAAAATCAAATGATTGAAGCCCATTATCAAATCCAAACTTGAAACCTTTCCTAAGCCATATGACCTATCCCATGGACATAGCCAAATTTTAATCCAAATCAATCAAAATCAATTGATTTTCTCATAATCAATTTATATCTTCAATCATCTTCCTAAATAAAATCAAATCTACATTTAAATGATCAAAACTAAATCAAACTAAATCAAATTAAATCAAAACCCTTCCTAAGCCATATGACCTATCCCATGAACTTAGCCAAATCTTAATCCAAATCAAGTCAAACTCAATTGATTTTCTCACAAATCATTCATATTTTAAATCATCTTCACAAATTTAAATGAAATATACATTTAAATCATCAAAAATAAATCAAACCAAATCAAAATCCAAACTTAAGCCATATGACTCAACTCCATGGACTTAGCCAAATTCCTTCATTCCAAAACCCAAATTCAATTAATTTTTCATGAATCAATACCTTCAATCATATTCACAAATATAAATGAAATCTATAATCATCAAGCCAAACCCAACTTAACCCTTTTGACTTGAAATGTTCAAATAAACCAAAACCCATTTGAACTAAAGGTAGTTGCAATTGAATTTATATATCAATCTCAAATCCTTATATAAATTCAATTAAATCAAACTCAACCCAAAATCAAGCCAACTAAACCCAATTGGTCCACTTGACCCAAAGTGGCCAATTTGACCTATTTTAGCTAAGTTCTAATCCTACCCAAATTGGATTGAACCAAGCCCATCAAAACCTCCCATCATGATTGTTGATCACCCTAAGTTGATCAATTATCATAAATTAGGTCAAACCAAGTCAACTTGGTCATTTGACCAAGTCAACCCCTTAACCCATATGAACACAAACTAGCCAAATTGCAACCTATGCTAAATCCCTTGAAACTAATGATTCATACCAAATCAAAATCAATATTTGAATATGACTTGACCTTCAATTGAGTCAAACCAAACCCAATTGGCCCTCTTGACCAAAGTAGACCTGAATTGACCTAAAAGACCAAATGTCAAATCAAAATATAAACAAATTGATTGTAACCAATGGCTCAAGTTCATTCCAAATTGATTTGTTAAACTTGAAAGCTAACCCAATTGAATTGAATTGACCCAATTGACCTAAGGTTCAAGTTGGCTAAATCAAACCAAATCAAATTAATTGAAACCAAAGCTATAATCATCTTCATTTGGTCAACTAAACCAAACCAACAAAGAGCCAATTTGGCCAACTTGGTCAAATTGGTAAATTCATTTGACCCAAATGAATTCAAATGAGCTAAAATAAAATCTAAGTCAAACTAAACCAAACCAATTGAACCAAAACTTCCCAAATTATCATATGAACTTGACCCAACACTTGGTTTGACCCATTTGACCAATTGGTCAACTTGACCCAACTAACTTAATTTGAACTAAATAGTCAATTGAGCCAAACTTTAAATAAACTCCAATTGACTTGAAATTTTGGGCTAACCCACTTTTGGCTCATTTCAAATCTACCCAAATCAAATCAATGCCAAATGATCATTCTACCTTGGGTAAAATGCATCACATAAGACAAATCACTCATGTAAGTGGTCATTTCTATTCCTTGGCCACTTGGTACTCTCCCGATGGTCCGGCACAGAACCCCAGCGACGAGGGGTGGTTGGATGGCCATGACCCATGGGAGGTGAAATCACCTCACCCTCACCATTGGAGCATTTGAAACCCATAGGACACCCATGATTCCTCCTTGGCGACCCTCACCTTCAACCAAAACAGAACTCACCTCCTCCATACCACCCGACTCTATGGTGGACACCATTAGAAGCCAAAAGCGATCCCATCGATCAAGATGAAGGGGTATACACCCCTCATTTCCACTCAAACACACACAAAAATCATTCTCAGAGCCCTACCTAGAGACTAGAGCCATTCCCCTAGCTCTCAAGCTCATTCCTCGATCGAAAATGCCATTCCGTCATGAAATAGGACACTCCCATTTCACTTCCCCATTTCTCCATCAAACTCAAATTAACTTTGCAGCGAACCTTCCCCAGGCCTCATCGAAGAATGAATCATCTCCCAAGCTTCCCAGAGGTGGGACTTGATCAAGTTGAGCTCCAAATCATCAGTTCATGGCCTTTATGTTGAGTAATTGATCAATTACACTCAGCGAGCTTCATCTCCACTAGATGAAGCTTCCTTATTTCCACCAATCTTGAGTGAGGTATGCTTCCAAAACCAATCCTTAGGCAAAAAATGGGTTGGAGCTTTTTGAAGAAAACTTACATCTCATGTGATGATGTTGATTTGGATCCCCTCAGGTGTCCTCTGAAGGGGATCGAGCTCGGGTAAGCGGATCAAATGAGCAATGATGGACTACATTCTCCCTCACTGGTGAAGTTATATCATGTATGCCATTCCGTGATCGAATGGACAATCATGATTAGATCTATGATGATTGATTTAATCTTATTAAGGATTAATCATAGTCATCCGATCTTAGATTGGATGGAGGATAAGAAAGCGCGTCCACCACCGCCATGTAGGTGTTGAGTCGGATAACTTCTAAGTAGCCAATCCCCACGATTATGAGTTGCGTGCATGGCGTCACATGGCAATTAGGCTTTAATTAGGCTTAATTAATCATTTTAATAATTTGAAACTTCTAAAATCATAAAACATCATAGAGAAATAAAAAATGCAAATAAATACTCATTTTTAAGGTATTTCATAAGAGAATTAATTAAAATTCATCTTAACTAATTTTGAACAGTAATGAAGGTTTAATTACAAAATTAATTAGCATAATTACTTTTTAATTACTTGAGCAATTAATCCCAAATTTTGTGGGTTAATTTAATGGGATGACCTCTACCTCCCATGATTTTCTTGGGATTTATTCCTCACTTAGGAAAATTGACTAATTAAACTTTAACTACTCTTTTAAGTTAATTAATGATTAATTAATCCCATGAACAATAAATTGGTTAATTAAGTTTATTAATCATTGTTCAATAGTAAGTGAACTAAGGAAAAGGTTGGGACCCCTTTCATTTCATTTCACCCTTTTAAAATGAAATTAATTAAGATTTAGCTAATTAATTAAATCACTTAATCAAATTAAAATCATAATCACATTAGACCTTAATTAATTAAATCATGGGGTAGATCTTTAGGTGTTTAATAACCTAAAGAAGTTTAATAAAATTGTGGTTAGTCCACATGTGTGGGAAAACCATAAGAGTAATTAAGTCACTTAATCTTATTAACTATTATTCATGAGCCAATTGCATTAGGCCCTTTTATTTCTAGGATCATTGCAAGTTTATTTTTCATGCATATCATGTTGGCTCATAATTATTTAACTTTAAGGTGACATAGGTAAGTAATTAATTCATCTAATTAGGGGTTCAACTTAATTAACCCATAAAATCAACTTAATTACATTTCCTTAAATTAAATCAAATCACTTATGTAGAAATGGGTTTAAAAACAAGTGATTATTTCTCTTCTCCTCTTTAAATCAAATCAAATCCAAAACTTAATTAAAAAGAAGCTTTGGTTTGCTTTAAAAATCTTATTTGATTTAATTATCTTTAAGAACTAGTTTGGTTGAATGAATCACATGCTTATATTTGATTGTCCTCTTTCCAATCATGTTAAATTTGGTATGTCATTTGAATTCATGCATCCATCTTTTCAAAATCAAGTAAAATAAAATGGATTTCCTTTATGTAAGCTTGCATGTGTTGATTTAATTTGCATTCCTATTATCTATTAAATCAAATGTATTTTTCAAAAGCTTATAAATGAATAATAATATGTGTTATGATGTTAGTTATAAATACATAAGAAATGCATGTGCTTATAGCTTAAGTGTATGAAGGTTGAGTTCTCTTTCCTTTATTCATGTGTTGATTTATATAAGATTGAATGGTAATGGGTATATAATGGACATCCAGGAACACGATGCTTTAGTTAGCCCCAAGGAGGTCATTTGATTACCTCCATCCAGTTTATTACTTGGTTGATGAAATCAAGAAGAGATGTTGAATCAATTTGTTCCATGTTAAAAAAAAAATCCAAAACCTAAACCTAAACTAAAACTAAACCTAAACCTAAAAAACCCTAAACTAAAACAAACCACAAAACCTAAACCCTAAAACTAAACCCAAACTTAGTAAACCTTAAAAACACAAACCTAAAAACTAAATAAAACATAAAAAAAATAAAAAAATATCTAAACCTAAATAAAATAAAAACTAAAATAAAACTAAACTAAACCTAAACCTAAATAAATAAAATAAAACTAAAATAAAATAAATAAATAAACCTAAACTAAAATAAAATAAACCTAAAATAAAAGCCTAAATAAAATAAAACTAAATGTAAAATAAAAATAAATAAATAAAATAAAATAAACTAAATAAAACTAAACCTAAATAAATAAATAAACTAAAAAAAAAACTAAAATAAAATAAAATAAACATAAACCTAAACTAATTAAACTAAACTAAATATATAAAACCTAAACCCTAAACTAAATAAAATAAATAAATAAAAAAATAAACTAAAAAATAAAACCTAAAATAAATCTAAAATAAAACTTAAAACCTAAACTTAAAATAAAATAAAAACCTAAACCTAAAATAAAAAATAAATCCTCTAAAATAAAATAAAATAAAACTAAACTAAAAATAAACATAAACTAAAAATAAAACCAAAAATAAATTAAAATAAAAAAAACCTAAATAAATAAATAAAATAAAAAGACTAAATAAAAAAAAAAAAAAATAAATAAAATAAATAAAAATAATCAAAATAAATAAATAAAATAAACCTATGTTACTTAATTTTAAGAAAAATAGCACTAAACCCACTAAATCTAAACCCTATAAACCCTAAACCCTAATTCAACCCTAAAATCCCTATTGACCTCACTTTTTTGAGTGAGTTCTCAACTTCCTCATCATAGATCTCTTATAGACACCAAGAGTTCCTTAGTCTTAAGACACTTCTAGTGATTAGGTGAACACTTAACCTGCTAAAGGGATTAGAGGAGAATAGATCATGCCTTAGGGATTTAGGAAAACTTGCCTACCCTATATCCTTAGACCAATCCATGCTTCCTTCCTCAAACCAAACTACCAATTCAAATCCAAATCATAAATCAATTCCAAATCAAATGATTGAAACCCATAATCAAATTCAAACTAAAACCTTTCTAAGCCCTTTGATTTTATCTTATGGACTTAGCCTTAAATTCAAATCAACCCCAATTCAATTGATTTTCAAATATCTATTCAATCTCAAATCAAATTTTAAATCAATTCCAAATCAAATGACTAGAACCCAAAATCAAATTCCAAAATTCCTTCCATGAACTACCCCTTTAAACTAAATCAAACTTGATTGATTTCTTTATAAATCATCATTCTTTCATTTATATTCACAAATATAAATGAAATCCAAATTCAAATGAGCCAAACCAAATCAAACTAAATCAAATCAATCAAGACCTTTCTTAAGCCATATAGACTTACCTCCATAAGCTTAATCAAATCTCAACCCAAATTCAATTGATTTCTTTATAAATCAATTATTCCTTCATTTATATCTACAAATATAAAATGAAACCTACTCTCTAATGACCAAAAATAAATCAAACCAAATCAATTCCCCACTTAAGCCCTTTTGACTTACAACCTTAAACTTGGTCAAATTTGCTTCCAAATCACTCCAAACTCAAGTGATTTTCTCATAACCCATTTATATCATCATTTATATTCACAAATATAAATGAAATATAAATCCAAATGGCCAAAACCAAACCCAAATCAAATCAAATTTCCAATTTTATTTTTTAATTTCTTGAACTTGGCTAAATGATATCCAAATCAACCCAAACCCATGGATTTCTTCATGAATCAATCATTCTTTCACTACCCAAATATAAACATAAACTACAATTATCAAACCAAATCCAAGTCAACTCAAGTCAAGCCCATGTTGACCCCTTTGACTTGAAATTGTCAAATGAACCAAAATCCATTTGACTCCAAACCAATTGCAATTGGATTTATATTTTCATCCTAGCTCATATGTGAGTTCAACTAAACTTGAATCAAGCCAAAACCAAACCACCATTTAGGTCCACTTGACCCAAAATGACCTAAAAGACCCTTTTGAGCCAAGTAATCCAACCCAAATTGGATTAAACCAAGCCCATCCAAACCTCATATCATGATCAACAATCATCTTAGGGTGATACCTTGAATTGGGTCAAACCAAGTCAACTTGTCCTTTGACCAAGTCAACCTTTAGCCCAAATGAAATCCAAACTAGCCAAAACCCACCATATACCAAATTAATTGAAACCATTGATTCAAACCAATTCATAATCAATGATTGAATATGATCAAACCCTCAATTGAGACAAACCAAGTCCAATTGATAATTTGACCTAAGTTGACCCAAATTGGCCTAAAAAGCCAAAAATGGGTCAAATCATGATTTGATCCAAATTGATTGCAACCAATGGCTCAAGTTCATTCCAAATCATTTATTGAACCTGACCAAAGCCATGATTGAGCCTAATTTGACCAATTGGTCAACTTGACCCAACCTAGCCCAAATTGATCTAAAAGGTCAAATTGGCCAAAATCCAAATTAAACCCAAATCAAACCAAACCAAAGCCTACAATCATTTTCAATCAACCAATTGAACATGAACCAACACCTAACCCAACCCAATTTGGTCAAATTAGTCAAATTGGTCAACTTGCCCATTTGATCTATTTGAATCCAAATGAGCCAAAATCAAGCTAAATTAATTAATCTAAACCACTTGAACCAAAACTCTTCAAATCATCATCATTAAACCTAACCCAAGCCTTGGTTTGACCCAATTTGAGCAATAACCCAACATGAACCCATATGAGCCCATTTGACCAAATGAAGCCAAACCACCCCAAACCAACCCATGGGACCATAGAATTGGCCAAACCCACCCAAACCAGTCCTAGATCACTCCCAAACTAGCCCAAATCCAAGTGGACCCCACACAAGGGAATTAGCCATTGGACAAACCTCCCACATTGGATTCTTTCCATAAGAAGTAAATTCCACTCTCCCATCAGGCATCCATCCTAGTGTGCCTTTATCTATCCCACAATAGCTAGGATCACCATGGACCAAGGGGAGTTCACCTCCTCCCCTCAAGCCAAATCGAGCACCCAAAGGACCAAGCCAACCCAATCATAAATCTTGCCTTAAGCTCCCTACCATAACTTTCCAACACTAGCATGCCATGTGGAGCTGACGATGACCCCTTCGATGCCTTGATGATGATAAATTTAGGGGACCCCATCTGTCCATCACACATAATTGAGGGGTATCTCTCAATGAGCGATTCATCACCATTTACACTCTCGAGCCCCAAGTGAGAAACAAAATCCCTAGCATTTTTAAACCTCCGACCATTATTCTTGTGTGAAATGAAATAAGGGAGACCTCCCTTGATTCAAACCCAACCATCCCTTAACCAAACCTCAATTAAACTTGCACACACCTTCACCACACCTAATCGCCAAGTAAATCATCCCTTGAGTTCCAAAGCCACCGCCATACTTTGATCAAGATCAAATGCTCAAAGGGAGGGCCTTGGTCCATAGAGCAAACCACCTTAAATTAAAGCTCGTGGCTCAGGGCTTCATTTCTACCAAATCAAACTACGCTGATCATAAGCTCCGATGAGGTAATTTCTCAAAATTGATCCTTAAATGAAAATATGTTGGTCCTTTTTGAAGTGAACTTACATTTGAGCCCATCATAGTTGTTGGATCCTTGTGGATCCTTCACATGAAGGTGTGGGTTGAGTTTGGAGTGGATCTAAGCTCGGGTGAGCTCAGATCAAGTGATCCATGGCAGACAGGCTCTATCGTTCATCACTCATATGAAGATGGATCATGGGCCATCCATTCTGTGTGATTGGAATAGACAACTGTGATCAAATCATGTCAAAACCCTTAATTTAATCCTCCTTAACAAGATTTAATCATGGCATGACTTAGATCGATGGTCCAGTGAAAGCACGCCCACCATAATCAAGTCAACATCTGATTTGACAACTTAAATGGCTATCCCATCACACCACATGGAAAGCGCATGTCGTAATGTCGTGGCACATGGGGCCGATGAAGTTAGAAGTTAATTAAGTTTAATTAAACAATTTTGAGGCTAAAACTTCTAAAATTCATAACTAATCTTAGAAAATCAAAAAATATAAATGAGGGCTCATTTAAAGGTATTTTAAAGGGAAATCCATGAAAATTATTATTAATTAATTTTGAACAATAATTCATGCTTAATTAAGGTTTAATTAAAATTTTAGTTAGCCTAATTACTCTCTAATCAATTATCCATTTAATTTCAAACTTTCCAGAGATGTTTACGGGGATGACCTCTGGCTCCCCTATTCTTATTAGAATTTATTGTATAGTTAATTAGGAAAATTGATTGATTAAGCCTTAATTACTCTTCTACCTTAATGATAATTAAGTAAATGAATAGTGGATTAATTAATTAATTGCTTATTTCCATCTATTAACATTGAAAAGTCTTAGGGAAATGGTTTAGGTTTATTCTTTATGACCATTTTATTAATCCTCTTCATTTGTTTCAAATTAATTAAAGTTTAATTAATTAATTAGCCACTTAATTAATCAATTAAAAGAAAAGGGAATTTAATTATTTTAGAGCCTAATTGTTTGAAATGACTTAGGGATTGAGATTGAGGCCTCTTTCTTGATCTCTTTCCCTTAGTTAATTTCATTATCCTAATTAAAATATAATCAAAGGATTTAATTAACTAATTAAGGCTTAATTAAATTAATTTAAAAATCCAATTCATTCCTAACTTTGATTAATCAATCTTGGGTAGTTCTTTAGATGTTTAATAGTCTACAATTTAATGAAATTGATTAGCTTACATGTGAGAAAATCATAAAAGTGATTAATTACATCACTTAAGCTTAATTAATTATTAATTATGAGCCAATTGCATTAGGCCCCTTTCATTTCTTAGAGCATTGCTAATTTACTTTTCATGTGTTGCATATCATGTTGTCTCATCATTAATTATTTATTTAAGGTGATATAGGTAAGGGTTTAATTAATTGATTTAATTCATACCTCAACCTAATTAAGCCATAAAATCAACCTAATTGCTTTTCATTTAATCAATTTAACTCACACATATGGGGAATGGGATTAAGATTACCAAACCTCTTTCACATTTCTTAAATCAAATCCAACATGAAATCAAAAATGGTTTTAAGAAACTTTGGTTTATTTTAAATAAGCTTGTTTAATGTCATTATCCTTAGGAATTAGTTGGATTGAATGAAATCACATGCTTGTGTTATTTTATTTCTTCCCAATCATGTTAAAATATTGTATGCCACTTGTAATCATGGATTCATTTCTTTTAAATTAATTAAATGAAGATGATTCCTTTATGTCAATTTGCATGTGTTGGCTTAATTAAAAATATTTATATTATTATCACTATTAAATCTCAAATTTAATTTCAAAAGCTATATATATATGAATATATATATATATATATATATGATTATAGTTACACATACATAGGAGATGCATGTGAATATAAGCTTAGTGTATGAAGTGAAGTCTCTTTCTTATATTCATATGTTGACTTGCATAAGTTTGAATGTTAATGGGTATAATAGTCTGGACATTCCGGGGACGCACAGCTTTAAGTAGCCCCAAGAAGGTTCCTACCTCACTCCCCTAGTGCAGAATAATGGCGACGTACCTGTTTGATTTCATTCTTATGCACTTTAACATTACAATTTAGATAGAGATTAATTCATTTACAGAAATAGACTAAAATAATTAAACTCTACTTTTTCATGGTGTTTTCTATTCTTATAGTTATTTATACATCCATATGTATTTAAGAATAGAAAGTATATTAGTCTGAACATTCTGGGGACTCACAACTTCAAGTAGCCCTAAGGAGGTTCCTACCTCACTCCCTAGTGAATAATGGCAATATCTTGCTTAAAACTTTCATACATTTGAATGTGTATTTAGCTAATGAATGAAAACCCCTCTTCTTTCTATTAAAAGTCATGCATTTATATTTTGTTCAAGTGGTTGGGTTGATTAGTCATATGATTTAGAGTTCTTTTCTTATGCTTTTGTATAAGAATTTAGATAGAGCTTTAAATTAATATGACAAATAATTCAACCAAATGAGACATTAATTCCAAGTACACTTGCTTACTTTCATCATTTAAGTGTGCTAAGATATAAATTGCATGTATAGTTATGTTTAGGACTTAATCATATGCATGCTATATATGATGGAAAGAAATGAACAAACATGTGTTAGGTGATAATAATTAATTATAATTAATCTTAAGATGCCTTTCTTATTGAATGAGATTATTTAAAGTGAACATACTAAAATATGTAATAAGCCATTCATTAAAGAGAATTGATTAATTAGATGTGACTTAAGGTAGGGATGAAAGAGAGTGATCCTCTCTTTTCTTCCCTTTATAACTCTTAGTTTAGTATAAGACAAATAAAACAATATAAAATATTAAGTAAAATTTACAAATCAATTAAATCATTTAAATTGAAACCTCCCTTTATAATTAAATGTCCTCCATACTTAGAGAATGACAACTCTAAAGCGTAGTAAGAACATACCACACGAGCCTTAATACACACACATTAGATTAAGTCACCACTTCTAGCTTTATGTTAGGGTGGTGCATGGTTTGATGTATGTTTGGTTTTATGATATACTCTTGTAGACTAGATGTTGGGTGTATGCTTGTAGATTGAATTTTAGATGATTATCCTAATTATATTTTATGTAGGAGATTATGCTTAAGGGGTGTTTAAAATAAATATAAAATGCTCTCTTTTGAAAGTTACTTAACCCATAAGCATAATCTATACTAAGACAGGGGGACTTGGTTACCCATGTACGGGATGCTAAGTATAAATTATACATATAACCACTTGGGTTGTATGGTGTGTTTAGCTAACACTTATTTTGCAGGTGTAGTTAGATTTACTTTTCTTATTTTTAATGTAATTGTGCATTAAGAATTTGGTTAAGTGTTATGAGGGGATTAGGATGAGCGGAGGCTATAAGGCTTTGGCTTGGGAGGCCCCATGATGCCTTTGAACCAAGCAAATCCAAATGATGAAATAGAGGAGATATGAAGATATGAAGATATGAAGACCCCCCATAACATTTATTCATTTGTAATTATTATTCTTCTACATTACCAAGATGTATAAGGGTAGAGCTTATCCATTTCTCTTTCGATTGTATGGAGGTACCACTACCAGTATTCTTTCACATTGAGTTTATAAATTGATTGATGCTTTGTTTACAATTGTGTAATAGAAATGGCATGTATTTTCCTAGTTTTTTCATATATGATGACTTAATGTGTGGCCTGGATCTGCTTAGGCTCTTAGGAAAAATAAACTTTTTACCCCAATCACAACTCATAACTAAATTTTCTAAAATAACTCATAACCTCATTTAAAGCCTAGGTATTAAATTGAGATAATTAAAAGATTTAGCAACCCCTTAGCTAAATGATGTATGTTTAATATCATCATCTTGTTTCATTCTTACTAGGAGAGGGTTTCCATCCTTGCACGATATGGGAATACTTGACCCCCTTATGGTGGAAAACACCTCTTTCTCTGATTTAGCCAATAACCCTATTTTATCATGCATTTAGGCATATAAAATCCTATGGCCTGTGTCAAAATAAAGAGTCCAAAATCAAATAAAAATTGATAAAATTTGCATTAGACAAAGTCATTATTCATACCACTCATGCTCTAGTCTCTTAGAGAGTGGGTTTAAAGACTTTAGTTTCTTTCTAAATAATAACATCCTAACCATCTTGAAAAACATATGACTTGACCACATGGTTTTAAAATGTAGGAGGAGTTAGCTCTACCTCGTTATAAGTCCAATAGTTGGGTGATTTACTCTCTCTCTGGAGGTAAATAGTATACCACTTTTCTCCTTAGATTTAGGATTGCTTGGCCTCACCAAAGATCCCTAGATTTAGGATCTGATTACCATTTCCCTAAGGCTATAAGCATAAATCCTCACCTCTAGGCATTTCCACAATTATTATGGGATTATAAGTCCTAGCTTTCTAATAAATTTCAACTCAAATAAATAATTCCCAATTTCAAACATATAAAGCCTAATAATAAGATAGATTGGAATGCTCACTAGGTCTCCTAATATCATGAGCATCCCTTACTCATTTTCTTTTGGCTTGATAACAAGTCTCTCCTTTGATCTAACCCACTTGATTTTCCAAATATAACCAATTTATTGATAGTCCTACCTTTGAATTCTTTGGAGACAACAATTTCTTACTTTAATCATGAGTATTCCTAAGGAACTCACCTTCCTTAGGATGTAATTAACTATGGGGTCTTACCCCTATAGGAAACTTTAGAACCTAGTTTAAATAAACCCTATTTTATTCATCCATATAAAGTGCACTATCTTGAAAGATAAAAATAACTACCCTACGATGGACTCAATCATCTAATAAGGACTCTTAAGGCATGATGGGTCTTCGAATGTACTAGAGATTTTTTCCCTACTTTATATGCTACCCATACACACACACACACACACACATAGAATTAAAAATAAATCCCAGAAAGTTTTCTAGCGACTCTATTGTGGATGGTTCCTCTCTCCATCTCTTGTAGACAATTGTTATCTCCAAGCATCGATAGTGGACTTATATTTCATATAAGTCTAAGACTATTTTTCTTTCCATTAGCTTATTTCATTCTTAAGCCAAGCTAGCCAACATCCTCTAGGTTTTAGCACCTCACTCCTTGTAGGTCTTGAAACCCCTATTATATTTCCCCAATAAAATAAATAAAAAAATTAAATCATGAAAGGAGATGAAAAATTTAGAACCTCCTTACCACTAGCTTGGTGAGGCAAGGTTCATCTTAATGTTTAAGAAAATAAACTCTTTTGCAAAATGCCACTTTCCAAAAGCACTTTTCAAAACTCACAAAATAATCTTGCACAAAATTTTCAAAAGCACAAAACTCATATAACCAAACCTCATCTAGCAATCCCCATGTTTGTCACATGGAGGTTCTTTTCAAAATCAAAATCAAAATCATTTTTTTAAAGAAAGCACATTTTGAAAATGACTATCTCCATTCAACATGCTCAAATTTGTTGAATGAAGATTCTATTTTCAAATAAAATCATAGCATAAAATTGAAACTCCACTTAACAAATTTTACATATGCTAAAGTTGAGTTTCCTCTTTTCAAAGCACACTTTTGAAAATGATTATCTCCATTCAACATGCTCAAATTTGTTGAATGAAGATTCTATTCTCAAATAAAATCATAGCATAAAATTGAAACTTCCCTTAACATACTTCACATATGCTAAAGTTGGAGTTTCCTCTTTTTCAAAAGCACACTTTTAAAAATTACTATCTCCATTCAACATGCTCAAATTTGTTGAATGAAGATTCTATTTTCAAATAAAACCATAACATAAAATTGAAACTCCACTTAACATATTCCACATATGCTAAAGTTGAAGTTTCCCTATTTCAAAAGCAAGAAATCCACACACAAAATCAAGACATATTTTGAAATCCATTTGGCATAATTTGTCAAATGAGAATTCCCTTTCTTTTGGAAAATCAAACAAGTTGAATTCTATTTGACACACTCACATTTGTCAAATAAGGTTCCTCTTTTCCAAAGTCTTGAAAATCAAAATACGTTTAGACTTCATTTCACATACCCAAATTTGTCAAATGAGAGTCCCATTTCCAAAATTTACAAAAAATATATTGAACTCTATTTAAGATATCCAAATTTGTTAAATAGATTTCCCCTCTTTCAAAAAAAATCATAAATACACTTGACTTCCACTTAACATACCAAATTTGTTAAGTGAGAGTCTCATTTTCAAAACACAAATCATAATCACATTTGGCTCTTACTTAACATACCAAATTTGTTAAGTGAGAGTCTCATTTTCAAACACTTTTCAAATACACTTGACTTCCACTTAACATACCAAATTTGTTAAGTGAGAGTCTCATTTTCAAAACACAAATCATATCACATTTGACTTTCACTTAACATACCAAATTTGTTAAGTGAGTGTCTCATTTTCAAACACAAATCATATCACATTTGGCTCTTACTTAACATACCAAATTTGAGAGTCTCATTTTAAAACACATGTCAAACACATTTGGCCACTACTTAACATACCAAATTTGTTAAGTAAGAAGCCCCACGTTCAAATCAAATCAACATATATCACAGATAGAATCAACCAACACAAGCAAAGTTTTTCTTCTCAAAATTTCTAAACAATCACAACCTTTCCCTAGCATACCTAAATTTGCTAAGTAAAGTTTTTTCAAAATCAAAATTTTCAAACAAGATACAACAAAATATCTTCAAAGGTCTCCACATATTTTAGCCCCACCCAACCTACTTAAATTTGTTGAGTATGGGTTCTAAATCAAAATCATATGGCAAAGATTCTCCTCACATATCATAATCTCTCCAATGATCCCTACTTAACATAACTAAATTTGTTGAGTGTGGGTTCAAATTTCCAAATGAAGTCTATAAATTATTTTGAAGGTGAATACCAAAGCAAGGGACTGATTCAATTATATTTTCAATAAATCAGTTTTCTATTTATTCAGCTTCATTACACATGGCTCCTAGCAAGTTTAAGTTCTCCAGCCCGTATTGACTTGGCGGACAAGCTCACCTCACCACATGATTCAGTTGAGATTGAGGCTATCCAAGTTACTTATGAGGGAACTATCCTCATGGAGGAGGAGGTGTGGGATAGATGCCACTTATTCGCTTTGACATGCCTTTTAACTGAGTTCCCTCCAAAGAGGAAGGTAGAGATCCCTGAGAGTGATCTCAGGACAATTAGTTTAGTTCTAGTGGTAAGTGGTGGTTCCCACCGTCCATTAGTTGTTCATCCTTGTTCCCATGAGGGTGACACCTCCTCATTGGTCCCCTCAAAGGGGAAAGCTATGTTGGTCTTCCTAGATAGTCTTCCCTACCTTGAGGTAGGTTCAGCCTGCCCCGCTCAACTCACCCACACTCGCTAATAAGAGTCGGCATCAAGCGAAAAGTGAGAGCAGATCCCATGTTGTAAGAGGGTTCACCCTGGGAGGTCCCCTACTTAGTGGCAATAGATTATATCCCCTCTCAGGATCAGATGGAGAGGAGGACTATAGGAAGATTGTAATATCACCTCCACCACCAACTTATTATGAGGTACCAACTAGGGTGCGTAGGAGGCCCTATGCCAAATTATAATGCTATGCCATAGAAAGAGTCCAAGGATGCTAAGTTTGGTGCATATATGGTCTTTGATCTCTAGAGCAGATACATAGATCAATACACAAAGGCCCGGCAAGGAAGATAGAGAGGAGAGCTTAGTCACCTTCATTCTTGTAGATTTCAGTCGAGCTACGAGCCAACCATACATAGTATAGTACTCACATAGTCAATCATAGGAGGAGAGCACCTATTGAGCTGGCGATGTCTCCACCACACAAGACCGCTCATTGTCTCATTCTCGATACATGTTCCAAGATCTCTATGGCCAAGGCACATAAGTCAAAGATCGGGAAGAAGAAAGCCATTGGTGATCTAGCTACATCCTGGGGGTCCCATTCCATCTACTCACCAGAGGAGGTTGAGCTCTCCTTCTCCTTCCACTTCCACTATGGTGAAGAAGAAATGGAGACCCAAGAGCGACATAGTCATTCCACCACCCCCACACAGTTGGTAGCAAGAGTTAGTAGCGGGGGGGCAGTTCCAATTCCTATGTGATAGATCCCATAGACAACACTCCATCGGTAGTCTCATGAGCATGTATCTTCTAGAGAGCCTTCCAGATAGCACTCCTGGCAAGCAAGATGCATTTTTGTCGCTGTGAACTACCATCTACCAAGAATGAGTGTGTATGCGCTTAGATCATTCCTTGGATGAAATTCTAGCATTTTGCAAAAAAGAGGAAATGAAAAGCATGATTAAGAGGGGGTCTTTCATCCTCGATGAGGATGATTTGTTGGAGGACTCAATCGAAGTCCACATGGTTGATAATAAGAGCTCCCTCAATAGAGACCAGTAGAGTCGAGAAGCTATTATGGTTGAAGAAGATGATGCTGTCCATTTAACCTAGCACCTCCTTCAGCAAATTAGATAGAAGGATGAGATCAACTGGATGGAGAGAAGGATGTTAGTAGTTCATGCACTCCAAAACCAGCCTCGCAACATATACGATAGAGGTAGATCATCGAAGTTACACACATCCTAGATCAGCCCAAGAGCACTTCTCTAGTAGATGGGATAATGGTAGCTTGCATAGGAAGGAGGTGGATAGTACCTCCATGCATGAGAAGTATATCAAGCACATGGTGGAACAATAGGTGAGGAAAGCGCTAGCACAAGCCCGAGGTGGCTCATTTGTTCTAAAGGGAAGACACTGCCCAGAGGAATTTGATGCAGTCTAATATCCTAAGGGTTTCGTGCCTCATTCTTTCAAAATCTTTGATGGTAGTGGGAAACCTTGCCAACATATTGCACATTTTAGGGTTGATTGTTGCAACACCGGAGGTAGTGACACCCTTCTTTTCAGATTGTTTATTACCTGTTTAGCGGGTGTTGCATTTGACTGGTATGCCAAACTACCCAATGGTTTGGTAAAGACATTTACTTAGTTAGACCACCTCTTCATTAGAATGTTTGTTGGAGCTTAGTAAAGGGTTATTATAGGTGACGTCATTGTACCAAAGCAAAATCCCAATGAGTCCCTTGTTGATTACATTCTCAGGAGGCAAAACCTGACTATGAAATGCAAACCATAATTATTTGGACAACTCGCCATAGAGATTCTTCTAAAGAATATCCATGGGCTAGTCGCTTTCATGCTCAAGGGTTTTCCATTCAAAACCTTTGAGAAACTAATCAATAAAGGTGTATAGTCTACAAGAGGAAGCCAAATAGCTACCTTTCTAGGACCAATCAACTAAGCCCAAATCTCAGAAGGCATTTGAGAAGAAGTCAGAGGGTAGTCACAATAGATAATAAAGGGAAACAGCTAGCTAGGGTTCAGTCGGATAGGTCTCGAGCTCAACAGGCTTTTCTGTCACCTCCTCTTCCACTTCCTCGATCATCATATCGACCACCTCAGTTGCCACAACGTACACCATCGCCGCCTCCTCATTAGCATCCTTAGTAGTAGTATTCCTACCCTCCACCAGGTAGCTATTACTTACCTATTCTTATCGATAATTGAATAAGCCTTATTCATTCAAGAGGGAGGTAGTTAGGAAGATTTTTAAGAATCTCTTAAAGAAGCCTGATTTCCAATTACAAAGCCTAAGAGGCCAAAAGAAGTGGGCAAGAGCCATGATCCAAACTATTGCCCCTACCACCACATGTGAGGCCATGTCGTAGAAGATTGAATTACCTTTAATGACTAGCTTGAGCGTAACTACAAGTTGGGTGGCATCATCATCCCTAAGGAATACCTATTAGAATAACCTTCTATTTCTATTAGAGTAATCCTTGGGTATACGTGTGATCCTCTTAAGATAAAGGAAGGTTGGAATATCTCCTATCCCAACCTCCAAGAAAATCATTTATAAGATCAAGAAACTACCCTTAGGCAACCTCAAACCTCCAACCCAAGGAAGGTTTGTAAGTTGCTAAGGACAACTTGAGTGAGGTAGGAGCCCAACAGAACAGTGATAGTTTGCGTGATAGTAGACAACCACCGTTTCAAAGACTCTTTCCACCATGCAGCTTCCTCCGCCTCTTCTTCTAACAAACATATATCAAGAGGGTGCCAAATCCCTTACCGCTTTACTTGATTTATACTTTGTACCTCCATCCAAATCTAAGAAATCAATGAAGAAAGTTGATTCCACTTACATTTGTGTCACTTCTGATGATCTTCTTGAATTTATTCCTATAGAAAGCTCTCCCCATCTAATTAATAATAACTTTAGTTTTGATCATTCCTCTTCTGATTTAGAAATGGATTACCATCATCCATTGAGATTTTGAGTCATCCAACTCAGATGATCAGGAGAAGTCGTAGGTGGACGAGCATGTAAAACTTTAACTAAACCATCTCATAAAGTCACTGAAGTTAACCTCTATAGTGGTAAAGTTATACCTTCTAGGGTAGCACCTTAGGATAATGGTAAGTGAGTCATTGGTTCAATTGAACATATAGCCCCTCCACAGGATGCTCCACCTACAAATATGCTTGTGGAGGACCAGCCTAAAGTTGACTATAATGTCCTCGCTCACCTTAGAAAGTTTCCAGCTAAGCTAAGCATATATGATGCTCTTGTCCTATCCAAAGAGATGAGGGAGTCATTAATCAAGGCTCTTCTTGATCTAGAAATATGCTTAGCTCAGCTAACAACTATTAGAGAGAAAGCATGTTATTCAAGAGAAGCCCATGGAGTTACATTCACCGATGAAGACCTTCTTTTAGGAATAATCAATCACAATCATCCCCTCTACATCATAATGGATATGGGCAAATTTAGACTCTCTAGAGTGTTAGTTGATCTAGGTGCATCAGTGAACATTATGAGTCTAAAGACTCTTGCCTACCCGAGGATTGACATCTCCAAACTCTGAGGAGATCAGATGATGTTGAGAGGATTGAGCAAGGTGGGATGGCTTTAGGCTCCATAGTGTTTCCATTGGCAGTAGATGACTAAAAGAAAGAAGCCAAGTTCTACATAATTGATTGGATACATCTTTCACTACTTTGCTCTAGGCCTTGGATACATGAGAATAAGATGATTTTATCCTCTCACACTGCATCAAATTCCAAAGAGGTGGAATCAATACTATGTCAAAGGAGACTTGAAGCCATTTTAGTTAGAGGTTGAGATATATGAGGACATGATCTACTATCTTCCTCAAAATCAGAAAGTCTATTCTTGCAAACATGGTCAAAGTTAAAAAAAAAAAAAGAAAAAAAAAAGAAAGTGAAAATACAAGTGAGCGAGAAATACACACAGAGGAAGAAGTAGATCTTGAAGTTGGATTCCACCCACAGTTTATTCCTCCATATGAACATATGGGTAGATCCAGAGGCGTTCTAAATGCTTAAGATCCTTCTAGGTGGCTGTAGAAGTTATGTTCCAGCTCATAGGAGTACCCGCTATCCATAGACTTAAATCTAGTTCGATGATGAGTCTCATGGTTAGCACGCTAATCAACCCTCTCAAGGGTCCCATTGGAGGAGACAGCCACAAATGATGAAAAGACTGCCTCCAAGCAAAGCATGAATGTATCCGAGTCGATATTATGTAGAAAGGCAAGTTGAGAACTTTAGCTCTAACCCCACTTTCCTGTTTGAGGGTTATTAAGGAGGCCCCATGTCATCCATAGAAGTCAAGCCAAAGATGTTTTTATTGGGAGCATCATCCTCAAGTTAGGAAGCTGATGTAGAACTTGATGATGATTCATATAAAGATCTAATACAATTGCCTTTTGAATGGTATTTTCCTTGTATTCTTAATTTGGCAAAGAAGGGTTTAATACCACATACTTTATCTAAACATAGGTTTGATTACTTTGAAAGGTTATGGGACAACCAAAGAAGACATCCATAATAAAGACCAAGACTAGGATTCAACACATTAGGTCTGATGACAACCATTGCCTAGTCATCACCAATCATTTGGAGTCTGATAGGTTCTTTTCAAATCATGCTAACTCATATGAGGAGGTGTGTTAAGAAACTTTAGATGATCCAAATGAGTTTGAAGTCAAAGATGCACTACTAGAATTTGAAGAACAAATCAGATCAACCATCGATGAACTTAAAAAAATCAACTTAGGAATAAAGAAGATCCATGCATACATACATTATTGAATGAAGAAGAAACCAATGACTTAGAGCTTAAGGACCGCTACATGTAGTTATGAATAAATGCCTATCTCTTGATGTAGTCCACAAACCAATAGATCCTAATGCTAACCTTATCGCAAGCTCCTAAATGCATGCATTAGACATTGAAATAGATCATTTCTAAAATCAAGAAACTTATCGATGTTGGTTTTCTTAGGAAAGAGAAATATCCTACTTGGTTAGTTAGTGTCATTCCAGTTAAGAAAAAGAATGGCCAAATTCACATATGTGTTAAATTTAGGGATCTGAATAAGGCATGTCCTAAAGATGAATTTCCCCTACCAATACTAGAGATGATGGTGGACATTGCCTCATCTCATGCAATATTCTCTTTCATGGATGGGTCATGTGGCTACAACCAAATTAAGATTGCCCCAAAGATGAGAAAAATACTACTTTTTGAACCCCAATCAGTATCTATTATTATAAGGTCATGCCCTTCACCTTCAAAATATCGATGCTACATACCAAATGACTGGATCTTCAATGAACTTATACATCATTAGGTTGAATATTATGTCGATGATCTTGTAGTCAAAAGTAAAGAAAAGGAAGACCATCTATTTGACTTGATAGTAGTTTTGAATGGTTAATCCAACCTTAAAATGAATCAAGTGTGCATTGAGTAGTGGAAATTCTTTGGGTTTGTTGTCCACATGGAATAGAAATCGATCAAGAAGAATAAGACAATATTAAATGCCACCCCTAAAAGTCTAACTCAACTCGGATCATTCCAAGGGTAGTTAGCATATCTAAGACGCTTCATTTCCAACCTATCAAAAATATGCCAGCCATTCTCAGCACTTGTCAAAAAGGATGTTATGTTCAAGTGGGATGACATGCTTTCGAAGACATCAAGCACTACTTGATGATGCCGCCAGTTCTAGTAGCCCCTATCCTGGGCAAGCTGTTCATACTATATACTATTATATTAGGTGACTCCCTCAGCGCTTTGTTGGCCCAAACTAATGACGAAGGGAAAGAGAATGCACTCTACTATCTTAATTATCATCTAATCCTTATTGAGGCAAACTACCCACCTATTGAAAAGCACTACCCAGCATTAATCTTTACATCCTAAAAGCTATTATTATGCTTTCCCAAGGTGAATCTGATCTCTAAGATCAATCCACTATAATATCTCATAACACAGTCAATGCTATCCAGACGGTTGGCACGTTAGTCCATGATTTTATCATAGTTTTACATCACTTTTGTACCCCTCCGTGTAGTGAAATAATAAGCACTAGCATCTTTCTTAGCATCATACCCACTTCCTATTGATTCCCCACTTAGTGATGACCTCCTCAATGAATAAATCATGAACTTAGGGGACACTAGCATTCACCACTGCAAGATATATTTTGATGGTGTAGCTTCCTTTCAAAAAAGAAAAAAGAACCACAATCCAGCCCACTCTTCCAAGACAGGCAGGGGTAGGAATAATTCTTCTAACTCTGGACCACGATGTGATGAGATTCTCATATCATCTATCCAATCCATGCACCAATAATGAAATTGAATATGAGGCTTTGCTTGCTGGTCTAGAGTTAGCCATTACACTATGCATCTAAAGCATCAACATCTTTGAGATTCTCAATTAGTTATCAACCAAATTGCTGATGGGTCTTACAAAGTCCTAAATCCTAAGCTCCATCATTACCACAAGTATACCATGGAGTTGCTGGCCAAAATCCCAAAGGTTACCATTTACAAAATTCCTAGAGGAGAGAATAACATTGCAGATGTATTTACCAAGCTTGCCAAAGAGTTGGCTTATCTAGAAGATGAGTCCATACCAATAAGTCTCTAAAATAGACAAGTCTTATCCCTTGTTGACATTGAACTCATCAAGAGACTCTCTCTTGAAGGGGAGGTTATCATGGATGACACTGCCACAAGATGGGAGAGAGTTGGATTGGAGGCAACCATTCATGGATTATCTAAATATAGGAAAAAACTACCTCAAGAGAAGTCATTAGCCCGTGAGAGCCCTCTCATTCATGGATGACACTTTGTACTGACAAGATGGGAGAGGAGTTGGATTGGAGGCAACCATTCATAGATTATCTAAATATAGGAAAACTACCTCAAGAGAAGTCATTAGCCCATCAGGTGAACCAGAGAGCCCTCTGATATGCTATCTTGGATGACACTTTGTACTGACAATCCTTTGATCATATGTGGTTACGCTGTTTGGACAAACACGAAGCCCACAATATCGTGACCAAGGTTCACCCAGGTTTATGTAGAGCACATCAATCCAATCCATAGATGAAAGCCAAGATAAAAATAATAGGATACTACTAACTTTCAATGATCTCAAACTACATGGATACAGCTATGAGATGCCACCAATGTCAGGTGTACAGTGTGGTCCTACACCAACCACCCAACATTCTACATCATACATTAGCCTCATGGCCATTTGAGGGTTGGGGTACCACATAGTGGGTTCGATCGATCCTCTTTTTAAGGGTCATCAGTTCATTCTAGCTGCCACCAAGTACTTTTCCAAGTAGGCAGAGGCAATCCCACTCCGAGAGATCACAACTCAGCATGTGCTCCAATTTTTTAAGATCCATGTCATATATAGGTCCGGGGTGCCTAGACAAATTTTATTCGATAATGATACTGCATTCAAGAGCACTAAAATCAATAGATTTTCTCAAACACAGCATATATTAGAGATATTCTACCATCTATTACCTAGGGGAAAATGGCTTAGTATAAGCCTTCAACAAAATTCTCATCCAGATATTAAGGAAGACACTCAGTGATAACGAGCAACAGTGTCATGAGCAGTTAGTTGATGCATTGTGGGCTTACTGCACTACATATAGGACTCCAACTAATTCTACCTCATTCTCCTCAGTGTATGGATCTGAAGCTGTTCTACCATTAGAAGTCCAACTCCCATCATTAAGGATAGCCGTGAGTAGTAAAATCACAATGGAGTAGAACACCAAGTTACGATTAGAAGAGCTCAAAGGTTTGGAGGAGGGACACCTCTGGGCATCCCAGAACCTCTAGTTGTATAAAGCCAAAATGATTCAAGCTCATAATAAGTTGGTCCGTCCTACAATTTTTCAAGTAGGAGAGCTTATTTTAGTTCTAAAGAGACCAATTGTTGCCCCTCAAAAGATGGGAGGAAAGTTTGAACCCACTTGGGAATGCCCTTTTGCCATTGAGATGACCTACCAAAAAGGATCTTATCAGCTTATAAATTGTAAGGGAGAGTGCCCTATGGTTCCAATCAACGAGCTCTACCTATAGAAATACTATCCAAAAATCTTGTTTGAAAATAATTATCAATAAAATTTCTTTCATCTCAAATTCCATCTCTTCATATTGGTTAGAAATAGCTTTGCTTGAAAATCCACCAACATGTGTTTAGGGTAGGTGTAAGGAATCCAAGTGGTGTCCTATCCTTTGGAAAAACAACAACAACATAAACTACACACAATCACATAAAATAAACATTTATCTTTTGTCTCAGGCTATTTTGATGTGGGATAAAGCCCCTTGTGGCACTCACTCATTAGTTGCTCTAGATTGGGCTGATATGCTACCTTGCTAGTGTGTCACCCCAGTGGTTACTTGTCTAGTGGATGTATGTCTACAAGTTTTCTTCCTAACTTGACCATTGCAAATCTACGAATGCCTTGTTAGTTTAGTAGGCCTTATTGTGCGGCTAGTAAGCTACCTCAAGTTGACTTTTTTTAAGAGGATGTAAGCCTACATGCTTTCTTCTTGAACTAGCCATCATGCACAAACTAAGTAGAGTATATTAGAGGCTTAGGATAAGTTTCCTTGTGGCTTCTTTCCTCTTGACTACTTCAAGCCAAGGTCTAGTCTTTACACGAGACTCCCCACTTGGTAGTTGCCCTAGGTCGGATAGCATCTATTTTGCCAATGACAAACTATCCTGATGGCAGTTTCATCTATGAAGATGTAAATCTACAAGCCTTCTTCTTAGATTGATCATTGTAAACTGACAAGCATCTTAGGTTGGTTAGTTATTCCTATGCTGACAGTGACCCACACGGTGTATATACCACTCATGGTAGATGTAAGTCTACAAGAATTCTCCTTGAGTTGACTATCGTATAATTATACACTTTCTTTTTTAAGGTCCTAGATAAATCCCCTAGTGACACCTCCCTTATGAGCACTCTATTTGAATCATGTCCTTAGCGAACCCATTTAGACACTACTCTAGTTACTCTTGTATTGGACAGTCCCCCTTTTCTAGTAGCCACCCCTATGGTTAGAGAATTTATCTTTCAGATATACAGATTCTCCCATGTTCTAGTAAATTTGAGATAGAACTAGGCTAATATAAGGCCTTTCTCAGTGTGGTCCCTCACACACCAACACGGTCCAGGAAAATATATAAATAAAATAAATATATATCTTCATTTGTGGATCCGGAGCAAAACCCCCAGTAGTACCTTTTCCCAAGCAGACATCCTATCTTTAGGGCAGTGTTAGCAAAACTCCATATAGGAATCATCTGACTACTTTTGAGTTGAAATAAGTCCCCATGTGACACTCTCTCAATAGTCTCCTTTAGGTCAGGTTCAACTTATTGTTCCACCAACAAGTCACCCTAACGGTCATCCTTGCTTTGAAAGATGTAAGTCTATTATGCATTCTTTCCAGCATGACTGTTGCACACCGACGGGCAATCTTAAGTCATGTTTGATTTTTTGTGTTATCAATTGATCACCCTAGTGGTTCCTTGTTTAGGAAGTTGTAAGTCTATTTTTTTTGCTTGACCATGCACCAAAGGCACCCCTTAGGTTTGTTAGCTCTACCTTGATGGCTAGTAGACCATCCTTTTGGATTTGTAAATCTAAGATAGTAACAGGCTAATTTTAGCCCCTTCTTAGTAGATCAATCATACACCGATAGGGTCCATTTAAAAAAAATAAAATTGATCTTGACTATTATGGAGTCGATATGAGTCCACAGTAGCATTTGTTCAATAGTCGCCTTAGGTCGGGTTTGATTTATTATTCTATAAACTGATCACCCTTGTGGTTCCTTATTTAAGAAGTTGTAAATCTACAAGCTTTCTTACTAACTTGACCATTGCACATTGAAAGGCACCCCTTAGGTTGGTTAGCTCTACCCTGCGGTCGGTAGACTATCCCTTTAGATTTGTAAATCTAAGATAGGACTAGACTAATATTAGCCCCTTCTTAGTAGATCCATCGCACACCGATAAGATCATCTTCCCTCTAATGGAGTCAAAATTAAATCGATCCACTCATATCCCTAGTGGATACTTCACCCAAAAAAACTAAAGAAATCAATATATTAAACTTATCTTATCCCCAATGGATCTGAACTCATATCTCAAGCAGATGTGCCCTCAAAACCAAATCATATCTTCTTCCTAGTGGAGCCTCAAATCATAAGCTAACAAATTAAATAAAATTTTCATCCCTAGACGATGTGCCACCAATTAAATCAAATCAAATTCATACCCAACAAAGCACAAATCATACCCATTCTCTAGTAGAACCCTCATGAAATCAAGCCAAATCAAGTCCTTATCCCTAGTGATAATTTGAACCTGCTTCCTTAATGGAAGGTTCATGCACTCATCCCCAACATGTTATAAATCTTAATCCCCAGGGGATCTTTTCTCCCCAAATCATATCAAACCAACTCAAAATCTTATCCTCTATGGATAACTAGGACCTGCTTCCTTAGTGGAAGGTTCACATGCTTGATCCCTCAAAGGATCCTTGCTTCCTCTCTTATGCCCTTGGCATAAGTTGAGTTGACTTGCACTAAGATCTTGATTCTTGCTACATCTTAGGTTTAGGGGTAAACCATTTCTGTTAGTCTTTTTATCCTTCGGACATTATTGATCATCTTGATCAAGTGGATGCCTATGTGCTAGGTGAGTGCATTTTGTGTTCCAAGTGTTCAATTTCCATTGGGGAGGTTAGTTTTTCCTTGCCTTGGGCCATGGTCGAGCCAAGCTCATTGGGTCATGTTCACCACCTCCCTTGGTGCCCATGTGGACCAATGAAAAGATTCCAAGTGGCCTTGAAAGAGACATGACCAAATTCTAAGTGAATTTGGTCATAGTATACCCTTTGACCTAAGGGAAATATGATCATTTGACAATGATTTTGATTTGGGCAAATTTGAAATGATTCAAAAATGGGTTGGGCCAAATTTCAAGTGATTTGGAGTTCTTTTGATTTGATTTGGCTCAATTTGATTCATTTAGGTCAAATTGGGTCAAATTGGGTTAGGTTGACCAATTGGTCAAATTGGGTCAAACTATGGGTTAGGTCAAGTTCAATTTATCATTTGGAGCCTATGGGTATCATTGGTTAGGTTCAATTCGGTTTTGGTTCATTTAGGTTTATTTGGGTAAAATCAATCAAGTTGACCAATTTGACCCATTTGACCTAATTGGGTTAGGTCATTTGTTAGTTTAGGCTTGGTTGACCATTTGAATTAAAATGCAAGCTTTGGTTTCAATTAATTTTGATTTGGTTTGATTTCAAGTTGATTTGACCTTTTAGGTCAAGTTGGGTTTATGGTCAATTGGGCTAAGTTGCATCTAATTGGCCAATTGAAGCTTTGGTTGGATTAGAATTTGGCTCAAAAAGGTCCTTTAGGTCACTTTGGGTCAAGTGAGCCTAAATGGGTTAATTGGCTTGATCAAGGCTTTGTTCAAGTTTGGTTGAACTCACATATGGACTTATGATGGAAATATAAATCCAATTGTAAGTGATTTGCAGTCAAATGGGTTTTGGTTCATTTGATATTTTCAAGTCAAAAGGATGAACATGGGATTGGCTTGGGTTAGTTTGATTTTGGTTAGGTTATTGTAGTTTATGTTTAAATTTGGGCATGTGATTGAAGGAGTGATTGTTTGAAGAGAAAATCCAAGGGTTTGGATTAATCTAAGAATGATTTGGCTAAGTTTAAGGATTTGGCTTGAAAAGAGTATAAGTTGGATTTTGGTTTAATTTTGGGTTTAGTTATTTTATTTATACTTCATTTATATTTATGAATATAAATGAAGATATAAAAGAGTTATAAGAAAATCATTTGAGTTTGGAGTGATTTGAGTTTGGTTTGGGCTAAGTCCATAAGATGAAATTAAAGGGCTTAGGAAATATTTTGAGATTTGAATTCAATCATGGGTTTCAATCATTTGATTTGGAATTAATTCTTGATTAGGATTTTAGAATTTGTATTTGAGTTTATATTTGAATAAATCAATTGAGTTAGAATTGATTTGTGATTTGATAATATCAAATGAGTTGGAATTGATTTAATATTTGATTTGGATTGATTTGAAGGAGGGAGGCAAGGATTAGGTTCAAGCTATAGAGTAAGCAAGTCCTCTTAATACCCCTAAGACATAACAATTTCTTATATCTAACTCATATAAGTCTCTAGGGTTAGGTTAAGTGTTCACCTAATCACTATAAGTGTCTTAAGACTAAGGAACTCTTAGTGTCTAGAGGAGTCTTATATATAAGATGGAGAAGTTGAGAGCTCACTCCAAAGTGAGGTCAACAAAGGGGCCCAATAGGTGTGGTGTGACTGACAAGGCAAACCACACGTATTGGTGTTGATCGAGATGATCAACAATCTCTGAACGATCACAAGCACTAATAGAAATGATCTATTCCTAAACCTAAGGTGTAGAAGGAATAGAAAGCTTTGTGCAATATGACTCTACTTATGTTAAAGACATAAGAGAGTGAAGAAGGAATCCACTAGGGATTGAGTATGTGAGCCTTCAACTAAGGGAAAAGGTTTAAGTTATCCACTAGGGATAAGAGGTTATGAAATCTATCGGGGAATTAGAATTTGTAATCCACTGGGGAAATTGGAAAGATTTGCATCTTACTAAAGAGAAGCTGGTTGATTTGATTGTTTAATTTGACTCCACTAGGGAGGTTGGTTGGAATTTTTTCAGATTTTAAATTTTAAATTTTGAAATGGACTCTATCGGTTTGCGATGGACCTCACTGAGTGGGGGCCATGTCAGTCTTGGCCTACTTCAAATTTACCAATCCAAAAAGGTAGTCTACTAACCAAATAGTAGGACTATCCAACCAAAGGGGTTGCCTTTCGGTGCGCAGCAACTATATTAGGAAGAAAGTGTAGCAGACATACATCTTCCAAAGTAGGGATCAGTCATTGGGTTGATCTATTGGCAATGCAATGAATCAGACTTAACCTTAGGCTGACTACTGAGTGAATGCCACTAGGGGACTTAAATCAGCTCAAAGATAGTCAAAATTAATTTCATTTTAATTGAATTGCATTAGTTTTAATTTCATTTATTTTACTTTGATGGATCCCTTCGGTTTGCGATAGATCCACCAAGAAGGGGCTAATATCAGCCTAAACCTATCTTAGATTTATTAATCCAAAGGGATAGTCTACCGGCGTGGGGTAGAACTAACCAACTAGAGGGGTGCCTTTTAGTTTACAGTGGCCGATTCAGGGAAGAAAGCTCGGGGACTCATATCTTCCTGAATAAAAGGCCACTAAGAAACACATTAGCAAGGTAACATGTCATCTTGACCTAGGGCTGCCCATTAGTTTGTGGCAGTCATGCTAGAAACAATGAGTAGTAGACTTACATCTTCTAGAGAAAAATGATCGTTGGGGAAAATTTTTTGTGGCAAAACAAATTAAACCCAACCTAAGGCTAATTATTGAGTGAGCATCAACCTGGGAACTTATCTCAGTGTAAGAATAGTCAGGCAATTCCTATAGGGAGTTTTGCTGACACTTCCCTAAAGATAGGATGCCTGCTTGGGAAAGGGGCTGCTGGGGGCTTGAATTCCTAATCCATAAGAGAATAAATTTGTTTGTTTGGTTTGTTTATCATGGACCGTGTTGGTTTGCTAAGGATCATACTGAGAATGAGCTTATATCAACCTAGACCTATCTTAGATTTACTGGTCCAACGGAGAATCTGTGCATCCACTGAATAAATTATTCAACCATAAGGGTGACTACTAGGAAAGGGGGACTATCCAATCCAAGATTATCTTGGGTTTTGTCTAAATAGGGTCGTAAAGGATGTAATCCAAGTAGCGTGCCCACAGGGAAGGGGCCACTAAGGGCTTTATCCAAAACCCCTAAAGAAGTTGATGTCTATAAGTATTTAGTGGTCAACTCAAGGAGAAAGAATGAGGACTCATATCTACCAAGAGTGGTGTATTCATCGAGTGAGTCACTATCAGCATAGCGAAGATCAACCAACCTAAGTTGCTCATCAATTTGCTACAATCAACCTAGGAAAAAAGCATTAAGGACTCACATCTTCCAACAATAGAACTGACTACTGAGATAGTCTATCTGCAGCTCGATAGGTGTTATCCAACCTAGGGAGACAATGGAGTGAATATCGCTAAGGGGACTTAAATCAACTCAAAAGTAGTCAAGAGAAAAGGAGCCATTGGGAGACTTATCATAAACCTCAAATATACTCGTTCTAGTCAGTGCATGATGGCTAGTTCAAGAAGAATGCGTGTAGGCTTACATCTTATTAAACAAAGTTAACATGAGGTATCTTATTGGTTGTGTAGCGAGATATACGAAACTAATAAGGCGCTCGTCAGTTTGCAATGGTTGAGCCAGGAAGAAAGTGTGGGAACTCACATCTGCCAGACAAGTTACCACTGGGGTGATAGACTAGTAAGCAAGCATGTCAGCCTAACTTAGAATAGCTAGTGAGTGAGTACCACAAGGGGCTTCCTCTAACATCAAAATAGCCCAAGATAAAAGATATGTGTTTGTTTATATGTTTGTGTTAGGGGAGAATAAGATGTCGCTTGAGTTTTCTTAAACCTATCCTAAAACATGCTTAAGAGATGATGAAATGGTTCCATGAATGGCAGTTATGATCTCACCAAGAAAGGATGCCGCTTGGGTTCTCTCACACCTATTCTAGTAGCACTATGATGGATTCGCAAACAAGCAAACAATGGTTCAAATGAAGAGAACATTTTGATGAATTGGAATAGAATCTTTTTTAAAGATAATTGTTTTCAAACATGATTTTATGGGTAGTAATTTTTCAAATAGAGCCCATTGATTGGAAGCATCGGGTGTTCCCCTTTATAATTAATAAGTTGATAAGATCCTCCTTGGTATGCCTTCTCTATAACAAAAGGGCCTTCCCAAATGGGTTCAAACTTTCCTCCCATCATTCAACGAGGAACAATTAGTCTTCTTAGAACTAAAATAAGCTCTCCTACAAGAAATGCTCTAGGGCGGACCAGCTTGTTGTGAGCTTGAATCACCCCGGCTTCACACAACTCGAGGTTCTAGCATGTCCATAGGTGTCTCTCCTCCAAACTTCGACCTCTTCTAATCGCAACTTAGCATTTTTCTCTATAGTGGTTTTACTACACATTGCTATCCTTAGTGATGGGAGCTGAACTTCTAATGGTAGAATTTCTTCAGACCCATACACTAAGGAGAATGGGGTAGCTTGGGTTGGAGTTTTATTTATGGTGTGGTATGCCCACAAGGATTCAACTAGCTGTTCATGCCACTTTCTCTTGTTATCACTGAGTATCTTCTTTAGTATCTTGAGAAGTGTTTTGTTGAACTTTTCTGCTATGCCATTCACCCTAAGATCATAGATAGTGGAGTATTTCTAATCTATGCTATGTCTTCTGGAGAAGCTATTGATTTTGATGCTCTTGAATGCAGTACCATTATCGAATATTACTCATCGAGGCACCCTGAAACTATATACGATATGGTTCCTAAAAAATTGGAGCACATGCTGAGCTGTGTCCTCCCTAAGTGGGATTACCTCAGCCCACTTGGAAAAGTAATCGGTGGAAGCTAGGATGAACCGATGACCCTTGGAAGAAAATGGATCAATTAGACCCACTATGTTAGTACCCCAACACTCGAATGGCCATGAGGCCAATGTAGGATGTAGAATGTTGGGTGGTTGATGTAGGACCACACAATGTACCTAAAATTACTAGCATCTCCTAGCTACGTCCATGCAGTCTGTGATCATGGAAGGCTAGTACTATCCTAATATATTGATATTAGCTTTCATCTTTAAACCAGATTGATGCGCTCCACATATACCTGAGTGTACATCGGTCACGATCTTATGGGCTTCATGTTTGTCCAAATAGCACAACCACATTTGATCAAAAAATTGTCAGTACAAGGTGGCATCTACGAGTGCATAAGAAAGAGCTCTCTGGTTCATCTAATGGGCTTGTGATTTCTCTTGAGGTAGTTTGCCTATATTCAAGTAATTTATGAATGGTTGCCTCCAATCTAGCTCCTCATCCTTTTTGGAAAGGCAACTTACCCTACAACAGAATAGCTCTTGACTAGTTTAGCATCAATAAAGGATAAGACTTATCTATTTGGACTCTTATTGGAATGAACTCATCTTCTAGACATGCCAATTTCTTTGTGAGTTTGGCCAAAGCATCTGCTACTGCATTCTCTCCTCGAGGAACCTTGTAAATTGTGACCTCAGGGATTTGGGCCAACAGCTTCATGGTGTACTCATGGTAGTGACAAAGCTTAGGTTTTAGAACCTTATAAGACCCAACAATCTGGTTGATGACCAACTAAGAATCCCTATAGATGTTGATGTTTTTGACACACACTGTAATAGCTAACTCCAGACCAACAATCAAAGCATCATACTTGGCTTCGTTATTGGTGCATGGATTAGAGAGATAGTATGAGTATCTGATGACATCATGATTTGAAGTTAACAAGATAATTCCTACCCCTTTCTTTCCTGGAAGTGTAGATCGTGGTTCTTGTCCTTTTTGAAAGGAAGCCGCACCATCAAAATACATCTCCCAATAGTGAATGCAAGTGTCCCTTAAGTTCATGATTTGTTCAACGGGGAGGTCATCACTAAGCGGGGAATCAGCAGGAAGTGGGTGTGTTGCTAACAAATCTGCTAGTGCCTATCCTTTCACCACACAAAAGGGTACAAATATAATATCTAACTGTGAGAGAATCATGGACCAATGTGCCAACCGTTCAGATAATGTCAGCTGTGTCATGAGATACTGTAGTGGATTGATTCTTGAAATCAAGTTTACCTTATGAGATAGCTTCTAATGCCATAGCTTTTGGGATGCAAAGATTAAAGCTAGGCAATTTTTTTCAATAGGTGGGTAGATTGCATCAGTAGGGATCAGATGATGGTTGAGGTAGTAGAGAGTGTTCTCCTTCCATTAGCCATTGGTTTGGGCCAATAAATTACCAAGGGAGTCATCTAATGTAGCAGTGTAGAGGATAAGTGGCTTGCCAGGGATAGGAGTTGCTAGAACTGGTGGGTTTACCAAATACTATTTGATGTCTTCAAAAGCATGTTGGCACTCATCATCCCACTTGAACTTAGCATCTTTTGACAAGTGCAAATGGGAAGTGTTATAGATTTTGAATTTGAATAGTTTCTTATTCCAGATCTTTGGACAACAAACCCAAGGAACTTCCCTGAAGCTACTCCGAATGCACACTTCAAGGAGTTCATTTTGAGGTTTAATTGCCTTAACCATTTGAAATCTACTCTCAAGTCAAAGATATAGCCTTCCTTTCCTTTTCTTTCGACTACTAGATCATCAACATAGTATTCAACTTGATGATGAATGAGTTCATTGAAGATTTGAGTCATGGCCCGCTGGTATGTAGCACTGGAATTTTTAAGGTAGAAAGGTATGACCTTATAATAATAGATTACGATCATGGTTCAAAAAATAGTGCTTCTTTCATCCTCAAGGGCCATCTTGATTTGGTTATACCAAGATGACCCATCCATAAAAGAGAATACTGCATGAGATGAGACAATTTTCACCATTAATTCTAGTATAGGAAGGAGAAATTCACCTTTAAGACATGCCTTATTTAAGTCCCTGAAATCGATGAATATGTGAATTTGGCCATTCTTCTTCTTAACTTGGATGATACTGGCTAACCAGGTAGGGTATTTTTCTTCTTTGATAAAACCAACATTGATCGATTTCTTGACTTCATAAATGACTTATTGTTCGATTTCTAATCGCATGCATCTAGGAGCTTGCTTGATAGGGTTAGTGTTAGGGTCTATTACTAGTTTGTGGATTGTTATGTCAGGAGATAACCCAGACATCTCTTCATAGCTCCATACAAAGAAATCCTTAAACTCAGTCAATATCCTAACTAAGTCATTGGTTTCTTCTTCATTAAATAGAGAATTGATGTATGTGGGGCGTGGATCTTCTTCTATCCCAAGGTTGATTTCTCTGAGCTTGTTGATGGTTGAATTGATTTCTTCTTCAAAATTTGGAGGTGCATATTTGATTTACAGATCATCAGGATTATCTGAAGTTTCTAAACACACATTCTCATAAGAGTTATTACGGTTTGAGAAGATTCTATCAGACTCCAGATGATTGGTGATATCTAAGTAGTAACCATCATCATCGACTGGACCCACTGTATCAAATCCTCATCTTGGTCTTGATTATGCATCCCTACCTTTATTATCCCACAGCTTCTCAAAATACTCTGACCTGTGCCTGGACCATGTGTAAGGAATCAAACCTTTCTTTGCAAGATTATGAACATAAGGCGAGTACTAATCAAAAGGTAATTCCATTAAATCATTATATGAATTATCCTAAAGTCCTACATCTGCTTCTGGACTTGAGGATGATGATCTCAATAGGAATCACTTTGGCTTGACATCTATGGAAGATCTAGGGGCTTCCCTAACTACTAAACCCTCAACATTTTGAGAAGAAAGCAGGGTTAGAGCTAAAGTTTCCAACTACTGCCTAATGGTTTTACATAATCCTAATTCAAATACATTCATGCTTTAAGTGTCACCTCCAATGAAACTCGCTGAGAGGGGTTGGCTGGTTTGCTAATCACATGAGACTCATCCTCCGAGCTGAAATCCAAGTCTATGTGAGTAGTAAGAGTACCTCTGTGAATTGGAACATAACCCCTATTTTGTTGGCCACCAACCAGGGTGTCTTCCACCTATGGAATTGTCTCTATATGTACCTCTACCTCTACCTAGTGGAGGTCAAGTCATCTTACCCATATGTCCGAATGGTAGAACAAACTTTGGGTGGAATGTAACTTGGAGCTCTACTTCTTCCTTAGTGTCCTTTTTTTGCTCCCTTGTACTTTCTTTCTTCTTTTCATTTTCTTTTTCTTTTTTCTTTTCTTCTTTTTATTTTTATTTTGTATTTGAACTTTGACTAAGTTCATGAGAAAATGTGTTTTGATTTTGAGAAAGATAGTAGGTCGCATCTTCATATATTTTGAGCTCACTAATTGAGAATGGCTTTTCATCTCCTTTGACATAGTATTCGATTCCATCTTTTTGAAACTTGATGAACTAATGAAGAGAGAGAATGGAATCATCTTGTTCTGGTATATCCAAGGCCTATCGAGCAAAGCAGTGAATGATGTATTAAAATTAATTATATAGAACTTGGCTTTAGTATTCCAGTCACTTATTTCCAAAGGTAACACTGTGGAACATAAAGCCCTCTCACCCTATTCATTGAATCATCTCAACATCATCTGATCTCCTCGGAGTTCAGAGATGTCAATCTTCAAATAGGCAAGGTTTCCAGGCTCATAATGTTCACCGATGCACCTGGATCAACTAACACCCTAGAGAGTCTGAATCTGCCCATATCCACTGTGATGTAGAGGGGATGGTTGGGCTCCATATCCCCTAGAAGAAGGTCTTCGTCAGTGAATGTGACTCCTTGGGCTAGTCTTGAATAATGTGCTTCCTCTTAAATAGTGGTCAGCTGACCTAAACATATTTTTGGATCAAGAAGGGCCTTGATTAATGATTCCCTCATCTCTTTAGATATGATAAGGGCATCATATATGCTTAGTTTAGCTGGAAACTTTCTTAGGTGAGTGAGGAGATTGTAGAAAACCTTGGGCTGATCCTCCATAAGCATATCCATAGGTGGAGCATCTTATGGTCGGGCTTCTTTCTTGTTAGTACTAATGACATATTTTCCCTTATCTTGAGGTGCTTCCCTAGGAGGTAGAACCTTGCCACTATGAAGGTTAACTTCGGTAACCTCTTATGGTTGTTTAGTGGAAGGTTCTACCTGCTCGTCAGACATACCTACAATTTCTCCTATAGGACCCTCAAAATCAGATGATTCCAAGTCTATCTCAAGAGGTGAACCTGTATCATTCAAAAGGAAAGTTCATTTCTGAATCAGAAAGAGGATGATCAGAGTTGTTATAATTATCAAAACTTGAAGAGTTTTCTAAAGGAGTAGAATCAGATATCCCATCCGAAGTGACACATATGTAACTCAAACTAGCTTTATTCCTCAATTTCTTAGATTTACATGGAGGTACATAGTAGAAATCTAGTAAAGTAAGTGGGGTGAAGGATTTATTGCCCTCATCCGCCAATACAAGATGTATACTAGAAGAAGAACTAGTTGAAGTAGGAATTTTGGTTGAAGTAGTTGCTACAATGGTGAAATGGAAGCTGGACTGAGTCAGTGGTTGTGCTACTTGGCTATCCCGGGCAAGTATAGGCTACTGCTACTGGTGTTGTGCTCCTACTTTCTCCAAGTTTTTTGGTAACTTATGAACCTTCCTTGATGTTGGAGGTTTGAGCTGCCTCACACACCTATAAGGAAAGTTTCTAGATTTCAAAAATAATCTTTTTAGAGATTTAGTATAAAGAGATATCCCAACCCTCTTTCATTTTGAGAGGATCATAAGTATCCCCAAGGATTACCCTAATAGAACTGGATGGTTGTTCCACTAGGTATTCCTTAGGGATAACTATGATGCCTGCCTTATAGCTATTCTTAAGATAGTTCTTAAATATAAAGCAATCCTCCAAAACATGGCCTAGCATGAGGTGGTAGGGGCAAAAGTTAGGATCATTACTCCTGTCCACTTTCTATGGCTTCCTAAGCTCGAGTGGTTGAAAATCAAGTTCATTTAAGAGGATCTTAAAGATTTTCTTGACTACCTCCCTCTTAAATGAATAAGTTCTACTTAATTTATCCAAAAGAGTAGGTGGATGATAGTTACCTGGGGTGGGTATGTATACTGCTGTTGAGATTATGGCTGAGGAGGAGGAAGTGAAGGCCGTGGAGGCTACTATGGTGGTCAATAAGATGGCTGAGGCGGTGGTAAAGGAGGTGGAAGCGAAGGCTATTGAGCTTGAAGTCTCTCATACTGATCTCTGGCTGGTTGCTTTCCTTTATCCAATTCTGCTATGATCCCTGGCTTATTTTCATAAGCTTTCTGTAGCTTTAGCTTTAATGATTGATCTTGAAACGGCAACTATTTGGCATCTCCTTATAGACTAGCCACCTTGTTGATTAGCTTCTCAAATGTCTTAATGATGAAACCTTTAAGAATGAAGGTGACCGGGTCATGAATATTCTTTAATAAAAAAATTTGAATAGTATGTTGTTCAGACAGTTGTGGTTCTCATTTCATGCTTAAATTTCTCCATCTAAGAATATAATCAATGAGGGACTCACCGGGGTGTTGTTGATCTACAATAAGATCGCCCATAGTTACCCTTTGCTGAGCTCTAGCAAACTCTTAACAAAGAGTTGCTCCAACTCAAAAAAAGACTTCACTGAATCATTGGGGAGTTCAACATACCAATCAAAAGCTATGCTTGCTAAATTGCTGATAAAGAAATAGAACAATAACGCATCACTGCCACCAATCTTGCAAAAGTTGGCCCTAAAGTGCACTATATATTATTGAGGGTTCCTGCTGCCATCAAAGCTTTTTAAAGAAGGAGACCCAAAACCTTTAGTATATTGGATAACATCTACTCATCTATTTGTTTGAGTTGTTGAAGGAGGTGTTTAGTCGAATAGGCTGTATCATCTTGTTCAACCATAACACCTTTCAAACTTTGGTGATCCCAAAGGAAAGAACCTCTAATATCCATCATATGCACCTCTGCTAAGTCTTCCAACAAATCATCTTCATTGGGGTCAAAGCTAACCTTCTCCTCTTTGAGGTCAGACCAATCATACCCTAGGATTTTTTTCTTTTTAGTAAGATAATGTGCCACGATATCATCCAAGGAGTGGTCTAACTATGCAGGCATCAATGCTCGCGATTGACTAGTTGTGGGATCATGCTAATTAATAGAGATACACTTGACCTCCCCTACTACTGAAGTGCTTTGAGGGATATACTCACTAGAGGGCACGTGCTCATGGCTGTCAACTGTTATGGATGGAGTACTGCCATAAGGGGATCTATCGCCATGGGGACAACAGAACTATTTCTTTTTCCCTATGTTGCTGCAATATCTATGATTTGCTTAGGTGGTGGTGGTGATGGCACAACTACAATGCTACGAGGTCACCACTTCCTCTTCACCACAACTAAAGTAGGAGGTCTAGCAGGAGATCTCACCCTTGCCTAAGTCGGCATCGTAGATGAAGCGAGATCCCTTGGCCTAGTTGGATCACTAGTGGGGCTTTCTTCTCTCTTGATGCTGCTCTCATGGCTTTGGATGGAACTATAAAAAATTGAACTTGCACTGGTGATGATAGATGTGGAGTAGAGCGGTGTGATGGATACAACACCGACTCTCTCTGTACTGGGGCTCTCCTACCATGATGGGTTTTACCGGTCAATACAATACTATCAGTGTGACTGGCACGGTAGTGCACCAATCGATGAAATCTATGATGGTGGAGGATGCTGCCTGCCTAGCATATCTTCACCTTTCTCTGTTAGTAATGTGCACTGATACTCAGGCCTCTCTGGCCCTCTCCTATCGGATCTACTCACACCTGAGGGATAAGTGTAGATCAAACTATGCATTGTACTTTGATCATCCATAAGCCCTGCCAACTTGGTGCAAAACTTTGCTAAGGCCAGCATAGGATCTCCTCCTATCTCTGATGGGTGCCTCATAATGAACTGGAGGTGGAGGTGACCTTATCCTCGACATCTTTCTCCCCTTGAGGCTGAAAGAGGGAGAACTTATTCTGAGTAAGCAAAAGAGAAACTACCCTTGGTGACTCCTCTAATGCAATGTGAGATAATGTATCCATCTCCTTGGCAATGTACACATGATGCCACTTGATCTTATGGCCCATATCGTGATGCAAGGTTCAGCTTGGTGGAGCAATACGGGAGCTAGACCCTACCTCAAAGGTAGGAGAGACTATCCCTAAAGCCAGGGTAACCTTTCCCTTAGAGGAAGCTAATGAGTGGGTACTAGCCTGTCTTGGGGTGGTAGGACCAAGCGTGCAGACCGAATCAACTACAGTAACTTCTACAACTTTCCTCTTCAGTGAGAGAAATTTAGAATTTGAGGGCATCTCAATTTGGGTGACTAGCTTCTACCTAGCCATCACATTCTTGCTGATAGTGGTAAGGGTTTCCCCCTAACAAGTGATCCTGGCCCTCTTGAATCCTTGGCCAAAGTGTATCAGATGAGCAAAATTAGTTTGGGGGAGGCTGGCCTGATCCAAGGAAAAATCCATCCCAAAGGAAAAAGGTGAGAACATACTTTTGAGAATCCATTTGCACTATACTGAACTGAGACTAAACTGGAACTCTGCAATTACTAGAAAGAAACTCAAATCAAATTTTTTGTCTTTGTATTCTGCTAATTTTTTAGATTTGACTTAATGTTTGAACACACACTTAACAATTTGAATATGTTAAGTGGGGCTCATTGAATTTAGGAGAGATTTTGAATAAATTGGAGGAGAGATTTTAAGTTAAGTTAAGTTTAGAACCCACATTCAACAAATTCGTGTAAGTTGAATGGGTTCAAAATATTTTGGAGAGAGACTTATGATGCTTCTATTGGTTCATATTTGAATTCAAATTTTATGTTTGAGGACCTTTTATTTAACAAATTTGAGTATGTTAAATAGAGGGTCATTTGATTTTATTGTTAGATTTGATTTTGGGATTACTCACTTAGCAAATTTAGGTATGCTAGATAAGATGTTTGAAAATAATTTTGTTTTTGCTTGTTTGCCCATGATGTATATCATGTGTGAATTTAGAAATGAAATCTTTACTTAGAAAATTTGTGTATGCTAAATAAAATCTAATTTTTATTTTGATTTTGAAAATGGGATCATTACTTAGAAAGTTTGTGTATGCTAAATAAAGCCCAAATGTGTTTTGAATTTTGTTTTGATTTTTGAAAATGGGATTTTTACTTAGCAAATTTTTGTATGATAAATAAAGTCCAAATTTGTTTGATTTTTGTTTTGATTTTTTTAAAAATGGGATCTTCACTTAGCAAATTTGTGTATGCTAATTAAAGTCCAAATTCATTTCGAAAAAGGGGGGTTTTCTATTTAACAAATATGGTGTGTTAAATAGAATCCAATTTATTTTCAATTTTCTTTTGAAAAATAAAGCTCTCATTTGACAAATTTGGGTATGTCAACTGAAATTCTAATGTATTTTTATTTTTTTTATTCTTTGCAAATGAGATCTCCATTTAACAAATTTGGGTATGAAAAATGGAAGTCAATCATACTTTATTTTTTGAAGATGAAATTATTATGTGTGATTATTGCTTTTTGAAAAGAAGGAAATTCCAACTTAACACATGTGTTAATCCACATGTGTGGAGAAACCATAAGAGTAATTAATTAAGTTCCTTAATCTAATTAACTATTAATCATGAGTGATTGTATTAGGCCCCTTTTATTTCGTAAGATAATAGCAAGTTTTATTTTCCATGCATATCATGTCGGCTCATAATTATTTAGTTAATTACATTAAGGTGACATAAGTAAGGGTAATTAATTCATCTAACTAGGGGTTCAACTTAATTAACCCATTAAATCAATTTTATTACATTTCCATAAATTAAATCAAATCACTAATGTGGGAATAAGTTTAAAACAACAAGTGATGAGTTCTGTTCTCCTCTTTTAAACAAATCAAATCCAAAACTTAATTAATAAAGAAGCTTTGGTTTGCTTTAAATAATCTTATTTGATTTGATTGTCCTTAAGAACTAGTTTGGTTGAATGAATCACATGCTTATATTTGATTGTCCACTTTCCAATAATGTTAAATTTGGTATGTCATTTGAAATCATACATCCATCTTTTCAAAATCAAGTAAAATAAAATGTATTTCCTTTATGTAAGCTTGCATGTGTTGATTTAATTTAATATATGTGTGGCTATAATCACTATTAAATCCAAATGTATTTTTCAAAAGCTTATAAATGAATAATAATATGTGTTATGATGCTAGTTATAAATACATAAGAAATGCATGTGCTTATAGCTTAAGTTTATGAATGTTGAGTACTCTTTCCTCTATTTGTGTGTTGATTTTTATAAGATTGAATGTTAATGGGTATATAATCTGGACATCCTGAGAACACGAAGCTCTAACCCCAAGGAGGTCATTTTATTACCTCATTTCTCTGGTTTAACAACATCACGTACCCATTTGATTTCATTCTTATGTATTTCAACATTAGAATTTAGATAGAGCTTTAATTCATATATATAAATGATTCAATAAAAACAATATACAATCTTTGCATAGTTTTCTTTCCCTCATTTATGTATACATCCATGTGTGTCCAAGAAAAGCAAGTATATAGTCTAAACATCCCGGGAATATGAGGCTTTAGTTAGCGCCAAGGAGGTAATTTGATTACCTCACTTCCCTAGTTTAACAATGACATGTTCTTGCCTATATCTTTGTAAATGTATATGTATTTGTGATTAGTGAATGAAAATCCCATTTTACATTATAATTGCATGCATTCATAATTGACCATGGTTGAATTAATTAGACATATGATTTGGAGCTTACATCCTATGTTCATGTATACAAACATATGTTTGAATGCAAATGAGTATATAGTCTAGACATCCTGAGAATACGAGGCTTTAGCTAGCTCCAAGGAGGTCATTTGATTACCTCACTTCTCTGGTTTAACAACGGCACATGCCTATTTAATTTTATTTTTTTGGCCTTTTTATATAAGAATTTGGATAAAATTTTAAATTAATATGTTTAAATAATTCAATCAAATAAAATATAAATTCTAAACATACACATACATTCATCATTTAAGTGTGCTAAAATATGTTGCATGTATAGATACACTTAGGATTAAATTATATGCATGTTATACAGGTGATGGAAAGGAATGATTTAATATATGTCATGTGGTAGTAATTGAATTAAATTAACCTTAAGATGCCTTTCATTTTCAATAGGGTTATTTAAAGTGAACCTAAACTTAAGATTTATTAAATCATATAATAAGCCATTCGCTAAAGAGAACTAAATCAAACTAATATACTTTAGAAAGTGACTTAAGGTAGGGATCAAAGATGATAATCCTCTTTTCCTCGCTTAATAACACTTAGTTGCTAAGTGTAATCAAATGAAACAAAAGAAAACACAAATTAAAATTTCAAACCAATTAAACTACTTCAAGTGAAATCAACCTTTCATATTAAATTGAATCCTTCTACACTTAGAAAATACAACACTAATGCCTAACAAGACTTACCACACAAGCCTTAATACACTCATTAAAATTAAGTCACCATTTCTAGCTCTAAGTTAGGACAGTGAATGATGTGTTGTATGTTTTGTTTTATGATGTATTATTTTAGATTGGATGTTAGGATGTATGCTTCGTAGACTGAATGTTAAGCCAATATTAGCCTAATCATATTTTTATAGGGGATTATGCTTAAGGGATGCTCAAAAATAAATGGGAATGCTCTTTTTTCAGTTTGCTTAAATCTTTAAGCATAATCCAAGTTTTGACAAGTGGGCTTAGTTACCCATGTGTAAGGTGCTAAGTCAAAATTATAAATACAACTGCTTGGGATTATATGTATATTTAGCTAACCTCTATTTTGCAGGTTTACTTAGATTTACTTTTCCCACATAAATGTAATTTTTATAATAGGAATTAAGATTAGTGCTATGGAAGATTAGGATGAGCAGTGGCTAGAAGGCTTTGTCCTAGGGTGCTCTATGATGCCTTTGAAGCAAGCACCATCCAAATAAAAGAAAAAGAACCAAATTAGAAATAGAGATATGAAGAATGATGACCCCCATAGCATTTAATACAATTATAATTATTTTTTCAAATTCCAGGTTGTATAAGGGTAGAGCTCAGCTACCCATCTTTTCTCTCTTCGGGTTGTATGGTACTCGACCGCACCGGCTTTTATTCTTTTATGATAATTTATATAATTGTTTGATGTTATGTTTACATTGTGCATTGGCACCAAATGCTTCTCATAGTTTCTTAAATGATTGATGCTTTAATGTGTGGCTTGGATACGATTAGGCTCTCAGGATTAAAAAAAACTTTTCTACTCAACTAATCATGCATAATTAAATTTTAAACAACTCATAATCTCATCATAAATCCTAAGATATAAATAAGATAATTAAAAGATTTAGCAATCTCTTAGCTGTATGGTTGTATGTTTCACATCATCCATGCATATTCTTTCACTCTTGAACATGAAGGATCTCTATCCTTGCACGAAAAAGGAATGTTTGACCTATGAGGGAATCCCCTGTGGTGGAGAACACCTTCTTCTAACTGATCTGACCCACAACCTATTTCATCATGCATTTAGGCATAATAAATCCTAAAGCCTCTATCAAAATAATGTGTCTAAAATGAAAAAAAAAATTGAAAAGATTTTGCATCTAGAAATTAAGTCATATGCTCATACCACTCATGCTCTAATCTCTTAGGGAGTGTGTTTAGGACTTTAATTTCTTTTTAATTAAATAACTACCATAGCTATCTTGTAATTCATAAGGCCAGACTACATGGTTTTAAAATCATAGGAGGAGATACCTGGTAGCCTAATCCTAAACCTAAATAAAAAATAAAATCTAATCCTAAATAATAAAATAAAAATAAACCAAAATAAAAATAAAAAATAAAATAAACTAAAATAAATAAAAAATAAACTATGTAAATCTAAACCTATGAGTTTACTTAATTTAAAAATAATAAAAAATTAAATATATAAAAATAATAAAAAATGCTAACCCTAAATCCTAAACACTAAAACTAACCCTAAACCCTAAACCTTAGACCATGAACCTATAACCCAAAATCCTAAATCCTAAACCCTAAACCCTAAAACCCTAAATCATAAACTGATAAAACCCTAAACCCTTAAACCTAAACCCAAAACCCTAAACCCAAAAGCTACATCCCTACCCTACCCTAAACCCACAAACCCTAAACCCTAAACCCTACCACACCCTAAAACCTAAAACTAAAACCTAAACCTAAACTAAATAAAATTGAAAATAAAACAAATTAAAACGGAACCTAAAATATATAAAAAGTAAAATAAAATAAAACTTAAAGGCCCTCAACCTAAACCTAAACCTAAACCTAAAAATTAAAAATAAAAATAAAACTAAATTAAAATAAAAAAAATAAAAAAAGCTAAATTACACTAAAAATAAAATAAACCTAAAAATAAAAAACTAAATAGAATAAAATCTAATTGTAAAATAAAAATAAAATAAGCCTAATATAATATAAACTAATAACTAAATAAAAACCTAAACTTAAAAAATAAACTTAAAAATAAAACTTAAAAATAAATAAAAAATAAAACATAAACCCAACACTTAAAGAAAAACCTAAACCTAAAATAAATAATATAAAATCAACCTAAACCTAAACTAAAATAAACTAAACTAAAATAAATAAAACTTAAACCTAAAACTAAACCATAAACTAAATAAAATAAAATAAACTAAAACTAAAGCAAAACCTAAACTAAAAAAATAAAACCTAAAAATAAACCTAGAATAAAAACCTAAGACATAAACCTAAAGAAATAAAATAAAAACCTCAACTTAAACCTAAAAAAAATTAAAACATAAACCTAAAAAAATAAAATAAATTAAAAAATAAACATAAACCTAAACCTAAAAAAATAAAAACCCTAAATAAAAATAAATAAAAAATCTTAAAATAAATAAACTGAACTAAATAAAAATAAAAGCAAAACCTAAATATTCAAATAAAAAATAAACTAAATAAACCTAAACTACTAGTTTACTTAATTTTAAAAAAACCTTGAACACTAAACCCTAAGCCCTAAACCTTAAATCCATAACCCTAAACCTACAACCCTTAACCCTAAACGTACAACCCTTAACCCTAAATCGTAAACCTTAAACCCTAAAAAACCCTAAACCCAAAAACCTAAATAAAAAAATACAAAAAAAATCCTAACCCTAAACCCTAAACTCTAAACTCTAAACTCTAAACTCTAAACCCAAAACCTATAACCCTAAACCCTAAACCCTAAACCAAACCCTAAACCCTAAACCCTAAACCCTAAACCCTAAACCCTAAGCCCTAAAAACCTAAAAACCTAAACATAAACTAAATAAAGCCTAAAAATAAATTAAATAAAAAAACTTAAACCTAAATAAAATAAAATGAAATAAAATAAAAACTTAAATTAAATCCTCAACCTAAACATAAACCTAAACCTAAATCTAAAAATAAAATAGAATAAAAAATAAAAACTAAACTAAAATAAAATTAATAAAAACATAAACTAGACCAAAAAAAAATAAAATAAACCTAAATTAAACCTAAATAAAATAAAACCTAAATGTAAAATAAAAATAATTTATACCTAAAATAAAATAAAATTAAAACCAAATAATAACCAAAACCTAAAAAATAAACCTAAAAATTAATACAAAAGGAAACATAAACCTAAAATAAAATTAACCTAAACCTAAACTAAAATAAACTAAACTATAATAAATAAAACCTAAACCTAAACATAAAATAAACTAAGCTTAAACCTTAAACTAAATAAAATGAAATAAACTAAAAGTAAACCTAAACCTACATGAAAAAATAAAAACTAAAAATAAGCCTAAAATAAAAACCTAAATCCTAAACCTAAAAAATTAAAATAAAATTTAAACCTAAACATAAAAATAGAAAATAAAACCTAAACCTAAAAAATAAAATAGAAGTAAAATTCAACTAAAAAGTAAACCTAAAAAATAAACTAAAATAAAAACCTCAACTAAAATAAATAAACCTAAATAAAATTAAAAATTAAAATAAATTGAAATAATCTCAAATAAATACAAAATAACTAAATAAACTTAAACCTTCTAGTTTACTTAATTTAAAATAAAAAAACCCTAAACCCTAAACCTACAACCCTAAACCAACAACCCAAAACCTACAACTCTAAACCTTAAATCGTAAACCCTAAAACCCTAAACCCTAAACCCTAAACTCTAAAATATAGAACCATAAACCCCAAACCATAAATCCTAAACTAATCCGAAACCCTAAACTGACCCTAAACCTTAAGAATGGGCAGAGCCTTGATGGCAGGAACATCACCCTCAACTAGGCTCAATTTTGATCTAATGGTGGAGGAAGGCGAGGCGGCACATATCAATGGTGGGGGATCTAAGTTATTGGTGGATATGGAGTGGTAGGGAGCTGTGGTGTTTATGGAGGTGGGAAGAGCGATGGAGGTTACGATGTGGTGGCGAGGAAGTGATCTGCATGTGTGATATCGATCCTCGCTACTGAGAGGTGGGGTGGTTCGATGAGAACTGAGAAATCAAGAACGCCGATCTGACTGGCCGCTTATGGAACTGCTTTTACAAGAGATAGTTCTACTTGTCTAGGGTTTTTGATTTATGCGTGCTCATTTTTTATCTAAATCAAAACCTAAACCTATAAATAAATAAAAAAAATCAAAACCTAAACCAACAAATAAAATAAAATAAAATAATAAAAATAAACTAAAATAAAATAAATAAAAACCTAAACTAAACTAAAATAACAAATTAAACCTAAGAATAAAACTCCTAAATAAAATAAAAACTAAATAAAAACCTAAACTTAAAAAATAAACCTAAAAATAAAACCTAAAAATAAATAAAAAATAAAACCCAAACCCTAAATTAAAAATAGAACCTAAACCTAAAATAAAAATAAAATAAATCTAAACCTAAACTAAACTAAACTAAAATAAATTAAACCAAAACCAAAACCTAAACCATAAACTAAATAAAATAAAATAAACTAAAAAGTAAAACCTAAAATAAAAACCTGAAACCTAAACCCTAAACCCTAAAAAGCTAAAAATGTAAACCTAAATCAAAATAAAAATAAAACATAAATGAAAACTTAAACCTTAACCTAAACTAAAATAGAAAATAAAAAATAAAATAAAAACTAAAATTATATAAATAATAACCTAAACTAAACTATAAAAAAATAAAAATCTAAATAAAATAAAAACTAAACCTAAGATAATAATAAAATAAACCAAAAATAAAATAAAATAAGAATTAAATAAAAACCTAAACCTAAAAAATAAACCTAAAAATAAATAAAAAATAACACCAAAACCCTAAACTAAAAAAAAACCTAAACCTAAAATAAAAATAAAATAAACCTAAACCTAAGTTAAAATAAACTAAACTAAAAGATAACATAAAAATAAAACTAAACTAAAAAATAAACTTAAACCTAAACCTAGACCTAAAAATTAAACCAAAATAAATAAACTTTAAATAAATAAACTAAACTAAATAAAAAAATCAAATAAGCCTAAATAAAAAAAAAAGTAAAATGAAAATAAAATTAAACTAAAAAATAATCCTAAACCTAAACCTAAACCTAAAAAATAAACTAAACTAAACTAAACTAAATAAAAATAAAAAATAAACCTAAATAAAATTTAAAAATAAACTAAATAAACCTAAACCTATAAGTTTACTTAATTTAAAAAATAAAAAAAAAATAAAAAATTAAAAAAACCCTCAACCCTTAACTTACAACCCTAAACACTAAACCCAAAAACCCTAAACCTAAACCCTAAACCTTTTACCCTAAACCCTAAAATCCTAAACCTCAAACCCTAAACCTTAAACCCTAAACCCTAAACCCTAAACCCTAAAACCTACAACCCTAAACCTTAAACCTTAAACCCCAAACCTTAAGCCCTAAACCCTAAAACATAAAACTAAACTAAACTAAAATAAAATAATAAAATAAATAAAAAACCAAAACCTAAATATAATAAAATAATAAAATAATAAAATAAAATAAAAGCATAAACTAAAACTTAATCCTAAACCTAAAAATGAAATAAAAAATAAAATAAATAAAAACATTAACTAAACTAAATAAAATAAAATAAACCTCAAAATAAAAAAAGCTAAATAAAATAAAAACTAAACATAAAATAAAAATAAAATAAACCTAAAATAAAATAATATAAAAACTAAATAAAAACGTAAACCTAAAAAATCAACTTAAAGATAAATAAATAATAAAACTAAACCTTAAACTAAAAAAAAAATAAACCTAAAATAAAATAAACAAAATAAACATAAACCTAAACAAAAATAAACTAAACTAAAATAAATAAAACCTAAACATATACCTAAAATAAACTAAACTTACGACCTAAAAAAAATAAAATAAAATAAACTAAAAATAAACCTAAACCTAAACTAAAAAACAAAACCTAAAATTAAAACCTAAAACCTAAACCTGAAAAAATAAAATAAAAACTTAAACCTAAACCTAAAAAGAAAAAATAAAACCTAAACCTTAAAATAAAATAAAATAAAACTAAACTAAAAAAAAAATAGAAACCTAAACCTAAACCTAAAAAAGAAATTAAAATAAAAAACTTAAATGAAAATAAATAAACTTAAAATAAATAAACCAAACTAAATAAAAAAAACTTAAATAAAAAAATAAACTAATACTTAAAAATAAAATTAAATGTACCTAAACCAACTGGTTTACTTAAATTTTTTTTAAAAAAAAGGAAACCCTGAACCCTAAACCCCAAACCCTAAACTCCTAAACTATGAACCCTAAACCCCAACCATAAACCCTAAACCCTAAACCCTAAGCACTAAACCATAAAACCCTAAATCTTAAACCCTAAACCCTAAGCCCTAAACATTGAAAACCTAAAAACCTAAAAAGCTAAAACCTAAACATAAACAAAATATAACCTAAAAAAAAGAAAACCTAAACCTAAATAAAATAAAATAAAAACCCAAACCAAAAAATAACCCTGAACCTAAAAATATAATAAAATAAAAAATAAAAATAAATTAAAATAAATAAATAAAAACCTAAACTAAAATAAAAAATAAAATAAACCTAAGAATAAAAACCTAAATAAAAAAACTAAACATAAAACAAAAAAATAAAACTAAAATAAAATAAATAAAATATAAACTAAATAAAAATCTAAACCTAAAAAAGAAACCTAAACATAAAACATGAAAATAAATAAAAAAATAAATCTTAAACCCTAAAGTAAAAAAAAAACTAAGCCTAAACTTAAACTAAAATAAACTAAACTAAAATAAATAAGACCTATAACTAAACCTAAATTTAAAAAAAAACCTAAAAACCTAAACCTAAACTAAATAAAACCAAAAAATAAAATAAATTAAAAACCCTAAACCTATATATAATAAAAAAATAAAATAAATATAAAATTAAAACTAAAATTAAAACCTAATCCTAAACCTAAAAATAAAATATAAAATTAAAACTAAAATAAATAAAAACCTAAGCTAAACTAAAAAAAATAAAATAAACCTCAAAATAAAAAACTAAATAAAATAAAAACTAAACGTGAAATAAAAATAAAATAAACCTAAAATAAAATTAAATAAAAACTAAATAAAAACCTAAACCTAAAAAATAAACCTAAAAATAAATAATAAATAAAACCTAGACCCTAAACGAAAGATAAAACTAAACCTAAAATAAACAAAAAAAAATAAACCTAAACCTAAACTAAAATAAATAAAACCTAAACCTAAAACTAAAATAAACTAAACTTAAAAATTAAGCCAAATAAAATAAATTAAGTTAAAAATAAACCTAAACCAAAACTAATAAATAAAACCTAAAAATAAACATAAAATAAAAATATAAAACCTAAACCTAAAAAATAAAATAAAAACCCAAACCTAAAATTAAAAATTAAAAACTAAAATAAAACTCAACTTGAAAATAAACCAAAACCTAAAATATAAAATAAAATAAAAAAACAAAAATAAAATAAGTAAACAACACAAAATAAAAATAAAAATCAATATAAACTATAAAAAATAAAAAAATAAACTACATAAACCTAAACGCATTGGTTTAGTTAATTTAAAAAAAAAAACCCTACACCCTACATTAACCCGAAACCCTAAACACTAAACAATAAACCCTAAACCCTTGACCATAAAACCTAAACACTAAACCCTAAACCCTAAACTAACCCAAAACTCTAAACCCTAAACACTAAACCCTAAATCCTAAACCCAAAACCCTAAAATAAAGCCTAAACCCTAAATCGTAAACCTACAACCCTAAACCCTAAACCCTAAAACCTATAACCTTAAACCCTAAACCCCAAACCCTAAACCCTAAACCCTAAACCCAAAACCATAAACCCTAAACCAAAAACTAAAATAAAACCTAAAAATAAAATAAATACAAAATAAAATAAAATAAAAACCTGAACTAAAACCTAAACCTAGACCTAAATCTAAACCTAAAAATATTATAAAATAAAAACTAAAAAATAAAATAAAATAAAATAAATAAAAACCTAAACTTAATTAAAAATAAAATAAACCTAAGAATAAAAAGCCTAAATAAAATAAAAACTAAATGTAAAATAAAAATAGAATAAACCTAAAATAAATTAAAACTAAATAAAAATCTAAACCTAAAAGATAAACCTAAAAATAAATAAATAATAGAACGTAAACCCTAAACTAAAAGAAGCTAAACCTAAAATAAATAAAATAAAATAAACCTAAACCAAAACTAAAATAAATAAAACATAAACCTAAACCCTAAACTAAATAAAATAAAACAAACTAAAAATAAACCTAAACCTAAACTAAAAAATAAAACCTAAAAATAAACATAAAATAAAAACTTAAAACCTAAACCTAAAAAAATAAAATAAAAATGTAAACCAAAACCTAAAAAATTAAATAAAAATAAAACTAAACTAAAATATAAATATAAGCCTAATCCTAAACCTAAAAAATAAACCTAAAATAAATAAACCAAAATAAATTAAAATAAAAAAATAAACCTAAATAAAAATAAAAAATAAAATTAACTAAAATACATAATAAATGAACTAAATAAACCTAAACCTATTAGTTTACTTAATTATTTTATGAGAAATCCTAAACCCTAAACCCTAAATCCTAAACCCTAAACCCTAAACCTAACCCAAAACCATAAACCTTAAACCTACAACCCTAAACCCTAAACCTTAAACCCTACAAACCTAAAACCTAAGACTAAAACCTAAACTAACTTTAACTTTCTAAACTAAACCCTCCTAATCACTAAGTCTAAAACCTAACACTAAATTAACCTTAAACCCCTTAAACCCTAACCACAAACTCTAAACCTAAACCTAACACTAAATGCTAAATCACAAACCCTAAACTAACTCTCTGTAACCCTCCTAAACCCTAAACCCTAAACCCTAAAAACTTAAACCCTAAACCCTAAATAATAAACCCTAAACCCTCAACCCTAAAATCCTAAAACCAAAAGCTAAACTAAATAAATTTTAAAAATAAATTAAATAAAAAAACTTAAACATAAATAAAATAAATAAAATAAAATAAAATAAAAATCTAAACTAAAATCTAACCAAAACTTAAACTTAAAAATAAAATAAAATAAAAATTTAAAACTAAACTAAAATAAAATAAATAAAAACCTAAACATAACTAATAAAATAAAATATACTTAATAATCAAAAACCTAAATAAAATATAAACTAAACTTTAAATAAAAATAAAGTAAACCTAAAATAAAATAAAATAAAATATAAATAAAACCTAATCCTAAACTAAAATAAATAAAACATAAAACTAAAAATAAAATAAACTAAACGTAAACCTAAACCTAAATCCTTAATAATATAAAATAAATTAAAAATAAGCCTTAACCTACACTAAAAAAGTATACCTAAATATAAACCTAAATTAAAAACCTAAAACCTAAAGTTAAAAAAATAAAATAAAAACCTAAACATAAACCTAAAATTAAAAAATAAAATTTAACCTAAAATATAAAATAAAAATAAATCTAAACTAAAATATAAATTTAAACCTAAACATAAACTTAAAAAATAAACTAAAATAAATAAGCCTAAAATAAATAAACTAAACTAAATAAAAATAAAAATAAGCCTCAATAAAAATAAACAATAAAATAAACTAAAACAAATAAAAATAAACTAAATAAACCAAAACTTACTAGTTCACTTAATTTAAAAAAATTAAAAAATTTAAAAAAAAACCCTAAACCCTAAACCTAAAACCCTAAACCCTAAACCCTAAACCCTAAAACCCTAACCCAAAACCCAAAACCCAAAACTCTAAACCCTAAAACCCTAAACCATAAACCATAAACCCTAAACCCTAAACTCTAAACCCTAAACTATAAACCTTAAAACCTACAACCCTAAACCCTAAACCCTAAAAACCTAAAAAACCTAAATCTAAACTTCATAAAACCTAAAAATAAAATAAATAAATAAACCTAAACATAAAAATAAATAAATAAATAAACCTAAATTAATATAAAATAAATAAATAACATAAAATAAAAACTAAACTAAATCAAATATATAAAATCCTAAACTAAACTAAAAAATAAAATACCAAAATAAAATCAAAGATAAACCTAAAATAAAATTAAAATAAACCTAAAATAAAATAAAATAAAAACTAAATAAAACCCTAAACCAAAAAATAAAACTAAAAATAAAACATAAACCCTAAACTAAAATAAACATAAACCTCAACTAAAACTAAACATAAATAAAATAAATAAATAAACCTAAACATAAATAACATAAAATAAAAACTAAACTAAATAAAATATATAAAATCCTAAACTAAAAAAAAAATAAAATACCTAAATAAAATAAAAGCTAAACCAAAAATAAAAGTAAAATAAACCTAAAATAAAATAAAATAAAAACCAAATAAAACCCTAACCCAAAAAATAAACCTAAAAATAAAACCTAAAATTAAATAAAAATTAAAACCTAAACCCTAAACTAAAAAAAAACCTAAACCTAAACTAAAATAACTAAAACCTAAACCTAAGCTTAAAATAAATTAACACTAAACTGAAACCTAAACCCTAAATAAAATAAAGTAAACTAAAAATAAACTTAAACCTAAATTAAAAAATAAAACCTAAAAATAAACCTAAAATCAAAACCTAAACCTAAACCTAAAAATAAAACATAAAACTTAAACATATAAATTGAATAATGGAGGTGGGAAGAGCGATGGAGGTTACAGTCGTGGTGGTGGCAGAGGAAGAGATCGGGTATGTGATGTCAGATCCTGCTACTCGAGAGGTGGGGGTGGTTCTGATGAGAACTGGAGAAATTGAATAATGGTCGATCTGATCTGCTGCTTATGGAACTGTGCCTTACATTAGAGACAGTTCTACTTATCTTGGGTTTTTGATTTATGCGTGCTCATTTTTTATCTAACACAAACTAAACCTATAAATAAATAAAAAAATCTAAACCTAAACTTACAAAAAAAAATAATAAAAATAAATAAAAACCTAAACAAAACTAAAATAATAAATTAAACCTAAGAATAAAACTCCTAAATAAAATAAAAACTAAATAAAAACCTAAACCTAAAAAATAAACCTAAAAATAAATAAAAAATAAAACCCAAACCCTAAATTAAATCTAAAACCTAAACCTAAAATAAAAATAAAATAAACCTAAACCTAAACTAAACTAAACTAAAATAAATTAAACCAAAACCTAAACCTAAACCCTAAACTAAATAAAATAAAATAAAGTAAAAAGTAATACCTTAAAATAAACCTAAAATAAAAACCTAAACCCTAAACCCTAAACCCTAAAAAGGTAAAAATGTAAACCTAAACCAAAATAAAAATAAAACATAAATGAATCTTAAACCTTAACCTAAACTAAAATAGAAAATAAAATAAAAAATAAAAACTAAAATTATATAAATAAAAACCTAAACTAAACTATAAAAAAATAAAAATCTACATAAAATAGAAACTAAACCTAAGATAATAATAAAATAAACCAAAAATAAAATAAAATATGAATTAAATAAAAACCTAAACCTAAAAATAAATAAAAAATAACACCGAAACCCTAAACTTAAAAAAACCTAAACCTAAAATAAAAATAAAATAAACCTAAACCTAAGCTAAAATAAACTAAACTAAAAGAAAAAATAAAAATAAAACTAAACTAAAAAATAAACTTAAACTTAAACCTAAACCTAAAAAATAAACCAAAATAAATAAAACTTAAATAAATAAACTAAACTAAATAAAAAAAACAAATAAGCCTAAATAAAATTAAACTAAAAAATAATCCTAAACCTAAACCTAAACCGAAAAAATAAACTAAACTAAACTAAATAAAAATAAAAATAAACATAAATAAAATTAAAAAATAAACTAAATAAATCTAAACCTACAAGTTTACTTAATTTAAAAAATAAAAATAAAAATAAAAAATTAAAAAAACCTTAAATCGTTAACTTACAACCCTAAACACTAAACCCAAAAACCCTAAACCCTAAACCCTAAACCCTTAACCCTAAACCCTAAAATCCTAAACCTCAAACCCTAAACCCTAAACCCTAAACCACCCTAAACCCAACCTACAACCTTAAACCTTAAACCCTAAACCCCAAACCTTAAGCCCTAAATCCTAAGCTCTAAACCCTAAAAACATAAAAACCTAAACCTAAACTAAATAAAACAAAATAATAAAATAAATAAAAAACTTAAACCTAAATATAATAAAATAATAAAATAATAAAATAAAATAAAAACATAAGCTAAAACCTAATCTTAAACCTAAAAATGAAATAAAAAATAAAATAAATAAAAACATAAACTAAACTAAATAAAAGAAAATAAACCTCAAAATAAAAAAAACTAAATAAAATAAAAACTAAACATAAAATAAAAATAAAATAAACCTAAAATAAAATAAAATAAAATAAAACTAAATAAAAACCTAAACCTAAAAAATAAACCTAAAAATAAATAAATAATAAAACCAAAACATTAAACTAAAAAAAACTAAATGTAAAATAAAATAAAATAAAAAAAAACATAAACCTAAAAAAAATAAACTAAACTAAAATAAATAAAACCTAAACATATACCTAAAATAAACTAAACTTATAACCTAAACAAAATAAAATAAAATAAACTAAAAATAAACCTAAACCTAAACTAAAAAAAAAATCCTAAAATTAAATTGAAAATAAAAACCTACAACCTAAACCAAAAAAAATAAAATAAAAACATAAACCTAAACCTAAAAAGAAAAAATAAAACCTAAATCTTAAAATAAAATAAAAATAAAACTAAACTAAAAAATAAATAAAAACTTAAACCTAAACCTAAAAAAGAAATTAAAATAAAAAACTTCAACTAAAATAAATAAACTTAAAATAAATAAACCAAAATAAATAAAAATGAAAAAAAAACCTAAATAAAAATAAACAAATAACTAAAAAATAAATTAAATGTACCTAAACCTACTAGTTTACTTAATTTTTTTCTAAAAAAAAAACCCTGAACCCTAAATCCTAAACCATGAACCCTAAACCCCTAAACTGTAAACCCTAAATCCTAACCATAAACCCTAAACACTAAACCCTCAGCACTAAACCATAAAACCCAAAATCCTAAACCCAAAATCCTAAGCCCTAAACACTAAAAACCTAAAAACCTAAACATAAACAAAATATAACCTAAAAAAAACCTAAACCTAAATAAAATAAAATAAAAACCCAAACCAAAAACATAACCCTAAACCTAAAAATATAATAAAATAAAAAATAAAAATAAATTAAAATAAAATAAATAAAAACCTAAACTAAACTATAAAATAAAATAAACCTAAGAATAAAAACCTAAATAAAAAAATGAAACCTAAAACAAAAAAATAAACCTAAAATAAAATAAAATAAAAACTAAATAAAAACCTAAACCTAAACATAAAACATAAAAATAAATAAAAAAATAAATCCTAAATCCTAAACTAAAAAAAAACTAAGCCTAAACCTAAACTAAAATAAACTAAACTAAAATAAATAAGACCTATAACTAAACCTAAATTAAAAAAAAAACCTAAAAACCTAAACCTAAACTAAATAAAACCAAAAAATAAAATAAATTAAAACCTAAACCTATATATAATAAAAAAATAAAATAAAATAAAAACTTAAATTAAAACCTAATCCTAAACCTAAAAATAAAATATAAAATTAAAACTAAAATAAAATAAAATAAATAAAAACCTAAGCTAAACTAAATAAAATAAAATAAACCTCAAAATAAAAAACTAAATAAAATAAAAACTAAACGTAAAATAAAAATAAAATAAACCCTAAATAAAATTAAATAAAAACTAAATAAAAACCTAAACTTAAAAAATAAACCTAAAAATAATTAAAAAATAAAACCTAAACCCTAAACGAAAGAAAAAACTAAACCTAAAATAAACAAAACAAAATAAACCTAAACCTAAACTAAAATAAATAAAACCTAAACCTAAACCTAAAATAAACTAAACTTAAAACTTAATCCAAATAAAATAAATTAAGCTAAAAATAAACCTAAACCAAAACTAATAAAAAAAACCTAAAAATAAACTTAAAATAAAAACATAAAACCAAAACCTAAAAAAATAAAATAAAAACCTAAACATAAAATTAAAAATTAAAAACTAAAGTAAAAGTCAACTAGAAAATAAACCTAAACCTAAAATATAAAATAAAATAAAAAAACTAAACTAAAATAAATAAACTAAACAAAATAAAAATAAAAAATAATATAAACTATAAAAATAAAAAAATAAACTACATAAACCTAAATGCATTGGTTTACTTAATTTTAAAAAAACCTTACACCCAAAATTAACCCGAAACCTTAAACACTAAACAATAAACACAAAACCCTTGACCCTAAAACATAAACACTAAACCATAAACCCTAAACTAACCAAAAACACTAAACCCTAAACACTAAACACTAAATCCTAAACTCTAAACCCTAAACCCTAAACCCTAAACCCTAAAATAAAGCTTAAACCCTAAATCCTAAACCTACAACCCTAAACCCTAAACCCAAAACCCTAAACCCTAAAACCTATAACCCTAAACTCTAAACCCCAAACCCTAAACCCTATACCTAAAACCCAGAACCATAAACCCTAAACCCTAAAAATATAAAAACCAAAACCTAAACTAAATAAAACCTAAAAATAAAATAAATAAAAAATAAAATAAAATAAAAACCTGAACTAAAACCTAAACCTAAAAATATTATAAAATAAAAAATAAAAAATAAATTAAAATAAAATAAATAAAAACCTAAACTTAACTAAAAAATAAAATAAACCTAAGAATAAAAAGCCTAAATAAAATAAAACTAAAAAATAAAAAATAAAATAAACCTAAAATAAATTAAATAAAAATCTAAACCTAAAAAATAAACCTAAAAATAAATAAATAATAGAACGTAAACCCTAAACTAAAAGAAGCTAAACCTAAAATAAATAAAATAAAATAAACCTAAACCTAAACTAAAATAAATAAAACATAAACCTAAACCCTAAACTAAATAAAATAAAACAAACTAAAAATAAACCTAAACCTAAACTAAAAAATAAAACCTAAAAATAAACCTAAAATAAAACTTAAACCTAAACCTAAAAAATAAAATAAAAATGTAAACTAAAACCTAAAAAATTAAATAAAAATAAAACTAAACTAAAATATAAACATAAGCCTAAATGTAAACCTAAAAAATAAACCTAAAATAAATAAACCAAACGAAATTAAAATAAAAAAATAAACCTAAATAAAAATAAAAAATAAAATTAACTAAAATACATAATAAATGAACTAAATAAACCTAAACCTATTAGTTTACTTATTTTAAAATCCTAAACCCTAAACCCTAAATCCTAAACCCTAAACCCTAAAACTAACCCAAAACCATAAACCATAAACATACAACCCTAAACCCTAAACATTAAACCCTAAAACCTAAGCCCTAAACCCTAAACCATAAACCCTAACCTTAACCTTAAAACTAAACCCTAAACCCTAATCCCTAAACACTAACCCGTAAAACTCTATACCTTAAACCCTAAATTAACCCTAAACCTTAATCCTTAAACCTTAAAAATATTAAACACTAAAGACTAAATCCTAAACCCTAAACAAACCTTAAACCCTAAGCTAATACTAAACCATAAATCACAAACCCTAATTAACTCTAAACCCTAAAGTAACCCTAAACCCTAAGTTAACCCTAAACCCTAAACCCTAAACCCTAAAAACCTTAAACCCTAAACCCTAAATAATAAACCCTAAACTCTAAACCCTCAACCCTAAAAACCTAAAAACCAAAAGCTAAACTAAATAAAGTCTAAAAATAAATTAAATAAAAAAACTTAAACCTAAATAAAATAAATAAAATAAAATAAAATAAAAATCTAAACTAATATCTAACCTAAACCTAAACTTAAAAATAAAAAAAATAAAAATTTAAAACTAAACTAAAATAAAATAAATAAAAACCTAAACTTAACTAATAAAATAAAATAAACTTAATAATGAAAAACCTAAATAAAATATAAACTAAACTTTAAATATAAATAAAGTAAACCTAAAATAAAATAAAATAAAATCTAAATAAAACCTAATCTTAAACTAAAATAAATAAAACATAAACCTAAAAATAAAATAAACTAAATGTAAACCTAAACCTAAATCCTTAATAAAATAAAATAAACTAAAAATAAACCTTAACCTAAACTAAAAAATTATACCTAAAAATAAACCTAAAATAAAAACCTAAAACCTAAAGTTAAAAAATAAAATAAAAACCTAAACATAAACCTAAAATTAAAAAATAAAATTTAACCTAAAATATAAAATAAAAATAAAACTAAACTAAAAAATAAACCTAAACCTAAACATAAACCTAAAAAATAAACTAAAATAAATAAACCTAAAATAAATAAACTAAACTAAATAAAAATAAAAATAAGCCTAAATAAAATAAAAATAAAATAAACTAAAACAAATAAAAAATAAACTAAATAAACCAAAACCTACTAGTTCACTTAATTTAAAAAAATTAAAAAATTTAAAAAAAACCCTAAACCCTAAACCCTAAACCCTAAAACCATAACCCAAAACCCAAATCCCTGAACTCTAAACCCTAAAACCCTAAACCCTAAACCCTAAACCCTAAACTATAAACCCTAAAACCTACAACCCTAAAACCTACAACCCTAAACCCTAAACCCAAAACCCCAAACACTAAACCCTAAACCCTAAACCCTAAAAACCTAAAAAACCTAAATCTAAACTTAATAAAACCTAAAAATAAAATAAATAAATAAACCTAAACAAAAAATAAATAAATAAATAAACCTAAACATAAATAAAATAAATAAAATACATAAAATAAAAACCAAACTAAATAATATATATAAAATCCTAAGCTAAACTAAAAAATTAAATACCAAAATAAAATCAAAGATAAACTTAAAATAATATTAAAATAAACCTAAAATAAAATAAAATAAAAACTAAATAAAACCCTAAACCAAAAAATAAAACTAAAAATAAAACCTAAAATTAAATAAAAAATAAAACCTAAACCCTAATCTAAAAATAAACCAAAACCTAAATAAAAACTAAACATAAATAAAATAAATAAATAACATAAAATAAAAACTAAACTAAATAAAATATATAAAATCCTAAACTAAGCTAAAAAATAAAATTCCTAAATAAAATAAAAGCTAAACCAAAAATAAAATAAAATAAAATAAAAACTAAATAAAACCCTAACCCAAAAAATAAACCTAAAAATAAAACCTAAAATTAAATAAAAAGTAAAACCTAAACCCTAAACTAAAAAAACCTAAACCTAAACTAAAATAAGTAAAACCTAAACCTAAGCTTAAAATAAATTAACCCTAAACTAAAACTTAAACCCTAAATAAAATAAATTAAACTAAAAATAAACTTAAACCTAAATTAAAAAATAAAACCTAAAAATAAACCTAAAATCAAAACCTAAACCTAAACTAAAAAATAAAACATAAAACCTAAACATATAAAATAAAGTAAAAATAAAACAAAACTAAAATATAAACTTAAAGCTAAACCTAAACCTAAAAAAAATAAACTAAATTAAAAATCCTAAAATAAAATAATTAAAACTAAAATAAATAAGATAAAGTAATTAAAAATAAAAATAAAAATAAAATAAACTAAAATAAATGAAAAATAAACTAAATAAACCTAAGCCTACCAGTTTACTTAATTTTAAAAAATAAATAAATAATATAAATAAAAAAAACCCTAACCCTAAACCCTAAACCCAAAACCTTAAAACCCTAAACCCTAAACTCTAAAACTTAAACCTTAAACCCCAAAAACCTAAACCCTAAACCCTAAACCTAAAACCATAAAACCTAAACTCTAAACCCTAAACCCTAAACCTAAACCTAAAAAAATAAACCTAAACTAAATATAACCTAAAAAAATAAAATAAATAACAAACCTAAACATAAATAAAATAAAATAAAATAAAATAAAATTAAACTAAAAAATAAAAACCATAAAATCTTAAATTAACCAAAATAAAATAAAAATGAACTAAAAACCTAAACCAAAAAAATAAACCTACAAATGGAATTAATAAATAAATAATAAATAAAACCTACACAATAAATTAAAAAAACCTAAAATAAATAATATAAAATAAACCTAAACCTAAACTAAAATAAACTAAACTAAAATAAATAAAACCTAAACCTAAACCCTAAACTAAATAAAATAAAATAAACTAAAAATAAACCTAAACCTAAAAAAAAATAAAACCTAAAAATAAACCTAAAATAAAACCTAAAACTTAAACCTAAAAAATAAAGTAAAACCTAAATCTAAACCTAAAATAACAAATAAAACTTAAACCTAAAAAAAAAATAAAAGTAAAACTAAACTAAAAAATAAACATAAACCTAAACCTAAGCCTAAAAATAAACTAAAATAAAAAACCTAAACTAAAATAAATAAACCTAAAATAAATAAACTAAACTAAATAAAAATAAAAAATAAACCTAAATAAAAATAAAAATTAAATCAAATAAAATAAATAAAATAAACTAAATCAACCTAAACCTACTAGTTTACTTGATTTAAAAAAAAAGCCCTAAACCCTAAATCATAAACTTTAAACCCTAAACCCTATACCAAAAGCCCTAAACCCTAAACCTACAACTGTAAATGCTAAACCCTAAACCCTAAACTTTAAACCATAAAAAACCCTAAACCCTAAACCCTAAAACCTAAACCCAAACTTAAACCTTAAACCCTAAACCCAAACTAAAACCTAAAACTTAACCTTAAATCCTAAAACCCAAACCCTAAACCTTAAACTAACCCTAAACACCCTAAACTTAAAAATCCTAAACCTTAAAGCTTAAACCCTAAACCCTAAACTAACCCTAATCCCTAAGCCCTAAACTTAAATAAAATAAAAAAATAAAATAAACCTAATCCTAAACTAAAATAAATAAAGCCTAAATTTAGAATAAACTAAACCTAAACCTAAATGTAAACCCTAAAGAAAATAAAATAAATTAAAAATAAATGTAAACTAAAAAATAATACCTAAAAATAAACCTAAAATCAAAACTTGAAACTTAAACCTAAAAAAATAAAATAAAAACCTAAACCTAAACCTAAAATTAAGAAATAAGACCTAAACCTAAAATATAAAAAAAAAAATAAAACTAAACGAAAAAGTAAACCTAAACCTAAAAAATAAACTAAAATAAATAAACCTAAAATAAATAAACTAACTTAAATAAAAATAAAAATAAGCATAAATAAAAAAAATAAAATAAACTAAAATAAATAAATAATAAACTAAATAAACCAAAACCTACCAGTTTACTTAATTTTTAAAAAAAAATAAAACCCTAAACCTACAAGCTTAGACCCTAACCTTAAACCCTAAAACCCTAAACCCAAAACCCAAAACCCTAAACTCCAAACCCTAAAACCCTAAACCATAAACCCTAAACAATAAACCCTAAACCCTAAACTCTAAACTATAAATCCTAAAACCTACATCCCTAAACCTTAAACCCTAAAAACCTAAAAACCTAAAAAAACCTAACCATAAACTAAATTAAACCTAAAAATAAAATAAATAAATAAACCCAATTAAAAATATATTAAATAAATAAAATAAAAAAACCTAAACCTTGACCTAAAAAAATAAAATTAAAATTAAAAACTAAATTAAAATAAAAGATATAAAAACCTAAACTAAACAAAAAATAAAATACCTAAATAAAATAAAAACTAAACCTAAAATAAAAATAAAATAAACATAAAATAAAATAAAATAAAAATTAAATAAAATCGTAAACCTAAAAAAAATAAACCAAAAAATAAAACCAAAATTAAATAAAAGATAAACCTAAACCCTAAACTAAAAAAAAATCTAAACCTAAAATAAAATAAAATAAACCTAAACCTAAACTAAAATAAATAAAACCTAACCCTAAACTTAAAATAAACTAAACCTAAACCTAAACCCTAAATAAAATAAAATAAACTAAAAATAAACCCAAACCTAAACTAAAAAATAAAACCAAAAAAATAAACCTAAAATAAAAACATAAACCTAAACCTAAAAATAAAAAATAAAACCTAAACCTTAAAAACAAAATAAAAATAAAATAAATTTAAAGCTAATCCTAAATTAAAAAAATAAATTAAAAGAAAAAACATAAACTAAAATAAATAAACCTTAAATAAATAAACTAAACTAAATAAAAAATAAAAAACATAAATAAAAATAATAAAATAAACACAAATAAATGAAAAATATACTAACTATACTAAAGAAACCTAAACCTACTAGTCTACTTTTTAAAAAAATAATAATAAAAAAATCCTAACCCTAAACCTTAGAACCCTATACCCTAAATCTTAATCCTTAAACCCTAAACTTTAAACCCTAAACCCTAAAACCATAAACCATAAACCCTAAACCTTAAACCCTAAAACCTACAACCCTAAACCCTAAACCTAAATAAAACCTAAAAATAAAATAAATGAAAAAACCTAAACCTAAATAAAATAAAATAAAAACCTAAACCTAAACCTAAACCTAAACCTAAATGTAAAAATAAAATAAAAAATAAAAAATAAAAACTAAGCTAAAATAAAATAAATTAAAACCTAAACTAAATTAAAAAATAATATAAACCTAAAAATAAAAAACTTAAATTAACTAAAATAAAATAAAAATAAAATAAAACCTAAACCTAAAAAAATAAACCAAAAAATAAAACCTAAACCCTAAACTAAAAAAAACCTAAAATAAATAATATAAAATAAACCTAAACCTAAACTAAACAAACCTATACCTAAACCTAAAATAAACTAAACCTAAACCATAAACTAAATAAAATAAAATAAACTAAAAATAAACTTAAACCTAAACTAAAAAATAAAAAAATAAACCTAAAAAAAACCTAAAACCTAAACCTAAAAAAAATTAAACCTAAAAAAAAAATAACAAATAAAACCTAAACCTAAAAAATAAAATAAAAATAAAACTAAACTAAAAATAAACATAAACCTAAACCTAAACCTAAAAAATAAACTAAAATAAAAAACTTAAACAAAAATAATTAAACCTAAAATAAATAAACTAAACTAAATAAAAAATAAACTTAAATAAAAAATAAAAAAATAAATAAATAAATAAACTAAATAAACCTAAACCTATCGCTTAATTATTTTAAAAAACTAAACCCTAAACCCTAAATCTAAACCCTAAACTAAAACCTAAACCTAAACTTACAACCCTTAAACTAAACCCTAAACCATAAAACCTAAACCCTAAACCTAAATCTAACCTTAACCTTAAACCTAAAACCCTAAACCTAACTCCTAACCCTAAACCTAAACCTAAATCTTAAACCTTAAACCAAAAACCCTAAACATTAAACTAACCCTAAACCCTAAACCCTAAAGCCTAAACCCTAAACACTAAACCCTCAAAACTCTAAACCCTAAAGCCTCAACACTAAACCCTAAACCCTAACCATAAACCATAAACCCCAAAACCCTAAACCATAAACTTTAAACCCTAAACCCTAAACCCTAAAAACTTAAACTAAAATCTAAACCTAAACCTAAACCTAAAAATAACATAAAATAAAAAATAAAATAAAATAAACTAAAATAAAATAAATAAAACCTAAACTAAACTAAAAATAAAACCTAAATAAAATAAAAACAAAAATAAAATAAATCTAAAATAAAATAAATAAAAACCTAAACCTAAAAAATAAAAAAATAAAACCTAAACCCTAAACTAAAAAAATACCTAAACCTAAAATAAAACTAAAATAAATAATATAAAATAAACTTAAACCTAAACTAAAATAAATTAAACCTAAAATAAATTAATCCAAAACCCAAACTTAAACTAAATAAAAGAAAATAAACTTAAAAATAAACCTAAAAATAAACCTAAAATAAAAACCAAAAACCTAAACCTATAAAAATAAACTAAAACCTAAACTTAAACCTAAAAATAAAAAATAAAACCTAAACCCAAAAAAAGTAAAATAAAAATAAAACCCAACTAAATAAACCTAAACCTAAAAAAACCTAAAAAATAAACTAAACTAATTAATAAAAATAAACCTAAATAAAATAAAAAATAAAATAAACTCAAATAAATAAAAAATAAACTAAATAAACCTAAACCTACTGGTTTACTTAATTTTAAAAAACCCTAAAACCTAAATCCTAAACCCTAAACCGTAAACCTACAACCCTAAACCCTAAACCATAAACCATAAAACAACCTAAACCCTAAACCCTAAACCTAAATAAACCCTAAAAAAACCCACCTAAACCCTAAACCCTAAAACCCTAAACCCTAAACCTTAAACCCTAAACCCTAAAACTTATAACCCTAAACACTAAAATTGAAACCCTAAACCCTAAACTAACCCTAAACTCTAAACCCTAAGAATGGGCAGAACCTTGATGATAGAACATCACCATCAACTCTAAATCGTGGAGGTGGTGGAGGTATGCATTATCGCAAGTGGTGCCGGGGATCTGAGGTGCCGGTGGATATGGAGGTGGTTGTCACAAGAAGGTGGTTATGGAGGTAGGAGGAGCATGGAGGTTACATCCATGTGGTGGTGGAGGGAGAGATCGAGGATATGATGGTGGATCCCACCACTGAGAGGCTGGGTGGTTCGATGGGAACTGAGAAAAGAATAAATGATCATCAATGCTATGGAATTGTGTCTTTATAGATGTATGGTTCTACTTATCTTGGGTTTTGTTTGCTCTATGGGAGCTCATTTTCATGTCATCACTTATGTCTTAGAATACTTGAGGTGCTACTTGGATGAACTTGAAAAGAAGAAATGTTGAATCTAAATTTGTTCTCTTTAAAAAAAACCTTAAGCCCCAAAACCCTAAACCCTAAACTTAAACCCTAAACCTAAAACCTAAACCCTAACCTAAAACCCTAAACCCTACTAAACTAAACCCTAAACCTTAAACCCTAAACCCTAAACCCTAAACCTAAACCTTAAATCCTAGAACCCTAAACCCTAAACCCTAAAGCATACAACCCTAAACCTTAAACCCCAAATCATAAAACCTAAACCCTAAACCCTAAACCATAAACTAATCGTAAAACCTAAACCCTAAACCTTGAATAAAGATGTCATTAGGAGTAGATCTAAAGAATGACCTCATCCTGACATAGCTATGGTACCTAAAGAAAATGTCTTCAAGAGACTTTCCTTGACCATTAGAGATTTGAATACCCCTAAACCCTAACCCTAAATCATATTATAATATACCATATATTATATAATGCATCATATATTTGGCATGTAGTGATGTGTTTTAGATGTTATAAGATATTTTAAAATGTTTTAATATATTATGGTATTTTGCCCTATAGTCTATATTAATATAAATCATAAAAATATTGATTTAATAAATCATATTTGATGAAATTTATTAAATTTGAAGTGGAATTAGGTTGTAGTACCAAAGGTGTGCTACGCCAATTGTAGTCTAAAATAAGATTTTATGTTCAAAATAAATATTATATGTTGTAGCATAGTATACATCATATATCATAATATATTATTTCGCATTTTAAATTCTTTTAGTATTTTATAATCATGCAATCGAGCCTACACTAGCATTATTTATAGAACTATTGATTTATACTTAAAATGGTGGAATTTTTCCAAATTCATAATAGTAGAGCATGGCATCATAATATATTATTTCAATTTAAAATATGTAAGATATGATTAAAATATATAGTTTTTATTGTTTAGACTAATTTTATGAATTTTATCTTAAGTAATCCCTTGTGATGTGATATGCAATATAATATAATATAATATGTTATAATGTATTATAATATAGGATGCCATAACAAAGTGTAGCATCATCCATTATAACATACTGTTGTGTATTACTACTTGGTTTTCAACATATTTTAGTTTGTTATAGTATGATGTAGTAGAGTTTGTAGTGGTATAACTCATAAAAAATATAAGCTCGATGATGGATTTGGCCAAATTTAAGGTAAGCTTGGGAACATCATTGGGGTGTGCTATGGTGTGTCACTTAATCAAAAGAATGGAATTTTGTATCCAAAATAAATGTTCATTTTTCAACCAAATTTTATAAATTTTTTGCTTAAAGTGATTCATTTTAAGGTGTAATGTAAGATAATATATTATATGAAAGCATATTAAAATATAATGTACATAATAATATAACTTCACATATATATAAATGTGGTGGTGTGTTACTAAATGTTATTGTACATTTTAGTATGTTTTACTTTTGTTATAATACATTGGGTCAAAACTCACAAAAAATGTTAATTTGAAGGTTGAGATGGAAGAATTTGGCCAAATTCATCACACACTAAGAAGCAACACCAAAATTATGCTATTTGTACCATTTCTAGTAGAAAAATAATAATTTTACATCCAAAATGAGCATTATTCATATTTTGGAAAATTTTGTTATTTGTTCCTTTTAAGTGATTCTAATGAGGTGTAATGTTAAATAATATTATATTATAGCAAATTATAATATAACATCATATATTATAATATATAATATAGTGTGTTAATTCACACTATAATATGTTTAGCATGATATTGTATAGTTATAGTTTTAGCTTGAACCATCAAATCATAAAATGTGATTACAATGTCAAGATGATGTAATTTGAACAAATACATTGTTAGGCTATTGAGGTATTAAAGGTGTGCATAAGAGAAGAAATAAGATTTGATGAGAATTCCATGTCAAAGACATGGAGGGAGATCTGGGGATCACACATGTATTGGACATGACATATGAGCAGATATGTCAAGGCATAAAAGAAGAGAATCTATTGGGGATAAGGTTTGAATTTGATTTGATTATATAATTTGTGGAAAGAAGACCCACTGGGGATTAAGATCAAATCAACTTTAATTTTTTTTTATTTTAATTGATGTGGAGGCATATTTGCTAGAGATATAGGCTCGAGTCTACTAGGGATCGGGTATATGAACCTTCAACTAGGGAAGGTTCAAAGTTATCTATAGGGATTGGATTTGAGTTTGATTTCATAGATTTGATTGGGATGTATCCACCGGGGATAAGAGTTTGGTTGGATTTCTTTAATTTAGACTCTACTAGGGAGTTGGTTTAATTTGGCTCCACTATGGAGGTTAGTTTGAATTTGATTTATTTGCTTGTTTATATATATGATTTGGGGCTCCAGGGAGAAGGGTGTGATTTAACTCCACCGGGAAAAATTAGATTGGGTTTAATTTAATGTTAATGTATGGACCCTTGGTGTGATGGACCCACGAGAAGTGGCTATATGATCCTTGACCTACCTCAAGTTTACAAATCCAAAGGGATAGTCTATGGTAGAGCTAGCCAACCTAAGGGGTTGTCTTTCGTGCAACAAATGAAGAAGGCATAGACTACATCTTCCAAAGTGAGGAACAACTATTGGTGACCTATTGGATGCACAATAAATCAAACAGGGTGACTACCGAAAGTGAATATCACCGGGACTTATGTCAACTCAAAAGTAGTCAGGATTAATTTTATCCAGATTTCAGATTTGATATGGTTTGTTTGGTTTAGTTTGATTTTGAATTGAGGGCATATCTACTGGGGATGTGAGCTCAGTCAAATTTGATAGATTTAATTTATGGTCCATGTCTGCTAACCCACCGAAGAGGTATATCCTTATACCTAGATTTATAAATCCAATGGGATAGTCCCGGTCATGGGGTAGAGCCAACCTAAGGGGTTTTTTCAATGTGCAATGGTTGTGCTAAGAAGAAAGCAGCAACTTACATCTTCTAAAGTAGGAACAATTGGGTGACTTGTTGGTAGCACAAATTGAACCGAACTTAGGGAAACTACTGTGAATGTCAAGGACTTATATCAACTCAAGAGTCAAGTGATTCTATAGGGAGTTTTAATAATGCCCTAAAGATAGGATGCCGAAAAAGGTACGCTAGGGGTGTCCTCCTAATCCATAAGTGAATATATATTTTATTTATATGTTTATGTGGATCTTGTTAGAGGGACCACACTAAGAAGGGGATATTGGCCTTGACCTATCTCGATTTATTTGGACCAAGGGAGAATCTACACATCCACAAAATGGATTCTCCAACCATGTGGTTACTAGAAAAGGGAACCGTATAACTGATAGTAACTGTAGTGTCTAAATAGGGTCTCAAAGGATGTGATCCAAATATAGTGCCCACATGGGAGGCTGCTAGAGGCTTTTTCTTGATCCTTGGAAAAGAAAGCCTATAGTGTATGGTGGCCAACTCAAAGAGAAAGCATACTACATATCTGCCATGAGTGGTGTATCCTAAGGTAAGAGAACCAATCAACCTAAGGTGTATCCATCAATATGAGTGGTGTATCCATCAACATAGTGAGAACCAACTAATCTAAGGTGCCCTGTAACGATCAATATGGAAAGAAAGAGTGGCTTACAACTTTTAAGCAAACTTATCATCGATATTCAGATAGATGTTATCTGACCTAGAGTGACTACTAAGGAGCCCTGAGGAAGGACTTGACTGACTTGAAAGTCAGAGGGAAGGAGCGCTAGGGTACTTATCCTAAACCTCAAATATACTTGACTCCAAGGCATGAGGTTAATCCAAGAAGAAAGTGTAGTAGACTCACATCCTCTTAAATGAAGCCAACATGAGGTATTGCCATGCAATAAGGCCTACCAAACTAACAAGGTGCTCATTGGTGTAATGGCCAAGTAAGGAAGGAAAGCATAGTAGACTTACATCCTCCAAAGCAAGAAAACCACTAGGGTGACACACTAGTAGGGTAGCACGTCAGCCCGACCTAGAGCAGCTATTGAGTGAGTGTCGTTGGGGGCATTATCTCAACTCAAAGTAGCCCAAAATAAAAGATATGTGTTTATTTTATATGTTTGTGTGTACTTTGTGTTTGTGTTGTGTCGAGAGATAAGATGCCACTCAGCTTTCTTACACCTACCCTAAACACATCATGATTCACAAACAATACTTTCAACATGGAAGAAATTGAATTCAAAATGGAATTTTCATTGATGATAATTATTTTCAAATATGATTTATAATATTTCTTTAGTAGAGCCCATTGAGAAGCATTGGGCACTCCCTTATGATTAATAAGTCGATAAGATCCTCCTTGGTAGGTCTTCTATGGGGCTTCCCAAGTGGATTCAAACTTGCCTCCCATCTTATGACGGAAATACAATCTCCTTAGAACTAAAGTAGCTCTCCTACTTAAAAAATCTCTAGACATACCAACTTGTTGTGAGCTTGAATCTCCTCTCCCAAACTTTTAGCTCTTCTAACCACAACTTGGCATTTTGCTATGTTGTGATCTACCCACAACTATCATTAGTGATGGAAGTTGGACTTCTAATGGTAGAATGGCTTCGGATCCATACACTAAGGATAAAGGAGTAGACTGAGTTAGAGTTCTATATGTGGTGTTGTAAACCCTACAAGGCTTCAACTAATTACTAATGCTACAGTTGCTTGTTGTTATCGGGTGTCTTCTTCAGTATTTGGATGAGAGTTTTGTTATAGGCTTCTACTAAGCTATACCCTGGTAGTTGATGGTAGAATATCTAACCTATATGTCTATAAAGTTGTTGATCTTGGTTCTCCTAAATGCCGTATAATTATGAGATATAATTCATCAAGGCACTCTGAACCTATATACGATATGGTTCCTAAAAAATTGGAGTACATGTAGCATTGCTGAGCTATGACCTCTCTAAGAGGAATCACCTTCACCCATTTGGAAAATTAGTCTGTAGTAGCTAAGATGAACTGATGACCCTTGGAAGAAGGAGGATCAATCAAACCCACTATGTTGGTACCCCAACACTCGAATGGCCTACCAATGTAGATGTAGAATGTTTTGGGGGACCACACTGTATTTGACATTGGTGGCATCGCTTAGCTATACCAATCTAATCTTTGATCATTGATGACCAGTAGTATCCTAGCCTCTTGATCTTGGCTTTCATCTTCAAATTGGAATGGTTGGCTCCACATAATCCTGAGTGTACCTCGGTCATGATCTTACAGGCTTCATGCTTGTCTAAACAACATAACCACATATGATCGAAAGACTACTGGCACAAGACACCATCCACAAGAGCGTAGAAAAGTGCTCTCTACTTCATCTGATGGGCTTGGGACTTCTCTTGAGGTAGTTTTTCTTTATTTAGGTAATCCATGAATGGTTGCCTCCAATCTAACTCCTCATTCTTCTTGCAATGGCAACCTCCCCTTCAAGAGAGTACTTTTGATGAGTTCAATATAAATAAGGAATAAGACTTGTCTATTTTGGACCTTTATTGATGGACTCATCCTCCACATGCCAACTTTTGGAAAGCTTGGCTAAAGCATATGCTATGACATTCTCTGAGGAATCTTATAAATGGTAACCTTTGGGATTTGGGGCCAACAACTCCATAGTGTACTTGTGGTAGTGATGGAGCTTGGGCTTTATAATCTTATAGACCCAGCAATTTTGTTGATAACTAGTGAGAATCCCAAAGATGTTGATGTTATGGATGCTTAGAGTAATGGCTAACTCTAGACATAATCGAGCATCATATTCCTTGATTATTGGTGCAAGGATTAGATGATGATATGAGAATCTCATCACATCATACCGGAGTTACGAACTATTCTATCCCCGCCTTTCTTGGAATAGTAGATTATGGTTCTTCTCTTCTTTAAGAGGAAGCCGCACCATCAAAGTACATTTCCCCAATGGTAAATGCTAGTATCCCCTAAGTTTATGATTTATTCATTGGGGAGATCATCACTAAGCAGGGAGTCAGCGGGAAGTGGGTGTGCTACTAGGAAATTCGATAGTGCTTGTCAAACTACGAGAGGATCATGGACCATCATGCCAACTATCCAGATAGCGTCAGCCGCATCATGAGATATTGTAGTGGATTGATCCTAGAGATTAAGTTCACCTTAGGAAAGTATGTCATAACTTTTTGGATGCAAAGTTTAAATCTAGGCAATGCTTCTCAATAGGTGGATAATTAGCCTAAGTAGGGATTAGATGATGGCTAAGATAGTAGAGTGTGTTTTCCTTTCCTTTACCATTAGCTTGGCCCAAGAAAGTACCAAGGGAGTCATCTAACAAAGCAGTGTAAAGTATGAATGGCTTGCCTAGGATAAGGGCTGCTAGAATTGGTGGAGACATCAGGTAATACTTGATGTCTTCAAAGGCATACGCACACTTGTCATCCCACTTGAACTTGGCATCCATTTTGACAAGTGTTGAGAATGGCTGACATCTTCTGGATAGGTTGGATATAAAGCATATTAGATATGCCAACCACTCTTGGATTGATCTGAGTTGAGTTAAACTTTTAGGGGTGGTATTTTTAATATTGCCTTGATCTTCTCTGAATTGATTTCGATTTCCTAGTGTCAGACAATAAAATCAAGGAATTTTTATGAAGCTACTCTGAATGAACACTTCAGGGGGTTTATTTTGAGGTTAAATTATCTTAAATGATTAAAAACTACTCTCAAGTTTAAAATTTTGTCTTCCTTTTCTCTACTTTTGACCATGACATCATCAACATAGCACTTGACTTGTTGATGAATTAGTTTGTTGAAGATTCAAGTCATAGCCCGCTAGTATGTAGCATAAGCATTTTTAAGGCTGAAAGGCATGACCTTATAGAAATAGATTCCGATCAGGGTTTTAAAAGCAGTGTTTCTTTCATTTTCAAGGGCCATCTTTATTTGGTTATATCCAGATGAGCCATCCATGAAAGAGAAGATTGCATGAGATGAGGCAATGTCCACCATCAGCTTCAGGATTGGTAGTGGAATTCATCTTTCAAACATGTCTTATTTAAATCTTTATTTGGTTATATGTGAATTTGACCATTCTTTTTCTTAACTGGATGACGTTAACTAGGTATATTTTTTCTTCGGGATGATGCCGATCGATCAATTTCTTGACTTTAGAAATGACCTATTGTTTTATGTCTAATCACATGCATCTATGAGCTTGCTAGATATGGTTAGTTGTAGGCTCTATTGCTAGTTAATGGACCACTACGTCAAAAGCCAATCCAAGCATCTTTTCATAACTCCATGGAAAGCAATCCTTAAACTCAGTTAATAGCCTAACTAAGTCATTGGTTTCAATTTCATTCAACAAAGAACTGATACATGTCGAGCATGGATCTTCTTCAGTTCTTAAGTTGATTTCCTTGAGCTCATCGATTGTTGACTTGATCTCTTCTTCAAACTCTAGCGGTGCATCTTTGACTTCAAAATCATCTAGATCATCTGAAGTTTCTAATCACAGCTCCTCATATGAGTTAATATGATTTAAAAAGAACCTATCAGATTCTTAATGATTGGTGATGCCTTAGCAGCAATCGTCATCATCGATTGGACCCACTATATGGAATCTTAGTCCCAGTCTTGATTGAGAGCTTTTGCATTTATTCTTCCATATTCTTTTGAAGTAGTCTGACCTGTGGTTTGACCATGTATGTGGAATTAACCCTTTCTTTGCTAAATTATGAACACAAGGCAAGTACGAACCAAAAAGTAATTCTATTAAATCTTTATATTAATCATTCTCAAGTTCTACATTAACTTCTTGACTTGAGGATGATGCTCTCAGAAAGAACCTTTGTGTCTTCACACTATGGATGATTTAGGGGCTTCCTTAACTACCTTTTTGAGGAAAGTGAGGTTAGAGCTAAGGTTCCCAATTGATGCCTTGTTTCACGCATATAGACTTGGATACACTTATGCTTTGGGTGCTGGTCTTCATGCTATCTGGCTCAAGTGTCACCTCCACAGGAATCTACTATTGAGAAGAGCTGGCTGGTGTGCTAACCATATAAGACTCATCCTATGAACTAGATTCTAGGTCTATATGGATAGCAGGTGTACTCTTGGTAACTAGGACATATCTTCTATTGCGCGGCCAATAAAGAGGTTTTCTAGCCACAGGACCCACTGACGGCCTCTTCCTCGCACGGTGGTGGTCATCTACCCATATGTTGAATGGAGTAATGAACCGTGGTTGGAATCTAATGTCAAGCTCCACTTCCTCCTTCAAGTCTCTTTCTGCTCCCTTTTATTTTCTTTTTCATTTTCTCTTTTCTTTTCTTTTCTTTTTCTTTTTCTCTATGTTTTTCTTTTTATTTTTCTTTTTCTTTTTGTTTTATTTTTAAACTTTGGCCAAGTTCATAAGAATAGACTTATTGATTTTGAGGGAGGTAGTAAACCGCATCCTCATACATGTCGACATTATGAACTGTAAATAGCTTGAGATCTCCTTTGACATAATAGCGATCCCACCTCACAAACTTTATACACGATGTAGAGAGGATGGAACTATGTTGTTCTCATGTATCCATGGTCTCCAAGTAAAGCATTGAAAGATGTATCCAGTCTATAATGTGAAACTTGGCCGATCTTCCAATCGTCTATCTCCAAGGGCAACACTATGGAGCCTAAGGCCTATTGACCTCACTTCTAGAGTGCGGATTCAGTCTTCCCATCTTAGACTTAGGAGTTTTCTAGACACTAAGACTTCCCTAGTCGAAGACACTTCTAATAATTTGATAAACACTTAACTTAAGCCTAAAGACTTAAAAGGGTTAACCATAGGATTAGGTTATGCCTTAGGGATTAGGGTAATCCACCTACCCTACAACCCAAATCCAATCCATGTTCACCTTCTCAAACCAAACCTCAATTTCAATTCAAACATCAAATTCAAACCCAAATTCGAAAATCAAATGATTGAAGCCCATTATCAAATCCAAACTTGAAACCTTTCCTAAGCCATATGACCTATCCATGGACATAGCCAAATTTTAATCCAAATCAATCAAAATCAATTGATTTTCTCATAATCAATTTATATCTTCAATCATCTTCCTAAATAAAATCAAATCTACATTTAAATGATCAAAACTAAATCAAACTAAATCAAATTAAATCAAAACCCTTCTAAGCCATATGACCTATCCCATGAACTTAGCCAAATCTTAATCCAAATCAAGTCAAACTCAATTGATTTTCTCACAAATCATTCATATTTTAAATCATCTTCACAAATTTAAATGAAATATACATTTAAATCATCAAAACTAAATCAAACCAAATCAAAATCCAAACTTAAGCCACATGACTCAACTCCATGGACTTAGCCAAATTCCTTCATTCCAAAACCCAAATTCAATTGATTTTTCATGAATCAATACCTTCAATCATATTCACAAATATAAATGAAATCTATAATCATCAAACCAACTTAACCCTTTTGACTTGAAATGTTCAAATAAACCAAAACCCATTTGAACCAAAGCTTGCAATTGAATTTATATATCAATCTCAAATCCTTATATAAATTCAATTAAATCAAACTCAACCCAAAATCAAGCCAACTAAACCCAATTGGTCCACTTGACCCAAAGTGGCCAATTTGACTTTTTAGCTAAGTTCTAATCCTACCCAAATTGGATTGAACCAAGCCCATCAAAACCTCCCATCATGATTGTTGATCACCTAAGTTGATCAATTATCATATTAGGTCAAACCAAGTCAACTTGGTCATTTGACCAAGTCAACCCTTAACCCATATGAACACAAACTAGCCAAATTGCAACCTATGCTAAATCCCTTGAAACTAATGATTCATACCAAATCAAAATCAATATTTGAATATGACTTGACCTTCAATTGAGTCAAACCAAACCCAATTGACCCTCTTGACCCAAGTAGACCTAAATTGACCTAAAAGACCTATGTCAAATAAAAATATAAACCAAATTGATTGCAACCAATGGCTCAAGTTCATTCTAAATTGATTGTTAAACTTGACCAAAGCTAAGATTGGATCCAATTTAACCTAATTGACATACTTAGCTTAGATTGACCTAAAGGTTCAAGTTGGCCTAAATCAAAACCAAATCCAAATTAATTGAAACCAAAGCCTACAATCATCTTCATTTGGTCAACTAAACCCAAACCAACACCCAACCCAAGCCAATTTGGCCAACTTGGTCAAATTGGTAAATTTAACCCATTTGACCCAAATGAATTCAAATGAGCTAAAATCAAATCTAAGTCAAACTAAACCAAACCAATTGAACCAAAACTTCCCAAATGATCATATGAACTTGACCCAACACTTGGTTTGACCCAATTTGACCAATTGGTCAACTTGACCAACCCAATTTGAACTAAATGAGTCAAATTGAGCCAAACTAACCAAATAAACTCCAATTGACTTAAAATTTGGGCTAACCCACTTTTGGCTCATTTCAAATCTACCCAAATCAAATCCAATGCCAAATGATCATTCTACCCTTGGGTAAAATGCATCACATAAGATAAATCACTCATGTAAGTTGTCATTTCTATTCCTTGGCCACTTGGTACTCTCCCAATGGTCCTCCTAGGCACCTAGAACACTACCCAACCTGACCCAAGGGGTGGTTGGATCGACCATGGAGGTGAAATCACCTCACCCTCACCATTGGAGCATTTGAAACCCATAGGACACCCATGATTCCTCCTTGGCACCTCGCACCTTCAACCCAAGCTGAGCCAACTCTCCTCCTCCATACCACCCATGACTCCCTGATATGGTCAGACGATCATTAGAATCTAAAATTGATCCCACTATCTGATCAAGATGAAGGGGGGGTATACACCCCCTAATTTCTACTCAAATACACACAAAAATCATTCCTCAGAGCCCTAGCTACCTATGACGAGCCACTAGAGCCATTCCCTAAGCTCTCAAGCTCGTTCCTCGATCAAAAAATGCCATTCCCCATTCCTTAGGACACTCCCATTTCTGACTTAACTTCCCCATTTCTCCATCAAACTCAAATTAACTTTGCATGAACCTTCCCTAGGCCTCATCGAGCAAGAATGAATCATCTCCTAAGCTCCCTAAGCACCGGAGGTGGGACTTCGATCAAAGTTGAGCTCCAAATCATCAGTTCATGGCCTTCTGAGTGAATGTTGAGTAATTGATCCAATTACCTGCTCAATAGGAATTCGTCTCCACTAGATGAAGCTTCCTTAATTATTCAAACCACCAATCTTGAGCTCCAGTGAGGTATGCTTCCAAAACCAATCCTTTGGCAAAAAATGGGCTGGAGCTTTTTGAAGGAAACTTACATCTCGTGTAATGTTGATCGTTGGATCCCCTCCGATTGATGTCATGAAGGTGTGAGATCTTTTTGGAGTTGATCTGAGCTCGGGTAAGCTTGGATCAAATGAGCAATGATGGATGAACTACATTATCCCTCACTCGAGTGAAGTTATATCATGTATCGACCATTCCACGTGATTGCAATGGACAGTCAAGATTAGATCTGCTAGATCAAAATGATTTAATCCTATTAGGCTATGGGATTAATCATAGTCATCTGATCTTAGATTGGACGAAGGATAAGAAAGCACATCCACCGCTGCCACATAGGTGTTGAGTCGGATAACTTCTAAGTAGCCAATCCCTCGGTGCCAAGTCGAAAGTGCGTTGCATCAGCGCGTCACATGACGCCAATAGGATTAGGCTTTAATTAGGCTTAATTAATCATTTTTAATGACTGAAACTTCTAAAAATCATAAAACATCATAGAGAAATAAAAAAATGCAAATAAATACTCATTTTAAAGGTATTTCATAAGAGAATTAATTAAAAATGATCTTAACTAATTTTGAACAGTAATTAAGGTTTAATTACAAAATTAATTAGCATAATTACTTTTTAATTACTTCAGCAATTAATCCCAAATTTTGTGGGTTAATTTAATGGGATGACCTCTGCTTCCCATGATTTTCTTAAGATTTATTCCTTACTTAATTAGGAAAATTGACTAATTAAACTTTAACTACTCTTTTAAGTTAATTAATGATTAATTAATCCCATGAACAATAACAAATTGGTTAATTAAGTTTATTAATCATTGTTCAATAGTAAGTGAACTAAGGAAAAGGGTTGGGACCCCTTTCCTAAGTTCATTTCACCCTTTTTAAAATGAAATTAATTAAGATTTAGCTAATTAATTAAATTAATCAAATTGAAATCATAATCACATTAGACCTTAATTAATTAAATCATGGGGTAGATCTTTGGGTGTTTAATAACTAAAGGAGTTTAATAAAATTATGGTTAGTCCACATGTATGGGAAAACCATAAGAGTAATTAATTAAGTCCTTTAATCTTATTAACTATTATTCATGAGCCAATTGCATTAGGCCCCTTTTATTTCCTAGGATCATTGCAAGTTTATTTTTCATGCATATCATGTTAGCTCATAATTATTTAGTTAATTACTTTAAGGTGACATAGGAAAGGTTAATTAATTCATCTAATTAGGGGTTCAACTTAATTAACCCATAAAATTAACTTAATTACATTTCCTTAAATTAAATCAAATCACTTATGCCAGAATATGTTTAAAACAACAAGTGATTATTTCTCTCCTCCTCTTTAAAATCAAATCCAAAACTTAATTAAAAAAGAAGCTTTGGTTGCTTTAAAAAATCTAATTTGATTTAATTATCTTTAAGAACTAGTTTGGTTGAATGAATCACATGCTTCTATTTGATTGCCCTCTTTCCAATCATGTTAAATTTGGTATGTCATTTGAATTCATGCATCCATCTTTTCAAAATGAAGTAAAATAAAATGGATTTCCTTTATTAAAAAGCAAATAAACTAAAATTAAATAAAAATCTAAACCTAAATAAATCAAAAAAAACCAAAAAAATGAAAAATAAATAAATTAAATAACATTTAAAATGAACCTCTAAACCTAACTATAAAACATAATAAAATAAATCTAAACCTAAATAAAATAATAAATAAAACCTCCCTAAACCTAAATAAAAAAATAAAATAAAACTAAAATAAAATAAAATAAATAAAACCCTAAACTAAAAATAAAACCTAAAATAAAACCTAAATAATAAAACTAAATGTAAATAAATATAAACCAAATAAAATAAAATACTAAAACCTAAACCTAAATAAATAAAATAAACCTAAACCCTAAACTAAAACTAAACCTAAATACAAAATAAAATAAACATAAACCTAAACTAAATTAAACTAAACTATAAATAAACTAAACTAAACTAAATAAAATAAAACTAAAATAAAACTTAAAATAAAAACCTAAAAATAAATCAAAAATAAAAACTTAAAACCTAAACTTAAAATAATAAAATAAAAACCTAAACATAAACCTAAAATTAAAAAATAAATCCTAATCCTAAAATAAAATAAAATAAATAAAAATAAACATAAACATAAACCTAAACCTAAAAATAAATTAAAATAAAACTAAACCTAAATAAATAAAACAAACTAAATAAAATAAAATTTGAAAATAAAATAAATAAACTAAATAAAAATAATAAAATAAACCTAAACCTAACTTAATTTTAAGAAAAATAGCCTAAATCTAAACCTTAAACCAAATCCTAAAAAAATCCTAAACCTAATCTAAACCTAAACCCTAAAACTAACCCTAAAATCCTATTGACCTCACTTTGGGTGAGTTCTCAACTTCCTCATCATAGATAGACTCTTATAGACACCAAGAGTTCCTTAATCTTAAACACTTCTAGTGATTAGGTGAACACTTAACCTAACTAAAGACTTAGAAGGATTAAAATGAGAATAGATCATGCCTTAGGGATTTAGGAAAACTTTATAATATCCTTAGACCTAATCAATGCTTCCTTCCTCAAACCAAACTACCAATTCAAATCCAAATCATAAATCAATTCCAAATCAAATGATTGAAACCCATAATCAAATTCAAACTAAAAAAAAAACCCTTTCTAAGCCCTTTGATTTTATCTTATGGACTTAGCCTTAACCAAATTCAAATCAACCCCAATGCAACTGATTTTCATAAATATCTATTGAATCCCAAATCAAATTTTAAATCAATTCTAAATCAAATGACTAGAACCCGAAATCAAATTCTAATTCCAAAATTCCTTCCATGAACCACCCTCATATGCTTAACCAATAAACCAAATCAAACTTGATTGATTTCTTTATAAATCAATCATTCTTACATTTATATTCACAAATATAAATGAAATACAAATTCAAATGAGCCAAACCAAATCAAACTAAATCAAACTGAATCAAGACCTTTCTTAAGCTATATAGACTTACCACCATAAGCTAATCAATCTTAAATTCAATTAATTTCTTTATAAATCAATTATTACTTCATTTATATTTACAAGTATAAATGAAACCTACTCTAATGACCAAAATAAATCAAACCAAATCAATTCCCCACTTAAGCCCTTTTGACTTACATTTAAACTTGGTCAAATTTGCTTCCAAATCACTCCAAACTCAAGTGATTTTCTCATAACCCATTTATATCATCATTTATATTCACAAATATAAATGAAATATAAATCCAAATGGCCAAAATCAAACCCAAATCAAATCAAATTTCTAATTTTAGCCTTTTTAGCCAATTTCTTGAACTTGGCTAAATGATATCCAAATCAACCCAAACCCATGGATTTCTTCATGAATCAATCATTCCTTCAATCAGTTACCCAAATATAAACATAAACTACAATTATCAAACCAAATCCAAGTCAACTCAAGTCAAGCCCATGTTGACCCCTTTTGACTTGAAATTGTCAAATGAACAAAAATTTGACTCCAAACCCATTACAATTGGATTCATATTTTCATCCTAGGCTCATATGTGAGTTCAATTAAACTTAAATCAAGCCAAAACCAAACCAATTTACCCATTTAGGTCCACTTGACCCAAAATGACATAAAAGACCCTTTTGAGCCAAGTTCTAATCCAACCCAAATTAGATTAAACCAAGCCCATCCGAACCTCATATCATGATCAACAATCATCTTAAGGTGATTAACTACCTTGAATTGGGGCAAACCAAGTCAACTTGGTCCTTTGACCAAGTCAACCTTTAGCCCAAATGAAACCTAAACTAGCCAAAACCCACCATATACCAAATTAATTGAAACCATTAATTCAAACCAATTCATAATCAATGATTGAATATGATCAAACTCTCAAGTGAGACAAACCAAGTCCAATTAACAATTTGACCTAAGTTGACCCAAATTGGCCTAAAAAGCCAAAATGGGTCAAATCATTATTTGATCCAAATTAATTGCAACCAATGGCTCAAGTTCATTCCAAATCATTTATTGAACCTGACCAAAGCCATGATTAAGACTAATTTGACCAATTTGTCAAATTTACCCAACCTAGCCCAAATTGATCTAAAAGGTCAAATTGGCCAAAATCCAAATTAAACACAAATAAAACCAAACCAAAGCCTACAATCATTTTCAATCAACCAATTGAACATGAACCAACACCTAACCCAACCCAATTTGGCCAAATTTGTTGAATTGGTCAACTTTGCCCATTTGATCTATTTGAATCCAAATGAGCCAAAATCGAAGCTAAGCCAAATTAATCTAAACCACTTAAACCAAAACTCTTCAAATCATCATTTAAACCAAAGCCTTGGTTTGACCCAATTTATTGGTCAACACACATGAACCCATATGAGCCCATTTGACCAAATGAAGCCAAACCACCCCAAACCAACCCATTGGACCATAGGAATTGGCCAAACCCAACTCAAACTAGTCCTAGATCACTCCCAAACTAGCCCAAATCCAAGTGGACCACACACAAGGGAATTAGCTATTTGACAATCCTCCCCACATTGGATTATTTCCATAAGAAGTAAATTCCACTCTCCCATCACTTGGGCACCCATCCTAGGGCCAAATGGGGTGTGCCTAAGCTTTCTATCCCACCCCATAGCTAGGATCATGGACCAAGGAGTTCACCTCCTCCCGAGCCAAATCGAGCACCCAAAGGACCAAGCCAACCCAATCATGCTAAATCTTGCCTTAACTCCTTCCAACCCTAGCATGCCATGTGGGGCGGTGACCCCGATGCCTTGATGATGATGAATTAATAGAAAGGATGAACCCCATCTATCCAACATAATTGGGGTATACTCCCTCAATCGAGTGGATTCATCACCATTTACTCTCCTGCCCCAAGTGAGAAAAAATCCTTAAGAGCATTTTAAACCTCCCTCGACGGCCATTACTCTTTGTGCGAAAAAATGGGAGACCTCCCTTGATTCAAACCCATCCATCCCTTAACCAAACATCAATTAAACTTGAACACACCTTCACCACACCTAATCAAAGCCAAGTAAATCATCCCTTTAGTTCCAAAGCCACCAAAAGCCATACTTTGATCAAGATCGAATGCTTAAAGGGAGGGCCTTGGTCCATAAAGCAAACCACCTTAAATTAAAGCTCGTGTGGCTCAACAGGGCTTCATTTCTACCGAATCAAACTACCTCAATCATTGGAACTGCTGATCATAAGCTCCAATGAGGTAATTTCTCAAAATTTATCCTTAAATGAAAATATGTTGGTCCTTTTTGAAGTGAACTTACATTTGAGCCCATCATAGTCATTGGATCCTTGTGGATCCTTCACATGAAGGTGTGGGTTGAGTTTGGAGTGGATGCTTCTAGATCGATCCATGGCGTGACGAGCTCTACCGTTCATCGCTCATATGAAGATGGATCATGGGCCATCCGTTCTATGTGATTGGAATAGACAACTGTGATCAAATCATGTCAAAACACTTAATTTAATCCTCCTTAACAACAAGATTTAATCATGTCCATCCGACTTAGATCAGATGGTCCACAGGAAAGCACGTCCACCACAATTCGAGTCAACGTACTAATTTGACAACTTAAATGGCCTATCCCATCACACCACATGGTAAGCATGTCATGTCAGAGCGCCATGTCAGCAACCACGTGGGACTGATGAAGTTAGGAAGTTAATTAAGTTTAATTAAACTTATTTTGAGGCTAAAACTTCTAAAATTAATAACTAATCTTAAAAAAATCCAAAAAATATTAATGAGGGCTCATTCAAAGGTATTTCAAAGGGAAATCCATGAAAATTATTATTAATTAATTTTGAACAATAATTCATGCTTAATTAAGGTTTAATTAAAAATTTAATTAGCCTGATTATTCTCTAATTAATTATCCATTTAATTTCAAACTTTCCATAGATGTTTATGGGGATGACCTCTAGCTCCCCTATTTTTTCTAAAATTTATTGGATAGTTAATTAGGAAAATTGATTGATTAAGCCTTAATTACTCTCTAACCTTAATTAATGATAATTAAGTAAATTAATAGTGGATTAATTAATTAATTAAGCTTATTTCCATCTATTAACATTGAAAAGTATCAGGGAAAGGGTTTAGGTTTATTCTTATAACCATTTTATTAATCCTCTTCATTTGTTTCAAATTAATTAAAGTTTAATTAATTAATTAGCCACTTAAATTAATCAATTAATAGAAAAGGGAATTTAATTATTTTAGAGCCTAATTGTTTGAAATGACTTAGGGATTGAGATTGAGGCCTCTTTCTTGATCTCTTCCTCTTAGTTAATTTCAATATCCTAATTAAAATATAATCAAAGGATTTAATTAACTAATTAAAGGCTTAATTAAATTAATTTAAAATCCAATTCATTCCTAATTTTGATTAATCAATCTTGGGTAGTTTTTTAGATGTTTAATATTCTACAATTTAATGTAATTCTAATTGGCTTACATGTGTGAGAAAATCATAAAAGTGAATAATTACATCACTTAAGCTTAATTAATTATTAATTATGAGCCAATTGCATTAGGCCCCTTTCATTTCTTAGGAGCATTGTTAATTTACTTTTCATGTTATTGCATATCATGTTGTCTCATCATTAATTAGTTATTTAATTTAAGGTGATATAGGGGATTTAATTCATACCTCAACCTAATTAAGCCATAAAATCAACCTAATTGCTTTTCATTTAATCAATTTAACTCACACATATGGGGAATGGGATTGAGATTACCAAACCTCTTTCACATTTCTTAAATCAAATCCAACATGAAATCAAAAATGGTTTTAAGAAAATTTCATTTATTTTAAATAAGCTTATTTAATGTGATTGCCCTTAGGAATTTGTTGGACTGAATGAAATCACATGCTTGTGTTATTTTATTTCTTTCCAATCATGTTAAAATATTGTATGACACTTGTAGTCATGCATTCATTTCTTTAAAATTAATTAAATGAAGATGATTTCCTTTCTGTCAATTTGCATGTGTTGGCTTACTTAAAAATATGTGTGACTATTATCACTATTAAATCTCAAATTTAATTTAAAAAGCTTATGAATGAATAATGATATATATATATATATATTGTGATTATAGTTACACATACATAGGAGATGCATGTGAATATAAGCTTAGTGTATGAAGCGAAGTCTCTTTCTTACATTTATATGTTGACTTGCATAAGTTTGAATGTTAATGGGTATATTAGTTTGGACATTCCGGGGATGCACGGCTTTAAGTAGCCCCAAGAAGGTTCTTACCTCACTCCCCTAGTGCAGAATAATGGTGAAGTACCTATTTGATTTCATTCTTATGTACTTTAACATTACAATTTAGATAGAGCTTAATTCATTTACACAAATAGACTAAATAAATTAAACTCTACTTTTGCATGGTGTTTTCTATTCTTATAGTTGTTTATACATCCATATGTATTTAAGAATAGAAAGTATATTAGTCAATATTGGGAGGGACTCCTGACTTCAAGTAACCCCAAAAGGTTCTACCTCACTCCCTAATGCTAGAATAATGGCATGTACTTGCTTAAAACTTTCATACATTTGAATGTGTATTTAGCTAATGAATGAAAACCCCCTCTTCTTTCTATTAAAATGTCATGCATTTATATTTTGTTCAAGTGGTTGGGTTGATTAGTAATATGATTTAGAGTTCTTTTCTTATGCTTTTGTATAAGAATTTAGATGAAACTTTAAATTAATATGACAAATAATTCAATCAAATGAGACATTAATTCCAAGTACACTTGCTTACTTTCATCATTTAAGTGTGCTAAGATATAAATTGCATGTACAGTTATGTTTAGGACTTAATCGTATGCATGCTATATATGATGGAAAGAAATGAACAAACATGTGTTAGGTGATAATAATTAATTATACTTAATCTTAAGATGCATTTCTTATTGAATGAGATTATTTAAAGTGAACTTAAACATAGGACTAATTAAAATATTTAATAAGCCATTCATTAAAGAGAATTGATTAATTAATTTGTTTTAGATGTGACTTAAGGTAGGGATGAAAGAGAGTGATCCTCTCTTGTCTTCCCTTTATAATCTTAGTTATTTAGTATAAGACAAATGAAACAATATAAACATTAAGTAAAATATACAAATCAATTAAATCATTTAAATTAAAACCTCCCTTTATAATTAAATGTCCTCCATACTTAGAGAATGACAACTCTAAAGCATATTAAGAACATACCACACGAGCCTTAATACACACACATTACATTAAGTCACCACTTCTAGCTTTATGTTAGGGTGGTGCATGGTTTGATGTATGTTTGGTTTTATGATATACTCTTGTAGACTAGATGTTAGGGTGTATGCTTGTATTTTGAATGTTAGACTGTGATTAGCCTAATTATATTTTATGTAAGAGATTATGCTTAAGGGGTGCTTAAAATAAATATAAAATGCTCTCTTTTGAAAGTTACTTAACCCATTAGCATAATCTATACTAGGACAGGGGGACTTGGTTACCCATGTACAGGATGCTATGTCTAAATTATACATATAATCACTTGGGTTGTATGGTGTGTTTAGCTAACACTTATTTTGCAGGTGTAATTAGATTTATTTTCTTATTCTTATTGTAATTATGCATTAAGAATTTGGTTAAGTGTTATGAGGGGATTAGGATGAGCGGAGGCTATAAGTCTTTGGCCTGGGAGGCCCCATGATGCCTTTGAACTAAGCAAATCCAAATGATGAAATAGAAAAGATATAAAGATATGAAGATATGAAGACCCCTCATAACATTTATTCATTTATAATTATAATTAGTCTTCTACATTACTAGGATGTATAAGGGTAGAGCTGAGCTATCCATTTCTCTTTTCGGATTGTATGGAGGTACCCGACCGTACCAGCCTATTATTCATTCACGTTGAGTTTATAAATTGATTGATGCTTTGTTTAAAATTGTGTAATAGAAATGGCATGTATTTTCCTAGTTTTTTCATATATGATGACTTAATGTGTAGCCTGGATCTGCTTAGGCTCTTAGGGAAAAATAAACTTTTTATCCCAATCACAACTCATAACTAAATTTTCTAAAACAACTCATAACCTCATTTAATTCCTAGGTATTAAATCAAAATAATTAAAAGATTTAGGAACCCCTTAGCTAAATGATGTATGTTTAATATCATGCATATCATCTTGTTTCATTCTTACTAAAAAAGGGTTTCCATCCCTGCACGATATGGAAATACTTGACCCCTTTGGAAAACACCTCTTTCTCTCTGATTTAGCCAATAACCCTATTTTATCATGCATTTAGGCATATAAAATCCTATGGCCTGTGTCAAAATAAGGAATCCAAAATCAAAGAAAAATTGATAAAATTTGCATTATACAAAGTCATTATTCATACCACTCATGCTCTAGTCTCTTAGAGAGTGGGTTTAAAGACTTTAGTTTCTTTATAAATAATAACATCTTAACCATCTTGCAAAACATATGACTTGACCACATGGATTTAAAATGTAGGAAGAGTTATATAGCTACCACTCCAGGCAGTTATAATTCCAATAGTCGGGTGATTTACTCTCTCCTGTGGAGGTAAATAATATACCAACTTTTCTCCTTAGATTTAGGACATGCTTTGGCCCTCGCCAAAGATCCCAAGATTGAGGATCTGAGATTACCATTTCCCCTAAGGTTATAAGCATAAATCCTCACCTCTTAAGCATTTCTATAATTATTGTGAGATTATAAGTCCTAGCTTTCTAATAAATTTCAACACAAATAAATAATTCCCTTCAATTTCAAACATATAAAGCCTAATAATAAGATAAATTGGAATGATCACTAGGTCTTCTAATATCATGAGCATCCCTTACTCATTTCCTTTTGGCTTAGATAACAAGTCTCTCCTTCTAATCTAACCCACTTGATTTTCCAAATATAACCAATTTATTGATAGTCCTACCTTTGAATTCTTTGGAGACAACAATTTCTTACTTTAATCGTGAGTATTCCTAAGGAACTCACCTTCCTTAGGATGTAATTAACTATGGGGTCATACCCCTATAAGAAACTTTATAACCTAGTTTAAATAAACCCTACTTCATTCATCCATATAAAGTAGGAAAAAAATCTCTAGTACATTCAAAGACTCATCATGCCTTAGGAGTCCTTATTAGATGATTGGGTCCATCGTAGGGTAGTTATTTTTATCTTTCAAGATAGTGCACTATTCCTTGATGTCATACTTGATCACCTCAATAAGTACACCCTCAATTGTGCATGGTATCCCACCCATACACACTCACACAGAATTAAAAATAAATACCACAAAGTTTTCTAGCAACTCTATTGTGGATGGTTCCTCTCTCCATCTCTTGTAGACAATTGTTGTCTCCAAGCATCGATGGTGGACTTATATTTCATATAAGTCTAAGACTATTTTTCTTTCCATTGGCACTTAGGTTATTTCATTCTTAAGCCAAGATAGCCAACATCCTCTAGGTTTTAGCACCTCACTCCTTGTAGGTCTTGAAACCCCTATTATATTTCCCCCAATAGGTAAATAAATAAATAACATTAATTCATGAAAGGAGATGACAAAAATTTAGAACCTCCTTACCACTAGCTTGGTGTGGCAAGGTTCTCCTTAATGTTTAAGAAAATAAACTCTTTTGCAAAATGCCACTTTCCAAAAGCACTTATTCAAAACTCACAAAACAAATAATCTTGCACAAAATTTTCAAAAAGAACAAAACTCATATTACCAAACCTCATCTAGCAATCCCCATGATTGTCACATGGAGGTTCTTTTCAAAATCAAAATCAAAATCATTTTTTTAAAGAAAGCACACTTTGGAAATTGACTATCTCCATTCAACATGCTCAAATTTGTTGAATGAAGATTATATTTTCAAATAAAATCATATCATAAAATTGAAACTCCACTTAACAAATTTCACATATGCTAAAGTTGGAGTTTCCCTCTTTCTCAAAAGCACACTTTTGAAAATGATTATCTCCATTCAACATGCTCAAATTAGTTGAATGAAGATTCTATTTTCAAATAAAATCATAGGATAAAATTGAAACTCCACTTAACATATTTCACATATGTTAAAGTTGGAGTTTCCCTCTTTTTCAAAAGAACACTTTTAAAAATTACTATCTCCATTCAACATGCTCAAATTTATTGATTGAAGATTCTATTTTCAAATAAAACCATAACATAAAATTGAAACTCCACTTAACATATTCCATATATGCTAAAGTTGAAGTTTCCCTGTTTCAAAAGCAAGAAAACCACACACAAAATCAAGACATATTTTGAAATCCATTTGGCATACACAAGCTTGTCAAATGAGAATTCCCCTTTCTTTTGGAAAATCAAACAAGTTGAATTCTATTTGACACACTCACATTTGTCAGATAAGGTCCCTTTTTTCCAAAGTCTTGAAAATCAAAATACGTTTAGACTTCATTTCACATACCCAAATTTGTCAAATGAGAATCCCATTTCCAAAATTTACAAAAAATATATTGAACTATATTTAAGATATCCAAATTTGTTAAATAAATTTCCCCTCTTTCAAAAAAAAAATCATAAATACACTTGACTTCCACTTAACATACCAAATTTGTTAAGTGAGAGTCTCCTTTTCAAAACACAAATCCTAATCACATTTAGCTCTTACTTAACATACCAAATTTTTTAAGTGAGAGTCTCATTTTCAAAACACAAATCATATCACATTTGACTTTCACTTAACATACCAAATTTGTTAAGTAAGTGTCTCATTTTCAAACACAAATCATATCACATTTGGCTCTTACTTAACATATCAAATTTGTTAAGTGAGAGTCTCATTTTAAAACACATGTCAAACACATTTGGCCTCTACTTAACATACCAAATTTGTTAAGTAAGAAATACGTTCAAATCAAATCAACATATGTCACACAAATCAACCACCACAAGCAAGTTTTTCTTCACAAAATTTCTAAACAATCACAACCTTTCCCTAGCATACCTAAATTTGCTAAGTAAAGTTTTTTCAAAATCAAAATTTTCAAACAAGATGCACATCACAAATATCTTCAAAGGTCTCTCCACATATTTGAGCCCCACCCAAACTACTTAAATTTGTTGAGTATGGGTTCTAAATCAAAATCATATGGCAAAAATTCTCCTCACATATCATAATCTCTCCAATGATCCCTACTTAACATAACTAAATTTGTTGAGTGTGGGTTCAAATTTCTAAATGAACTCTATAAATTATTTCTGAAGGTGAATACCAAAGCAAGGGACTGATTCAATTATATTTTCAATAAATGAGTTTATGGTCACTTTCTATTTCTTCAGTTCATTACACATGGCTCCTAGCAAGTTTAAGTTCTCCATCACGTGTGACTTGCCCGGATCAGAACAAGCTCACCTCGACCACTATATGTTTGATTCAGTTTGGTCATAGATTCGAGGCTATCCAAGTTACTTATGAGGGAACTATCCTCATGATAGTCAGTAAGGAGGAGGTTGTGGGATAGAAACCACTTATTCGCTTTGACATGCCTTTTAACTCTGAGTTCCCTCCACTAAAGAGGAAGGTAGTAAAGATCCCCACAATGAAAGCAGTAGCTTCAACACAATTAGTTTCGATTCTAGTGGTAGCATGAGCAGTGTCAGTGGTTCCCCTGTCTGGTCCATCAGTTGTTCATCCTGTTGCCCCGACAAGGGCTGACATCTCCTCATTGGTCCCCTCAAAGGGGAAAGCTATGTTGGTCTCCCAGATAGTCTTCCCCACCTTTAAGGTAGGTTCTAGCTCTTGCCCTGCTCAAGTCATCCACATTTAGTGCCATAATAAGAGCCGAAAGGTTAAGCGGCATCATGAGTGAGCAGCTGTAGAGGCACAGGTAGCATCCCATGTTGCAGAAGAGGGTTCACCCTGGGAGGTCTCTCCCCTACTTAGTGGCAATAGATTATATCCCCTCTCAGAATCAAATGGAGAGGTGAACTAAAGGAAGATTGTAATATCGCCTCCACCACCAACTTATTATCAGGTAGCGACTAGGGTGAGTAGGAGGCCCTATGCCAAATTAGGGTCAGTTATCACTAGATAGAAAGAGTCCAAGGATGCTCGATGTTTGGTGCATTGTATGACCTATGGTCTTTGATCTCTAAGAGCTTCAGGGATCAGATACATAGAGCCAGATACACAGAGTCCTGAGTGGCAGTGCAGGCAAATAGGGGAGAGAGGAGGAGGTTTGCCTGGTAATCCATAGCCTTCATTCTTGTAGATTTCCCAAGTCGGCAGGCTACTAGACCCAACCATACTGATAGTATAGTACTCACATGCATAGTCAATCATAGGAGGAGAGCACCTATTGAATGGCAGCTGATATCTCCACCACATAGCACTGCACATTGTCTACATTCTCCAGTACATGTTCCAACATCTCCTATGCTGGCCAAGGCACATAAGTCAGCATCGGGGGAGAACAAAGCCTTATTGGTTGTCTAGCTACAGCCTTAGGGTCCCATTCTGTCTACTCCACCTATTAATGTGAGGTCAAGCTCTCCTTCTCAGCCTTCCACTTCCACTATGGTGAAGAAGAAATGGAGACCCAAGAGCGACATAGTCATTCCAGCACCCCAACAATAGTTGGTTGTAGTAGTAGTAGCAGAAGGGGAGGGCGACAGTTACATAATTCCTATGACAGTAGATCCCCATAGAGACAACACTCCTTCGGTAGTCAGTCATGAGCATGTATCTTCTAGCGAGCATCGCATTCCCTGAGATAGCACTCCAATGGTAAGGCGTCGATGCATTTTGTCGATGAACATAACCTACTTTCGAATGAGTGTTTGTTACGGTCGTTAGATCATTCCTTGGATGAAATTCTAGCATAGTATTTTGCAAAAAAGAGGGAAATCCTAGAAAGCAATCAGTCTGATTATGAGGAGGGAAGGGTTAGTTTCATCCTCGATGAGGATGATTTGTTGGAAGACCCAATTGAAGTCCCCATGGTTGATAATAAGAGCTCCCTCAATAAAGACCAGTAGAGTCAGGAAGCTATTATGGTTGAAGAAGACGATGTCATGCATTCAACCTAACACCTCCTTCAGAAAATTAGATAGAAGGATGATCAGACCAACTGGATGGAGAGAAGGATGGAAGACTTATTAGTAGTCGTCCATGCACTCCAAAATCAGGCGTCAGCCCTGTAGCATATACTGATAGAGGTAGATCATCCTGAGTTAGCACACATCCTAGATCAGCCCAAGAGCACTTCTTTAGTTGATCAGGATAATGGTAGCTTGCATAGGAAGGAGGTGGATCGTACCTCCATGCATGAGAAAGATATCAAGCACATGGTGGAACAATAGATGAGGAAAGTGCTGGCACATGCCCGAGGTGGCTCGTTTGCTCTAAAGGGCAGACACTGTCCAGAGGAATTTGATGCAGTCTAATATCCTAAGGGTTTCATGCCTCATTCTTTCAAAATCTTTGATGGCAGTGGGAAACCTCACCAACATATTGCACATTTCAGGGCCAATTTTTGCAACGCCGGAGGTAGTCACACCCTTCTTTTCAGAATGTTTATTAGCAGTTTAGCGGGTGTTGCATTTGACTGGTATGCCAAACTATCCAATGGTTCGGTAAAGACATTAACTTAGTTGGAGCACCTCTTCATTAGAATGTTTGTTGGAGCTCATTAAAGGGTTATTATAGGCGACCTCATTGTAGCAAAGCAAATCCCAATGAGTCCATTATTGATTACATTCTTAGGAGGAAAAACTTGACTATGAAATGCAAACCATAATTGTTTGGACAACACGCCATAGAGATTCTTCTAAAGAACATCCATGGGCCAGTCGCTTTCATGCTCAAGGGTTTTCCATTCAAAACCTTTGAGAAACTAAATAGCAAAGGTGTATAGTCTACAAGAGGAAGCCAAATAGCTACCTTTCTAGGACCAATCAACTACGCCCAAATTTTAGAAGGCATTTTAGAATAAGTCAGGGGTAGTCACAATAGATAATAAGGGGAAACAGCTAGCTAGGGTTCAGTCGGATAGGCCTCAAGCTCAACAGGATTTTTTGTCACCTCTACCACTTCCTCGATCATCATATCGACCACCTCAGTTGCCACAATGTCCACCACCTCCACCTCCTCATTAGCATCCTCAGTAGTAGTATTCCTACCCTCCACTAGGTATCTATTACTTACCTATTCTTATCGATAATTGAATAAGACTTATTCATTCAAGAAGGAAGTAGTTAGAAAGATTTTTAAGAATCTCTTAAAGAAGCCTGATTTTTAATTACTAGAGCCTAAGAGGCCAGAAGAAGTGGCAAGAGCCATGATCCAAACTATTTCCCCTACCACCACATGTGAGGCCACGTCATAGAAGATTGAATTACCTTTAATGATTGGCTTGAGCATAACTACAAGTTGGGTGACATCATCATCCCCAAGGAATACCTATTAGAATAACCTTCTATTTCTATTAGAGTACTCCTTGGGTATACATGTGATCCTCTTAAGAAAAAGAAAGGTTGGAATATCTCCCTATCCCAAACCTCCAAGAAAATCATTTATAAGATCAAGAAACTACCCTTGTAGGTGCCTGAGGCAACCCAAGCCTCCAACTCCAAGGAAGGTTTATAAGTTACTAAGGACAACTTGAGTGAGGTAGGAGAGCAATGATGCATATACTTGTTGGATGTAGTAGCAACCACCGGTTTAACTCTATCCATAGTTGCATTCTGATTCCTCCTCTCTTCTAACCATATTATATCAGTAGAGGGTGGTGCCAAATCCCTTACTCTGCTTTCTTTACTTGATTTATACTTTGTACCTCCATCCAATTCTAAAAAATCAATGAAGAAAGTTGATTCCACTTACATTTGTGTCACTTCTGATGATCTTCTTGAATTTGTTCCTATAGAAAGCTCTCCCCATCTAATTAATAATAACTTTAGTTCTGATCATTCCTCTTTTGATTTAGAAATGGATTACCCAATTCTGAATCACTCAGGTTTGGCCATTGAGATTGATTTTGAGTCATCCAACTCCGATGATCTCGTAGGAGAAGCTGTAGGTGGACCTGATGAGCATGTAAAATGTTTAACTAAACCATCTCATAAAGTCACTGAAGTTAACCTCTACAGTGGTAAAGTTATACCTTCTAGGGTAGCACCTCAGGATAATGGTAAGCGAGTCATTGGTTCAATTGAACATATAGCCCCTCCACAAGATGCTCTACCTACAAATATTCTTGTGGAGGACCAGCCTAAAGTTGACTATAATATCCTCGCTCACCTTAGAAAGTTGCCAGCTAAGCTAAGCATATATGATGCTCTTGTCTTATTCAAAGAGATGAGGGAGTCATTAATCAAGGCTCTTCTTGATCTAGAAATATGCTTAGCTCAGCTAACAACTATTAGAGAGGAAACATGTTATTCAAGAGAAGCCCATGGAGTTACATTCATCGATGAAGACCTTCTTTTAGGGATAATCAATCACAATCATCCCCTCTACATCATAATGGATATGGGCAAATTCAGACTCTCTAGAGTGTTAGTTGATCTAGGTGCATCAGTGAACATTATGAGTCTAAAGACTCTTGCCTACCTGAGGATTGACATCTTCGAACTCTAAGGAGATCAGATGATGTTGAGAGGATTCAACAAGGTGAGAGGGCTTTAGGCTCCATAGTGTTTCCATTGGCGATAGATGATTGAAAAAAAGAAGCCAAGTTCTACATAATTGATTCAGATACATCTTTCACTACTTTGCTCGGTAGGCCTTGGATACATGAGAATAAGATGATTTTATCCTCTCTACATCAGTGCATCAAATTCCAAAGAGGTGGAATCGAATACTATGTCAAAGGAGACTTGAAGCTATTTTCAGTTAGAGAGGTTGAGATATATGAGGATGCAATCTACTATCTTCTTCAAAATCAGAAAGTCTATTCTTGCAAACATGGTCAAAGTTAAAAAGTAAAAGAAAAAGAAAAAGAAAGTGAAAATACAAGTGAGCGAGAAATACACACGGAGGAAGAAGTAGATCTTGAAGTTGGATTCCACCCACAGTTCGTTCCTCCATATGAACACATGGGTAGATCCAAAGGTAGTTCTAAATGCTTAAGACCTCCTTGCTGGTGGCTAGCGAGTAGAAGTTATGTTCCAGCTCATTGGAGTACCCCTGCTATCCACATAGACTTAAAATACAATTCAGATGATGAGTCTCATGTGGTTAGCACGCTAATCAACCCCTCTCAATCGGGTCCCATTGGAGGTGACACTCGAGCTAGACAGTGATAAAGATCAAGCCTCCAAGCAAAGCATGAATGTATCAGAGGCAGTATTATGTAGAATAGTAAAGTAGTAGTTGAGAACTTTAGCTCTAACCTCACTTTCCTCTCAAAAAGTTAAGGGTTTGGTAGTTAAGGAGGACCCCATGTCATCCATAGAAGTCAAGCCACATATGTTTTTATTGGGAGCATCATCCTCAAGTCAGGAAGCTGATGTAGAACTTGATGATGATTCATATAAAGATCTAATACAATTGCCTTTTGATTGGTATTTGCCTTGTGTTCTTAATTTGGCAAAGAAGGGTTTAATACCAAATACTTTATCTAAACATAGGTTGGATTACTTTGAAAGGTTATGGGACAACCAAAAAAGACATCCATAATAAAGACCAAGACTAGGATTCGGCACATTAGGATTTTAGAATTTAGATTTGAGTATAGATTTGAATAAATCAATTGAGTTAGAATTGATTTGTGATTTGAGAATATCAAATGAGTTAGAATTGATTTAATATTTGATTTGGATTGATTTGAAGGAGGGAGGCAAGGATTAGGTTCAAGCTATAGGGTAAGCAAGTCCTCTTAATACCCCTAAGACATAACATTTTCTTATAGCTAACTCCTATAAGTCTCTAGGGTTAGGTTAAGTGTTCTCCTAATCACTATAAATGTCTTAAGACTAAAAAACTCTTAGTGTCTAGAAGAGTCTTATGTATAAGATGGAGAAGTTGAGAGCTCACTCCAAAGTGAGGTCAATAAAGGGCACCCAATAGGTGTGGTGTGACTGACAAAGCAGACCACACATATTGGTGTTGATCGAGATGATCAACAATGTTAGAATGATCACAAGCACTAACAGAAATAATCTATTCTTAAACCTCAGGTGTAAAAGGAATAGAAAGCTTAGTGCAATATGACTCTACTTATGTTAAAGACATAAGAGAGTTAAGAAGCAATCCACTAGGGATTGAATATGTGAGCCTTCAACTAGGGGAAAAAGTTTAAGTTATCCACTGGGGATAAGAGATTATGAAATCCATCGAGGAATTAGAATTTGTAATCCACTGGGAAATTGGAAAGATTTGCATCTTACTAAAGAGAAGCTGGTTGATTTGATTATTTAATTTGACTCCACTAGGGAGGTTGGTTGGAATTATTTCAGATTTTAAATTTTGAATTTTGAAATGGACCTTGTCAGTTTGCGATGGACCTCACTGAGTGGGGGCCATGTCAGCCTTGGCCTACTTCAAATTTACCAATCCAAAAAGGTAGTCTACTAACCATATAGTAGGACTATCCAACCAAAGGGGTTGCCTTCGGTGAAGAATCAGATTAGGAAGAAAGTGTAATAGACATACATCTTCCAAAGTAGGGATCAGTCATTGGGTTGATCTATTGGCAATGCAATGAATCAGACTTAACATTAGGCTAACTACTGGGACTTAAATCAGCTCAAAGATAGTCAAAATTAATTTCATTTTAATTAAATTTCATTAGTTTTAATTTCATTTATTTTACTTTTATGGATCCCTTCGGTTTGCGAAAGATCCACCAAGAAGGGGCTTATATCAGCCTAAACCTATCTTAGATTCATTAATTCAAAGGGATAGTCTACCGGCTGTGGGGTAGAACTAACCAACCAGAGGGGTGCCTTTTAGTTTAGAGCAGCCGATTCAGGGAAGAAAGATCAGGGACTCATATCTTCTTGAATAAAAGGCCATTAGGAAACACATTAGCAAGGTAACATGTCATCTTGACCTAGGGCTGCCCATTAGTTTGTGGCAGTCATGCTAGAAACAATGAGTAGTAGACTTACATCTTCTAGAGAAAAATGACCGTTGGGGAAACTTTTTTGTGGAAAAACAAATTAAACTCGACCTAAGGGTGATTACTGAGAGAGCGTCAACCTGGGAACTTATCTCAATGCAAGAGTAGTCAGGCAATTCCTATAGGGAGTTTTGCTGACACTTCCCTAAAGATAGGATGCTTGCTTAGGAAAGGGGCCACTGTGGGCTTGAATGCCTAATCCATAAGAGAATAAATTTGTTTGTTTGGTTTGTTTATCACAGACCCTGTTGGTTTGCTAAGGATCATACTGAGAATGAACTTATATCAACCTAGACCTATCTTAGATTTACTGGTCCAACGGAGAATCTGTGCATCCAATGAATAAATTATTCAATCATAGGGGTGACTATTAGGAAAGGGGGACTGTCCAATCCAAGAGTAGCCCGGGTATTGTCTAAATAGAGTCGCAAAGGACATAATCCAAGTAGCGTGCCCATAAGGAAGGGGCCACTAAGGGCTTTATCCAAAACCCCTAAAGAAGTTGATGTCTATAAGTATTCAGTGGTCAACTCAAGGAGAAAGCACGGGGACTCATATCTGCCAAGAGTGGTGTATCTATTGAGTGAGTCACTATCAGCATAGCGAACATCAACCAACCTAAGGTGCTCATCGAGTTTCTACAATCAACCTAGAAAAAAAGCATTAGGGACTCACATCTTCCAACAACAGAACTGATTATTGAGATAGTCTATCTTCAGCTCGATAGGTGTTATCCAACCTAAGGAGACAATGGAGTGAATATCGCTAAGGGGACTTAAATCAACTCAAAAGTAGTCAAGAGAAAAGGAGCCATTGGGAGACTTATCCTAAACCACAAATATACTCATTCTAGTCATTGCATGACGGCTAGTTCAAGAAGAATGCGTGTAAGCTTACATCTTCTTAAACAAAGTCAACATGAGGTAGCTTATTGGCTGTGCAGTGAGATATACAAAACTAATAAGGCGCTCGTCAGTTTACAATGGTCATGCCAGAAAGAAAGTGTGGGAACTCACATCTGCTAGACAAGTTACCACTGGGGTGATAGACTAGCAAGCAAGCATGTCAGCCTAACTTAGAGTAGCTAGTGAGTGACTACCACAAGGGGCTTCCTCCAACATCAAAATAGCCCAAGATAAAAGATATGTGTTTGTTTATATGTTTGTGATAGGGGGAGAATAAGATGTCGCTCGAGTTTTCTTAAACCTATCTTAAAACATGCTTAAAAGTTGATGAAATGGTTCCATAAATAGTAGTTACAATCTCACCAAGAAAGGATGCCGCTTGGGTTCTCTCACACCTATTCTAGTAGCACTGTGATGGATTCGCAAACAAGCAAACAATGGTTCAAATGAAGAGAACATTTTGATGAATTGGAATAGAATCTTTTTTAAAGATAATTATTTTCAAACATGATTTTATGGGTAGTAATTTTTCAAATATAGCCCATTGATTGGTAGCATCAGGTGTTCCCCTTTATAATTAATAAGTTGATAAGATCCTCCTTGGTATGCCTTCTCTATAACAAAAGGGCCTTCCTAAATGGGTTCAAACTTGCCTCCCATCATTCGACGAGGAACAATTAATCTTCTTAGAACTAAAATAAGCTCTTCTACATGAAATGTTCTAGGATGGACCAGCTTGTTGTGAGATTGAATCCACCCAGCTTCATACAACTCAAGGTTCTGGCATGCCCATAGGTGTCTCTCCTCCAAACTTCAAGCTCTTCTAACCGCAACTTAGCATTTTGCTCTATAGTGGTTTTACTACACATTGTTATCCTTAGTGATGGGAGCTAAACTTCTAATGGTAGAATGGCTTCGGACCCATACACTAAGGAGAATGGGGTAGCTTAGGTTGGAGTTTTATTTATGGTGTGGTATGCCCACAAGGCATCAACTAGCTGTTCATGCCACTTTCTCTTGTTATCACTGAGTGTCTTCTTTAGTGTCTTGAGAAGAGTTTTGTTGAACTTTTCTACTAGGCCATTCACCCTAGGATCATAGATAATGGAGTATCTCTAATCTATGCTATGTCTCCTAGAGAAGCTGTTGATTTTGGTGCTCTTGAATGCAGTACCAATATCGGATATTACTCATCGAGGCACCCTAAACTTATATACGATATGGTTCCTAAAAAATTGGAGCGCATGCTGAGTTGTGACATTCCTAAGTGGGATTACCTCAGCCCACTTGGAAAAGTAATCAGTGGAAACTAGGATGAACCGATGACCCTTGGAAGAAAAGGGATCAATCAGACCCACTATGTTAGTTCCCCAAAACTCGAATGGCCATGAGGCCAATGTAGGATGTAGAATGATGGGTGGTTGATGTAGGACCACATAGTGTACCTAAAATTACTAGCATCTCCTAGCTATGTCCATGCAGTCTGTGATCATCAAAAGCCAGTAGTATCCTAATATCTTGATATTAGCTTTCATCTTCAGACTGGATTGATGCGCTCCACATATACTTGAGTGTACATCGGTCATGATCTTACGGGCTTCGTGTTTATCCAAATAGCACAACCACATTTGATCAAAAAATTGTCGGTACAAGGTGACATCTACGAGAGCATAAGAAAGACCTCTCTGCTTCATCTGATGGGCTTTTGATTTCTCTTGAGGTAGTTTTCCTATATTCAAGTAATTTATGAATGATTACCTCCAATCTAGCTCCTCATCCTTTTTGGAAAGGCAACTTCCCCTTCAAGAGAATAGCTCCTGACTAGTTTAGCATTAATAAGGGATAGAACTTATCTATTTGGACACTTATTGGAATGAACTCATCTTCCAGACATGCCAATTTCTTTGCGAGTTTGACCAAAGCATCTGCTACTGCGTTCTCTCCTCGAGGAACCTTGTAAATTATGACCTCAAGGATTTGGGCCAACAGCTTCATGGTGTACTCATGGTAGTGACAAAGCTTAGGTTTTAGAACCTTATAAGACCCAACAATCTGGTTGATGACCAGCTGAGAATCCCTATAGATGTTGATATTTTTGACACACACTGTAATAGCAAACTCTAGACCAACAATCAAAGCATCATACTTGGCTTCATTGTTGGTGCATGGACTAGAGAGATAGTATGAGAATCTCATGACATCATGATTTGAAGTTAACAAGATAATTCCTACCCCTTTCTTTCCTGGAAGAGTAGATCATGGTTCTTCTCCTTTTTGAAAGGAAGCTGCACCATCAAAATATATCTCCCAATAGTAAATGCTAGTGTCCCCTAAGTTCTTGATTTGTTCATCGGGGAGGTCATCACTAAGTGAGGAATCAGCAGGAAGTGGGTGTGTTGCTAACAAATTTGCTAGTGCCTGTCCTTTCATCACACAAAAGGGTACAAATATAATATCTAATTATGAGAGAATCATGGACCAATGTTCCAACTGTTCAGATAATGTCGGCTGTGTCATGAGATACTGTAGTGGATTGATTCTTGAAATCAAGTTTACCTCATGAGAGAGCTTCTAATGCCATAGCTTTTGGGATGCAAAGATTAAAGCTAAGCAATTTTTTCAATAGGTGGGTAGTTTGCATCAGTAGGGATCAGATGATAGTTGAGGTAGTAGAGAGTGTTCTCCTTCCATTAGTCATTGGTTTGGGCCAATAAATCACCAAGGGAGTCATCTAATGTAGCAGTGTAGAGGATAAGTGGCTTGCCTGGGATAGGAGCTGCTAGAACTGGTGGCTTTACCAAATATTATTTGATGTCTTCAAAAGCATGTTGGCACTCATCATCGCACTTGAACTTAGCATCTTTTTTGACAAGTGCTAAAAATGACTTGCATCTCTGCGATAGATTGGAGATAAAGCATCTTAAATACACCAACCACCCCTGGAAAGATTTGAGTTGAGTTAGACTTTAAGGGGGTGGAATTTTTAATATAGTTTTCATCTTTTCTAGGTCTATCTGTATTCCCCAGTGTTGGACATCAAACCGAAGGAACTTCCCTGAAGCTACTCTGAATGCACACTTCAGGGGGTTCATTTTGAGGTTTAATTATCTCAACCATTTGAAAACTACTCTCAAGTCAAAGATATGGCCTTCCTTTCCTTTTCCTTTGACTACTAGATCATCAACATAGCATTCAACTTGATGATGAATGAGTTCGTTGAAGATTTGAGTCATGGCCCGCTGGTATGTAGCACCGGCATTTTTAACACAGAAAGGCATGACCTTATAATAATAGATTACGATCATGGTTCAAAAAATAATGCTTCTTTCATCCTCAAGGGACATATTGATTTGGTTGTACCAAGATGGCCCATCCATAAAGGAGAATACTGCATGAGATGAGACAATTTTCACCATTAATTCTAGTATAGGAAGTAGAAATTAACCTTTAAGACATGCCTTATTTAAGTCCATGAAATCGATGAATATGTGAATTTGGCCATTCTTCTTCTTAACTTGGATGACACTGGCTAACCAGGTATGGTATTTTTATTCTCTGATAAAACCAACATCGATCAATTTCTTGACTTCAGAAATGACTTATTGTTCAATTTTTAATCGCATGCATCTAGGAGCTTGCTTGATAGGATTAGCATTAGGGTCTATTACAAGTTTGTGGATTGTTATATCAGGAGATAACCCAGACATCTCTTCATAGCTCCATGCTAAGCAATCCTTAAACTTAGTCAATATCCTAACTATGTCATTGGTTTCTTCTTCATTAAATAAAGAATTGATGTATGTGGGGCGCGGATCTTCTTCTGTCCTAAGGTTGATTTCTTTGATCTTGTTGATGGTTGAATTGATTTCTTCTTCAAATTTTGGAGGTGCATCTTTTATTTGGAGATCATCAGAATTATCTGAAGTTTCTAAACACACATTCTCATAAGAGTTATTACGGTTTGAGAAGATTCTATCAGACTCCAGATGATTGGTGATATCTAAGTAGTAACCATCATCATCGACTGGACCCACTGTATCAAATCCTCATCTTGGTCTTGATTATGCATCCCTACCTTTGTTATCCCACAACTTCTCAAAATACTCCGACCTGTGCCTGGACCATGTGTAAGGAATCAAACCTTTCTTTGCAAGATTATGAACATAAGGCGAGTACTAATCAAAAGGTAATTCCATTAAATCATTATATGAATTATCCTAAAGTCCTACATCTGCTTCTGGACTTGAGGATGATGATCTCAATAGGAATCTCTTTGGCTTGACATTTATGGAAGATCTAGGGGCTTCCCTAACTACTAAACCCTCAACATTTTGAGAAGAAAGTGGGGTTAGAGCTAAAGTTTTCAACTACTGCCTAATGGTTTTACATAATCCTAATTCAAATACATTCATGCTTTGAGTGTCACCTCCAATGAAACTCGCTGAGAGGGGTTGGCTAGTTTGCTAATTACATGAGACTCATCCTCCGAGCTGAAATCCAAGTCTATGTGAGTAGTAAGAGTACCTCTGTGAATTGGAACATAACCCCTATTTTGTTGGCCGCCAACCAGGGTGTCTTCCACCTAGGAACTGTCTCTATATGTACCTCTACCTCTACCTGGTGAATGTCAAGTCATCTTACCCATATGTCCGAATGGTAGAATGAACTGTGGGTGGAATGTAACTTGCGGCTCTACTTCTTCCTTGGTGTCCTTTTTTCACTACCTTGCACTTTCTTTCTTCTTTTCATTTTCTTTTTCTTTTTTCTTTTCTTCTTTCTCTTTTTCTTTTGTATTTGAACTTTGACCAAGTTCATGAGAAAATGTGTTTTGATTTTGAGGAAGATAGTAGGTCGCATCTTCATATATTTTGAGCTCTCTAATTGAGAATGGCTTTTCATCTCCTTTGACATAGTATTCAATTCCATCTTTTTGAACCTTGATGAACTAATGAAGAGAGAATGGAATCATCTTGTTCTGGTATATCTAAGGCCTACTGAGCAAAGTAGTGAATGATGTATTTGAATTAATTATATAGAACTTAGCTTTAGTATTCCAGTCACCTATTTCCAAAGGTAACACTGTGTAACATAAAGCCCTCTCGCCCTATTCATTGAATCATCTCAACATCATCTGATCTCCTCGGAGTTCAGAGATGTCAATCTTCAAATAGGCAAGGTTTTTAGGCTCATAATATTCACTGATGCACTTGGATCAACTAACACCCTAGAGAGTCTGAATCTGCCCATATCCACTGTGATGTAAAGGGGATGGTTGGGCTCCATATCCCCCAGAAGAAGGTCTTTGTCAATGAATGTGACTCCTTGGGATACTCTTGAATAATGTACCTCCTCTTAAATAGTGGTTAGCTGAGCTAAACATATTTCTAGTTCAAGAAGGGCCTTGATTAATGATTCCCTCATGTCTTTAAATATGATAAGGGCATCATATATGCTTAGTTTAGCTGGAAACTTTCTTAGGTGAGTGAGGAGATTATAGAAAACCTTGGGCTGATCCTCCACAAGCATATTCATAGGTGGAGCATCTTGTGGTGGGGATTCTTTCTCGTTGGTACTAATGACATATTTTCCCTTATCTTGAGGTGCTTCCCTAGGAGGTAGAACCTTGCCACTACGAAGGTTAACTTCGGTAACCTCTTATGGTTGTTTAGTGGAATGTTCTACCTGCTCGTCAGGCATACCTACAACTTCTCCTATAGGACCCTAAGAATCAGATGATTCCAAGTCTATCTCAAGAGGTGAACCCGTATCATTCAAAAAGAAAGTTCATTTCTGAATCAGAAAGAGGATGATCAGAGTTGTTATAATTATCAAGACTTGAAGAGTTTTCTAAAGGACTATAATCAGATATCCCATCAAAAGTGAAACAGATGTAATTTAAACTAGCTTTACTCCTCAATTTCTTAGATTTAGTTGGAGGTACATAGTAGAAATCTAGTAAAGTAAGTGGGGTGAAGGATTTGTTGCCCTCATCCGTCGATACAAGATGTCTACTAGAAGCAGAACTAGCTGAAGTAGGAATTTTGATTGAAGTAGTTGCTACAATGATGAAATGGAGGTTGGACTGAGTCAGTGGTTGCACTACTTGGCTATCCCGGGCAAGTATAGGCTACTGCTACTGGTGTTGAGCTCCTACTTTCCCCAAGTTTTTTTTGGTACCTTGTGAACCTTCCTTGATGTTAGAGGTTCAAGCTGCCACACACACCTATAAGGAAAGTTTTTAGATTTTAAAAATAATCTTTTTAGAGATTCAGTATAAACAGATATCCCAACCCTCTTTCATTTTGAGAGGATCACAGGTATCCCAAGGATTACCCTAATAGAACTGGATGGTTGTTCCACTAGGTATTCCTTAGGGATAACTATGATGCCTGCCTTGTAGCTATGCTTAAGATAGTCCTTAAATAAAAAGCAATCCTCCAAAACATGGCCTAGCATGAGGTGGTAGGGGCAAAAGTTAGGATTATTACTCCTGTCCACTTTTTCTGGCTTCCTAAGCTCAGGGGGTTGAAAATCAAGTTTATTTAAGAGGTTCTTAAAGATTTTCTTGACTACCTCCCTCTTAAATGAATAAGTTCTATTTAATTTATCCAAAAGAGTAGGTGGATGATAGCTACTTGGGGCGGGTATGTATACTGCTATTGAGAGTATGGTTGAGGAGGAGGCGGTGAAAGCCATGGAGGCTACTATGGTGGTCAATAAGATGGCCGAGGTGGTGGTAAAGGAGGTGGAAGCAAAGGCTGTTGAGCTCGAAGTCTCTCATACTGATCTCTGGCTGGTAGACTAGCCAATTCTACTGTTATCCCTGGCTTATTTTCATAAGCTTTCTACAACTTTGGCTTTAATGATTGATCTTAAAAAGGCAACTATTTGGCATCTCCTTATAGACTAGCCACCTTGTTGAGTAGCTTCTCGAATGTCTTAATGATGAAACCTTTAAGAATGAAGGTGACCGGGTCATGAATATTCTTTAATAAAAAAATTTCAATAGTATGCTGTTCAGATAGTTGTGGTTCGCATTTCATGCTTAAATTTCTCCATCTAAGAATATAATCAATTAGGGACTCACCGGGGTGTTGTTGAGCTACAATAAGATCGCCCATAGTTACCCTTTTTTGAGCTCTAGCAAACTCTTAACAAAGAGTTGCTCCAACTCAGAAAAAGACTTCATTGAATCATTGGGGAGTTCAGCGTACCAATCAAAAGCTATGCCCACTAAACTGCTGACAAAGAGATAGAACAACAACGCATCACTGCCACCAACCTTGCAACAGTTGGCCCTAAAGTGCACTATATGTTATTGAGGGTTCCTGCTGCCATCAAAGCTTTTTAAAGAAGGAGACCCAAAACCTAGTATATTGGATAACATCTACTCATCTATTTGTTTGAGTTATTGAAGGAGGTGTTCAGTCGAATAGGCTGTATCATCTTGTTCGACGACAACACCTTTCAAACTCTAGTGATCTCAAAGGAAAGAACCTTTAGTATCCATCATATGCACCTCTGCTAAGTCTTCCAACAAATCATCTTCACTGGGGTCAAAGCTAACCTTCTCCTCTTTGAGGTCAGACCAATCATACCCTAGGATGTCTTTTTTTTAGTAAGATATTGTGCCACAATATCATCCAAGGAGTGGTCTAACTATGCAGGCATCAATGCTCACGGCTAACTAGTGGTGGGATCATGCTAATGAATAGAGATACACTTGACCTCCCCTGCTATTGAAGTGCTTTGAGGGATATACTCACTGGAGGGCACGTGCTCATGGTTGTCAACTGTTATGGATGGAGTACTTCCCATAAGGGGATCTATCGCCATGGGGACAATAGAACTATTTCTTTTTCCCTCTATTGCTACTATATCTATGATCTGCTTAGGTGGTGGCGATGATGGCACAACTACAATGCTATGAGGTCACCACTTCCTCTTCATCGCAACTAAAGTAGGAGGTCGAGCAGGAGAGCTCACCCTTGCCTAAGTCAACATCGTAGATGAAGCAGGATCCTTTGGCCTAGTTGGATCACTAGTGGGTCTTTCTCTCTCTTGATGCTGCTCTTATGGCTTTGGATGGAACTATAAAAAATTGAACTTGCACTGGTGATGACAGATGTGGAGTAGTGCGGTGTGATGGATACAACACTCTCTCGCATCTCTCTCCTACCATGATGGGTTTTGCCGGTCAATACAATACTATCAGTGTGACTGGCACGGGTAGTGCACCAATCAATGAAATCTATGATGGTGGAGGATGTTGCCTGCCTAGCATATCTTCACCTTTCTCTGTTAGTAATGTGCACTGATACTCGGGCCTATCTGGCCCTCTCCTATCGGATCTACTCACCTACACTATGAGGGATAACTAAGTGTAGATCAAACTAGGCATTGTACTTTGATCATCCATAAGCCCTGCCAACTTGGTGCAAAACTTCCCTAAGGCTAGCATATGATCTCCTCCTATCTCTGATGGGTGCCTTATAATGAACTGGAGGTGGAGGTGACACTATTATCCTCCTAACATCTTTCTCCCCTTCAGAACTGAAAAGAGGGTGGAACATATTCTGAGTAAGCAAAAGAGAAACTACCCTTGGTGACTCCTTTAATGCAATGTGAGAGAATGTATCCATCTTCTTGGCAATGTGGAACTTCTAATTAGGTTAAGGTATGAATTAAATCTATTAATTACCCCTTACCTATACAACTTTAACATAATTAGCCAAGTAACTATGAGCTAACATATGGTATGCAACCACATGTAAAATTAAATTAGTAATGCACCTACGAAATAAATAGGCCTAATGTAATTGACTGACAATTATTGGTTAATTAAACTAAAATGTTTAATTAAGTACTTTTATAACCCTCCTACACATGTAGTTTGATTATAATTTCCTTTGGAATCCTCTTAGGTTATTGAAGACTAAAGAATCTACCCAAGAATTGAATGATTTTGTTTTGAGTTTGATTAATTAAACTAATTAATGAAGTTATTAAGCCATTAATTAATTGCAAATTGATTAAGTGTTTTCCAAGTGAAATGAACTTAGGAGAAAATATTAGAAAAGAAGTCATAATCTCATTCCCTATGTCTAATCACTATTCATGATGATTTATCAAGCTTGATTAATGAATTTACCATTGTTTAACATGTTAATTAATCATTTAGTTAATTAAGAGAGTGATTAGGGATGAAATAAGTAATTCCACTAATTAATCAAAGAATAAATTCCAAGAAAATTATGGGAGGTAGAGGTCATCCCACTGATTAACCTCAAATAGTTTGAGATTAATTCCTGAGTTAATTAGGGAGTAATTAATTTAATTACATTTCTAATAAAACCCAAATTGAGTTAAAATCACTATTTAAAATTAATTAATATTAATTTTATATTATTCATCTCAGAATTATCTTTAAAATGAGCATTTATTTATATTTTTTCTACAATTAGTTATGAATTTTGGAAGTTTTAGTATTAAAATCAAATTAATTAAGCCTAATTAATCCCTTAATCCCATCAGGCAACGTGGCGGCTAACGCAGCTGCAGATGTGATGCACTGATGTAGCACACTTTCGACTTAGTACGATAAGATAGGTTACTTAAGTTGTCACATCCATCGGTTGAGTCAGTTGACGGTGGACGCGCTTTCTCTATGGGTTGTCCAATCTAAGATCAGACGGTCAAGATTAATCCTATAGTTTAGGCTTAAATCATAGGGGTTCTAGTGTGATATAATCACTACTATCTATTCCAATCATGTGGAATGGATGACATGTGATCCTTCACCTTTGCGAGCGATAAGAGACGACCATTATTCAACTCTCTCCATTCAATTCAAGCTCACTTGAGCTCAGATTGGGATCAAAATGATCCCACACCTTCGAAAGGAGGGGGGATGCACATCTAATGGTCAAGATTTGATGGGGGTGATAATTTCCTTCAAAAAAAACCAACCAAATTTTCCTATGGCTATGGTTTTAAGAATTACCTCGTCGAAAGCTATCACCGGTGGTTCCAACAGAGGAGGTAGCCTCGTCTAGTAGAGATGAAGCCCTATTGAAGGAATTGGATTTTGGTTTGGAGTAGATTGCTCAGTTTACCAAGCTCCTCTTCAATGGAGATTAACTTTGATCAAAGTGATGCTTCTCATGGCTTGGAGACTTGGGAAATAACTTGAATGAGCTCGATGAAGTCCACTAATGGTGTGTGCAAGGTTAATTTCATTTTTATGGAGAATTAAGTGAGTTGGATTTTCATTTCACCTCCCCTATTTCAACTTTGAGGAAAATTGAGAGTGATAAATGGGAGAGGTTGGGAATGGCTTGCAAAGGCTTGGAGAAGCTTTGACTCATCCTTCTTAGCTTTTCAGAAATGAATTCTTGTGGTTTGAGTGGGAATGAGAGGGGGTATATCTCCCCTCTCCTTGGATCAAATGGTGATGGGCTATTTTTCCATTTTTGGTGAATGGAAAGGATTGGAAGCACATTTTGAGCTGAAAAACACCCCACATGGGTCATTTTGAGTAGTGGAGGGAAGGAGAGTCGATGCCCATGTGTTAGATGAGTGCATTTGGAGTTCCAAGTGTTCAATTGCTAATGGGGAGGTTAGTTTGGCCTTGCCTTAGGTATGGTTGACCCAAGCAGATTTGGTCATATTCACCACCTCCCTTGGTGCCCATGTCGACCAATGGAAGGATTCCTAATGGTCTTGAGAGAGACATGACCAAATTCTAAGTGAATTTGGTCATAGGACACCCTTTAACCTAAGGGCAAGTGGTCATTTGGCCATGATTTGACTTGGGCAGATTCAAAATGATTCAAAAATGGGTTTGGAAAAATTTCAAGTGTTTTCGAGTTCATTTGATTTGATTTGGCTCACTTTGATCCATCTAGGTCAAATTGGGTGAAATTGGGTTAGGTTGACCAATTGGTCAAATTGTGTCAAGCCATGGGTGAGGTCAAGTTCAAATGATCATTCAGAGCCTATGAGTATCATTGGTTTGGTTCAATTTAGTTTAGATTTGGTTTTGGTTTATTTAGGTTCATTTGAGTCAAATGGGTCAAGTTGACCAATTTGACCCATTTGACCCAATTGGGTTAGGTCAGTGGTTTGTTTAGTCTTGGTTGACCATTTGAAATGTATTGCAAGCTTTGGTTTCAATCGATTTTGATTTGGTTTGATTTCAATTTGATTTGACCTTTTAGGTCAAGTCAGTTCATGGTCAACTGGCTAGGTTGGGTCTCAATTGAAGCTTTAGTCAAATTCAACAAGTGATTTGGAATGAATTTGACCCATTGGTTGCAATCAATTTGGCTTAGATCAAGATTTGACCCTTTTTGGCTTTTTAGGTCAATTTGGGTCAACTTAGGTCAAGTGGCCAATTAGGCTTGGTTAAGCTCAATTGTTGGCTTGATTCTGTTCAATGATTGATTATGGATTAGTTTAGATTAATGGTTCCAATCAATTTTGTTTATAGTGAATTTTGGGTTGTTTAGGTTTTATTTAGGCTAAGTGTTGACTTGGTCAAAGGCTAGGTTTGACTTAATTTGAACCAATTTGAGTTGTTGATCATCTTAGGATGATTATTACTCATAATATGAGGCTTAGATGGGCTTAGTTCAATCCAATTTGGGTTGGATTAGAATTTGGCTCAAAAAGGTCCTTTAGGTCACTTTGGGTAAAGTGACCCTAAATGGGTTAATTGGCTTGATCAAGGCTTGGTTCAATTTTTGTTGAACTCACATATGGACTTATGATGGAAATTTATTAATGGAAATATAAATCCTATTGTATGAGATTTGGATTTAAATGGGTTTTGGTTCATTTAACATTTTCAAGTCAAAAGGATGAACATGGGTTTGACTTGGGTTAGTTTGATTTTGGTTTGGTTATTGTAGATTATGTTTATATTTGGGCATGTGATTGAAGGAGTGATTGTTTGAAGATAAAATCCAAGGGTTTGGATTGATCTAAGAATGATTTAGCTTGAAATGAGTATAAGATAGATTTTGGTTTAATTTTGGGTTTAGTTTTGGTTATTTGAATTTATACTTCATTTAAATTTGTGAATATAAATGAAGCTATAAATGAGTTATGAGAAAATCATTTGAGTTTGGAGTGATTTGGGTTTGATTTGGGATTAGTCTTTAAGATGAAATCAAGGGGCTTAGGAAAGATTTTGGGATTTGAATTCAATCATGGGTTTCAATCATTTGATTTGGAATTGATTCATGATTTCCATTTTGGAATTTGGATTTGAATAAATCAATAAGTTGGAATTGATTTGTGATTTGAGAATATCAATTGAGTAATTGATTTAAGATTTGATTTGGATTGATGAAGGAGGGAGGCAAGGATTAGTTCAAACTATAGGTAGGAAAGTCCTCTTAATGCCCCAAGACATAACCTTCCTATAGCTAACTCCTCTAAGTCTCTATGGTTGGGGTTAAGTGTTCACCTAATCACTAAAGTGTCTTAAGACTAAGGAACTCTGTTCAGAGGAGTCCTATGTCTAAGATGGAGAAGTTGAGAGTTCACTCCAAAAGTGAGGTCAACAGGCTCTCTCAAAGAAGAGAAGAACCACAATCTAATATTCTAGGAAAGGTAGGGGTAAGAATAGTTCTTTTAACTTTATACTATAATGTGATGAGATTCTTATATCATCTATCCAATCCTAGCACCAACAATGAAGGTGAATATGAGGCTCTGATTGTCGGTCTAGAGTTAGCCATTACTCTAAGCATCTAGAACATCAACATCTTTGGGGATTCTCAGCTAGTTATCAACCAAATCACTAGGTCCTATAGTGTTATAAAGCCCAAGCTCCATCACTTCAATAAGTACACCATGGAGTTATTTTCCCAAATCCTAGAGGTTACCATTTATAAGATTCCTTGAGGAGAGAATGTCGTAGCATATGCTTAGCCAAACTTGCTAAGGAGTTGACATATCTGGAGGATGAGTCCATATCAATAAAGGTTCAAAATAGAAAATTATTATCCCTTATTGATATTGAACTCATTAAAAAGTACTCTCTTGAAGGGGAGGTTACCATTGCCAAGAAGGATGTGGAGCTAGATTGGAGGCAACCATTCATGGATTACCTAAATAAAGGAAAACAACCTCAAGAGAAGTCCCAAGCCCATTGGATGAAGCAGAGAGCACTTTCTTATGCTATTGTGGATGGTGTCTTGTACTAGTTGTCTTTCGATCATATGTGGTTATTTTTTTTAGACAAGCACAATGCCTGTAAGATCATGACCGAAGTACACTAACAACTATGAGGAGCCAACCAATCTGGTCTGAAGATGAAAGTCAAGATCAAGAGACTAGAATACTATTGTATATTAATGATCAAAGATTTCTTGCATACGGCTAGGTGATGCCACCAATGTCAAATACACGGTGTGGTCCTACACAAACCACCCAATATTCTACATCCAACATTAGCCTCATGGCCATTCGAGTGTTGGGGTATTGACATAGTGGGTCCGATTGATCCTCTTTCTTCCAAGGGTCATTGGTTCATCTTAGCTGTGATTAATTTTTGAAATGGACGAAGGCGATTCTACTCAGAAAGTTCATAGCTCAGCATGTTCTCCAATTTTTTAGTAATAATATCTTACATAGGTTCAGAGTGCCTCGACAAATTATATCTGATAATGGTTCTACAATCAAGAGAGTTGAGATCAATAACTTTTCCCAAAGACATAGAATAGATTAGAGATATTCTACCATCAACTACCCAAGGGAAAATGCTTAGCAGAAGCTTTCAATAAAGCTTTCATCCAAATACTAAAGAAGACACTCAACAACAACAAGTGATAGTGCTGTGAACAGTTAGTTGAAACCTTGTGGGCCTACTGAACCACATATAGAACTCCAACTTAGTCTACTCCTTTCTCCTTAGTGTATGAGTCTGAAGCTATTCCACCTTTAGAAGTCCAACTCCCATCACAAAGGATAGCTATGGGTAGTAAGATCACAGTAGAGCATAATGCCAAGTTCTAGTTAAAATATCTCAAAGGTTTGGAGGAGAGATGTCTACGAGAATGAAAAAATAGCGAGTTGTATAAAGTTAAAATGATTCAAGATCATAATAAGTTGGTCCATCCTAGAGCATTTCAAGTAAGAGAGCTTATTTTAGTTCTAAGGAGATCGATTATTTCCCATCGTAAGATGGGAGCTAAGTTTGAACCCACTTGGGAAAGCCTTTTTTCCATAGAGAAGGCCTACCAAGGAGGATCCTATCAGCTTATTAATCATAAGGGAGAGCACTTAATGCTTCCAATCAATGGGCTGTGCTTAAACAAATATTATAAATCATGTTTGAAAATAATTATTATCAATGAAAATTCCATTTTGAACTTAATCTCTTTCATGTTGAAAGTATTCTTATTTACGAATCCGCCACGATGTGTTTAGGGCAGATGTATGGAACGCGAGCGGCATCTTATCCTTCATCGATAAAACACAATCACAAACTACAAATAAACATATAAAATAAACACATATCTTTTGTCTCAGGCTACTCTGAGTTGAGAAAATGCCCCAAAGAAGACTCACTCGAACGCTTTGGTCGGGTGCGTGGTATCCTGCTAGTGTGTCACCCAGTGGTCATCTTGCTTTGGAGGATGTAAGTTTGCTATGTTTTTTTTCCTTACTTGGCCACTACACATCGATGAGCACCTTGTTAGTTTGGTAGGCCTTACTACGTGGCCAATAAGCTACCACATGTTAGCTTTGTTTAAGAGGTTGTGAGTTTGCTAAGCTTTCTTCTTGGATTAGCCTTCATGCGCTGACTGGGTCAAGTATATTTGAGGTTTAAGATAAGTCCCCTAGTGGGTCTTTCCCTCTTGACTGCTTCAAGTTTGGGTCCAGTCCTTCCTCAAGGCTCCCCACTTAGTAGTCATTCTAGCTCAGATATCATATGTCCTACCGATGACAAACTATCCTGATGCTCAATTCCACTTAAAAAGTTGTAAGCCTACACATTTTATTTCTAGATTGATCATTGCAAACCGACGGGCACCTTAGGATGGTTAATTCTCATTATGTTGATGGATACACCACTCATGCTGATAGATACACCTTAGGTTGGTTGGTTCTCACACCTTAGGATACATTACTCATGGCAGATGTAAGTCAACTATGCATTCTCCTTGAGTTGGCCACCGTACACCTATAAGCTTTCTTTTTCAAGCTTAAGATAATGCCCCAAGCAGTACCTCCCCTATGGGCACTATATTTGGATCACATCCTTTACGACCTCATATTGACACTACCCAGGTTACTATTAGATTGGACATTTCTCCTTTCTTAGTAACCACCCCTGTGGTCGGAGAATCCTTCCTTTGGATGTGCAAATTCTCCCTTGGTTTAGTAATATTGAGATAGGTTAAGGCCTACTAGTCCCAACTTAATGTGTTCTCTCACACACTAATATAATTCATGCAAACATATAAATAAAATATATATTCACTTATGGATTAGGAGGACACCCCTAGCGGTACCTTTTCCCAAGTAGTCATCATATCTTTAGGGCAGTGTCAGCAAAATTACCTATAAGTATTGCCTGACTACTCTTGAGTTGATATAAGTCCTCAGCAACATTAACTCAATAGTCACCCCTAAGTCAGGTTTGATTTATTGTGCTACCAATAGGTCACCCCACAGTTGTTCCCTGCTTTAGAAGATGTAAGTATGCTATGCCTCCTTCCTAGCATAATAGTTGCACACCAAAGGCAACTCCTTAGGTTTGTTAGATCTACCCACAACCAGTAGACTATCCCTTTGGATTTTTAAATCTAAGATAGGACAAATTTGATATATCCCCTGCTCAATGGGTCCATTGCACACCGACATGGTCCATAAATTAAATCTATCAAATTTGGCCGAACTCATATTCCCAGCGGATATGCCCTCAATTCAAAATCAAACTCAACTAAACAAACCATATCAAATCACATGAAATTAAGATGAAATTAATCCCTACTACTTTTGAGTTGACATAAGTTTCCAGCTGCATTCATTTAGTAGTCGCCTTAGGTCAGGTTTGATTTGCTGTGCATCCAACAGGCCACCCTAGCGGTTGTTCCTTGATTTAGAAGATGTCAGTTTGCTATGCCTTCTTCCTAGCATAATCGTTGCACACTAAAAGGCAACCCCTTAGGTTGGATAGCTCTATCCTGCAACTGGTAAACCATCCATTTTGATTTATAAACCTGAGGTAGGTCAATGCTGTTATAGCCCCTTCTTAGTGGGTACATCGCACATTGATAATGTCCATACATTTACTCAGACTAAATTAAACCCAATCTCATTTTCCCCAATGGAGTTAAATCACACCATTCTCCCTTGTGGAGCCAAAAATCATATTTAAATAAGTCAAGGAAACAAATCAAATTCAAAGCCAACCTCCCTAGTGGAGCCAAATTAAACTAACTCTCTAGTAGAGTCTAAATCAAAGAAATCCAACTCTTATTCTAGTGAATACATCCCCAAACAAATCTATGAAATAAAACTCAAATCCTAATTCCTAGATACCAACCGCTTGAAAGGTTCATATATCCCTGTGGACTCGAGCCCATATCTCTAGCAGATATGCTTCCACATAAATTAAAAAACAAATTAAAGTCAATTCGATCTTAATCTGGTGGATTATAGATTCTTATTCTATGTGGATCTTTTCCATAAATCATATAATCAAATCAAATTCAAACTTTATCCCGAGATTTTTTCTCTTATGCTCGACCCTCACATGCCATTTCCAATGCATGTGTGATCCTCTAATGGATCTCGCTCCATGTCCTTGATAAGGAATTCTCATCAAATCTTATTTCTTCTCTTATGCACACCTTTAATACTTCAACCAAAAGCCTAACAGTGTATTCATTCAAATTACATCATCTTAATGTTGTAATCAACATTTTATGATTTTTGATGGTGCAAGCTCAAACTAATTATACAATATCATGCTAAACATATTATAGTGTGAATTAACACACTATATTATATTGTAATATATGATGTTATATTATAATTTGCTATAATATAAAATATTATCTAACAATACACCACATTAGAATCACTTAGAAGGAACAAATAACAAAATTTTCTCAAAATATGAATAATGTTCATTTTGGATGTAAAATTGTAATTTTTCTATTAGAAATGGTACAAAATAGCATAATTTTGGTGTTGCTTATTGGTGAGTGCTGTGAATTTAGCCAAATTCTTCCATCTCAACCTTCAAATTAAAATTTTAATTAGTTTTGACCCATTGTATTATAATAAAAGTAAAATATACCAAAATGTACAATAACATTTAGTAACACACCACCACATTCATATATATGTGGCATTATATTGTTATGTACATTATATTTTAATATGCTTTCATATAATATATTATCTTACATTACACCTTAAAATGAATCACTTTAAGCAAAAAATTTATAAAATTATATTGAAAAAGGAACAATTATTTTGAATGAAAAATTCCATTCTTTTGATTAAATGACACACCATTGCACACCCCCAATGATGTTCCCTAAATCTGACCTTAAATTTGGCCAAATCCCATCATCTTAACCTATAAATCAGTATTTTTATCAATTATACTAGTACAAACTCTACTACATCATACTATAACAAACTAAAATATGTTAAACAATAAGTTGTAATACATATGCTATAATGCATGATGCTAAACTATGTTATGGCATCCTATATTATAATACACTAACATATTATATTATATTATATTATATTATATTGCATATCACATCATAAGGGATTGTTTAAAAAAATCATAAAATTATTCTAAACAATAAAACTTATATATTTTGTCATATACATATTTTAAATTCAAACAATATATTATGATGCCATGCTCTACCTATTATAAATTTGGCAAAATTCCACCATTTTAAAGTCTAAATCAACATTTTTATAAATAATGCTAGTGTAGGCTTGACTACATGATTGTAAAATACTAAAATAATTTAAAATGCCCAGAGTAATATATTATGATATATGATGTTATACTATGCTACATCATATAATATTTATTTTGACCATAAAATCTTACTTTTAGTCAGATGGCATAGCACACCTTTGGTACTACAACCTAATTCCCATTTCAAATTTAACAAATTTCATCTGATTTATTAAATCAATATTTTTATGATTTATATTAATATAGACTATAGGCACAATACCATAATATACTAAAACATTTCAAAACATCATATAACATCCAAAAACACATCACTACATGCTCAAATATATGCTGTTACATTATACTATAATATATGGTAATACAATATGATTTAGGGTTAGGGTTTAGGGTACACAAATCTATAATAGTCAAGGGAAAGCCTCTTGAAGACATTTTCTTTAGCTACCATAACTATGTTAGGACTAGGTCATTCTTTAGATCTACTCTTAATGACATCTTTATTCAAGGTTTATGGTTAGGGTAAATATTTTATTTTGGGTTTTAGGTTAGTTTAGAATTTAGGGTTTAGGGTTAGTTTAGGGTTTAGGGTTTAGGGTTTGGGGTTTAGGGTTTAAGTTTTAGTGTTATATGTTTTAGGGTTTAGGGTTTTTGGTTTTAGGGATTAGGGATTAGGGATTAGGGTTTATGGTTTTTAGAGTTTAGGGTTTAGGGTTTAGGTTTTAGGTTTAGGGTTTAACTTTTAGTTTAGGATTTAGGGTTTAGAGTTTAGGGTTTATGGTTTAAGTTATTTTTATAATAAAGAACAAATTCAGATTCAACATTTATTTTTTTGATTTCATCAACCAAGTAGCACCCCAAGTTTTCTAAGACACAAATGATGACATAGATAAAAAATGAGCACCCATAGAGCAAATCAAAAACCCTAGATATGTAAAACCATCTCTACTATAAAGAAACAGTTTCATAAGCAGTAGATCGGATTGATCGTTCTTCAATTTCTCCAATTTTGATCAGAACCACCCCCGCCTCTTGAGTAGCGATATCCGCCATCATATCCTCGATCTCTCCGTCCACCACCACCATGGCTGTAACCTCCGTCGCTCCTCCTACCTCCATAATCGCCACTGCGCTGACCACCACCTCCATATCTACCAGCACATCCAGATCACCCACCACCATAGCGATAACTGCCACCACATCCACCACGACTGAAGATTGATGATGAAGGTTCGCCCATTCTTAGGGTTTAGGTTTAGGTTTATGTTTATAAAGTTTTATGGTTTACGTTTACTATTTTTAATTTATTTAGTTACTTTAGGTTTAGGTTTAGGGTTTGAGGTTTAGGGTTTAGGGTTTAGTGTTAGGGTTTAGGGTTTACAATTTTAGGATTTATTCTTTTAGGGTTCAGGGTATAAGGTTTATTCTTAGGTTTATTTTATTTTTTAGTTTTTTTTAGGTTTTTATTTATTTTATTTTATGTTTTAGTTTAGGTTTAAGTTTATTTTTAGTTTAGTTTATTTTATTTAGTTTAGGTTTAGGTTTAGGTTTATTTTATTTTAGGTTTAGGTTTTATTTATTTTAGTTTAGGTATTTTTTAGTTTACGGTTTAAGTTTTATTTTTTATTTATTTTTAGGGTTATTTTTTGGTTTAGGTTTTTATTTAGTTTCTATTTATTTTATTTTAGGTTTATTTTATTTTTATTTTATGTTTAGTTTTTATGTTATTTTGGTGTTTTATTCTTTGGTTTATTTTATTTTTTAGTATAGTTAGGTTTTTATTTATTTTAATTTATTTATCTTTATTAGTTTATTTTATTTTATTTTTAGGTTTAGGTTTAGATTTAGATTTTATTTATTTTTGTTTAGTTTAATTTATTTTTTAGGTTTATTTTATTTTGTTTATTTTTTTATTTTAGGTTTAGGTTTTATTTTTTATTCATTTTTTAGGTTATATTTTTAGGTTTAGGTTTTTATTTCATTTTTATTTCATTTTTCTTTTATTTTACTTTAGGTTTATTTTAGTTTTATTTTTGTTTATTTTTATTTTATTTAGTTTTTTATTTTTAGGTTTATTTTATTTTTAAGTTTAGTTTAGGTTATTATTTATTTTAGTTTAGTTTATTTTTATTAGTTTATTTTACTTTATTGTTAGGTTTAGGTGTAGGTTTTAATTCATGTTTTAATTTTAATTTATTTTTTTCTTATATTTAGGTTTAGGTATTCTTATTTATTTTCTTTTCTTTATTTTATTTTTTTATTTTAGGTTTTTTTTTTTTAGGTTTTATTTTTTTTTATTTATTTTAATTTTATTTTATGGTTTAGGTTTTATTGAATTTTATTTTATTTTATTTTAGGTTTATTTTATTTTATTTTACATTTAGTTTTAATTTATTTAGGTTTTATTATTAGGTTTATTTTATTTTTTTGTTTATTTTATTTTAGTTTATATTTATTTTATTTAATTTTTTTTTTTTAGCTTTAGTTTAAGTTTTACTTTATTTTACTATTTTATTTTATTTATGTTTATTTTTTTATTTATTTTATTGATAGGTTTATTTAGTTTTGGTTTAGGTTTTAGGTTATTTATTTAGGGTTTTGTTTAGGGTTTTAGGGGTTTTAGGTTTAGGGTTTAGGTTGGTTTAGGGTTTGGTTTTTAGTTAATTTTATTTGTTTAGTGTTTAGTAAGATTTAGGTTTAGTTTTAGAGTTAGCATTTAGGGTTTAGGGTTTAGGGGTTAGAATTAGTTTATGGTTTAGCATTTAGGGTTTAAGGTTAAGGGTTAGTTTAGGGTGTAGGGTTTTTTCTAGAAAAAGAATTAAGTAAATTGGTAGGTTTAGATTTATTTAGTTTATTTTTTATTTATTTTAGTCTATTTTATTTTTTATTTTTATTTAGGTTTAATTTTTTATTTAATTCAGTTTATTTATTTTAGGTCTATTATTTTAGTTTATTTTTTAGGTTTAGGTTTGGGTTTATGTTTATTTTTTAGTTTAGTTTTATTTTTATTTTATTTTTTAGGTTTATGTTTTATTTTTTATTTTTAGCTTTAGGTTTATTTTTTATTTTATTTTTTGAGGTTTAGGTTTTAGGATTTTATTTTACATTTATTTTTAGATTTTATTTTTTAGTGTAGATTTAGATTTATTTTTGATTTATTTTATTTTATTTAGTTTATGTTTAGGATCACGTTTAGGTTTTATTTATTTTATTTTAGTTTTTTTAGTCTAGGTTTAGGTTTATTTTCTTCTGTTTATTTTATTTTTGTTTTAAGTTTTGTTTTTTTTTAATTTAGGGTTTAAGTTTTTTTATATTTATTTTTAGGTTTTATTTTAAGGTTTAGGTTTTTATTCAGTTTTTATATTATTTTATTTTATTTTAGGTTTATTTTATTTTGATTTTACATTTAGTTTTTATTTTATTTATGTTTTTTATTCTAATGTTTATTTTATTTTTTAGTTTATTTTATTTTAATTTATTTTTCTTAGTTTATTTTTTTTAATATTTAGGTTTTGGTTTAGGTTTATATTTTATTTTATTATTTTTTTATATTTAGGTTTAGGTTTATTTATTTATTTTATTTTTATGTTTTATTTAGTTTAGGCTTAGGTTTTAGCTTTTTTTAGGTTTTATGGTTTATAGAAATAAACCTAATGAATTCTTTGATTACCTTCTCAGGTGGTGCAACCTAAGCATGAAAGGCGAACCATAACTGTCTGAATAGCATGCCATTTAGATTATTCTCAAGAATATCCTTGGCCCGATCGCCTTCATTCTTATGGGCTTTACCATCAAAATATTCAAGAAATTAATCAACAAGGCAGCAAGCCTACAAGAGGCAGCCAAATAGTTGCCCTTTCTCCACCAATCATATAGGCCCAAACTACATAAAGTGTTTAAGAAGAAGCCAGGGACAATTATGTCAGTGGACAGAGGGAAGTAGCCAACCAGAGTTCAGTATGAGAGACTAATAGTGATAAAGGAAGTAGCCATAAAGTGTTTTACAATGTCCTAGCTGACCTTACAAAGTTTCCCGCTAAGTTAAGCATATACGATGCCCTTGGCTTATCCAAATAGATAAGGTAATTTCTAATCAATACCTTACTTGATCTAGAGATATACTTAGCTCAGCTGACCTCTACTAAAGAGGAGGCTTGCCACTCAAAGGATATCTTAAGAGTTACATTCAACGATGAACACTTACTCCTAGTGATGACCGAGCACAACCGCCTCTTTACATTTCAGTGGATGTTGGTAGATACAGGATATCTAGAGTTATGGTTGACCCAAGTGTATTAGTCAACATTATGAGTTTAAGAATCCTTGCCTACTTGAGGATCGACATCTCCAAACTCAAGAAATAAAGGATGATGTTGAGAAGATTCAATGAATAAGGTGAGAGGGCCTTGTGGTGTTAATTTTTGGATGTATGCGGTGGACACCACAGATCGTAGGGGGAGTACTTTTAAGGTACATTGAGGTATGATGTACTATCTAAAAGATAGAGGAATCACTTTAGAATGGACCAAATCATCTAATAAGGACTCCTAAGGCATGATGGGTCTTGGATGTACGCAATTTTCCCTTACTTTTCCATAAGGCATGGGGTGGGGAGGGGAGTATTTTTAAGGTGATCGGTACTACATTGAGGTATGATTTACTATCTCAAAAGATAGAGGCATGACTTTAGAATGGACCAAATCATCTAATAAGGACCTAAGGCATGATGGGGTCTTGAATGTAGCAATTTTTCCCTTACTTTACATGGATGAATAAAATAATGTTTATATTAAACCAAGGTCTTAAGTTACCTATGGAGGCAAGCCTCCATATTTAATTACATCTTAAAAAATGAAACTTTCTAAGAATACTCTCGATTAAAGTAGACAATTATCATCTTTAAATATTTCAAGGTTAGACTATCAAAAGATTAGTTGTATTTGGAAAATCAATTAAGAAAGTTCAAGGAGAAGACTTATTTTTGGAATTTAAATGAAATAAGTAAAAAATGTACATGATACTAAAATGCCTAGTAAGCATTCCAATCTATCCTATGATTGGGCTTTATAATTTTGAAGTTGATGATATTTATATGTTTTGAGTTGAAATTTTATTAGATTACTAGAGCTTATAATCCACCAACACAAGGTTGTGAGAATTCCAAAGAGGTGAGGATTTCTACTCGTAGCCTGAAGAAAATAGCTATCTAGGATCCTAAATCTATGGAGCTTTAGTATGAGCTAAAGCATGACCTAAATCTAAGCGAGAGGTGGACATAAGGGTTTACCTCCATAAGAGAGAATAAATTGTCTGACTTCTGGACTTATAATAGCTTGGAGTGGCATCCAGCTAACTCCTACAATTTTAAAACCATGTAGAATAGTCTTATGAATTGTAAGATAAGTATGGTTGTTATTTAATTAGAAAGAGACTAAAATCCTAAACACACTCCTTAAGTGACTAGAGCATGAGTTGTATGAGCATATGACTTAATATATATATATATATATGCAAAATATTTTCAAATTTTATTTCATTTTAGACACATCATTTTGATAGAGGCTTTAGGATTTCTTATGCTTAAATGCATGATGAAATAAGTTATGGGTCAAATTATCTAGAAGAAGGTGTTCTCCACTATAAGGGATGCCCTCACAGTTCAAGCATTCTGTTATCGTGCAAGGATGGAGATCCTTCATGTCAAGAGAAAAAAAATATGCATGCATGATGTGAAACATACAATCATATAGCTAAGAAGTTGCTAAAGTTTTTAATTATCTTATTTATGTCTTAAGCTTTATGATGAGGTTATGAGTTGTTTAAAATTTTATTATGAGTGATTAGTTGGGTAGAAAATTTATTTTTATCCTAAGAGCCTAATCATCTCCAAGCCACACATTAAAGCATCAATCATTTAAGAAACTATGAAAAGCACGCTGTCCTAATGTACAATGCAAATATTACATCAAACAATTATATAAACTATCATAAAAGAATAAAAGGCTGGTACAGTCGAGTACCCATGTACAACCTAAAGAGAGAAAAGATGGATAGCCGAGCTCTACCCTTATACAACCTGGAATATGAAAGAATAATTATATTTGTATTAAATACTATGGGGGTTTTCTTTCTTCATATCTCCATTTTTGATTTGTTTCTTTCTTTGATTTGGATGGTGCTTGCTTCAAAGGCATCATAGGGCACCCCAGGACAAAGCCTTCTGGTCACTGCTCATCCTAATGCCCCATATCACTAATCCTAATTCCTATTGCAAAAATTACATTTATGTTGGAAAACTAAATCTAACTACACCTGCAAAATAGAGGTTGGCTAAATATACATATAATCCCAAGAAGTTGTATTTATAATTTTGACTTAGAACCCTACAAATGGGTAACTAAGTCCTCCTCTCCTAACTTGGATTATGCTTAAGGATTTAAGCAAATAGCAAAAGGAGCATTCACATTTATTTTTAAGCATCCCTTAAGCATAATCCCCTATAGAGAATATGGTTAGGCTAATATTGGCCTATCATATAGTCTATGAAGCATACACCCTAACATCCAATATAAAATAATACATCATAAAATAAAATATACATCATATAAAATAATCCTATGTTTAGGTTCACTTTAAATAATTCTATTCAAAATGGAAGGCATCTTAAGAATACATTAATTGAATTAGTACCACATCACATATATTAAATCATTCCTTTTCATCACATGTAACATGCATATGATTTAATCCTAAGTGTATCTATGGATTGAATATATTTTATCATTCTTAAATGAATATATGTGTATGTTTAGAATTTATATTTTATTTGATTGAATTATTTGAACATATTAATTTAAAACTTTATCCAAATTCTTATACAAAAATAACATAAGAATGAAATTAAATAGCCATGTGGCATTGTTAAACCAGGGAAGTGAGGTAATCAAATGACCTCCTTGGAGATAGCTAAAGCCTCATATTCTCGGGATGTCAAGACTATATACCCATTTGCATTCAAATATATGTAAATTTGTATACATGAACATAAGAAGTAAGCACCAAATCATATGGCTAATTAATTCAACCACTTAGTCAATTATGAATGCATGCAATTTTAATGTAAAATGGGATTTTGATTCTTTTATTACATATACATATGCATGTACAAAGATATATGCAAGTATGTGTCATTATTAAACCAAAGAAGTGAGGTAATCAAATGACCTCTTTGGGGCTAACTAAAGTTTTGCATTCCTAGGATGTCCAGGCTATATACTTACTTTTATTGGACACACATGGATGTATACATAAATGAGGAACAAATCATGGAAATATTGTATATTTTATTTGAATGAATCATTTATATATATGAATTAAAGCTCTATCCAAATTATAATGTTGAAATACATAAGAATGAAATCAAATGGGTACGTGTCATTATTAAATCAGGAAAGTGATATAATCAAATGACCTCCTTGGGCTAGCAAAGCCTCGTGTTTCGGGATATCACTATATACCCATTACCATTCAAACATATAAATCATGAATAGAAGAAAGGGAACACAACATTCATACACTTAAGCTATAAGCACATGCATTTCTTATGTATTTATAACTAGCATCATAACACATATTATTATTCATTTATAAGATTTTGAAAAATACATTGTGATAATAGCCACACATATATTAAATCAAATCAACACATGCAATCGTACATAAACAAAATCCATTTTATTTTACTTGATTTTGAAAAGATGGATGCATGAATTTAAATGACTTACCAATTTAACATGATTGGAAAAATGACAATGAAATATAAGCATGTGATTCATTCAACCAAACTAGTTCTTATCAAATCAAACAAGATTTTTTAAAGTAAACCAAAGCTTCTTTATTAATTAAGTTTTTGATTTGATTTGATTTAAAGAGGAGAAGAGAAAACATCACTTGCTATTTTAAACCCATTCCCACATTATTGATTTGATTGAATCATTTATATATATGAATTAAAGCTCTATCCAAATTATAATGTTGAAATACATAAGAATAAAATCAAATGGTTACATGTCATTGTTAAATCAGGGAAGTGATATAATCAAATGACCTCCATGGGGCTAGCAAAAGCCTCATGTTCCCAGGATATCCAGACTATATACCCATTACATTTCAATCTTATATAAATCAAAACGTGAATAGAGGAAAGGGAACGCAACATTCATACACTTAAGCTATAAGCACATGCATTTCTTATGTATTTATAACTTGAATCATAACACATATTATTATTAATTTATAAGATTTTGAAAAATACATTGTGATAATAGCCATGCATATATTAAATTAAAACAACACATGCAGTCTTACATAAATGAAATCCATTTTATTATACTTGATTTTGAAAAGATGGATGCATGAATTCAAATGACTTGCCAATTTAACATGATTGGAAAAATGACAATGAAATATAAGCATGTGATTCATTCAACCAAACTAGTTCTTATCAAATCAAACAAGATTTTTTAAAGCAAACTAAAGCTTCTTTATGAATTAAGTTTTGGATTTGATTTGATTTAAAGAGGAGAAGAGAAACCATCACTTGCTATTTTAATCCCATTCCCACATTAGTGATTTGATTTAATTTAAGAAAATGTAATTAAGTTGATTATATAGGTTAATTAAGTTGAACCCTTAATTTGATAAATTAATTACCCTTGCCTATGTCACCTTAAAGTAATTAACTAAATATTTATGAGCCATGATATGCATGGAAAATAAACTTGCAATGATCCTAGGAAATAAAAGGGGCCTAATGCAATCGGCTCATGATGAATAGTTAATAAGATTAAGGGACTTAATTAATTATTCTTAAGGTTTTCCCACACATGTGGACTAACCATAATTTCATTAAACTCCTTTAGGTTATTAAACACCTAAAGATCTATTCCATGATTTAATTAATTAAGGTATGATGTGATTATGATTTTAATTTGATTAAGTGATTTAATTAATTAGTTAAATCTTAATTAGTAAAAATGGGTGAAATGAACTTAGATAAAGGGGTCCTAACCCTATTCCTTAGTTCACTTACTGTTGAACAATGACTAATAAACTTAATTAATTAATTTATTATTATTCATGAGATTAATTAATCATTAATTAACTTAAAAGAGTAGTTAAGGTTTAATTAGTCAATTTTCCTAATTAAGTGAGCAATAAATCCCAAGAAAATCATGGGAGGTAGAGGTCATCCCATTAAATTAACCCATAAATTTTTGGATTAATTGCTCAAGTAATTAAGGAGTAACTAAGCTAATAAATGTTGTAATTAAACCTTAATTTCTATTCAAAATTTTTTAAGATCAGTATTTAATTAATTTTTCTCTGAAATTACTATAAAATGAGTATTTATTTGCATTTTTTATTTTTCTATGATTTTTTATGATTTTTAGAAGTTTCAGCCATTAAAAATGATTAATTAAGCCAAATTAAAGCCTAATCCTATTGGTGTCATGTGGCGCACTGATGCAGTGTGCTTTCCACATGGTGTCGCATGCTTGACTACTTATTAATTATCTGACTCAGCGCCCATGTGGCTAAGAAAGACGTACTTTCTCCTGCACCATTTGATCTAAGATCAAATGGCTATGATTAATCTGATAGCTTAATAAGATTAAATCATATCGATCTAGTGGATCTAATCACGACCATCCTTTCCGATCTCGTGGAACAGACATTGCGTGATCTAATGTCATGCAAGTGAGGGAGAATGGAGTCCATCCACCATTTCTCACTTGATCCAAGATTACCTGAGCTCAAATCAACTCTAAAAGAATCCCACACCTTCATGACATCGATCAGAGGGGATCTAACAGTCAATATCAGACGAGAAACAAGTTTTCTTCAAAAAGTTCCAACCCATTTTTGCCTAATGATTGATTTTACCTCATCGAAACTCAAGACCAGTGGCTCAAACGATTGAGGAAGCTTCATCTAGTGGAGACGAAGCCCTGTTGAGAAGCAATTAGATCAATTCCTTGATGTTCCCTTAGAAGGCCATGAATCGATGATTTAGAGCTCGACTTTGATCAAGGTCCCACCTATGGTGCTCAGAAAGCTTGGGAGATAATTTATTTTTGCTCGATGGGGCCTAAGAAAGGTGCGTGCAAAGTTAATTTGAGTTTGATGGAGAAATAGGGAATTTAAGTTAGAAATGAGAGTGTTTTACTTCAGGATAGACAAAAATGGAATTTTTTTATTGAGGAATGAGCTTGGGAGCTTAGGGAATGGCTCTAGCAACTCACCTTGGGTAGCTAGGGCTCTAAGGAATGATTTTTGTGTGTGTTAGAGTTGAAACGAGGGGGTGTATACACCCCTTCATCTTGATCAAATGATGGTATTTGGTTTGGCTTCTAGTGGCCATCCGGCCATCTTAAGGAGTTGTGGGTGGTAGGGAGGAGGTGAGTTGGCTCGACTTGGTTGGTTGAAGGTGTGGAGGTGGCTGGAAAGGATGAATCATGGGTGTTCTATGGGTTTCCAATGCTCTAATAGGGAGGGTGAGGTGATTTAACCTTCCATGGGTCATGGTTGACCCAACCACCCCTTGGGTCAAGTTGGGTAGTGTCACAGGTGCCTAGCTAGACCATTGAGAGAGTACCAAGTGGTCAAGGAATGGAAATGACCACTTACATTGGTGATTTGTCTCATGTGATACTCTTGAACCAAGGTTGGAATGATCATTTGGCATAGGAGATGATTTGGGCAGATTTGAAATTAGCAAAAAGTCGGTTAGCCAAAATTTCAAGTCAATTGGAGTTGATTTGGTTAGGTTTGGCTTGATTTGACTCATTTAGGTCAAATTGGGTTAGGTTGGTTGACCAATTGGTTGGGTCAAACTAATGGTTGGGTCAAGTTCATATGATCATGTGTGATGTTTTGGTTCAATTGGTTTGGTTTAGTTTGGCTTAGATTTAATTTTGGCTCATTTAAAATCATTTGGGCTCAAATGGGTTAAGTTGACAAATTTGACCAAATTGGCCAAATTGGCTTGGGTTGGGTGTTTTTTGGGTTTAGTTGATCGATTAGAAATGATTGCAGGCTTTGGTTTCAATTAATTTGAAGTTGGTTTTGAGGGCCAAGTTGAACCTTTAGATCAATTTGGGCTAAGTAGGTCAATTGGGTTCAATTGGGTCAAATTATGGCTTTGGTCAAGTTCAACAATGAATTTAGAACGGATTTGAGCCATTGGATGTAATAAAATTAGTTTATATTTTGATTTGACCCAATTTGGTCTTTTAAGTCAATTTGAGTCAACTTGAGTCAAGAGGGACAATTGGGTTTAGTTTGACTCAATTGAAGGTCAAGTCATATTCAAATATTGATTTTGATTTGGTATGAATATTGGTTTTAAAAGATTTGGATTAGGTTACAATTTGGCTAGTTTGGGTTCATATAGGTTAAGGGGTTGACTTGGTTTGACCCAATTTGTGATAATTAATCAACCTAAGATGTTTAACAATTATGATGGGAGGTTTTGATGGGCTTGGTTCAATCCAATTTAAGTAGGTTGAAGAGTTGGCCCAAATAGGTAAATTGGCCACTTTGGGTTAAGTGGACCAATTGGATTTAGTTTGGTTGATTTTGGGTTGAGTTTGATTTAGTTGAGTTTATATATGGATTTGGGATTGATATATAAATTCACAATTGTTGGGTTCAAATGGGTTTTGGTTCATTTGAACATTTCTAGTCAAAAGGGTTATGTTGGGTTTAACTTGGGTTGATTTTGGTTTGGATTGATGATCGTAGATTTCATTTATATTTGTGAATATGATTAAAGCTATGATTGATTCATGAGAAAATCAATTGAATTTATGTTTTGGAATGAAGGAATTTGGCTAAGTCCATAGAGTTGGGTCATGTGGCTTAGGATTGGATTTTGATTTTATTTGATTTAGTTTGATTTTGTTTTGATGATTTAAATGTATATTTCATTTAAATTTGTGAATATGATTGAAAATATGATTAATTTGTGAGAAAATCAATTGAGTTTGACTTGATTTGGATTAAGCTTTGGCTAAGTCCATGGGATAAGTCATATAGGCTTAAGAAGGTTTGATTTAATTTGATTTAGTTTGATTTAGTTTTGATCGTTTTAAATGTAGATTTGATTTATATTTAGGAAGATGATTGAAGATATAAATTTATTATGAGAAAATAAATTTATTTTAGATTGATTTGATTAAGATTTGGCTAAGTCCATAAGTCATATGGTTTAGGAAGTGTTTCAAGTTTGAATTTGATCATGGGCTTCAATCATTTGGTTTTGGAATTTAGGTTAGGATTTGGATTTGAATTTGATGTTTGAATTGAACTTGAGGTTTGGTTTCAAAAGGTGAATATGGAGTAGATTTGCGTTGTAGGGTAGGTGGATTATCTTAATCCCTACGGCATAACCTAATCCTATATTTAACCCTTCTAAGTCTTTAGGCTTAGGTTAAGTGTTTACCTAATTATTAGAAGTGTCTTATGATTATGGAAGTATTTGTGTCTAGAAGACTCCTAAGTCTAAGATGGGAAGATTGAATCTGCACTCCAAAAGTGATGTCAATAGGCCTTAGGCTGCACAGTGTTGCTCTTAGAGATAGATGATTTGAAGACCGAAGCCAAGTTTCACATTATAGACTAAGATACATGAGAACAACATAGTTCCATCCTCTCTAAATCAGTGTATGAAGTTTGTCAGAGGTGGGATCATCTACTGTGTCATAGGAGATCTCAAGCCATTTACAGTTCACGAGGTCAACATATATGAGGATGCGGCTTACTACCTCCCTCAAAATCAATATGCCTATTCTCGTGAACTTGGCCAAAGTTAAAAATAAAAAATAGAAAAATAAAATGAAAAAGAAAGAGAAAAAGTTAAAGAAAAAGAAAATAAAAGAGAAAATAAAAATAAAAGGGAGCAGAAATAGACTTGGAGGAGGAAGTGGAGCATGACATTAGATTCCACCAACAGTTCATTACCCCATTCGAACATATAGGTAGGATGACCTAACCTCTAATAGGCAGAGGAAGAAGCCAGTATAGACATAGTCCTAGGGGTGGAAAACCTCCTAATTGGCCACCCAATAGAAGATATGTCCTAGCTATTGGGAGTACACATGTTATCCATATAGACATAGAATCATGTTCATAAGATGAGTCTTATATGGTTAGCACACCAGCCAACTCTGCTTAACATTAGATTCCCTTGTAGGTGACACTTGAGCTAGATAGCGATGGAGATTGGGCTCCAAAGTAATGCATAAGTGTATCCAAGTCTACATGTGAAACAGTTAGGCATCAGTTGGGAACCATAGCTCTAACCCCACTTTGCTGTCAAAAAGCTGAGGGTTTTGTTGTTTAAGAAGCTCCTAAGTCATCCACAGGTGTGAAGACTCAAAGGTTCTTTCTGGGAGCATTATCCCCAAGTCAAGAAGTTGATGTAGAACTTGAGGATGATTCATATAAAGAATTAATAGAATTACCTTTTGAGTAGTACTTTCATTGTGTTCATAATTTAGTAAAGAAAGGGTTAATCCCACATACTTGGTCAAAGAATAAGTCAGACTACTCTGAAAGAATATAGAAGAATAAATGTAAAAGCTCTCAATCAAGACTAAGACTAGGATTCGATATATTGGGTCCAGTCGATGATGATAATTAATGCTTAGGATTCGGTACTTACCTTAAAAATGTTGGTGTTATATACTAGTGGTCTATGACTTGAATCTTTGATGAACTCATTCATCATTAAGTCGAGTGCTTTGTTAGTGACCTCATGGTCAAAAGTAGAAAAAATGAAGATCATCTCTTTGAGTTGAGAGTAGTTTTTGAATACTTAGGATAATTTAACCTCAAAATGAACCCCCTAAAGTGTGCATTCAGAGTAGCTTCAGAGAAATTCCTTGAGTTTATTATCTGACATCAGGGAATCAAAATCAATCCAGAGAAGATCAAGGCAATATTAGAAATGCCACCCCTAAAAGTTTAACTCATCTCAGATCATTGCAAGGTCAATTGACGTATCTAAGACACTTTATATCCAACCTATCAGAAAGATGTCAGCCATTCTAAGAACTTGTCAAAAAGGATTCCAAGTTCAAGTGGGATGATAAATGTGAGCATGCCTTCGAAGACATCAGTCATTACCTAATTATGCTGCCAATTCTAGCAGCCCCTATCCCAGGCAAGCCACTCATACTTTACACTACTATGTTAGACAACTCCTTTGGTGATTTGTTGCCCCAAGCTAGTGATGAAGGGAAGGAAAACATACTCTACTACCTCAGCTATCACCTATTCACTGCTAGGGCTAATTATCCATCGATTATGAAGCATTTCCTAGCTTTAATCTTTACATGCTAAAAGCTACAGCACTACATGCTTCCCCATAAGGTGAACTTAATCTCTAAGATCAATCCACTACGGTATCACATGACACGGTCGATGCTAATTAGATGGTTTTCATGATGGTCCATGATCCTCTCATAGTTTGACATTACTTTCGTACCCCTCTATGTCGTGAAAGGACAAGCGCTAGAAGATTTCTTAGTGGTACACTCACTTCTTGCTGACTCTCCAATTAGTTATGATCTCCCCGATGAACAAATCATGAACTTAGGGGATGCTAGCATTCACCATTTAAAAGATGTACTTTATTGGAGCAACTTCCTCTCAAAGAGGAGAAGAACCACTATCTACTATTCAAGGAAAGGCAGTGGTAGGAATAATTCTCTTAACTCTAGACCGTGATGTGATGAGATTCTCATATCATCAATCCTTGCACCAACAAGTCAAATATGAAGCTCGATTGCCAATTTGGAGTTATCCATTACTCTAAGCATCCAGAACATCAACATCTTCAGGGATTCTCAACTAGTTATCAACCAAATCGCTGGGTCTTATAAGGTTATAAAGCCCAAGGTCCATCACTACCACAAGTGCACCATAGAGTTGTTAGCCAAAATCCTAGAGGTTACCATTTATAAGATTCCTCGAGGAGAGAACATCATAGCGTATGCTTTAGCCAAGCTTTCCAAAGTGTTGGCATGTGCAGAGGATGAGTCCATATCGATAAAGGTCAAAAATAAATAAGTATTATCCCTTATTGATATTGAACTCATCAAAAAGTACTCTCTTGAAGGGGAAGTTGCCATTACAAAGAGGGATGAGGAGTTAGATTGGAGGCTACCATTCATGGATTACTTAAACAAAGACAATCAACCTCAACAAAAGTCCCAAGTCTATCAGATGAAGTAGAGAGCACTTTCTTATGCTCTTATGGATGGTGTCTTATACCAACGGTCTTTCAATCATATATGGTTATGTTGTTTAGACAAGCATGAAGTCTGTAAGATTGTGACCAAGGTACACTCAAAATTATGTGGAGCTAACTAATCCAATCCAAAGATGAAAGCCAAGATCAAGAGACTAGGATATTACTGGTCATCAATAATCAAAGATTGCATGGATATTCCTAGGAGACACCACCAATGTTAAATACACAATGTGGTCCTACACCAACCACCTAACATTCTACATCCTACATTGGCCTCATGGCCATTCAAGTGTTGGGGTACAAACATAGTGGGTCCGATTGATCATTCTTATTCCAAGGGTCATTGGATCATCTTAGCTGCTATTGATTACTTTTCCAAATGGGCGAAGATGATTCTGCTCAAAAAGGTCACGACTCAGCATGTGCTCCAATTTTTTACGAACCATATTGTATATAGGAAATAATTGCCTCGATGAATTATATCTGATAATGGTACTACATCATAGATTGGAGATATTCTGCAATCAACTATCCAAGGGAAAATGTCTTAGTAGAATCGTTCAACAAAACTCTCATCCAAATATTAAACAAGACACCTAATAATAACAAGCGATAGTGGCATGAGCAGTTAGTTAAAGCCTTGTGGGCCTACCACACCACATATTGAACTCCAACTCAATCTACTCCTTTCTCCTTAGTTTATGGGTCTAAAGCTATTCTACCATTAGAAGTCTAACTCCCAACACTAAGGATAGTTGTGGGTAGCAAGATCATAATAGAGCAGAATGCCAAGTTGCGGTTCGAAGAGCTCGAAGTTTTGGAGGAGAGAAGGCTGTGGGCTTGCCAAAATCTCAAGTTGTACAAAGATAAAATGATTCAAGCTCACAACAAGTTGGTCCATCCTAGAGCTTTTCAAGTAGGAGAGCTTTTTTTAGGTTTTTATTTAAGTTTTTATTTTATTTTATTATTTTATTTTATTTTGGTTCAGGTTTTTTTTATATATTTTATTTTTTAGGTTTTATTTACTTTAGGTTGAGGTTTTTAGGTTTTCAGGGTTTAGGGTTTAGGGTTTAGGGCTTAGGGTTTAGGGTTTGGTGTTTAGGGTTTAGGGTTTAGGATAGTAGATTTTAGGGTTTAGGGTTTAGGATTAAAGGTTTAGGGTTTTAGGTTTTGGGTTTAGGGTTTTAGGGTTTAGGGTTTAGGGTTTAGGGTTCAGGGTTGTAAGTTTAAAGGTTAGGTATTTTTTATTTTTTAATTTTAACTTTTAAAAAATTAAGTAAACTAGTTGGTTCAGGTTTATTAAGTTTATTTAGTTTTTTATTTTATTTTATTTTTTATTTGTATTTTGGTTTATTTTTATTTTAATTTAGTTTAGTTTATTTACTTTAGGTTTATTTATTTTAGTTTATTTTTTTAGGTTTAGGATTAGGTTCATATTTTTATTTAATTTTTTTAGGTTTGTGTATTAGGTTTTTATTTTAGGTTCATTTTTAAGTATTATTTTTTATACTTTAGTTTTAGTTTTATTTTTTGTTTATATTATTTTATTTAGTTTAGGGTTTATGTTTAGTTTATTTTAGGTTTAAGTTTTGGTTTATTTTATTTTAGTTTACTTTAATTATAGTTTAAGTTTAGGTTTATTTTATTTTATTTTTTTTTGGTTTAGGTTTTTTTTAGTTTATAGTTTATGTTTTAATTTCTATTTATTTTGAAGTTTTATTTTTATGTTTATTTTTTAGGTTTAGGTTTTTATTTATTTTTTATTTATTTTATTTTACATTTTTTTTATTTTTATTTTTTATTTAGTTTTTATTTTATTTAGGTTTTTTATTTTTAGCTTTATTTTATTTTATTTTTTTATTTTATGGGGCATACGATGATTCGTTCACCGTCTTTGGCATTTTAGTTTAGGTTTTTATTTATTTTATTATATTTTTAGGTTTAGGTTTAGGTTTTAGTTTAGGATTTTATTTTGTTTTATTTTTTAATTTATTTTAATATTTATTTAATTTTGGTTTAGGTTTTTAGGGTTTTAGGTTTTAGGGATTGGGGATTAGGGTTTAGGGTTTAGGGTTTATGATTGTAGGTTTTAGGGTTTAGGGTTTAGGATTAAGGTTTAGGGTTTAGGGTTTACGGTTTAGTATTTAGGATTTAGGGTTTAGGGTTTTTGGGTTCAGGGTTGTAGGTTTAGGGTTAATTTTAGGGGATAGGGTTTAGGGTTATGGTATTATTTTTATTTTTTTATTTTTTTATTTTTAGAGTTTAAGGTTTAGGGTTTGGTGGTTAGATTTTAGGTTTTAGTTTAGGGTTTATGGTTTTTGATTTTTTTTTAACAGAAAACAAATTCAGATTAAACATTTCTTCTTTTCAATTTCATCAACCAAGTAACACTCTAGGTTTTCTAAGGCACAAGTGATGACATAGATAAAAAATGAGCTCGCATATAGCAAATAAAAAACCCTAGATAACTAGAACCATCTCTATTACAAAGAAATAATTCCATATGCAGTAGATCGGATCAACCATTCTTTAGTTTCTCTAATTCCCATCAAAACCTTTTCAGCCTCTTGTGTAGTGGGATCCACCATTATATCCTTATTTTCTCCCTCCGCCACCACCACGACTGTAACCTCCGTCGCTCCTCCCACCTTCATAACCACCACTACTCCGACCACCACCTCCCTATCCACCAGCATCTCCAGATCCCCAACCACCATTGCGATAACCACCAACTTCACCTCCACCAGGTCTAGATCTGGTTAGCGTGGTGTTCCTTCCATCAAGGTTCAGCCCATTCTTAGGGTTTAAGTTTATTAGGTTTTAGGGTTTAGGTTTATTTTTGAATTTATTTAATTACTTTAGGTTTAGGTTTAGGGTTTGGGGTTTAGGGTTTAGGGTTTAGAGTTTAGGGCTTAGGGTTTATGGTTTAGAGTTTAGGGTTGAGTGGTTTAGGGTTTACACTTTTTGGGTTTAGGGTTTAGGGTTTAGGGTTTTTTAAGGTTTAGGGCTTCGGGTATAAGGTTGTAGGTTTAAGGTTTAGGGTCAGTTATAGGGTTTAGATTTTTTAAAAAAAAATTAAGTAAACCGGTAGGTTTAAGGTATTTTTTATTTAATTTAGTTTAGTTTATTTTTATTTTTATTTATTTTAGGTTTTTTTATTTTAGTTTATGTTTTTTTTTTTAGTTTTTTTTAGGTTTAGGTTTAGGTTTAGGTTTATTTTTAATAGAGTTTTATTTTTATTTTATTTTTTAGGTTTAAGTTTTTAGATTTTTAGGGTAAGGGTTTACGGTTTAGGGTTTACGGTTTTTGGATTTAGGGTTTTAGGGTTATATAGTTTAGGGTTTAGGGTTAGGATTTACGGTTAAAGGTTTAGTGTTTAGGCTTTAGGGTTTTGGGTTTTTTGGATTTAGGGTTTAGGGTTTAGTGTTTAGGGTTTAGGATTTAGGGTTAAGGGTTTAGGGTTAATGTTTTAGTTTAGGGGTTATGGTTTTGGGTTTGGGGTTTAGGGTTTTAGGGTTTACGATTTAGGGTTTAGGGTTAAGGGTTTTTATTTTTTTAATTTTTTATTTTTTTAGGGTTTAAGTTTAGGATTTAGGTTTTAGTTTTAGGGTTCAAGATTTAGTTTAGGTTTATTTTTAAATTAAGTAAACCTAGTAGGTTTAGGTTTTTTTAGTTTATTTTTAGGGTTTAGGGTTTAGAGTTTGGGGTTAGCTCATGGTTCAGGTTTTCTTTTTAAAATAAGAAAAATTAATTAAGCCATTAGGTTTTGGCTTATTTAGTTAATTTTTTTATTTATTTTAGTTTATTTAATTTTTTTATTTATGTTTATTTTCTATTTTTATTTAGTTTAGTTTATTTATTTTCAATTTATTTATTTTTTTTAAGTTTTTTATTGTTGTTTATTTTTTAGCTTTAGGTTTAGGTTTATTTTTTAGTTGAGTTTTATTTTTATTTTATTTTTAAGTTTATGTCTAAGTTTTATTTTAAGTTATTATTTTATTTTATTTTGGTTTATAATTTTTATTTATTTTATTTATAGGTTTATTTAGTTTAGGTTTAGGTTTTTAGGTTTTTAGGGTTTAAGGTTTAGGGTTTAGGGTTTAAGGTTTTAGGGTTTAGTGTTTTAGGATTTAGGGTTTAGGGTTTAAGGTTTAAGGTTTGGGTTTAGGGTTTAGGGTTTAGGGTTTGGGGTTTTGTGTTTATGCTTTAAGGTTTAGGATTTTTAAGGTTTAGGGTTTAACATTTAAGGTTTAGAGTTAGCTTAAGGTTTAGGGTTTAGGGTTTAGGGATTAAGGTTAGGGTTTATGGTTTAGGGTTAATTTTAGGGTCTAGGGTTTAGGGTTTAGGGTTTAGGGTGTAGGGTTTAGGATTTAGGGTTTAGGGTTTAGGGTTTAGGTTAAAGTTTTATCCATATTAGTTTGATTTATTTTAGTTTAGTTTATTTTAGTTTAGGTTTAGGTTTATTTTATTTTGTTTATTTTACATTTAGGGTTTTTTTAGTTTAAGGTTTTGGTTTGATTTTTTATTTAGTTTTTGGTTTTATTTAATGTTTATTTTTATGTTTTGGTTTTTATTTAGTTTTTATTTTATTTTGTTTATATTTTTTGATTAGTTTTTATTTTATTTAGGTTTTATTATTTTAGGTATTTTTTCCTTTTTTATTTAGTTTAGGTTATTATTTATTATATTTTAGTTTAATTTTTTTATTATATTTTTAGGTTTAAGTTTTAGCTTAAGTTTTTATTTTATTTAGGTTTAAGTTTTTTTTAGATTTTGTTTAGTTTTGGTTTAGGTTTTTAGGTTTTTAGGGTTTAGGGATTAGGGTTTAGGGTTGTAGGGTTTAGGGTTTAGGGTTTAGGGTTTATGATTTATGATTTAGGATTTAGGATTTAGGGTTTAAGGTTGAGTGTTTTAGGGTTTAGGGTTTAGGGTTTATGGTTGCAGGTTTTTGGTTTATGATTTAGGGTTTAGTGTTAGGGTTTATTTTTTATTTTGTTTTTTTGACTTTTTTTAAATTTTTTGGATTTGGGCTTTAGGGTTTAGGGTTTAGATTTTAGGTTTCGGGTTCAAGTTTTAGTTTAGGGTTTAGGGTTTTTGGTTTTTTCTTCTAACAGAGAACAAATTCAGATTTAACATTTTTTCATTTTGATTTCATCAACCAAGTAACACACCAAGTTTTCTATGACACAAGCAAAGACATAGATATAAAATGAGCATGCATAAAGAAAATCAAAAACCCTAGATAACTAGAATTATCTTTACCGTAAAGACAGTTTCATAAATAAGAAGTCATATCGACCATTCTTTAGTTTCTCCAGTTTCCATCAGAACCACCTCAGCCTCTCGAGTAGCGGGATCCAACATCATATCCCTGATCTCTCTCTCCGCCACCACCATGGCTATAACCTCCATCACTCCTCCTGATTCCATAACCACCACTGCACTGACAACCACCTCCAGATCCCCTACCACCATTACGATAATCACTACCTTTGCCTTCGCCTCCACTGTTAGATCTAGACTGAGCCTGGTTGATGGTGATGTTCCTGCTGTCAAGGTTTTACCCATTCTTAAGGTTTAAGTTTATGTTAAGGTTTATTAAGTTTCATGGTTTAGGTGTATTTTTTAATTTATTTATTTACTTTAGGTTTAGGTTTTGGGGTTTATGGTTTAGGGTTTTGGTTTATGAATTAGGGTTCAAGGTTTATAGTTTAGGGTTTAAGGTTTTATGGTTTATGCTTACCAGGTTTAGGGTTTAGGGTTTAGGGTTTATTAGGGTTTAGGGATTAGGGTTGTAGGTTTAGTGTTGTAGGTTTAAGGTTTAGGGTTTAGGGTTAGTTTTAGAGTTTAAGATTTCAAATTTAGGGTAAGGATTAAGTGTTTAGGTTTTTTTTTTTAAATTAAGTAAACTCATAGGTTTAGGTTTATTTAGTTTGCTTTAGGGTTTTTTAAATAAGTTTTTATGGTTTATTTTATATTTTTTTGTTTAGTTTATTTATTTTAGTTTAGGTTTTTTATTTTAGTTTGTTTTTTTGGTTTAGGCTTAGGTTTAAGTTTATTTTTTACTTGAGTTTTATTTTTATTTTATTTTTTAGGTTTAAGTTTTTAGGTTTTTAGGGTTTAGGGTTTAGGGTTTAGGGCTTAGGGCTTTGGGTTTAGGGTTTTAGAATTTAGTGAAATAGGGTTTTATGGTTTAGGGTTTAAGGTTAGGGTTTAAGGTTTAGGGTTTAGGGTTTATGGTTTAGTGTTCACACTTTAGGGTTTAGGGTTTAGGGTTTTTGGGTTTAGAGTTTTGGGTTTTGGGTATAAAGTTTAGGGTTTAGTGTTTATGGTTTTGGGTTTAGGGTTTAGGTTTTAGGGTTTAGGGTTAGGGTTATATTTTATTTTATTTTATGTTTTTAAGGGTTTGGGGTTTAGGTTATAAGTTTAGGGTTCAGGTTTTAATTTAAGTTTAATTTTAAATTAAGTAAACAGATAGGTTTAGATTTTTTTTAGTTTATTTTTAGGTTTTAGGCTTAGGGTTTTTTTTTTAAAAAAATTATGTAAATCAGTAGGTTTAGGTTTATTTTGTTTATTTAGTTTATCTTATTTTTTATTTTTATTTATGTTTATTTTTTATATTTATTTAGTTTAGCTTATTTATTTTAGGTTTATTTATTTTAGTTTAGATTTTTTTTATTTTAGTTTATTTTTTAGGTTTAAGTTTAGGTTTATTTTTTAATTGAGTTTTATTTTTTATTTTTAGGTTTTTGTTTTGGTTTTTACTTTATTTTTTAGGTTTAGGTTGAAGATTTATATTTTAGGTTTATTTTTAGGTTTTTTTAAGGTTTATTTTTAGTTTATTTTATTTTATTTATTTTAGGTTTAGGTTTAGGTTTAGTTAATTTTAGGTTCAGGTTCTATTTATTTTAGTTTAGTTTATTTTAGTGCAGGTTTAGGTTTATTTTATTTTGTTTATTTCATTTTTATTTTATGTTTAGTTTTTTTTACTTAAGGGTTTAGGTTTTATTTTTTATTTATTTTTAAGTTTTAAGTTTATTTTTAAGTTTATTTTTTTATATCTATTTTTTAAACTTATTTTAGGATTATTTTATCTTTAAATTTTATTTTATTTAGGTTTTTTATTCTTATGCTTATTTTATTTTTAGTTTAATTTAGGTTATTATATATTTTATTTTAGTTTATGTTTATTAGCTTATTTTATTATATTTTTAGGTTTAGGTTTTAGTTTATGTTTTAAGTTTATTTTAATTTATTTTTATTTCAGTTTAGGTATTTTTATGTATTTTATCTTCAGGGTTTATTTTGTTTAGGTTTAGGTTTTTAGGTTTTAGGGTTTAGGGTTTAGGTTTAAGGTTTAAGGTTTAAGGTTTAAGGTTTTAGGGTTTAGGCTTTTGGATTATAGTTCAAGGTTTAGGGTTTAAGGTTTATGCTTTATGGTTTATGGTTTTTAAGGTTTAGTATTTAGGATTTAGGGTTTAGGGTTAGCTTAGGGTTTTGGGTTTATAATTTTTAATTTTTTAAGGTTTAGGGTTTAAGGTTATAGGTTTAGGGCTAGTTTTAGGGTTTAAGGTTTAGGGTTTAGGATTTAGGGTTTAGGGCTTAGAGTGTAGGGTTAAAGGGTTTTTTTTTAACTAGGTAAACTGGTAGGTTTAGGTTTATTTAGTTTATTTAGTTTTTTATTTTCATTTAAGTTTATTTTTTATTTTTATTTAGTTTAGTTTCTTTCTTTTAGTTTAGGTTTTTATATTAGTTCACTTTTTAGGTTGAGGTTTAAGTTTATGCAAATTTTTTATAATAGTTTTATTTTTATTTTATTTTTTAGGTTTAGGTTTTATTTTTTATTTTATGGTTTAGGTTTAGGTTTTTATTTTTTATTTTTTGGTTTAGGTTTTACGTTTTAATTTTAGGTTTATTTTTAGGTTTTATTTTTTAGATTAGGTTTAGGTTTATTTTTATTTTATTTTTTTTAAGTTTGGGTTTAGGCTTAGGTTTAGTTTATTTTAGGTTTAGGTTTAGGTTTTATTTATTTTGGTTTAGTTTATTTTAGCTTAGGTTTAGGTTTATTGAATTTTTATTTTAGGCTTATGCTTTTTTAGGTTTATTTTTAGGTTTTATTTATAGGTTTTTTGTTTAAGTTTAGGTTTTTATTTAGTTTTTATTTTATTATTATTTTAAATTTAGTTTTTATTTTATTTATGTTTTGTATTTTTAGTTTAGCTTAGGTTTTTATTTATTTTATTTTAGTTTAGTCTTTATTTTTTATATTAGTTCCTTTTAGGTGTAGGTTTAAGTTTTAGTTTATGTTTTTATTTTTTTTTATTTTATTTATTTTGGTTTAAGTTTTTTATTTATTTTATTTTTAAGTTTTATTTAGTTTAGGTTAAGCTTTTTAGCTTTTTAGGGTTTACAATTTAGGGTTTAGGGTTAGTTTAGGGTTTGAGATTTAGGGTTTGGGGTTTAGGGTTTAGGGTTATAGGGTTTAGGGTTGTAGGTTTAGGGTTTATGGTTAGGGTTATATTTTATTTTATTTTATGTTTTTTAGGGTTTGGGGTTTAGGTTATAGGTTTAGGGTTCAGGTTTTAGTTTAAGTTTAATTTTAAATTAAGTAAACCGATAGGTTTAAGTTTTTTTTAGTTTACTTTTAGGGTTTAGGGTTGAGGTTTTATTTTTTTTTTTAAAATTATGTAAATCATTAGATTTAGATTTATTTAGTTTATTTAGTTTATCTTATCCTTTATTTTTATTTATGTTTATTTATTATTTTTATTTAGTTTAGCTTATTAATTTTAAGTTTATTTATTTTAGTTTAGGTTTTTTATTTTTGTTAAACTTTTAGGTTTAGGTTTCGGTTTAGGTTTATTTTTTGGTTAAGTTTTACTTTCTAGGTTTAGGTTTTATTTTTTTATTTTAGGTTTTGGTCTAGGTTTTTACTTAATTTTTTTAGATTTAGGTTTTATTTTATTTTAGGTTTATTTTTAGGATTTATTTTTTATTTTAGGTTTATTTTTAGTTTATTTTATTTTAATTATTTTAGGTTTAGGTTTATGTTTAATTTATTTTAGGTTTAAGTTCTATTTATTTTAGTTTAGTTTATTTTAGTGTAGGTTTAGGTTTATTTTATTTTTATTTTAGGTTTAGGTTTTTTTTAGTTTATGGTTTAGATTTTTATTTTTTATTTATTTTTAAGTTTTATTTTTAGGTTTATTTTTTAAATTTTAGTTTTTATTTAATTTTTTTATTATTATTATAGGCATATTTTAGAATTATTTTATTTTTATTTTATTTAGTTTTTTTATTCTAACATTTATTTTATTTTTAGTTTAATTTAGGTTATTATTTATTTTATTTTAGTTTGTTTTTGTTAGTTTATTTAATTTTATTTTTAGGTTTAGGTTTTAGTTTAGGTTTTAATTTTATTTTAATTTATTTTTTATTTAGGTTTTTGTTTTTTTCATGTATTTTATCTTTAGGTTTTATTTTGTTTTAGTTTAGGTTTTTAGGTTTTAAGGGTTTAGGGTTTAGGGTTTAGGTTTAAGGTTTAGGGTTTAAGGTTTTAGGGTTTAGGGTATCAGGGTTTAAGCTTTTGGATTATGGTTCAAGGTTTAGGGTTTAGGGTTTAGGCTTTATTGTTTAGGGTTTTTAGGGTTTAGCATTTAGGGTTAGCTTAGGATTTAAGGTTTATGATTTTGAGTTTTTTAGGGTTTAGGATATAAGGTTGTAAGTTTACGGTTAGTTTTAGGGTTTAAGGTTTAGGGTTTAGGGTCTAGGATTTAGTGTTTAAGTTTAAAGGTGGTTTTTTTTAATTAAGTAAATCGGAAGGTTTAGGTTTATTTAGTATATTTTATTTTTTATTTTCATTTACGTTTATTTTTTATTTTTATTTAGTTTAGTTTATTTCTTTTAGTTTGGGTTTTTTTTTATTTTTGTCACTTTTTAGGTTGAGGTTTCAGTTTATGCTAATTTTCTAGTATAATTTTATTTTTATTTTATTTTTCTAGTTTAGGTTTTATTTTTTATTTTAAGGCTTAGGTTTAGGTTTTTAGGTTGAGGTTTTAGGTTTCGATTTTAGGTTTATTTTTAGGTTTTATTTTTTAGTTTAGGTTTAGGTTTATTTTTAGTTTATTTTAATTTTTTTTAGTTTGGGTTTAGGCTCTAGTTTAGTTTATTTTAGGTTTAGGCTTAGGTTTAGGTTTTATTTATTTTGGTTTAATATATTTTAGTTTAGGTTTATTTTATTTTTATTTTAGGTTTAGGTTTTTGTTATTTATTTTCAGATTTTATTTTTAAGTTTATTGTTTAGGTTTAGGTTTTTATTTAGTTTTTATTTTATTTTATTTTTAATTTAAGTTTAATTTTTATTTTATTTATGTTTTTATATATTTTTAGTTTAGCTTAGGTTTTTATTTATTTTATTTTAGTTTAGTTTTTAGTTTTTATTTTATTTCCTTTTTAGGTGTAAGTTTAAGTTTTAGTTTATGTTTTTATTTTATTTTATTTTATTTTTTATTTTGGTTTAGGCTTTTTATTTATTTAATTTTATAGTTTTATTTAGTTTAGGTTTAGGTTTTTAACTTTTTACGATTTACAGTTTAGGGTTTCAGGTTTAGGGTTTAGGGTTTAGGGTTTAGGGATATAGATTTTAGGGTTAATAGTTTAAGGTTTAGAGATTAGGGTTTAGGGATTAGTGTTTAGGGTTTAGGGTTTAGGATTAGGATTAGGAATAGGTTTAGGTTGAGTTTAGGTTTTAGGTTTAGGTTTTAGGTTTAGTGTAGTTTGAGTTTAGGGATTAGGTTTAGGTTTTAGGGTTTAAGTTTAGGTTTAGGAGTTTAAGTTATAGTTTAGGGTTTAGGGTTTAGGGTTTAGTTTAGGTTTAGGATTAAGGTTTAGGGTTTAGTTTAGGGTTTAGTTTTAGGGTTTAAGGTTAGTTATAGGATTTATAGTTTTAGTATTTAAAATTAAGTAAACAAGTAGGTTTTTTATTTTGTTTATTTTATTTATATTATTTTATTTTGATTTAAGTTTAATTTTATTATTATTTAGTTTAGTTTATTTATTTTAGGTTTATTTATTTTAGTTTATGTTTTATATTTTAGCTTATTTTTTAGTTTTGTGTTTAGGTTTAGGTTTATTTTTTAGTTTAGATTTATTTTATTTTTTAGGTTTCAGTTTTATTTTTTATTTTTATGTTTAGGTTATGGTTTTAATTTTATTTTTTTAGGTATAGGTTTTAGGTTTTAATTTTATTTTTTTAGGTATAGGTTTTATATTTTTATTTTTAAGTTTTCTTTTTTAGTTTAGGTTTAGGTTTTTATTTATTTTATTTTAGTTTAGTTGTTATTTTTTATTTTATTTTATTTTTTAGGTTTAGGCTTTGGTTTTAGTTTATGTTTTTATTTTATTCTATTTTTTTAATTTATTTAGGTTTAGGTTTTTTTATTTATTTTATTTTTAGGTTTTATTTAGTTTAGGCGTAGATTTTTAGGTTCTTTGGTTTTAGAGTTTAGGATTTAGGGTTTAGAGTTTTATGGTTTATGGTTTAACCTTCAACCTAAACCTTAAACCCTAAAACCCTAAACATTAAAGCCTAAACTATAAACCCTAAACCGTAAAACCCTGAACCCTGAATCCTAAAACCTAAACCCTAAACCCTAAATCATAAAACCTACAACCTATATCCTAAACCGTATAACAACAATAACAAAAACAACAACAACAACAACAATAACAACAAGCCTTAATCCCACTAGGTGGGGTCGGCTACATGAATCCTTCGTCCACATTGTGTCCTACTATGTGTCAAATTCTCATTTAAATTAAGTATACTAAGATCATTTTTTATACATCTTAACCAAGTCTTTTTAGGTCTACCTCTACCTTTCTTAACATAAGGAAAATCTAATGCATCTCCTCTCTTAATTGGGTCATCGGATGACCGACACTTTATGTGGCCTAACCATCTAAGGCGACTCTCCCTAATCTTATCTACCACTGGAGCTACTCCAACTTTTTCCCGAATATACTTATTTTGCATTCTATCTTTAAGAGAAAAGCCACTCATCCACCTAAGCATCCTCATCTCTATAACATTTAACTTAGTCTTATGCTTCTCTTTTATTGGCCAACATTCTGCACCATAAGTCATTGCAGGTCTTACCACCATCTTATAAAATTTTCCCTTATGTTTAAGTGGAACTTTTCTATCACATAATAGGCCAGATGCATTCCTCCACTTCAACCATCCAACTTGAATTCTACTAATAACAACTCCATCTATTTCACCATCATTTTGAACAATAAAGCCTAAATATCTGAAACACTCACTCCTATTAATGACTTGTTCACCCAATGTCACAACACTATCACTAGAACTTCTACAACTAAAATTGCACTCCATATATTCAGTTTTAGGTCTACTTAAATGAAAACCTTTAGACTCTAGAGTTGACCTCCATAATTCTAGTTCTATTGGACTCCCTCTCTAGTCTTATCAATAAGAAGAATGTCATCAGCAAAAAGCCTACACCAAGGTACATCTTCTTGTAAATGCCTAGTAAGAACATCCATAACTAAAGTAAAAAGATAAGGGCTTAAAGCTGATCCTTGATGTAATCCAATTAAAATAGGAAAATATTTTGTCAATCCTCCTTGTGTTTGGACACAAGTAACGCCTCTAGTATACATATCCTTAATGACTTAAATATAACCAATATTAACTCCTTTCTGTTCTAGAACTCTCCAAAGAACATCCCTTGAAACTTTATCATAAGCTTTCTCTAAATCAATAAATATCATATGTAGATCCTCCTTACTTTCTCTATGCTTCTCCATCAAATCCCTTAACAAATGTATAACATCCATTGTAGATCTACCTGGCATGAAACCAAAGTGAGAAACTTACGTATCACATAAACTATGCTCAATTACACTCTCCCATAATTTTAATGTATGGAACATTAACTTAATTCCTCTATAATTTGCACACTCTTGTGCATCACCTTTATTCTTAAATATTGGAACCAACAAACTCTTTCTGCACTCATCTAACATCTTTTTAGTCATTAAAATGACATTAAAAAGATTTGTAAGTCAAGAAATTTCTTGATCTCCTAAACATTTTCACACTTCTATTCGAATATTATCCAGTCCTATTGCTTTTGCATATTTCATTTTCTTTAAAGCTTCATTAACTAAATAAAGTCTAAAAAAATATAATAAATAAAAAACCTAAATCTAAATAAAATAATAACGTAAACTTAAACTTAAACCTAAAAATAAAATAAATTAATAAAATAAAAACTAAACTAAAATAAAATTAATAAAAACCTAAACTATACTAAAAAATTAAATAAACATAAAATAAAAACTAAGTAAACAAAAAGTTAAACGTAAAAATAAATAAAACTAAAATAAAAAAATAAAAAAAATAAATAAAATCCTAAACCTAAAAAAGAAACCTAAAAATAAATTAAAAATAAAACCTAAACCTTAAACCAAAAAAAATGTAAACCTAAAATAAACATAAACCTAAATTAAAGTAAACTAAACTAAAATAAATAAAACCTAAACCCTAAACCCTGAACACTAAAACCTAAACCCCAAACCCTAAACCCTGAAGTTTAAACCCTAAACTGAAAATCCTAAACCTTAAATGCTAAAAACCTATAAACCCAAACCTAAACTAAATAAAACCTACAAATAAAATAAATAAGAAAACCCAAACCTAAATAAAATAATAAATAATAAATAATAAAAACCTAAACTAAAACCTTAACATAAACCTAAAAGTAAAAATAGAATTAAATAAAATATTAAAGCTAAACTAAAAAAATAAATAAAAACCTAAACTAAACTAAAATGATAGAATAAACCTAAAAAAATAACATAAATGTAAAATAAAAATAAAATTAACCTAAAATAAAATAAAATAAGAACAAAATAGAAACCTAAACCTAAGTAATAAACCCAAAATTAAAACCTTAAAATAAAAATAAAAAAACCTAAAACCTAAACTAAAAAAAAAAAACTTAACCTAAAATAAAAATAAAATAAACCTAAAGCTAAATTTAAATAAATTAAACTAAAATAAATAAAACCTGAACCTAAACCTAAAATAAACTAAGCATAAGCCCAAAGCTAAACTAAATAAAATAAAATAAACGAAAAAAAACCTAAACCTAAAAATAAACCAAAAATAAAAATGTAAAACCTAAACCTAAAAAAAGTAAAATAAAAATCTAAACCTAAACCTAAAAATAAAAAATAAAACCTGAACTTTAAAATATAAAATAAAACTTAAACCTAAAAATAAAATAAAAATAAAACTAAACTAAAAAATAAACGTAAACGTAAACTTGATCCTAAAAAATAAACTAAAAAAAAATTAAACTAAAGTAAATAAAAATAAATAAATAAATTAAACTTAAAAAATAAACCTAAATAAACATATAAAATAAACTAAGTAAACTAAATAAACCTAAACCTACAAGTTCCTTAATATTTTTTTAAAAACCCTAAACCCTAAACCCTAAAGACTAAATCCTAAACCATAAACCCTAAAACTAACCAAGTGGTATGCCCCCCAGACCTGACCCTAAACTAAACCAGCCAAACCTTAAAACCAGCCAGGCCACTAAACCTAAATTAACCTCAACCATCCCAAGCCTAGCTTAAACCTCATTAAAGGACCTGAAACTGACCTGACCACTGGGCCTGAGGCTGAAGCCACAGACCCTAAACATTACCCTATGACACTGACTAACAACCAATACCAGGCCACTGACCCAGACTAACCCCAAGTTGATCTGACCTAAACTGGCTGAATACTAAACCTGAGCCACACTAAAGCCTGAGCCAGGCCCAAACCATAACTGAGGCTGACCTAAAGTGCTGAGCCACTAGCCTACAAGATCCTACCCTAAACCCTAAATACTAGCCACTGAAAAAGGCTAAACCCTAAAATTGACCCTAAACCTGTGCAGGCCACCTGACCACTAAGACCACAGACCTAAACCCTAAACCCTACACAAGACAGGACCACTGAGCCCTAGCCACCAAACTGTCATGGGCCATACTGGGCTTTGATCATCCAGGAGGCTTTGGGCCTAAAGGCTGAGCTAAACTAAATAAACCTAAGATTAAAATGGATTAAATAAAATAAAAATAAATAAATTAAAAACCTGACTATATAAAATACAAACCTAAGATAAAACTAAACCTGATCTAAACCTAAACCTAAAAATAATAAACTAATAAGCTAAATTAAGATAAATAAATAAACCTTAACTAAACTATCCCAAAATAAAATAAAACTAAATGTAAAATAAAATACATAAAATAAAACTAAATAATGGCTATACTGCAAAAATAACCCAAAATAAGACCTAAAAGTGATTAAAGAACTAAACCTAAACCCTAAACTTTAAAAGACCAAGACCTAAAGATAAACAAAGAAGATAAACATAAACCTAAACTAAAATAAACTAGGCTAAAATAAATCAGGCTTAAAGGCCTTGATCACCCAAAACATGTGGTGGTGTGAGGCTGAGGCCTAAAGCCAAGGCAGCAGGCCTTAAACCATAAAACACAACCATCAGACCTGACCCTAAACGATACCAGACCCCAAACCTAAACCCACCTAAAACCTAAACCCTATACCCTAAACCTAAACCCTAAAACCTAACACTACATAATATAAACCTAAACTAAATATAACCTAAAGATAAATAAAACTTAAAATAAATAAAATAAAAATAATAAAAATAAAATAAAAACCTAAACTAAAACCTAATCCTAAACTTAAACCTAAACCTAAACCTAAACCAAAAATAAAAATAAAAATAATAAAAACTAAATTAAAATAAAATTAAATAAAAACCTAAACAAAACTAAAAAAATAAAATAAACCTAAAAGTAAAACCTAAACATAAAATAAAAATAAAAGTAACTTAAAATAAAAACTAAATAAAAACCTAAACTTAAGCAATAAACATAAGAATAAATAAAAAATAAAACCTAAACCTAAAATAAATAAATAAAAACATAAACATAGACTAAAATAAACTAAGCCAAAATAAATAAAACCTAAACCTAAACTTGAAATAAACTAAACCTAAACTAAATAAAATAAATTAAACTAAAAATAAACCTAAACCTAAAGATAAACCTAAAATAAAAACAAAAAACCTAAACCTAAAAAAAGTAAAATAAAAACCTATACCTAAATCTTAAAAAATAAAAATAAAACCTAAACCTAAATAATAAAATAAAAATAAAACTAAACTAGAAAAATAAACGTAAACCTAAAACTAATCCTAAAAAATAAGCTAAAATAAAAAACCTAAACTAAAAAAAATAAGCTAAATAAATTAAAAATAAAAATAAACCTAAACAAAAATATAAAATAAATTAAATAAACTAAGCTGCTTGTTTCCTTAATTAAAACCACTACACCCTACTAAATCTGAGCTAAACCCACTTAACATCAAACCACCTTGATCCTGAGCCTGAGTGCAGACCTGATCCTCTCAAAACCTGACCCAAAACCCAAAACCCAGGCCACTGGGCTCTACACTCTAACCACAGGCCACTGACCCTGAACACCTGACCCTATTCTGAGTTATGACAAGACCACTAGCCACAGGCCTAAAGACCTGACCTAATGAGCAAATACTGGGCTCAAGCAGGCCATAAACCCTGAGTTAATGACCACTGAGCCAGGATGGCAGGCCCTAGCCACAGGCCACAGGCCTGACCTGGCTAACCCCAGGGCCAACCTGAGCCACTGACCACAGGCCACTGAGGCCAAAACCCAGGCCACTTCACACACTAGGCCCAGACTGGGCCCTAAATAGGCACGGATGCTGACCATTCTGGGCGCGAGCCCTAAACCATCCACAAACAGGCCACATGCCTGGGCCACTGAGTCTAAATGGTGAACGGATGTTAAATGCTGGGCCCTACCACTGAGCCCATGTGCTAAATCTCTAAACCCCAGGCCCTCTCTAAACTATACCCAAATCATTGACACCCAAAACCCAAACTTTCTAAATAAAATCTAAAAATAAAATAAATAAAAAATGTAAACTAAAACATAAAAGTAAACCTAAACCTAATCCTAAAAAAAAATTAAAAAAAAAATAAAACTAAATTAAAAAAATAAATAAAAATGTAAACTAAACTAAAGAAATAAAATAAACCTAAATAAAATAGAACTAGATGCAAAATAAAAATGAAATAAACTTAAAAAAAATAAAAACTAAAAAAAAACCTAAACCTAAAAAATAAATAAAAAATTAAACCTAAAGCCCTAAACTAAAATAAATCCTAAACCTAAAATAAACACAATAAAATAAACATAAACTTAAACTTAAATAAACTAAACTAAAATAAACAAAATGTAAACCCTAAACCCAAACCTAAACCCTAAAATCCTAAACCCAAAACCCTATACTGTAAACTTTAAACCCTAAACCCTAAACTCTAAAAACCTAAAAACCAAAACTTAAACTAAATAAATCCTAAAAATAAAATAAATAAAAAACTAAACATAAATAAAATAAAATAAAAACCTAAACTAAAATTTAAACCTAAACCTAAACCTAAATCGATAAATAAAATGTAATAAAAAATATAAAATTAACAAAAATAAAATAAATAAAAATTTAAACTAAACTAAAAATAAAATAAACCTAAAAATAAAAAACCTAAATAAATTAATACCTAAACATAAAATAAAAATAAAATAAACATAAAAAATATAAAATAAAAACTAAATAAAAACCTAAACCTAAACAATAAACCAAAAAAACCTATAATTAAATAAAAAATAAAACCTAAACCATAAAAAAAAAATTAAAACTAAAACAAAAATAAAATAAACCTAACCATAAACTAAAATAAACTAAGCTAAAATTAATAAAACCTAAACCTCAACCAAAAATATATTATACCTAAACCTAAGCCTAAACTAAATAAAATAAAATAAACTAAAAATAAACCTAAACCTAAACTAAAAAATAAAACCTAAAAATAAACCTAAAATAAAATCCTAAAACTTAAACCTAAAAAATGAAATAAAAACCTAAACCTAAACCTAAAAAAAAAAAAACCTAAACCTCAAAATAAAATAAAATAAAACTAAACTAAAAATAAACATAAACCTAAACCCAAACCTAAAGATAAACTAAAATAAAATCAAAACTAATATAAATAAACATAGAATAAATAAACTACACTAAATAAAAATAAAATAAACCATAAAATAAAATAAATCAAATAAATTGACTAAACTAAACCATCGGTTTTTAATTATTCTAGAAAACCCTAAATCCTGCCTGTTCCCTGAGCACTGATCTAAACTGACCCTGACTTACCCTCCCACCCTGACCACCCTAACTCACCCAGCCACCCAAACACCACTGACCCAGGCCTAAATCTCAGATGTTGATGTTGCCCTGAGCCCTAAGCTGACTCAACCACCCCAGGCCCCAAAGCCTCTGAGCCTAAAGGCTCACTGAACCCTGACCTACTACCACAGGCACGGACCCTAGGCCACTAGGCGGACACTAAACCCTAGCTAAACTCCTAAAGGCGGAACCCTGAGCCTGGGCCTAAAGACATACAACCCCACCCATCCTGGGCTCCAAACCCTAAACCCTCGATAGAAACCCACTGAGCCACAAAACCTAAACCTAAACTAAATAAACCTAAAAATAAAATAAGTAAAGAACCTAAACCTAAATAAATTAAAATAAATAAAATAAAATAAAATGTAAACTAAAGATAAACCTAAATCTAAACTAAACCTAAAATAAAGTAAAATAAAAATAAAACTAAACTAAAACAAAATAAATAAAACCTAAACTAAACTATAATATAAAATAAACCTAAAAGTAAAACATAAATGTAAAATAAAATTAAAATTAACCTAAAATAAAAACTAAATAAAAACCTAAACCTAAGGAATAGACCTAAAAATAAAATAAAATAACGACTCCGGAAAAACACCTAAACCTAAAATAAATAAATAAAACCTAAGCTAAACTAAAATAAACTAAATTAAAATAAATAAAACCTAAACAAAATAAAATAAACTAAAATAAGCTAAACCAAAAATAAACCTAAAATAAAAAGCTAAAACCTAAACCTAAAAAAATAAAAATAAAACCTAAACCTAAAATAAAAAATAAAACCTAAACTTAAAAAATGAAGTAAAAATAAAACTAAACTAAAAATAATAAACATAAACCTATACCTAAACCTAAAAAATAAAATCAAATAAAAACCAAAACTAAAATAAATAAACATAAATTAAATAAACTAAACTAAATAAAAATATAAAATAAATTTTAAAAAATATAAAATAAACTAAATAAATTTAAAAAAACCTAAACCTATCAGTTTCTTTATTAAAAAAAAAAACTCTGAACCCTAAACCTTAAACCCTAAACACTAAATCCTAAGCCTACAACCCTAAACCCTTAATAACCCTTAGACCTAAACATTAAACCTTAAACCCTAAACCCTAAACCCTAAACTAACCATAAACCATAAACACTAAACACTAAATTGTAAACTCTAATCCTTAAATCATAAACCTTAAACCAAAACCCTAACCTTAACCTTAAACGCTCAACCCTAAATGCTAAACCATAAACCCTAAACCTTAAACTTTAAACTTACCCTAATCCTCTTAAACCCTAAAAAACTATAAACCTTTAATCTAACCATAAACCACTAAACCTGACCTCTAAACCTAAACCCTAAATCTCACTAAACCTAAAATCCTAAACCTCCCTAAACCACACCTCCTAAACCAAACCTAAACCCTAAACCCACTATAAAACCTAAACATCCAAAATAAACCCCTAACTTTAAATCTAAACTCCCACCCAAACCCTAAAACCCTCACACCTCTAAACTCCCTAAAGCCAAAAATCTAAACCTAAACTAAAGAAAATCTAAAAGTAAAATAAATAAAAAACCTAAACCTAAATAAAATAAAAACCTAAACTAAAACCTAAACTTAAACCAAAACCTAAACCTACAAATATAATAAAATAAGAACCTAAAACTAAAAAATAAACTTAAAAATAAAACTTAAAAATAAATAAAAAATTAAACCTCAACCCTAAACTAAAAAAAAACTAAACCAAAAATAAATAAAATAAAATAAACATACACCTAAACTCAAATAAACTAAACTAAAATAAATAATACCCAAACCCTTAACCTTAAACCCTAAACCCTAAACCCTAAATTCTAAAAACCTAAAAATAATAACCCAAACTAAATAAAACTTAAAAAAAAAAAAAAAATAAACCTAAACCTAAATAAAATAAAAACCTAAATTAAAACCTAAACTTAAACCAAAACCTAAACCTAAAAATATAATAAAATAAAAACCTAAACATAAAAAATAAACTTAAAAAAAAAATAAACCTCAACCTTAAACTAAAATAAAACTAAACCTAAAATAAATAAAATAAAATAAACATACACCAAAACTCAAATAAACTAAACTAAAATAAATAAAACCCAAACTCTTAACCTTAAACCCTAAACCCTAAACCCTAAACTCTAAAAACCTAAAAAAGAAAACCTAAACTAAATAAAACTTAAAAATAAAATAAATAAATAAAGCTAAACCTAAATAAAATAAAAAATAAAATAAAATAAAAACCTAAACTAAAACCTAAACCTAAACGTAATAATAAAAAAATAAAATAAATAAAATTAACTAAAATAAAAAAACAAAAACCTAAACTAAAGTAAAAAATAAAATAAAACCAAAATAAAATAATACCTCAATGTAAAATTAAAAATAAAATAAACCTAAAATAAAATAAACTAAAAACTAAATAGAAACCCAAACAAAATAACAAACTTAAAAAAAACCTAAAAAAAACTTAATCCCTTAAAAAAAAGACTAAACCTAAAAAAAAACCTAAACCTAAACTTAAACCTAAATAAATTAAAATAAAATAAACTAAAAATAAACCTAAACCTAAACTAAAAACCTAAAACTTAAACCTTAAAAATAAATTAAAAACCTAAACTTAAACCTAAAAATAAAAAATCAAACATAAACCTAAAAATAAAATAAAAATAAAACTAAACTAAAAAATAAACATAAACCTAAACCCAACCTAAAAAATAAACAAAAATAAATACCCTAAACTAAAATAATTAAACTTCAGATAAATAAAATTAACGAAATAAAAAATAAACCTAATTAAAAATATAAAATAATTAAAATAAACTGAATAAACATAAACTTATAGGTTTACTTAATTAAACAAAATACTCTAAACCTTAAGACCTATATGCTAAACACTAAATCCTAAACCCTAAACCCTAAAATCTAAACATAGAACCCTAAACCTACAACCTTAAACCCAAACCCTAATGCTAACCCTAAATCCTAAACCCTAAATCCTAAAAACCCTAAACTCTAAAGCCAAAACCTTCAACCTTAAAACCTAATCTGACCATAAACCCTAACCTAACCCATACCATAAACCATAAAAACCCTAAATCTTAAAGCCTAAACAATGAACTCTAAACCCCAAACCCTAAACCCTAAATCCTAAAAACCTACAAACAAAACTTAAACTAAATAAAACATAAAAGTAAAATAAATAAAAAACCTAAACCTAAATAAAATAAAATAAAAAATAAAATAAAAACCAATATTAAACTAAAATAAATATAAAACCTAAAACTAAAAATAAAATAAAATAAAAAATAAAAATAAACTAAAATGAAATAAATAAAAACTTAAACTAAACTAAAAAAGTGAACTTAAGAATAGAAAAATTAAATAAAATAAAAATTAAACGTACAATAAAAATAAAATAAACCTAAAATAACAAATAATAAAAACTAAATAAAATCCTAAACCTAAAAAGCAAACCCAAAATAAAGAAAAATTAAAACCTAAACCCTAAACAAAAAAAACCTGAACCTAAAATAAAAATAAAATAAACAAAATAAAATAAACCTAAACATAAAAAAATAAAATAAAAACCTAAACATAAACCTAAAAAAAAACTAAACATAATAAATAAAATTAAAATAAAACTCAAATAAAAAATAAACCTAAACCTAAACCTAAAATATAAACTAAAATAAAAAACCTAAACTAAAGCAAATAAACCTAAAATAAAAAACTAAACAAAAAAAATAAAAAATAAACTTTAATGAAAGAAAAGTATACTAAAATTATAAATAAATAAACCAAACTAAATATACTAAACAAACCTAAACCTACCAGTTTACTTATTTAATCCCCTAAAAATCCCTAAACCCTAAACCCTAAATAATAACCCTAAACTTTAAACCTAAAAGTATAAACCCTATAACCTTAAACCCTAAACCCTAAACCCTAACCTAAACCCTAACCCCTAAACCCCAAAACCTAAATCAAAACCTAAAGTAACTAAATAAATTAAAAAATAAACCTAAACCCTACAACCTAATAAACATATACCTAAAGTTAAACCCTAAGAAAGGGCATAACCTTGACAGCAGGAACATCACCATCAACCAGGCTCAGTCTAGATCTGGCGGTGGAGGTGAAGGTAGAGGCGACGATTATCATAGTGCTGATGGGGGATCAAGAAGTGCAGGTGGATATGGAGGTAGTTGTCAGAGCAGTGGTGGTTATGAAGGCCAAAGGAGCGATGAAGGTTACAACCATGGTGGTGGCGGAAGGAGAGATTGGGGATATGATTGTGGATCCTGCAACTTGAGAGGCAAGGGTGGCTCTGATGGGAATTGGATAAACTAAAGAACCGTCGATCTGATTTACTGCTTATGGAACTGTGCCTTTACTGTAGAGACCGTTCTAGTTATCTTGGGTTTTTGATTTGCTTTATGCAAGCTTATTTTTTATCTACGTCATCACTTGTGTCTTAGAAAACTTGGTCTATTACTTGGTTGATGAAATCATAAAGAAGAAATGTTGAATCTAAATTTGTTCTCTGTTAAAAAAACCCAAAAACCCTAAACATAAAACCTAAACCCTATACTCTAAACCCTAAACCCTAAAACCCTAAACCCTAAACCCTAAACCATAAAAACCCTAAACCCTAAACCCTAAACCTTAACCCCTAAAACCCTAAACCCTAAGCCCAAAACCCTAAAATCTAAACCCAAAAACCAAAATACTAAAACTTGAACCCTAAACCCTAAACCATAAACCATAAACTAATCCTAAATCCTAAATCCTAAAACCTAAAAATCTAAAATCCTAAACCTAAACTAACTAAAACCAAAAAATAAAATAAATAAAAAGCCTAAACCAAAATAAAATATAAAAATAAAATAAAATCAAAACATAAACTACAACATAAATCTAAACCTAAACTTAAACCTAAACCTAAACCTAAAAAAATAAAATAAAAATAAAAACTAAACTAAAATAAAAAAAATAAAAAGCTAAACTAGACATAAAAAATAAAAAACTCAATAAAATAAAAAACTAAACCTAGAATAAAACTAAAAATACCTAAAATAAAATAAAATAAAAATGAAACAAAAATAAAAATAAAAACAAACATAAATAAAAATAAAAAATAAAACAAGCTCAAATAAAAAAAATAAACTAAAAAACCTAAACCTACAAGTTTACGTAATTTAAAAAAAAACCTAACCCTAAACCCTAAACCTCAAACCCTAAATCTACAACCCTAAACCCTAAACTATAAACCCTAAAAGACTAAACCCTAAACCCTAAAAAGCTAAAAACCTAAACTCGAAACCTAAAATTAAAATAATATAAAAAATAAAAACTAAACTAAAATAAATAAATAATAACCTAAACTAAACTAAAAAATCAAATAAATCTAAGAATAAAAACATAAAAAAAAATTAAATCTTAAAGTTAAATAAAAATAAAATAAACCAAAAATAAAATAAAATAAATTCTAAATAAAAACCTAAACCTAAAAGATAAACCTAAAAAGAAAACCCAAAAAAATAAAAATAAAAGCCAAACCACAAACTTAAAAAAAATCTACACCAAAAATAAACAAACTAAAATAAACCTAAACCTAAACTAAAATAAACTAAATTTTAAAAATAAAACCTAAACATAAACCTAAAATAAACTAAACCTAAATGCTAAACTAAATAAAATATAATAAACTAAAAATAAATCTACACCTAAATTAAAAAATAAAACCTAAACATAAACCTAAAATAAAAACCAAAAACCTAAACCTAAACCTAAGAATAAAAAATAAAACCTAAACTAAAAAATAAAATAAAAATAAATATAAACTAAAAAAATAGGCATAAACCTAAAATAAACAAACTAAACTAAATAAAAAATTAAGCTAAATAAAATAAAAAAACTAAAGTAAATAAAAATAACTTAAATAAACCTAAACCTACCAGTTTTCTTAATTTTAAAAAAACCCTAAGCCCTAAACCCTTAACCTAACCTAATGTAACTAAATAAATTAAAAAAATCACCATTAAACTTAAACTTAAACCTTAACCCTAAGAATAGGCAAAACCTTGACAGCCGAAACATCGCCTTTAACTAGGATCAATCGAGATCCTATGATGGGGGGAAGGTGGAGGCGTCAGTTATCGCAGTGGTGTTGGGGAATCTGGAGGTGCTGGTGGATATGGAGGTGGTGGTCGAGGTAGTGGTGGTCATGGAGGTAGGAGGAATGATGGAGGTTACAACCTTGGTGGTGGCTGAGGGGAGAGATCAAGGATATTATGGTGGATCCCGCTACTCGAGATGCCGTGGTTCTTGATGGGGCTGGAGAAAGCTGAACGATCGATCCGATCTGCTCCTCATTTAACAGTGTCTTTATAGTAGAGACAGTTCTAATTATCTATGGTTTTTGATTTACTCTATGAGTACTCATTTTTGATCTATGTCGTCACTTGTCTTAGAAAACTTGGTGTGTTACTTGGTTGATAAAATCAAAAAGAAGAAATGTTGAATCTGAATTTGTTCTCTGTTAAAAAAAAACCATAACCCTAAACCCTAAACCTAAAACCTAAATCCTAAACCCTAAACCCTAAACCATAAAACCTTAAACCCTAAACCCTAAACCTTAAAACCTAAAACCCTAAACCCTAAACCCTAAACCCTAAACCCTAAATCATAAAACCTAAACCCTAAACCCTAATCCTACAATCCTAAACCCTAAACCCTAAACCCTAAATCCTAAACCATCTAAACCCTAAACAAACTCTAAAACCTAAACCTAAACTCTCTAACCACACAAACCTCAACCCCAAACCCTAAAACCTATATCCTAAACCTTAAAATCCTAAACCCTAGGGATAAACCCTAAACTTTTGCTAAACCCTGGCAACACTAAACACCTAACCCACATAAACCAAAAAACCTGCTAAGGCCCTAAAACAACCATAATGCTGGCCTAAACCCTAAAGCCTAAATCGTAACCCCTATACCCTAAACCCTAACCCTAAACCCTAAAACATAATACCATAAACCCTTAAACCCTAAACCCTAAACCCTAAAAACCTAAAAACCTAAATCAAAATTAATTAAAATGTAAAAATAAAACAAATAAAAAAATCTATACCTAAACCTAAAAATAAAATAGAATAAACTATAAAAATAAATTAAATTAATAAAAATAAAATCCTAAACAAAATTAAAAAATAAAATAGGCCTAAGAATAAAAAACCTAAATAAAATAAAAACTAAACTTAAAATAAAAATAAAATAAACCTAAAATGAAATAAAATAAAAACTAAATACAAACTTAAACGAAAAAATAAACCTAAAAATAAATAAAAACTAAAACCTAAACCCTAAACTAAAAAAAACTTAGACCTAAAATAAAATTAAAATAAATAAACTTAAACCTAAGCAAAAATAAACTAAACTAAAATAAATAAAACTTAAATCTAAACCTAAAATAAACTAAACCTAAACCTTAAACTAAATAAAAAAATTAAACTAAAAATAAATATAAAGTAAAAAAATAAAACCTAAAAATAAACCTAAAACCTAAACTAAATGAAACATGAAAGATAAAATAAATAAAAAAACATAAACCTAAAAAAAAAAATAAAATAAAATAAAAACATCAATTACAACTAAAACCTAAACCTAAACCCAAAAAGAAAATAAAATAAATAAAAACATAAACTAAACTAAAAAATAAAAAACCTAAATAAAATGAAAATAAATCATAATATTAAAATGAAATAAAGCTAAAAATAAATAAAAACCTAAACCTAAAAATTAAAACCTAAACCCTAAACTAATAAAATAAAACCTAAACGTAAAATAAAAAGGAAATATACCAAAACTTAAACTAAAATAAACTAAATGAAAATAAATAAAGCCTAAGCCTAAACGTAAAATACATTAAACCTAAACATAAACCTAAACTATATAAAATAAAATAAATTAAAAATAAACCTAAATCTAAACTAAAAAAATAAACCTAAAATTAAATCTAAAATAAAAACCTAAAACATAAACCTAAAAGAAAAACCTAAATCTAAACCTAAAAATAAAAAATAAAACCTAAACCTGACAAATAAAATAGAAATAAAACTAAAGTAAACAAATAAACATAAACATAAACCTAAACATAAAAATAAACTAAAATAAAAAACTAAGCTAAAATAAATAAACCTAAATTAAATAAACTAAACTAAATAAAATAAAATAAGCCATTCAAAATAAAAATAAAATAAACTAAATAAATAAAAAAATAACCCTAAACCCTAACTAACTCCTAAACCCCACCCAACCTGACCCTAAACCCTGTGCTAGGCCAAACCACCTAACCCTAAACCTAACCCACCACCTTCCCTAAACCCTAAACCCTAAACCATAAACCCCCCCCCTCCAACTAAACAGGCCTAAATCTAAACCATAAAACATATAACCCTAAACCACAACCTGTCCCAGACCCTAAACCCTAAACCCTAAACCATAAACCTAAACTGAACCACCCTAAAGGCCTAAACCTAAACTAAACTAAATAAAACCTAAAAGTAAAATAAATAAAAAACCTAAGCCTAATTAAAATAAAAACCTATACTAAAATCTAAACTTAAACCAAAACCTAAACCTACAAATATAATAAAATAAAACTTAAACCTAAAAAGTAAACTTAAAAATAAAACATAAAAATAAATAAAAAATTAAACTTCAACCCTAAACTAAAAAAAACTAAACCTAAAATAAATAAAAGAAAATAAACATACACCTAAACTGAAATAAATTAAACTAAAATAAATAAAATCCAAACCCTAAACATTAAACCCTAAACCCTGAACCCTACACTATAAAAACCTAAAACCAAAAACCTAAACTAAATAAACCTTAAAAATAAAATAAATAAATAAACCTAAACCTAAATAAAATAAAAAATAAAATAAAATAAAAACCTAAACGTAAAAATATAATAAAATAAAAATATATAATTAACTAAAATTTTTTTAAAAAAAACCTAAACTAAACTAAAAATAAAACAAAACTAAAATAACATAATACCTAAATGTAAATTAAAAATAAAATAAACCTAAAATAAAATAAAGTAAAAACTAAATAAAAACCTAAACCTTATTAATAAACTTAAAAAAAAACCTAAAAAAAAATAAAAAAAAACTAAACCTAAGAAAAACCTAAACCTAAACCAAAATAAATGAAACCTAAACCTAATATCAACTAAACCTAAACCTAAACCTAAACAAATTATAATAAAATAAACTAAATAAAACCTAAACCTAAACTAAAAACATAAAACTTAAACCTTAAAAAATAAAATAAAAACCTAAACTTAAACCTAAAAATAAAAAATAAAACCTAAATGTAAAAATTGAAATAAAAATAAAACTAAATTAAAAAATAAACATAAACCTAAACCCAACTTAAAAAAACCTTAAACTAAATTAAATAAACATTAAATAAATAAAAATAAATAAATAAATAAACCTAAATAAAAATATAAATTAAATTAAATAAATTGAATAAACATAAACCTATAGGTTTACTTAATTAAACAAAAAACTCTAAACCTGAAGACCTATATGCTAAACCCTAAATCCTAAATCCTAAACTTTAAAACCTAAATATACAACCCTAAACCTACCTTCCACTCCCTCCACCCTAAATCCTAAACCCTAAACTCTAAAAACTCTAAACTCTAAAGCCTAACCTTAAACCCCTAATCTAACCATAAACCCTAACCCCATAAACCCCAAAACCCTAAATCCTAAAGCTAAACATTAAACTCTAAACCCTAAACCCTAAATCCTAAATCCTAAACACCTAAACCTAAACTAAATAAAACATAAAAAAATAAATAAAAAAACCTAAACCTAAATAAAATAAAATAAAAAATAAAATAAAAACCAATACTAAACTAAAATAAATATAAAACCTAAAACTAAAAAAAATAAAAAAATAAACTAAAATGAAATAAATAAAACCTAAACTAAACTAAAAAAATAAAATGAACTTAAGAATAGATAAATAAAACTAACTAATAAAAATAAAATAAACCTAAAATAACATATAATAAAAACTAAATAAAATCCTAAACCTAAAATATAAACCTAAAAATAAAGAAAAATTAAAACCTAAACCCTAAAAAAAAACTAAACCTAAGATAAAAATAAAATAAACCTAAACATAAAAAATAAAATAAAAACCTAAACATAAAGCTAAAAATAAAAAATAAAACCTAAACCTAATAAATAAAATAAAAATAAATCTCAAATAAAAAATAAACCTAAACCTAAACCTAAACCTAAAATATATACTAAAATAAAAAACCAAAACTAAATTAAATAAACCTGAAATTAATAAACTAAACTAAATAAAAAAATTAAACTTAAATGGAAAAATAGTATACTAAAATTTTAAATAAATAAACTAAACTAAATATACTAAATAAACCTAAACCTACCAGTTTACTTAATTTAAACCCTTAAAAATCCTAAACCCTAAACCATAACCCTAAACCTTAAATCCTAAAACTATAAACCCTATAAGCTTAAACCCTAAACCCAAAACCCTAAACCCTAAACCCTAACCTAAACCCTAAACCCTAAACCGTGAACCGTAAAACCTAAATCTAAACCTAAAGTTACTAAATAAATTAAAAAATAAACCTAAACCCTACAACCTAATAAACCTAAACCTAAAGCTAAACCCTAAGAAAAGGAAGAACCTTGATAGTAGGAACATCACCATCAACCACGCTCACTCTAGATCTAGTGGTGGAGGCGAAGGTAGAGGCGGCGATTATCATAGTGGTGATGGGGGATCTGGAAGTGTTGGTGGATATGGAGGTAGTGGTCGGAGTAGTGGTGGTTATTAAGGGGGGAGGAGCGATGATGGTTACAACCATGGTGGTGGCGGAAGGAGAGATCGAGGATATGATTGTGGATCCTGCCACTTGAGAGGCTGGGGTGGTTCTGATGGGAATTGGAGAAACTAATGAACAACCGATCCGATCTGCTACTTATGAAATTGTGCCTTTACTGTAAAGATGGTTCTAATTATCTTGGGTTTTTGATTTGCTTTATGTGAGCTCATTTTTTTATCTATGTCGTCACTTGTGTCTTAGAAAACTTGGTCTATTACTTGGTTGATGAAATCATAAAGAAGAAATGTTGAATCTAAATTTGTTCCCTATTAAAAAAAACCCAAAAACCTTAAACATAAAACCTAAACCCTAAACCCTAAACCCTAAACCTTAACCCCTAAAACCCTAAACCCTAAACCAAAATAAATAAAAAACCTAAACCAAAATAAAATTTAAAAATAAAATAAAATTAAAACATAAACTAAAACCTAAATCTAAACCTAAACTTAAACCTAAAAAAAATAAAAAAAAACTAAACTAAAAATAAAAAATAAAAAGCCAAACTAGACATAAAAAATAAAAAAACTCAATAAAATAAAAAACTAAACCAAGAATAAAAATAAAAATACCTAAAATAAAATAAAAGAAAAAATAAATAATAATAAAAATAAAAATAAAAATAAACATAATTAAAATAAAATAAATTGAAATAAATAAATAATAAACTAAATAAACCTAAACCTACCAATTTACGTAATTTTAAAAAAAAACCTTAAACCTAAACCCTAAACCTCAAGCCCTAAATCTACAACCCTAAACCCTAAACTGTAAACCCTAAAACCCTAAATGCTAAATCCTAAACCCTAAACCCTAAAACCTAAACTCTAAAACACTAAACCCTAAACCCTAAAAACCTAAAAACCTAAACCTGAAACCTAAAAATAAAATAATATAAAAAATGAAAACTAAACTAAAAAAAATAAACAATAACGTAAACTAAACTTAAAAATCAAATAAATCTAAAAATAAAAACATAAATAAAATTAAATCTTAACGTTAAATAAAAATAAAATAAACCTAAAATAAAATAAAATAAATGCTAAATATAAACATAAACCTAAAAGATAAACCTAAAAAATAAAACCAGAAATAAAATAAAAAATAAAACCCAACCCACAAACTTAAAAGAAACCTACACCTAAAATAAGCAAACTAAAATAAACCTAAACCTATACTAAAATAAACTAAATTTTAAAAAGAAAACCTAAACATCAACATAAAATAAACTAAACCTCAACCCTAAACTAAATAAAATAAAATCTAAAAATAAACCTACACCTAAATTAAAAAATAAAACCAAAAAATTAAACAAAAATAAAAACCAAAACCTAAACCTAAAAAAAAACCTAAACCTAAACCTAAGGATAAAAAATAAAACCTAAACCAAAAAAATAAAATAAAAATAAAACTAAACTAAAAAATAAGCATAAACCTAAAATAAACAAACTAAACTAAATAAAAAAAATTAAGGTAAATAAAATGAAAAAAAAACTAAAATAAATAAAAATAACCTAAATAAACCTAAACCTACCAGTTTTCTTAATTTTAAAAAAAACCCTAAGTCCTAAACCCTAAACCTAACATAATGTAACTAAATAAACTAAAAAATAATCACCGTTAAACTTAAACTTAAACCTTAACCCTAAGAATAGGCAGAACCTTGACATCCAAAACATCACCGTTAACTAGGATCAATCCAGATCTGACGGTGGAGGCGAAGGTGGAGGCGGCAGCTATCGTAGTGCTGTTGGGGGATATGGAGGTGCTGGTCGGGGTAGTGGTGGTCATGGAGGTAGGAGGAATGATGGAGGTTACAGCCTTGGTGGTGGTTGAGGGGAGAGATCAATGATATGATGGTGGATCCCTTGGAGATGGGGTGGTTACGATGGGAGCTGAGCCAATGGTGATCGATCTGCTCCTTATTGCTTGTGTCTTTATAGTAGAGACAGTTCTAGTTATCTATGGTTTTTTATTTACTCTAAGCATGCTCATTTTTGATCTATGTCATCGCTTATCATAGAAAACTCGATGTGTTGGTTGATAAAATTGAAAAGAAGAAATGTTGAATCTGAATTTGTTCTATGTTAAAAAAAACAAAAACCCTATACCCTAAACCTAAAACCTAAATCCTAAACCCTAAACCTTAAACCATAAAAACCTTAAACCAGAGCAAAACCTAAAACCCTAAACCCTAAACTTTAAATCATAAAACCTAAACCGTAAACCCTAATCATACAATCCTAAACCCTAAGCCCCAAACCCTAAATCCTAAACCCAAAATTGCAAACCCTAAACCAAACCACGACACTAAATCCTAAAACTAAACACAAAGCTAAATAACTCTACCCTAGGCCCTAGGCCACTGAGGCTGACCCTAGGCTTTGAGTGCTAAACCCTACACACACTGCACCTGGGCTTACCACAAACCCTGACCACACAAGCCATGCTGAGCACTAGGCCACAGGCTGGATCAAGGCGTGACCTGGAGTCATAAAACATGTGCCAGGCCCTGAGTCCTGGGCCTGAGCCCTGGGCCAGGCCCACAAAAATAAAACCTAAATCTAAACTAAATAAAACCTAAAATAAAATAAAAAAATCTAAACCTAGACCTAAAAATAAAATAGAATAAATGATAAAAATAAATTAAATTAAAATAAATAAAAACCTAAACTAAATTAAAAAAATAAAATAAACCTAAGAATAAAAAACCTAAATAAAATAAAAACTAAACTTAAAATATAAATAAAGTAAAACTAAAATAAAAACTTAAACCAAAAAATAAACCTAAAAATAAATAAAAACTAAAACCTAAACCCTAAACCAAAAAAAAACCTAAACCAAAAATAAAATTAAAATAAACAAAATAAACAAACTTAAACCTAAAAAAACTAAACTAAAATAAATAAAACCTAAACTTAAACTAAATAAAATAAAATAAACTAAAAATAAACATAAAGTAAAAAATAAAACCTAAAAATAAACTAAAAACCTAAACTAAATGAAACATAAAAATAAAATAAATAAAAAAACTTAAACTAAAATAAAAAATAAAAATAAAATAAAAACATGAATCACAACCAAAACTTAAACCTAAACCCAAAAAGAAAATAAAATAAAATTAAAAACTAAACTAAAATAAAATAAATAAAAATATAAACTAAACTAAAAAATAAAAAACCTAAATAAAATGAAAATAAATCCTAATATTAAAATGAAATAAAACTAAAAAAATAAAAATAAAACTAAATAAAAACCTAAATCTAAAAAAAAAAAGCCTAAACCCCAAACTAAAAAAATAAAACCTAAGCATAAAATAAATAGAAAATATACCAAAACCTAAACTAAAATAAACTAAACTAAAATAAATAAATCCTAAACCTAAACCTAAAATAAATTAAACCTAAGCATAAACCTAAACTATATAAAATAAAATAAGGTAAAAATAAACCTAAACCTAAACTAAATAAGTAAACCTAAAATTAAACCTAAAATAAAACCTAAAACATAAACCTAAAAAAAAACCTAAACCTAAACCTAAAAATTAAAAATAAAACCTAAACCTAAAAAATAAAATAAAAATAAAACTAAAGTAAAAAAAAATAAACTTAAACCAAAACTGAAATATAAAAATAAACTAAAATAAAAAACTAAGATAAAATATATAAACCTAAATTAAATAAACTAAACTAAATAAAAATAAAAATAAGCCAAATTAAAAATAAAAAATAAAATAAACTAAAATTAATAAAAATAACTTTTTTAACTAAGCCACAACCCACAAAGCCCATGACCAAACCTTAATGACCATAAACCACATCTTGACCCTGAGCCCTAGGCCAAAACCTTGACCCTAGGCCCTAAACCTACACTGAGCCCTAGTAAAACAATAATCATCCAACCTAAACCCTAAAACCCTAAACCCACCCCTAGGCCCAGACCATAAAGACATATGACCACCCAGGCCTAAACCCAAACCCCAAACCCTGACCCTAAAGGCCATAAGCCATGGAGTGGTAGCCCAGGCCCTAAAAACTGAGCTAAACTAAATAAACCTAAGATAAATAAAAACTTAAACCTAAATAAGATAAAACCTAAACTAAAACCTAAACTTGACGAAACCTATGAATGTAATAAAATAAAACCTAAACTAACTTAAATAAACTTAAAATAAATAAAATTAACGGACATAAACTAAAAAAAAACAAAACCTAAAATAAATAAAATAAAATAAACATACACCTAAACTCAAATAAACTAAACTAAAATAAATAAAACCCAAACCCTTAACCTTAAACCCTAAACCCTAAACTCAAAAAACCTAAAATCAAAAACCTAAACTAAATAAAACTTAAAAATAAAATAATTAAAAAAAACAAAACCTAAATAAAATAAAAAATAAAATAAAATAAAAACCTAAACTAAAACCTAAACCTAAACGTAAAAATAAAATAAAATAAAAATATATAAAATTAACTAAAATAAAAAAATAAAAACCTAAACTAAACTAAAAATAAAACAAAACCAAAATAAAATAATACCTAAATGTAAAATAAAAATAAAATAAACCTAAAATAAAATAAAATAAAAACTAAATAGAAACCTAAACATAAATAATATACTTAAAAAAACCTAAAAAAAACTTAACCTCTAAAAAAAATAAAAAAACTAAACCTAAAAAAATCCTAAACCTAAACTAAAATAAATAAAACCTTAACATAAACCTAATATAAACTAAACCTAAACCTAAACCTAAATAAATTAAAATAAAATAAACTAAAATCTAACCTAAAACTAAACTAAAAACCTAAAACTTAAACCTTAAAAAATAAAATAAAAACCTAAACTTAAACCTAAAAATAAAAAATAAAACCTAAATGTTAAAAATAAAATAATAATAAAATGAAACTAAAAAATAAACATAAACCTAAACCCAACCTAAAAATTAAACATAAACCTAAACCCAACCTAAAAAATAAACAAAAATAAAAAACCTAAACTAAAATAAATAAACATCAAATAAATAAAATTAACTAAATAAAAAAATAAACCTAAATAAAAATATAAAATAAATTAAATAAACTGAATAAACATAAACTTATAGGTTTACTTAGTTAAGTAAAAAACTCTAAACTTAAGACCTATATGTTAAACACTAAATCATAAACCCTAAACCCTAAAACCTAAACATATAACCCTAAACCTACAATCTTAAACCATAACCCTAACCCTAACCCTAAATCCTAAACACTAAACCCTTAAAACCCTAAACTCTAATGCTTATACCTTCAACCTTAAACCTGAATCTAACCATAAAACCTAACCTAACCCAAAACATAAACCCCAAAATCCCTAAATCTTAATGCCTAAACACTGAACTCTAAACCCTAAACCCTAAATTCTAAAAACATAAATACTTAAACCTAAACTAAATAAAACATAAAAATAAAATAAATAAATAACCTAAACCTAAATAAAATAAAATAAAAAATAACATAAAAACCAATAATAAACTAAAATAAATATAAATCCTAAAATAAAAATAAAAAAAAAACTAAAATCAAATAAATAAAAATCTAAACCAAACTAAAAAAATAAAATGAACTTAGGAATAGAAAACCTAAATAAAATAAAAACTAAACATACAATAAAAATAAAATAAACCTAAAATAAGTATAATAAAAACTAAATAAAATCCTAAACCTAAATAATAAAATTAAAAATAAAGAAAAATTAAAACCTAAACCCTAAACAAAATAAACCTAAACCTAAAATAAAAATAAAATAAACAAAATAAATAAACCTAAACAAAAACCTAAAAATAAAAAAATAAAACCTAAACCTAATAAATAAAATAAAAATAAAACTCAAATAAATAATAAACCTAAACCTAAACCTAAACCTAAAAAATAAACTAAAATAAAAAACCTAAACTAAAATAAATAAACAACCCTAAACCCTACACCCTAAACACCAAACCATAAATCCAAAACCCTAAACCCTAAAAACCTAAAAACCTAAACCTAAACTAAATAAAACCTAAATATAAAATAAATAAAATGAAGTAAAATAAAACCTAAACTAAAACCTAAACCTAGACTTAAACTTAAACCTAAACCAAAATATAAAATAAAATAAAAACTAAAACCAAACTAAAATAAAAGAAATAAAAACCTAAACTAAACTAAACTAAAAAACCTGAATAAAATATAAACTAAAATTAATATACAAATAAAATAATCCAAAATAAAAATAAAAACTAAACATAAGAAAAAACTAACAGTAAACCTAAACCTAAACTAAAAAATAAAACCTAAAAATAACCTAAAACCTAAACCTAAAAAAATAAAATAAAAACCTAAACTTAAACCTAAAAATAAAAAATAAATCCTAAACCTATAAAAGATAATTAAAAAAAAAAACTAAACTAAAAAATAAATATAAACCTAAATCTAAAAAATAAATTGAAATTAAAAATGTAAACTAGAATAAATAAACCTAAAATAAATAACTAAACTAAATAAAAAAATTGAACCTAAATAAAAATAAAAAATAATATAAACTTAAATAAATAAAAAAACTAAATAAACTTAAACCTATCAACTTTCTTAATTTTTTAAATAACACCTAAACCCTAAGCCCCAAACCCTAAACCCTATATCCCAAAACCCTAAACCCTAAACCCTAAAACTGACCCTAAACCCTAAACCTTAAACCTACAACCCGAAACCCTAAACTAACCCTAAACCCTAAACACTAAATAAAAAAAATGAAAAAAATAAAAAAATCTTATCCCTAAACCTTAAACCCTAAAACCCAAAACCATAAACCTTAAACCCTAAATCCTAAACCCTATACCCTAAACCTACAACCCTAAACCTAAACTAAACAAAGCCAAAAAATAAAATAAATAAAAAAAACCTAAACCTAAATAAAATTTAAATAAAATAAAATAAAAACATAAACAAAAACCTAAACCTAAACCTAAACCTGAAAAGAAAATAAAATAAAATAAAACTAAGCTAAAATAAAATAAATAAAAACCTAAACTAAACTAAAAAAAATAAAAAACTTAAATACAATAAAAACTAAACCTAAAATAAAAATAAAATAAAATAAAAAATAAATAAAAACCTTAACCTAAAAAAAACTAAAAATAAAAAAAATTAAAACCTAAACCCTAAATAAAACAAATACCTTAACCTAAAATAAAAAATAAAATAAACCTAAACCTAAACCTAAACTAAAATAAATAAAACATAATCCTAACCTAAAAGATAAAACCTAAAATCAAACAACCTGAATCCTACTATACCTAAAAATAATAAAATAAAACCTAAACCTAAAAAATAAAATAAAAATAAAACTAAACTAAAAAATAAACCTAAACCTAAATAAAAATCAAAAGTAAAATAGACTAATTAAACTAAATAAACCTAAACCAACTAGTTTACTTAATTTAAAATAAAATAATAAACCTTAAATCATAAACCCTAAAACCCAAAACCTTAAACCCTAAACACTAAACCTACAACTAAACCCTAAACATTGAGAAACTCACCTAACCACACCTAAAAGCGTAAACCTTAAAACCCAAAACCATCAACCCTAAACCCTTAACCTAAACACTAAACCCAAAACCCTAAACCCCAAACCATAAACCTATACCTAAGTAACTAAATAAATTAAAAAGTAAACCAAAACCTAATAAACCTAACACCTAAGAATGGGTGATGACAAGAATATCACCATCAACTAGCCTCAATCTAGATTTGTAGGTGGAGGCAAAGGTAGATGCGACCATTATCACAGTGGTGGTGGGGGATCTAAAGGTTCTGCGGGATATGGAGGTGGTGGTCGGAGCAGTGGTGGTTATGGAAGCGAGAGTAACGATGAAGGTTATAGTCATGGTGGTGACGGAGGGAGAGATTAGGGATATGATGGTGGATTCTGCTACTCGAGAGGCCAGGGTTTCTCTGATGGGAACTGGAGAAACTGAAGAATGGTCAATTCGATCTATTTCTTATGGAACTGTGTCTTTACACTAGATACAATTCTAATTATCTAGGGTTTTTTTATTTTGTTATCAGTGCTCATTTTTTATCTATGTCATCCCTTGTGTCTTTGAAAACTTGGTGTGTTACTTGGTTGATCAAATCGAAAAGAAGAAATGTCAAATATGAATTTGTTCTTTTTTAAAAAAACCAAAAACCAAAAACCCTAAACTAAAACTTGAACCCTAAACATAAAATGTAAATGCTAAACCCTAAAACCCCTAAACCCCAAACCCTAAATCGTAAACCCTAAAACCCTACCCCTTAAATCATAAACCCTAAACCCTAAATACTAAACCATAAACCCAAAAAATATAAAAAAAAAGAGAAAACCCCTAAACCCTAAACCCTAAACCATAAACCTTGTACTAATCCTAAACCTTAAACCCTAAATCTTAAACCCCAAACCTTAAACCCTATACTAATCCTAGACCCCAAACCCTAATCCCTAAACTTTGAAAACCTAAAAACTTGAACCTAAACTAAATAAAACATAAAATTAAAATAAATAAAAAAAACTAAAACCAATATAAAATATAAAATATAATAGCATAAAAACATAAACTAAAACCTAAACCTAAACATAAACCTAAACCTAAAAAGAAAATAAAATAAAATTAAAAACTAAATTAAGTTAAAATAAATAAAAACCTAAACTAAACTAAAAAAATCAAAAACCTAAATAAAAGAGAAACTAAACTTAAAATAAAATTAAAATAAACTTAAATTAAAATAAAATTAAATAAACTAAATAAAAACCTAAACCTAAAAAATAAACTTAAAAATAAAACCTAAAAAATACATAAAAAAATAAATCCAAAACCCTACACTAAAATAAAAAAACTAAACCTAAAATATAAAATAAAATAAACCTAAACCTAAACTAAAACCTAAACCTAAACCTAAACCTAAACTAAAAAATTAATCCAAAAATTAAACCTAAAATAAAAACCTAAAACCTAAACCTAAAAAAAATAAAATAAAAACCTAAACTTAAACCTTAAAATTATAAATAAAACCTAAACCTAAAAAAAATAAACTAAAAAAATAAAACTATATTTAAAAAATAACCTAAAATAAAAAACCTAAACTAAAATAAATAAACATAGAATAAATAAACTAAAGTAAATAAAAATTAAAAAAAACCTAAATAAATATAAAAATAAAATAAACAAAAAAATCAATAAAATAAACTAACTAAATATATACCTACTAGTTTATTTAGTTGAAAAAAAACCCCAAACCCTAAAACTAACCCTAAACCTTAAACATAAACCTGCTAAACCATAAACCCTAAAACCCTATACTAAACCCTATCAGAATCTTAAAGCGTGAGCCCTCCCTAAACCTGACCCTACCCCAAAACCCTAAACCCCAAACCCTAAACCCTATACCCTAAACCCTAATCCTTAAACCCTAAATCCTAAAAACTTAAAAATCTAAACCTAAACTAACTAAAACCTAAAAATAAAATAAATAAAAGAATATAAACCTAAATAAAATAAAATAAATAAAATAAAACCTAATTAAAAAAACCTAAACCTAAAGAAGAAAATATAATAAAATAAAATCAAACCCAACTAAAATAAAATAAATAAAAACCTAAACTAAAAAAAATTAAATAAACCTAAAAATAAGAAACCTAAATAAAATAAAACCTAAACATAAAATAATAATAAAATAAAATAAATAAAATTAAAAAAACTAAATAAAAACATAAACCTAAAAAATAAAACTAAAAATAAAACCTAAAATAAATAAAAATTAAAACCTAATCCCTAAATTAAAAAAAAAACCTAAACCTAAAATAAACAAAATAAAATAAACCTAAACCTAAACTAAAATAAATGAAACTAAAATAAATAAAAAATAAAATAAACCTAAGAATAAAAAACCTAAATAAAGTAATAACTATATGTAAAATAAAAATAAAATAAATGTAAAATAAAAGAAAATAAAAACTAAATAAAATCCTAAACCTAAAAAATAAAACTTAAAAATAAATAAAAATAAAACATAAATCATAAACCAAAAAACCATAAACCTAAAATAAAAATGAAATAAACAAAATAAAATAAACTTAAACTAAAATAAACTAAAAAAAAAATCTAAACCTAAACTAAATAAAATAAAATATAATAAAAATAAACCTAAATCTAAAAAAATAAAAAGTAAAAAATAAACCTAAAATGAAAACCTAAAACCTAAACCTAAACTTTAAAAAATGAAATAAAACCTAAATAAAAAAAGAAATAAAAGTAAAGCTCAACTAAAAAATAAACATAAACCTAAACATGAACCTAAAAAATTAACTAAAATAAATAAACTTAACAAAGTAAAAATTTAAAATTAAAAATAAAATTGGTTAAAATAAATAAAAAATAATCTAAATAAACCTATACTTGCCGGTTTACTTAATTTTAAAAAAAAATCCTAAAACGCTAAACCCTAAAGCCTAAACAATAAACCTAAACCATAAACCCTAAACACTGAACCCTAACCCTAAACCCTAAATCCTAAACCCTAAAATCCTAAACCCTAAAACCCTAAACCCTAATCCCTAAACCCTAAATCTAAAAATAAAATATTTAAAAAAAGCTAAACCTAAAAAAAATAAAATAAAATAAAAACATAAATTAAAGCCTAAACCTAAACCTAAACCTAAAAATAAAAAAAAAAGTTTACTAATAAAAATAATACTAAACTAAAAAATAAACATAATCCTAAACCTAAACCTTTAAAATAAATTAAAATAAAAAAATCTAAACTAAAATAAATAAATATAAAATAAACTAAACTAAATAAAAATAAAAAATAATCTTAAATATAAATAACACATAAAAATAAACTAAATATACTAAATAAACCTAAACCAACCATTTTACATAATTTTAAAAAAACCTTAAACCATAAATCCTAAACCCTAAACCTTAAACCTTAAACCACTAAACCCTAAACATACACCAACCTGACCCTAAACCCACACCTCAACCCTTAAACCCTCTAAACCCTAAACCCTAACCCTATGCCCTCAACCCTAAAACCCTAAACCCTAAACACTAAAATAAACTTAAACCTTAAAACCTAATAAACCTAAACCTAAACCTAAACCCTAAGAATGGGCAAAACCTTGATGGCAGGAACATCACCGTAAACCAAGCTCAGTCTAGATCTAGCAGTGGAGGCAAATGTGGAGGCGACGGTTATCATAGTGGTGGTGGCAGATCTAGAAGAGCTAATGGATGCGGAGGTGGTGGTCAGGGTAGTGGTGGTCATGGAGGCAGGAGGATCGACGGAGGTTACAACAGTGGTGGTGGCGAAGGGGAGAGATTGGGGATTTGATTATGGATCCCACTTCTCGAGATGCCAAGGTGGTTCTGATGGTAGCTGGTGAAATCGAAGATCGATTGATCTGATCTACTGCTTATGAAACTATGTCTATACAGTAAAGATAATTCTAGTTATCTAGGGTTTTTGATTTGCTCTATGAATGCTCCTTTTTGTTCTATGTCATCGCTTGTGTCTCAAAAAACTTGGTGTGTTACTTGGTTTATGAAATCAAAAAGAAGAAATGTTGAATATGAATTTGTTCTCTATTAAAAAAAATAAAAACCATAAACCTTAAACCTAAAACCTAAACCCTAAAACCTAAAAACCCTAAACCCTAAAACATAAACCATAAAGCATAAAACCCTAAACCCTAAATGCAAAAACCTAAACTCTAAACCTTAAACCTATAACCCTAAACCCTAAACCCCAAACTCTAAACCCTAAACCCTAAGAATAAAAATCCTAGATAAAATAAACCTTAGAATAAAAGCCATAGATAAAATAAAAATTAAATAAACTTAAAATAAACCTAAAATAAAATAAATTTAAAATTAAATAGAAACCTAAACCTAAAAAATATACCTAAAAATAAAACTTAAAAATAAATAAAAAATAAAACTTAAATCCTAGACTAAAAAAACACTAAACATAAAATAATGATAAAATAAAAAAAATAAAATAAACTTAAACCTAAACTAAAATAAACTACACTAAAATAAATAAAACCAAAACATAAACCTAAAATAAACTAAACCTAAATCGTAAACTAGCTAAAATAAAATAAACTAAAAATAAATCTAAATGTAAACAAAATAAAAACTAAAACTAAAATAAATAAATAAAACCTAAACCTAAATAAAATAAAAAACAAAGTAAAATAATAACAAAAATAACAACCTAAACTTAAACCTAAACCAAAAAAATAAAAATAAAATAAAATAATTAAAACAAAATAAAAATAAAATAAATAGAAACCTAAACACAAATAAAAAATAATAAACCTAAATAAAATAAAAACAAAACCAAAAATAAAATAAAATAAAAACTAAATAAAAACCAAAAAATGAAAAATAAAACCTAAACCCTAAACTAAAAGAAAAAAAAAGCTAAACCTAAAATAGAAATAAAATAAACCTAAACCTAAACCTAGACTAAAATAAACTAAACTAAAATAAATAAAACCTAAACCTAAACCTAAATAAATTAATCTTAAACCTAAACCTAAATTAAATAAAATAGATAAACCTAAAATAAACCTAAATGTAAACTAAAAAATAAAACCTAAAAATAAACCAAAAATAAAAACCTAAAACCTAAACCTAATATAATAAAATAAAAACCTAAACCTAAACATAAAAATAAAAAATAAAACCTAAACCTAAAAAAAAAATAAAAAATAAAACTAAGCTAAAAAAAAAACATAAACCTAGACCTAAACCTCAAAAATAAACTAAATAAAATACCTAAAATAAAATAAATAAACCTAAATTAAATAAACTAAACTAAATATAAATATAAATAAACCAAAATCAAAATAAATAAGATAAAATAAAAAATAAATAAAATAAACTAAAATAAATAATCTTTGGTTTAATTTTTTAAAATAAGAAAACCTACCTCTCACTAAACTAAACTAACTCTACCTGACCCTCCTCAAACTACTATAAACTAACACTAAACCATAAAATCCTATGACCCTACTTACACTAAACTCTACCAAACTAATCATAAATCCAAATCCCAGACCCTAAACCCTAAATAAAAGATAAATAAACAAACCCTAACATTAAACCCTAAACCAGAATAAACCCTAAACCCTAAATTCTTGAGCTCAACCCCTAAATTCCACTGATCCTAAACCACTAAACCCAAACTCTAAACCTAAAACCACATCCAAACCCCAAACTTAAACCTAAACCCTAAACCCAAAACTTAAACAATAAAACCTAAAATTAAATAAATAAAAAAACCTAAACCTAAAATAAAATATTAATAAATTATATTAAATAAAACCTAAACTAAAACCTAAATGTCAACTTAAACCTAAACATAAACCTAAAAGAAAAAATAAAAAACTAAAACTAAACTAAAATACATCAAACAAAACTAAACTAGAAAATAAAATAAACCTAAAAATAAGAAAACCTAAATAAAATAAAAAATTAAGCGTAAGATAAAATAGATAAAATAAAAAACCTAAACCTAAAAAATAAACCAAAAAATAAATAAAAAATGAAACCTTAACCATAGACTAAAATAAAAAAAAATACTAACATAAAATAAATAAAATAAAATAAACATAAACTTAAACTAAAATAAGATAATCTAAAATAAATAAAACATAAACCTAAACTTAAATTAAACTAAACCTAAACCAAAAACTAAATAAAATAAACTAAACTAAAAATAAACCAAAACCTAAACTAAAAATAAAACCTAAAAATAAACCTAAAATAAAAGCCTAAAACCTAAACATAAAAAAATAAAATATAAACCTAAACCTAAACCTAAAAATAGAAAATCAAACTTGAACATAAAAAAAACTAAACTAAAAAATAAACATAAACATAAACCTAAACCAAAAAAATAAACTAAAATAAAAATGTAAATTAAAATAAATAAACTTAAAATAAATAAACTAAACTAAATAAAAAAAATTAACCTAAATAAAATAAAAAAATAAAATAAATGAGAATAAATAAATAAAGAAATATTAAATAAATCTAAACATATTAGTTTTCCTAATTTAAAAAAAAACCTTAAACCTTAAACCCTAAATCCTAAACCCTAAATCCCAACCCTAAACTCTAAACCCTAAACACTAAACCCTAAACTTAAAACCCTTAACCCTAAAGCCTAAACACTAAATAAATGAAAAATTTTTTAAAAAAAAACCCTATTCACTGGCTAAACCAGGCAGAATCCTACAAACCCCAAACCCACTAAAAAACTAAACCCTAAACCCTAAACCCTAAATCTTAAAACTGATAACGAACTCCAAATCCTAAACTTAAACTGGCTAAAATAAAAAAGCTAAAAAAAAAAATAAACCTAAAAATAAAATAAATAAAGAACCTAAAATAAAATAAAATAAAATAATAAAGTAAAATAAAAATATAAACTAAAGCCTAAACCTAAACCTAAAACTAAACCTAAACCTAAACTAAACAAAAATAAAATAAATAAAATCTAAACTAAACTAAAAAATAAAAATATTAAATAAAATAAAAACTAATCCTAAAATAAAAATAAAATAAAGCAAAACTAAAATATATTAAAAATTAAATAAAAACCTAAACCTACAAATACCTAAAAATATAACCTAAAAATAAATAAAACATAGGACCTAAACTTTATAATAAAAAAAACCTAAAGCTTAGAAAAAAAATAGAATATAGCTAAACCTAAACTAAAATAAATAAAATCTAAACCCAAACCTAAAATAAACTAAACCTATACCTAAGACTAAAATAAATAAAATAAAATAAACTTAAAATAAACCTAAGCCTAAACTAAAAAATAAAACCTAAAAAAATGAAAAGTAAAAACCTAAAACCTAAACCTAAGAAAATAAAATAAAAACCTAAACTTAAAAGTAAATATAAAAAATAAAAACTAAACCTAAAAAAAATAAAATAAAATAAAATAAAACTAAACTAAAAAAACCTAAATAAAAAACCTAAACTAAAATAAATAAAATTAAATAAATAAAAAATTAAACAAAATAAACCTAGATAAAATAAATAATAAAAGAAACTAAAATAAATAAAAATAAACTACATAAACTAAATAAACCTAAACTTACCGGGTTTAATTTAAAAAAAACCTAAATCCTAAACCCTAAACTTTAAACCTACAACTCCCTCCCAACCCTACCACCCTCCAACCCTAAAACCTAAACCCTAAACACCAAACCATAAACCCTAAACTCTAAAACCTAAACTCACCTAAACCCACCTTAAATAAAGCTAAAACCTAAAACATAACAAAATAATATCTAAAATAAAATAAATAAAGACCTAAAATAATACAAATAAATAAAAGAAATAAAACCTAAACTAAAACCAAAACCTAAACCTAAACCTTAAAAGAGATAAAACTAAACTTAAATAAAATAAATAGAGCTAAACTAAAAAGAAAATGCTAAATAAAATAAAAAACTAAACTTAAAATAAAAATAAAATAAACCTAAAATAAATAAAATAAAAACAAAATAAAAACCTAAAAAAATAAAAATAAAAATAAACCAAAAATATGAAAAGAAAAATAAAATAAAATAAATAAAAAATAAACTAAATAATCCTAAACCTATAAGTTTACATAATTTTTTTTAAAAACCCACCCTAAAGATCCTAAACCCCAGATCCTAAACCTACCTAAATGGGTGGACCATAAATCCTAAAACTCTAAAGCTGCACTGACCCTATAACCGCACATCCTACCAAAAACTAAACCACTTCAAACCTAAACCCTGCCCTAAGCCTAAACTGATCTAAACCCTAAACCCTAAACACTAAACCCTAGAAACCCTATAAAGCAAACCATAAAGCTAAACCTAAAATAAAAAAAAATATGCCTAAAATAAAATAAATAAAAAAAATAAAATAAATAAAATAAATAAAAGAAATAAAACCTAAACTAAAACCTAAACCTAAACCTAAACCTTAAAAGATAATAAACTAAACTTAAATAAAATAAATAGAAACCTAAACTAAACTAAAAAAAAATACCTAAATAAAATAAAAATTAAACCTAAAATAATAATAAAATAAACCTAAAATAAAATAAAATAAAAATAAAATATAAACCTATATAAAATAAAATAAAAAATAAATGTAAAAAAAATAAACTAAAATAAATTAAAATAAACTAAATAATCAGACCTATAAGTTTACAATTTTTAAAAAAAAAACAACTGTAAAACCATAAACCCCAAATCCTAAACCTACTCTAAACCAGAAACCCTAAAACTAAAACCCACTACACCCTAAACCCTAAAGGTAAAACCTAAAACACTAAACCACGAACCTAAAAACCTAAACCTAAACTAAATAAAACCTAAAAAATAAATAAATAAATAAACTGAAACCTCAATAAAATAAAAAAAATAAAATTAAATTAAAATTTAATCTAAAACCTAAACCTAAACCTAAACTTAAGCTTAAAAATAAAATAATATAAAAAATAGAAATTAAACTAAATAAAATAAATATAAATCAAAACTACTAAATAAAATAATCTTAAAAATAAAAAACCTAAATAAAATAAAATCTTAACCTAAAATAAAAATAAAATGAAGCTAAAATAAAATAAAATAAAAACTAAATAAAAAAAATAAACATAAAGATAAACCTAAAAATAAAACCTAAAAATAAATAACAAAAACCCAAACGAGAAACTAAAAAAAAAACATAAACCTAAAATAAACTAAATAAAATAAACCAAAACCTAAACTAAAATAAACTAAACTAAAGTAAATAAAACCGAAACTTAAACTTAAAATAAACTATACTTAAACCCCAAACTAAATCAAATAAAATAAACTAAAAATAAACATCAACTTAAACTAAAAAATAAAACCTAAAATAAAAACTTAAAACCTAAACCTAAAAAGATAAAATAAAACCTAAACCTAAACCTAAAAATAAAAAATAAAGCTTAAACCTAAAAAAGAAAATAAAAAGGAAACTAAAGTAAATAAAATAAACATAAACCTAATATATAAACTAAAATAAAAAACCTAAAATAAATGAACTAAACAAAATAAAAAAATAAATATAAATATAAATTAAAAATTAAATAAACTAAAATAAATAAAAAATAAACTAAATAAACCTAAACCTACTGGTTTTCTTAATTTTTTTTTAAAAAAACTCTAAACCTTAAACAAGAAACCCTAAAACCTAAGCCCCCAAACCTAAACCCTAAACCCTAAACCTAACCAAATGTAACTAAATAAATTAAAAAAGAATTCTAAACCCTTAAAGATAATAAACCTAAACCTAAACTTAAACCCTAAGAATGGGCATAACCTTAATTGCACGAACATCACTATAAACCACGCTCAGTCCAGATCTGGTGGTGGAGGCGAAAGCAAAGGTGACAGTTATCATAGTGCTGGTGGGTGATTTGAAGGTGTTGGTGGGATGGAGGTGGTGGTTATGGAGGCACGTGGATCGACGGAGGTTACAACCTTGGTGGTGGTAGTGGGGAGAAATTGGGGATAAGATGGTCGATCCTTCTACTCGAGAGGCTGGGGTGGTTTTGATGGGAAAACAGAACGAGATCCGATCCCAAAAATGGAAATTTGTCTTTATATTAGAGGTAAATCTAGTCATCTATGGTTTTTGATTTGCTCTATGCGTGCTCATTTTTGATTTATGACATCGCTTGTGTCTAAAAAATTTTTGTGTTGGTTGGTAAAGTCAAAAAGAAGAAATTTTGAATCTGAATTTGTTCTTTGTTAAACAAAAATAAAAACCCTAAATGTATAACTTAAACCCTAAACCCTAAACCCTAAACCCTAAAACATTAAACCCTAAAACCTAAACCCCAAACCCTAAACCCTAAACCCTAAAGCCTAAACCCTAACCCCAACCCTAAACTTTAAACCCTAAACCCTAAACCCTAAACCCTAAAACCTTAAACCATAAATCTTGAACTAACCCTAAACCCTAAACACTAAAAATCATAAACCTTGAAGCCCAAACATTAAACCTTAAACCACAAGCCTAAACTAAACTACCTAACTAACCCCACCACACCTAAACCCTAAAACCCTAAAGTCTACCCACCCTAAAACCTAAAGCTAAACCACTTAAACCCTCTGACCACCCTAAACCCCAGATCCAAACACTGAGCCATAAACCATACATCCATAAACCTAAATCATTAACCACCATAAACCTAAACTTAAACTAAACTAAATAAAATCTAAAAAATAAAATAAATAAAACCTAAACCTAAACCTAAAAATAAAATAAATAAAAATAATTAAATAAACTAAATAAATAAAATAACCTAAACTAAACTATAAAATAAAATAAACATAAGAATAAAACTAAAAAAATAATAATAATAAATAATCTTATAATAAACCTAGAAAAACTAAAATAAAAAATAAATAAAAACCTTAATCTAAAAAATAAACCGAAAATAAAACCAATAAATAAATAAAAAAAACCTAAACCCTTGACTAAAAAAAACCTAAACCTAAAATAAAAATAAATAAACAATATAAAATAAACTTAAACCTAAACTAAAATAAACTAAACTAAAAATACTAAAACCTAAACATAAACCTAAAATAAACTAAACCTAAACACTAAACTAAATAAAAGAAAATAAATAAAAAATAAACTTAAACCTAAATTAAAAAAAATGAAACTTAAAAATAAACATAAAATAAAACCCCAAAACCTAAAATAAATAAAACCAAAACTAAAAATAAAATAAACCTAAAATAAAATAAAATAAAAACAAAATAAAAACCATAAAAAAAATAAAATTAAAAATAAACAAAAAAATGAAAAATAAAATAAACTAAAATAAATAAAAAATAAACTAAGTAATCCTAAACCTATAACTTTACATAATTTAAAAAACCCTGACCCAGGCTAAACTGACCTAAAAACTAAGTCCAATAGCCTAAAATGACTAAATCCTAAACCCAAAACCCTCACTACCCTAAACCCACTGCCCTAAATACACCCACCTTAAACTTGGGCCAAACCCAAAACTAAACCTGACCCTAAACCTAAATGCAAACCCTCCCACTCTAAACTTTAAACAAACCCTAAACCCTAAAACCAGCTAAACCTAAACCATAATAAAATAATGCTATAATAAAATAAATAAAAGACTAAACCAAAATAAAATAAAATATAAACTAAATCTAAAAATAAAACTAAACCTAAAATAAAATAAAAAATAAATAAACTTACATAAAATAAGAAATAAAAAAACATAAAAAAAATAAACTAAAATAAATAAAATAAACTAAATAATCCTAAACTATGTTTACATAATTTTTTAAAAAAACCCTCAGTGAGCCATAAATACCAACTAAACCTACAACCAGCCAAATCTACTAAAACGCACTACCCTAAACCCTAAATATTTAAAAACCTAAACCAAAACTAAATAAAACCTAATAAATAACTAAAAAAATAAACTGAAACTTAAATAAAATAAAAGAATAAAATAAAATTAAAACCTAAACTAAAACTAAAACCTAAACCTAAACCTAAACCGAAACTTAAGCTTAAAAATGAAATAATATAAAAAATAGAAATTAAACTAAAATAAAATAAATATAAATCTAAACTAAACTAATAAAATAAAATAAACTTAAAAATTAAAAACCTAAATAAAATAAAAACTAAACATAAAATAAAAATAAAATTAAACTAAAATTAACTAAAATAAAAACTAAATAAAAACCTAAACCTAAAGATAAACCTAAAAATAAAACCTAAAAATAAATAACAAAAACCCAAACCAGAAACTAAAAAAAAAACTTAAACCTGAATTAAATAAAATAAAATAAACCAAAACCTAAACTAAAATAAACTAAACTAAAATAAATAAAACCTAAACATAAACCTAAAATAAACTAAACTTAAACCCCAAACTAAATAAAATAAAATAAACTAAAAAAAAATCCTCAACTTAAACTAAAAAAAAACCTAAAAATAAACCTAAAATAAAAACCTAAAACCTAAACCTAAAAAAATAAATAAAAAGAAAACTAAAGTAAAAAAATAAACATAAACCTAATATATAAACAAAAATAAAAAAACTAAAATATTTGAACTAAACTAAATAAAAATAAAAAAATAAACATAAATAAAAATTAAAAATTAGATGAACTAAAATAAATAAAAAATAAATAAAATAAACTTAAACATACAGGTTCTCTTAATTTTTTTAAAAAAACTCTAAACCTTAAACAAGAAACCCTAAATCCTAAGCCCCCAATCCTAAACCCTAAACCCTAAACCTAACCTAATGTAACTAAATAAATTAAAAAAGAATTCTAAACCCTTAAACATAATAAACCAAAAACCTAAACTTAAACCATAAGAATGGGCATAACCTTGATGGCACGAACATCACTGTCAACCAGATTTGGTGGTGGAGGCAGTGACAATTTGTAGTCTTTGGTGGCGTCGAAGGTGTTGGTGGGATGGAGGTGGTGGTTATGGAGGCACATGGATCGACGGAGGTTACAACCTTGGTGATGGTAGTGGGGAGAGATTCAGGATAAGATGGTCGATCCTACTACTAGAGAGGTTGGGGTGGTTTTGATGGGAACTAGACAACCTGAAGAACGCCCGATCCGATTTGCTGCATATGGAACTTTATCTTTATAGTAGAGGTAAATCTAGTCATCTACGATTTTTGATTTGCTCTATGCGTGCTCATTTTTTATCTATGCTAGCGCTTGTGTCTTAGAAAATTTTATGTTTGTTTGTAAAATCAAAAATAAGAAATGTTGAATCTGAATTTATTATCTGTTAAACAAAAACAATAACTCTAAACCCTAACTGTAAAACTTAAACCCTAAATAATAAACCCTAAAACCTTAAACCCTAAACCCTAAACCCTAAACCCTAAAACCTAAACCCCAAACCCTAAACCATAAACCCTAAAGCCTAAACCCTAAACCCACTGACTAACCCAAACCCTAAACCCTAAACCACTAAAACCCTAAACCATAAACCTTGAACTAACTAAATCCTAAACCCTAAGCACTAAAATCTTAAAGCTTGAGCTAAACCACCACCTAAACCATAAACCTAAACCACTCAAATCTAAACCCTAAACCCCAACTGAGCCTAAAACCCACTATACCCTAACCCTAAACCCACCCTAAACCCTAAACCCTCCTAAACCATAAACCATAAACCCTAAACTATTAACCTTAAACCCTAATAACCTAAAAACTTAAACTTAACCTAAATAAAATCTAAAAATAAAAATAAATAAAAAAACCTAAACCTAAACCTAAACCTAAAAATAAAATAAAATAAACTAATTAAAATAAACTAAATAAAATAAATAAAAACCTAAACTAAACTACCAAAAATATAATAAACTTAAGAAGAAAAAATAAACATAAAATAAGAATAAAATAATCTTATAATAGACATAGAAATAACTAAAATAAAAAATAAATAAAAACCTAAATAAAAATAAATAAACCTTAAATAAAACTTATAAATAAATAAAAAATAAAACCTAAACCCTAGACTAAAAAAAACCAACCTAAACATAAACTAAAATAAACTAAACTAAAATAAATAAAACCTAAACTTAAACCTAAATAAACTAAACCTAAACTATAAAAGAAAATAAATAAAGAATAAACCTAAACTAAATTAAAAGAAATAAAACCTAAAAATAAACATAAAATAAAACCTTAAAACCTAAAATAAAAAAAAAACCTAAAATAAAAATAAAAAAAAACCTAAACCTAAATATAATAAAAAAAATAAAATAAAATAAAAACATAAACTAGAACCTAAACCTAAACCTAAACCAAAAAAATAAAATAAAATAAAAAATCAAAACTAAACTAAAATAAAATAAATAAAAACCTAAACTAAACAAAAAAGAAACCTCCTAAATAAAATAAAATAAAAACTAAAGCTAAAATAAAAATGGAATACACTTAAAATAAAATAAAATAAAAACTAAATAAAAACCTAAACCTAGAAAATAAAACTTAAAAATAAATAAAAATAAAATTTAAACCCTAAACTAAAAAAAAACCTAAATCTAAAATAGGAATAAAATAAACCAAAACCTAAGCTAAAATAAATAAAACTAAAATAAATAAAACCTAAATTTAAACCTAAAATAAACTAAACCTAATCCTAAACTTAAACTAAATAAAATATAATAAACTAAAAATAAACCTAAACCTAAACTAAAAAATAGAACCTAAAAATAAATTTAAAATGAAAACTTAAAAGCTAAACCTAAGAAAATAAAATAAATACCTAAACCTAAACATAAAAATAAAAATAAAACCTAAACCTAAAAAATAAAATAAAAATAAAACTAAAGAAAAAAATAAACATAAACTTAAACCTAAACCTAGAAAATAAATTAAAATAAAAACCTAAACTAAAATAATTAAACCATAATTAAATAAACTAAACTAAACCAAACCAAAATACAAAATAAAATAAAATAAAATAAATAAAAAACTAAATACAGCTAAACCTTCCAGTTCACTTAATTTTAAAAAAATTAAAAAAATAAAAAAACCCCTACCTCTAAACCCTAAAACTAACCCTAAACTTGCAACCCTAAACCCTAAACCCTAAACCCTAAAACTAACCCTAAACCCTAAAACCTAAACAAACAACCCTAAACCTAAAACACTAAATGCTAAACCATAAATTAAAAAAAATTAAAAATAAAATAAAAAAACCCTTACCTTAACCCTAAACCTTAATCCCTTAACCTACAACCCTAAACCTTAAACCTTAAATCCTAAACCCTAAACCCTAAACCCTAACCTTAAAACCCTAAACCATAAATCCTAAAACCTCCAAACCTAAAGTGTAAACCCTAAACCAAAAACCCTAAGCCCCAAACCTTAGACCCTAAACCCTAAACCCTAAATTGTAAAAACCTAAAAACCTAAACCTAAACTAATTAAATTAAAATAAAATAAATAAAAACCTAAATTAAACTAAAAAATAAAATAAACCTAAAAATGAAAAAACCTAAATAAAATAAAAACGAAATTTAAAATGAAATTAAAATAAACCTAAAATAAAATAAAATAAAAATTGAGTAAATACATAAACCTAAAAAAAACCTAAAAATAATAAAAAATAAAATAAAATAAAAACATAAACTACAACCTAAACTTGAACCTAAACCCAAAAAGAAAAAAAATAGAAACCAATAAAAACTAAAGCAAAATAAATAAATAAAAACCTAAACTAAACAAAAAAAAACCTAAATAAAATAAAAGTTAAACTAAAATAAAAATAAAATTAACATAAAATAAAATAAAAACTAAATAAAAACCTAAGCCTAGTAAATAACCCTAATAGTAAAACTTAAAAATAAATAAAAAATAAAGTCTAAACCCTAAACTAAAATAAAACCTAAACTAAAAATAAATATAAAATATACTAAATAAAATAAACCTAAACTTAAAGTAAACTAAACCTAAACCTAAACCTAATCTAAATAAAATAAAATAAACTAAAAATAAACCTAAACCTGAACTAAAAAATAAAACCAAAAAATAAACCTAAAATAAATACTAAAAGTTCAACCTAAAAAATAAAATGAAATCCTAAACCTAAACCTAAAAATAAAAAATAAAACCTAAACCTAAAAGAAATAATAACAAATAAAACTCAGCTAAAATGTGAACATAAACATAAACCTAAAAAATAAACTAAAGTAAAATACCTAAACTAATTAAAAATAAAAATTGAATCTAAATAAAAAGAAAAAATAAAGTAAACTGAAATAAATAATAAATAAACTAAATATATCAAATAAACTTAAACCCATCAATTTACTTAATTAAAAAAAAACCTTAAACCTTAAACCCTAAACCTACAACCCTATACCCTAAACCCTAAACCCTAAAAAACCTTAAACCCTAAACTCTAAACCCTAAAAACTTCAAAACCTAAACATGAAACCCTTACCCTAAACCCTAAACCCTAAAAGCGTAAACCCTAAAACCTTAAACCTTAAACCCTAAACCCTAAACCCTAAACCCTAAACCTAAACCCTAAACCCTAAACCCTAAACCCTAAACCCAAAAAATTAAACCTAAACCTAAGGTAACTAAAAAAATTTAAAAAATAAAACCAAACCTTAAAGCCTAATAAAACATCACAGTCAACCAAGCTTAGTCTAGATTTGGTGGTGGAGGCAAAGGCAGAGGTGGCAATTATCACAGTGGTTTTGGGGGATCTAGAGGTGCTAGTGGATATGGAGGTGGTGGTCGGAGTAGTCGTGGTTATGGAGGCAGGAGGATCGATGGAGGTTACAGTCGTGGTGGTGGCAGAGGGAGAGATCCGAGATATGATGGTGGATCCCACTACTCAAGAGCTTAGGTTATTTCTGATGGGAACTGGAGAAATTGAAGAACGATGGATCCGACCTACTGCTTATTGAATTGTGACTTTACAATAGAGACAGTTCTAGTTATCTAGGGTTTTTGATTTACTCTATGCATGCTCATTTTTGATCTATGTTGCCACTTGTGCCTTAGAAAACTTGTTGTGCTACTTGGATAATGAAATAAAAAAAAGAAATGTTCAATCTAAATTTGTTCTCTATTAAAGAAAAACTAAAAACCCTAAACCCTAAACTAAAGCCTGAACCTTAAACCTAAAACCAAATACTGACAATTTGCTAGAGCCTTTTGCTATGTTGGTTGAACCTTTGTTGATCATTTTGAATGGGACTTTTTGGCTTTTATTTGTTGGTGGCTACCTTTGGTCCCCTTTTGTGTGGTTGTTTTTTCTTTTGGTGATTTACACTGGCTGTAGCTTATGTTTCCTTCAGTTGATGGTTTCATTTCTGAGTTATTTAGTCATTTATGGTTGCACACCCTGGTTTGGCTTGGTGACTGCTTATTGTTGGGACTTTGGCTTGAAGGCTCCTATATTGGTTTTGTTGGTTATTTCTCAATTAATTGGCATTGGTCTGGTGCTTGTTGATGGTTGGTTTTAGTTTTCCCTAGTTTAAAGCTTGGATGGGTATTTGGTTAATGGCTGTTGTTGGTGTTCTGACTCTGTTCTAGCCTTTCTCGTTATTGTGATTAGTCTGTTGTGGTTTTTGTTTGGTGGTTTAGTTGCTAGCTGGTTGCTGATCGGTTGCTTTTTGTTTAATGGTGATGGATCTAGAATTCTATGGACTGTTGGGTTTTGATGTTTACTTATATCAAGTATGCTGGCTTTGATGTTACTCATGTCTTCTCTATGGTTGGTAGCATTAGATATGATTGTAACCATTATTTATGAAGTTTGGATGCTCATATGTATTGTTTCCCCTTGAGATGATCCTAAATAAGCTTGAGTATTTTCTTTCTAAGCTCTCTCCTTTTCCTCTCTTTATCCTTATCATTTTTAGCTATGACTTTTTCCTTTGTAGTGTTTTCCAGATTTTTTTACAAGTTGGAACTTTATAGAGGGAATGGTTGTTGCTAAGTCAACCCAAGTGATGTTGCTATGGATATTGCTTATCCTGCTATTTCAAATGAATCATGAACTACTACTGGCTCATCGTTTTACTATTTTTAGGATTTGTTTATCTTACTCTATGCATTTTTCTCTTATGCCTTTTAGGCATTGTATTTTCTTTTCTTTTCTTTTCTAATGATGGGGTTTATCTCTATAGATTTATTGTAGCTCTAAGACCAGTAGAATTTTAGAGCTTTACCCCTTTTAATGACATTGTATCTTTTCCTTTTATGGTAACAAAATTCTAACTTTACAAAAAAATACCCTAAACCCTAAACCTAAACCTTAAATAACCCTAAACACTAAAACCTTAAACCCTAAACCCTAAACCCTAAACCCAAACCCTAAATCCTAAACCCTAAACATAAAACCCAAAAACCTAAACCCTAAACTCTAAAATCCTAAACCTTAAACCCTAAACCTTAAACTAACCCTAAACCGAAAAGCCTAAACATTAAACCCTAAATGCTAAACCATAAACCTTAACCCTAAACCTTGAACCCTAAACAATAAAACCTAAAATCCTAAACCCCTAACCCTAAACCCTAAACACAAAACTCTAACCCTAAACACTAAACCCTAAACCCTAAACCTTAAACCTAAAGTAACTAAATGATTTAAGAAAATAAACATAAACCTTAAAACCTAATAAACCTAAACCAAAACCTAAACCTTAAGAATTGAAAAAACTTTAATGGTAGGAACATCACCATCAACCGGGTGGTCAGATCCCTGATGCGAGTTGCAATTACTATAGTGGTGGTGGGGGATTTGGAGGTACTAGAAGTTATGGGAGGAGTGACAGAGGTTACAACCATGGTAGTGGTGGAGGGAGAGATCGGGGATATGATGGAGGATCCCCCTCAAGAGGCGGGTGGTTTAGGAACTAGAGAAATTGAAGAATGATAGATCCGATCTGCTACTTATGGAACTGTCTCTTTATAATAGAGATGGTTTTAGTTATCCAGGGCTTTTGATTTTCTCGAAGCATGCTCATTTTTTATCTGTCATCGCTTGTGTCTTAGAAAACTTGGTGTGTTACTTGGTTGATGAAATAGAAATGAAGAAATGTTGAATCAAAATTTGTTCTTTATTAAAAAAAACTAAAAAACCTAAATCCTAAACTAAAACCTGAACCTTAAACCCTAAACCATAAAGCCACAATCGTAAACCCTAAACCTTAAAACCCCAAAGCCTAATCTCTAAAATGCTAAACCCTTAACACTAAACTTTAAACCCTAATCCCTAAACACTAAAACCTACAACGCTAAACCCTAAACCCTAAATCTCAAAGCCTAAACCCTAAACCCTAAACCTAAACCTTAAAAAACCTAAAAACCTAAATCTAAACTAAATAAAACCTAAAAATAAAAAAAAAATAAAAAAACCTTAATCTAAATAAAATAAAAATCTAAACTAAAACCTAAACCTAAACCTAAAACTAAAAATAAAATAAAATAAAAAATAAAACTAAATTAAAATCAAATTAATAAAAACCTAAACTAAGCTAAAAATAAAAAATAAAAAAAACCTATGAATAAAAAACCTAAATAAAATAAAAAATAAACATAAAATAAAAATAAAATATACCTAAAATAAAATAAAATAAAAACCTAAACCCAAGAATAAACCTTAAAATAAACCTAAACCCTAAAATAAAATAAAAAATAAAATAAAAAAAAATAAAATAAACTTAAACTTAAATTAAAATAAACTAAACTAAACTAAATAAAACATAAACCAATACGTAAACTAAATAAAATAGAATAAACTAAAAATAAACATAAAATAAAAATAAAATATACCTAAAATAAAATAAAATAAAAACCTAAACCTAAGAATAAACCTTAAAATAAAACCTAAACCCTAAACCAAAAATAAAAATAAAATAAAAAAATAAAATAAACTTAAACCTAAATTAAAATAAACTAAACTAAACTAAATAAAACATAAACCAATACGTAAACTAAATAAAATAGAATAAACTAAAAATAAATCTAAACCTAAAGTAAAAAATTAAAACCTAAGAATAAACCTAAAATAAAAATGAAAAACTTAAACCTAATAAAATAAAATAAAAACCTAAACCTAAACCTAAAATTTAAAAATAAAACCTAAACCTAAATAATAAATTAAAAATAAAACTCAACTAAAAAATAAACCTAAAGCCAAACCTAAACCTAAAAAATTAACTAAAATATAAAAACATAAACATAAATAAAAACTAAACTAAATAAAAATAAAAACTAAACCTAAATAAAAATTAAAAATAAAAGAAACTAAAATAAATAAAATATAAACTGAATAAACATAAACCTATCAATTTACTTAATTTAAAAAAAAAACCATAAACCCTAAATCTTAAACCCTAAACCCTAAACCTAAACCCTAAACCCTAAACCCTAAACCATAAACCCTGAAAGCATAAACCCTAAAACCCTAAACCCTAAACCCTAAACCTTAAACCCTAAACCTTAAACCCTAAAACCTAACCCTAAACCCTAAACCCTAAACCCTAAATCTAAACCTAAAGTAACTAAATAAATTAAAAATTAAACATAAACCTTAAAATCTAATCAATTTAAACCTAAACATAAAACCCTATGAATGTGATATCCTTTTGATAGAGGTCGAGATTATTTCTTGTCAGTACTGTTGAGATTTAGTTACCCTCTAGTTTTGGCAGCTCTCTCCTCTTGTTGGTCTCTTGTTATGTTGGTTATAGGATGGCCTCGTGATTGGTAGGCTTAGGAGCTTGCTTGTTTGCCTTTTTCCCTAACATTTATTTTTTTCCTTTGATGGTTTATTTGTTAGTGGTTGCTTGATGGCTGTGATTTTTTTTGGCCTTTTGGTTTTGGTTTTGGCTATCTGGCATCATAATTATTGGTTAGGCTTGACTGTGGGCTTTTTTTCCTTCTTGGGTTGAGTTTACACTCTCTAGAGTTGTTACCTGCCATCTAGTTTTTGTTCCCTTATTTTGGTGGTTTTTTTTGAAGTTTTTTTGTGGTGTTTGCCTGTTGGTTAGATGGCCCATTGGCATATTATTTCATTCTATTATGGGATGAACCTGTATGTGGCTTTGGCAAATCTTAGCTCTATTACTATTTTTGCTAATTCCTACTGCTATGGTTGGCTAGGTGGGCTTGATGGCTAGCTGCAACGGTGCTATTTGTTGGTGGATTTGTAGAATTTTTGGTTCTTTAGCTTTGGTCTTTATTTCTTTTGGTTGGCTTTGATGGTGGCTATTTTTAGGCTATTATCATGTTTGGTAGGTTTCTTTGCTCTAGTTTGGCTGGATGTTTTGCTGGTTAGTTGCCTAGTTAATCTCGATGATAGATATTGGAACTTAGTGAGCTTTTGGTTGTTGGTTATTTGGTTTAATTGAGGTAAGTTGGTTATGATGGTTTGGGATGTTTCCCCTATTATCCTTTTGGCTGGTAACACCATATGTGATTTTAACCCTTCTTATGAGTTTGGATGCTCACATATCCTATTTACCCTTGAGAAGAATATGACTAAGCTAAAGCCTTATCCAAGATTTTTATCATTTTGTTTCTTTTGTGTACATGGCTTGTCCTTATTTCTAGTTGTTTATCCTTATTTTAACCTCTTTGCAGAATTGTGGTAGGTATTGGGGCTATAGTTGGTTTGTGCATCTCTTAGAAGATTTTGGGATATAGAAGGTTTTGGCTACCCTTCTTAGAATTTGGTGTTATTTCCTTCTGCATTTTTGTCTTTTCTTTATTTTTCTTTGGTTTTCTTATAATAGGTAGGAAATTTATTTCTTTAGGCTAATTGTAGCTCTTTGAGTAGTAATTTAAAGATTTATCCCCTTTAAGGACTTCGTATCCCTTTCTTTTTGGCAATAAAATTCTCCCACTTTTAATTTAAAAAAAAACCCTAAGAATGGGCAGATCTTTGATGGCAGGAACATCACCATTAACCAGGCTTAGTCTAGATCTAGAGGTGGAGCCGAAGTGGAGGTGACAGTTATCATAGTGGTGGTGGGGGATCTCGAGGTGCTGGTGGATATGGTGGTGGTGGTCGGAGCAGTGGTGATTATGGTGGTGGGAGGAGCAGCCGAGGTTACAGTCATGGTGGTGGCAAGGGAGACATTGGGGATATGATGGTGGATCGCTACTTGAGAGGTTGGGGTGGTTTTAGTGGGAACTGGAGAAACTAAAAAATAACTGATCCGATCTACTGCTTATGGAACTATCTTTATAATAGAAAGGGTTCTAGTTATCTAGAGTTATTGATCTGGTCTATATGTGCTCATTTTTTATCTATGTCATCACTAGTGTCTTAGAAAACATGGTGTGTTAATTAGTTGATAATGCCAAAAGAAGAAATGTTGAATCTAATTTTGTTCTTTCTTAAAAAAAAATAACCAAAAACTATAAATACTAAATTAAAACCTCAACCTTAAACCAAAAACTTAAACTCTAAATATTAAACCCTAAACCCTAAAAGCACTAGACCCTAAATCCTAAACCCTAAACCCTAAAACCCTAAACCCTAAACCCTAAACCCTAAAACCTAGACCATAAACCCTAAACCCAAAAAATAAAAAATAAAAATCCTATAACCTGAACCCTAAAAAGCTAAAAACCTAAACCTGAACTAAATAAAACCTAAAACTAAAATAAATAAAAAAATTAATCAAAAATAGAATAAAAAATAAAATAAAATAAAATAAAAACATAAACTAAAACCTAAACTTAAACATAAAAAAGAAAATAAAAAATAGAAACTAAACTAAAATAAAATCAATAAAATCCTAAACTAAACTAAAAAATAAAAAAACCTAAATAAAATTAAAATTAAACCTGAAAAAAATAAAATAAACCTAAAATATAATAAAATAAAAACTTAGACATAAACAATAAACCTAAAAATAAATAAAATATAAAACATAAATCCTAAACTAAAATAAACCTAAACCTAAGTAAAAATAAAATATACTTAAACTTAAACTAAAATTAACTAAACTAAAATATAAAAAACCTAAAGCTAAACTTAAATAAACTAAACCTACACTTAAACCTAAACTGAATAAAATAAAATAAACTAAAAATAAACCTAAACCTAAACAAAAAGTAAAGCCTAAAAATAAACCTAAAATAAAACCTAAAACTTAAACCTTAAAAAAAATTTTAAACTGAGCTTAAGCCTAAATAAAAAATAAAATCTAAAATAAAAAAAAAAAAAAAACTAAACTAAACAATAAATATACCTAAATGTAATGTTGAAAATCACTTAATTTAACAAAATAAAAAAATTAAAAATCCTAACCCTAAACTTTAAAGAAACTAAACGGCAAAACCATAAACCCTAAACTAAAATCTAAACCCTAAACCTAATACCTAAACCCTAAACCCTAAAGCTTAAAAACCATAAACCCTTAACACTAAACCTAAGACCCAAAACTCAAAACCCTAAAACCCTAAACCATAGACCCTATATCCTAAACCCTAAAACCTAAACCTAAATAATAAAAATCAATAAAAAAATAAAAACCTAAACTTTAGCCTAAAGTTAACATTAAAATAAAAATAAAAATAAAAACAAAATTAAAATAAAATTAATAAAAATCTAAACTAAATAATAAAATAAAACAAACCTAAAATAAAAATAAAATAAACCTAAGATAAAATAAAATAAAACTAAATAAGAAGCCTAAACCTAAAAAATAAACCTAAAAGTAAAACCTAAAATAAATAAAAAAACACCAAAACCCTAAACTAAAAAAAACCTAAACCTAAAATAAAAATAAAATATACAAAATTAAATAAACCTAAACCTAAACTAAAATAAGTTATACATAAAATAAATAAAACCTAAACCGAAACCTAAAATAAATTAAACCTAAACCTAAACAAAAAATAGACTAAAAAGAAGCCCAAGCATAAACTAAAAATTAAAAGCTAGAAAAAACCTAAAATAACAACATAAAACCTAAACCTAAAAATATAAAATAAAAAACTAAACCTAAACCTAAACCAAAAAAATAAAATAAAAATAAAACTAAACTAAATAATAAACCTAAACATAAAGTTAAACCTAAAAAATAAATTAAAATAAAAAAACTTAAACTAAAATAAATAAACTAAAATAAATAAAAATAAAAATAATCCTAAATAAAGTTTAAAATAAAATAAACTAAAATAAATAAAAATAAATCAAATAAGTAAATAAACTAAACTCTAGTTTACTTAATTTTTATTTTAAAACACTAAACATAAACTAAAAAATAAAACCCAAAATTAAACCTAAGAATAAATAACCTAAATAAAATATAAACTAAACATAAAATAAAAATAAAATAAACCTAAAATAAACAAAAAATAAAAACTAAAAAAACTCCTAAGCTTAAAAAATAAAACCTAAAAATAAATAAATAAATAACTTAAACCCTAAACCTAAAAAAATAACCAAAAATAAAATAAAAATGAAATAACCAAGTTAAAATAAACCCAAACCTAAACTAAAATAAACTAAACTAAAATAAATAAAACCTAAACCTAAACCTAAACATAAACTAAATAAAATAAAATAAATTAAAAATAATTCAAAATCTATACTAAAAAATAAAACTTAAAAATAAACCTAAAACATAAACCTAAAAAATAAAATAATAACCTAAACCTAAACATACATAAACCTAAATCTAAAAATAAAATAAAATAAAACTCAACTAAAAATAAATCTAAGCTAAACCAAACCTATTAAATAAACTAAAATAAAATCTTAATATAAAATAAACTAAAATAAATAAAAATTAAAATAAACATAAATAAAAAATAAAATAAACTAAAATAAATAAAAATAAATTAGGTAAAATAAATAAACTAAACTGTTTTGCTTAATTTAAAAAAAACTATAAACCCTAACCACACCCTAAACCCTAAACCCAAACTCTAAAAAAAAAATCTTAAAGCCTACACTTCACTAAACCCTAAACCCTAATCCCTAACACTAAACCCTAAATTTTAAAATCGTAAAACCTAAACCCTAAATCGTAAACCCTAAAAACCTAAAAACTTAAATTAAATAAAACCTAAAAATAAAATATAAAAAAAACCTAAACATAAAATAAAAAAAACAAAACAAAATAAAAACTTAAACCAAAACATAACCCTAAACCTAAAAATAAAAAAATAAAATAAAAAATAGATTAAAATAAAATAAATAAAAACCTAAACTAAACTAAAAAAATAAAATAAGCCTAAGAATAAAAAACCTAAATAAATTAAAAATCAAATAAACCATAAATAAAATGAAATAAAAACTAAATAAAAACCTAAACCTAAAAAATAAACTTAAAAGTAAAACCTTAAAATAAATAAAAAAATCCTAAACCCTGAACTAAAAAAAACCTAAACCTAAAATAAAAATAAAATAAATAAAATAAAATAAACCTAAACCTAAACTAAAATAAACTAAACTGAAATAAATAAAACCTAAGCCTTAAATAAACTAAACCTAAACCATTAAATAAATAAAATAAAATAAACTAAAAATAAATGGAAACATAAACTAAAAAATAAAAACTAAAAATAAACTGAAAATAAAAACCTAGAACTTAAACCTAAAAAAATAAAATTAAAACTTTAACCAAAGCCTAAAAATAAAAAATAAACCCAAACCTAAAATATAAAATGAAAATTAAACTCAACTAAAAAATAAACATAAAATAAAACCTAAACCTAAAATATAAACTAAAATGAAAAACTTAAACTAAAATAAATAAACCAAAAATAAAATAAAATTAAACTAAATAAAATAAAAATAAACTAAATAAACTAAACCTATGGGGTTTACTTAATTTTAAAAAAAACCTAAATGCTAAACTAGAAACCCTAAACACTAAATCCTACCACGGACCCTAAACTAACCTAAACCTAAACCCTAAATCTTGACACATGTCTTACCATACCACCCCCTAAACTCAAACCCCAACCCTATGCTAAACCTTAACCCTAAAAGCCACTGCTAAACCCTAAACCCTAAAACCTAAGGCAAGCTGAGCCCTGGACATACCCACTGTCACTCCCTAACTCCTAGGTGACCCCACAAACCAAGCCCATTAAATCCTAAACACTAAACCCTAGGCTCTGAATCCTAAATAATAAACCTAAACACTAAGCCTAAAACCCTATGCCTTAAAACTAAACCCACAAAACTAATCCTAAACCTAAACCTAGCTAAACACTGCTAAAACTAAACCAAAACCTAGACTAAAACTAAACCAAAAACCTAAACCCCAAACTCTAAACCTAAACCTAAACCTAAACTTAAACCTTAAACCCTAAACCTAAACTAAAACCTAAACACTAAACCTCAAACCCTAGACTCTAGAAACCTAAACCCGGTAACCCCAGTTCTCCCTTGTGGTGCAATGTCAATTTCATTTTCCCCTTTCTTAGTGCATCGCCATCTTATGTTTTTGGTGGATCCTTCATCATTCTTGACCATTTTTTGGAGCCTTTTGAATCTCTGGTGGCTCACATGATGTGTCTCTTCTAAATATGGATATGGTGAAATCGAACCCATGGATTACATCTCCCAATTCGGATGATCCGGCTAGGGCATCCAATTTTTTGGGGATTCTTGATCCCAATGCCATTTCTGTTATTGAATCATTTAAGGATGCACTTTATGTAAAAGCTCTACCTCTTCTAACTCGATGAATCTAATTTTGACTTCTTTTTGAGATATGCCTGTGATCTTGTATTCTGATCATGATGTCGAAAAGCTTACAAAAACTTTCAAATTTACTTTGTTTGGAAAATTTGCATTGCACTAGCTGAATTTGGAAATGATCGATCCCTTTTTCATAACCTTAAACTTTTGGGTGCTTTCTCTATTAACTTGATCAATCTAAGACATATTCTGATTCAACTTATGAATGATTTGGATTATTTAAGGGTTTTCTCGTGTCGATCTTATTTTATCTTTAATGAATCTTTGGTTCTCTTATATGAGATGAATCTATTTTTATAAGATGTCTCATGATCGCTATCCTTATTGCTCTTTATTTACATATCTAAAAATCTTTGGATCAAGTTTGGAATACATTTGAATCAAAAAAGTTTTCTTCTAAATACATATTAATTCAAATATTCTAATGCATTTTAAAAATAAAATTTGTAATGATCATAACTTGAAATTAGCTTCTGATAAATAAAACTATTTTTGTGCCTAAAAATAACTTAAATGTTGATATTAGGTCAAATTTTTTGGAATCTTCTGATGTTCCTAAAATTGTTGATTCTGCTTCTCATTCTGACCATGACAAAGGCACTAATAATGTTGAAAAATATGGTTTTCCCAACAACCTTTATTTACATGAGAATATGCTTATTATGGCTAATTCCACATTTAAAGAAGCTAAAAAAATGATGATTCATTCTCTAATGAGTCTATTCCTGCTTTTTTGCTAGCATTAATTGATGAGAATGGGGATTTAAATGATAACTTGAATGTGGATGAAATTCTTGAGGACAACACTAATTTTGACATTGGTAATTATGCTTTGAATAGTATAATTTCTTCTCCTTCCCCTAATTCCAAGATTGATCTTCATTTTAATCCCACTTTTCAACAAAATGTTGATTTGGAAGAAGGGGAAGTTCTGATTAGAGATGTTATTACTGATCCTTATCCTATTAATAAAATGTCTAATTAATCTCTATTTGATGGTGACACTTTGGATAAGAATAGAAAATTCCAAACTATCCTTAAAAATAAAACTAAAAACTCTAAGATGTAACCTCCTACTCTTGCTAGATCTACTAGATCTAGATCCTCTTCACATAAATAATGTGTTGTTTTAATTTTTTACTTAGAAGAGGATTTATTATTCTTTCTCTCTCTGTTTATTATTATCCATTAATTTCCTTTTAGAATTTTATTTATGTTAAATTCTTTTATTTGAAATGTTAGAGGGATTGGTACCCTCACTGTTCGTAATCATATTAGAAATCTCTGCAAAATTAATAATATCTCTTTACTTATTGTTATTGAACCTCTTATACATGCTGATAAAATCAATCATGTTGCTAGAATACTTGGCTTTAGTAATTTTTTCTCTAACATCAATAATAAAATTTGGTACTTTTAGAATAACTTCTTAAATGTTTTAATTTTAGATGATCTACAACAAGTTGTCAATGCTCAAATTTCTTGTGGTGACTCTTGTGTGCTGGGTCTTTTGTTTATGCTTCTTGCAATAGAGCTGGTTGAAATATTCTTTAGAAGAATTTGAGAAGTTTTGCTTTTTCTATTAACAAACCTTGGTTGGTTGGGGGTGATTTCAACACTATTCTATATTCTTCAGAAAGAAGGAGTGGTTGATCTCCTAATATTCATTATATGGAAGAATTTTCTAATATGATTCTTGATGTAATCTTTTTTGCAATGGTTTTAAAGGCTCTAATTATACTTGACAAAACTCTAAGCTCTGGCAACATTTATAAAGAATTCTTTCAACTCTCATTGGATTAATCAATGGCCTCTTACCTCTGTTGACCATTTTAGTAGAACTTTATCAGATTATGCCCCACTTTTGGTTTTTATTAAAGAACACTCTAAAATATTAAACATCTCACCCTCTTTCAGATTTTAAAATATGTATATTCAACATTTAGATTTTCTTAAAGTGGTGGCCATTAATTGGATTGCCCCTTCACACTCTAATAATTTGATTAGGGGTATGAATAGATTATGGTTAAGCTTAAAAGGCTTAAACACAATTTTCTTTGGTGGAACAAACATTATTTTAAAAATATTTTTGCTAATATAAAAAACATGGAACTTTTGGTTTGTGATCTTGAAAATGATGTTTTCACTCACTCTTCTAAGCTTAAGGATTTTAATGATGCTAAAGATAAAATTGATAATTATTAGAATATGGAAGAGGCCTATTGGCAGAAAAAAGCTGCAAGAAAGAATATTGCTGATGGGGATAGGAATACCATGTATTTTCATGATTTATTTAATAAAAATGGAGCTTTAAATTTTATCCAAAAAATTAAAAATGATATTGACGATTGGATCACTGATATTAATGTTATTAAATATTATGTTATTAACCACTTTAAAAATATTCTTAATAAAAGCCACTCTTATGAAGCTTTTTCTAATTCATATTTAATCTCCTTTATTATTACTAATGATGATAATCATTAGCTTACTAGGTTGCCTATTGAAGATGAGATTGGTAAAGTTCTCAATAGCATGAACTTTGATTTCCTTGCTAGTCTGGAGGGTTATACGACTCAATTTTTTCCAAATTATTGGTCTATTATTAAGCATGACTTAATCGATGCTATTGTTGATTTTTTTATTGGTAATCCGATCCATAAATATTTTTCAAGCACTTCCATTTTTCTCATACCTGAAAAAAATAATCCAGATTCTTGGAGTGATTTCAGACCTATTAGTCTTTGCACTTTCTTTAAAAAATTAATTTCTAAAATTCTTACTAATAGACTTAGTACTTTACTTCAAAAAATTATCTCTCTCAACCAAACTGGTTTTGTTAGAGGGAGATCTATATTTGATACCATTCTTCTTTCTAAATAGCTTATTCATTATTTGGATGTTCCAACTAGAGGTGGTAACATCCTTTTTAAATTAGATATTTCTAAAGCCTTTGATAATTTCTGTTAGGATTACCGTTTAAATATCCTGCATGTATTTGGGTTTTTTTAATAATTTAATTAACCTTATTAAATACTATTTAATAATGTCACATTTTCTATTCTTCGTAATGGCGAAGCTTTAGGCTTCTTCCTTTTTTTCATGGATTGAGATAAGGAGGTCCTTTGTCCCCTTCTTTGTTTATTATTATAGTGGAATACCTTTTTAGAAGTTTAAATGATTTATTCAATAATAATCCTAGCATGTACTTTAGAACTCTTGGTGGTAGCCTGTTTCTCATCTTAGCTTTGCTGATGATTTCATTATCTTTTGTAATGCATCTTTTCATCATATAAGAAGACTTAAGAAATTTTTAAATAATTTTGGTAGAGAAAGTGGTCTTTCTACTAATGAAAGCAAGTGCTACTTTATTACTTACTCTAAAATGTCTAATAATAAAATCAACCATATCTTGAGAATCACTAACTTTAAACACCAACAACTCCCTATTAAATATCTAGGTGCTCCTCTTTTTAAAGGTAAAAAAAGATCCCATATTTTTGATGAGCTTATCCAAAAAATTTCTAATAAAATTTTGGTGTGGGAACTTCACTTACTTTCATTTGGTGACAGGCTTACTTTGTTTAGGAGTACTCTTAATTTGATGACTTTATATCTTATTCAAACGATTACCCCTACTAATTCTATCTTAAATAAAATTGATCATCTCCTTAATAAGTTTTTCTGGTGCTCAAATAATTCAGGTAAAAGGATGCATTGGACTTCTTTGCTTAAATGTTGTGGTCCTCTGGTGAAGGTGGACTTGGCTACAAACCTATTCGTGAACTTATTGCTGCCTTCTCCCATAAACTCTGGTGGAATTTTAGGAAAAAAAAGATAGCCTCTGGGCTAATTTTATGATAGCTAAATACTACCAGGGTAAGAAACCTCTACTTTATACTTATAAAGTTGGTGACTCCCAAGTTTCGAAAAGGCTTTGCTCCATTAAATGGGAGGTTGAATCTTTGATATCTTGGGGTATAAATTCGGCATCTTCTTTCTTTTGGCAAGACAACTAGATTGGTGGTGGTTCTATTGATTCTTTTTTATCTACCCATTCTATTGCTGCTACTAAAGTAAACACTTTTTGGCTTAATAACAAGTGGAATGATAGTAAACTTAGTGAATTTATTCCTATCTCTCTTTTTCATAAATTTCATGATATTCATATCTTTTCCAACAAGCCTGATCAATTAAGCTATCTTATAATGGTAATTTAATTCTTAAAGAGGCTTGGAATTTTTTTAGAGATGCTCATATTTCTTCTAATGTATTTATTAAGCTTTGGAATTATATCATCCCTATCTCTTATCCTATCCTTGCTTGGAAAATTCTAAAAAACTTTATTCCTATTGATTCCTTGCTCTGGGATAAAGTATTTAATTTGCCTTCCAAATATTATTATTGTTCTCATTTCAAAAATGTTAATCATGTTTTTGTCAATGGTGCTATTGGCTCCAAAATATGGGTTTGGTATGATTTTCTTAATACTAACCATTTCCATGGCTTTCTTTCTTTATATCAACTTCTTGAAGCTTATTTTCACAAAATTATGAAAGGTCATATCAAAGTTTTAATTGCCATTACCTTTATTTGGTTCATATGGATGGATAGAAAGTATACTAAATATCATGGTATTCATATGAATCATAAAAGGATTATTGCTAGAACCACAGAAAAAAAAATTAATGCTATATTTAATGCTAATTTAATTAATAACAAGCATTTTAAAAGTTGTAAATTTGTGGCCAAAAAATTAGGTCTTTACCTGCATGAGATCACATTCTATAAAGAAGATAGGATTATATATTGTATAAAACCTCATATTATTATTATTAAAATTAATATTGATGGCTCTGTCACTCATAATACATTTGGTTGTGGTGGTATTTTTAGTGATTTTGAAGGTAATGTCATTTGTGCTTTTGCTTATCCTTTTAAAGCTAGTTTTGCTATCTAAGGTAAATTAATGGCTACAAATAAAGCTATTGACATTTTTTTGAAAAAAGGTTTCTTCAATATTTGGATTGAAGGTGATGCTCTTTTACTCATTGACATGCTAGCTTCCACTAAGATGGGGAATGCAAATTTACTCTATCTTCTTAATCATACTAGAACACTCCTGTCTCAAGTATGCTTTAAAATTTCTCACATTTAGCATGAAGGAAATATTTTTGTATATTTTCTGGCTAATCTAGGTGCTAAATTAAATGATCTCACTCTTTATGATCATCTTAATTTACCTAAACAATTGTGAGGCTTGGTTAATCTGGATAACACTAGATTACCTTATCTTAGAAATTAATTTTTCTTTGCATTTTTTGATTTTTTATGTTTTTATCTATGTGCATTTTCATTTTGTTGTATTCCTCTGGTTGGTTCACTCTCTTGTCTGGTTTGTGTTGTAATATTTGGGAGATCTTTTTGATGTGTTGGCTGTCTGTTCAACCTCTATTATTGGAGCGGTGTCCTCATTGGCTGACTATTTTATTTAGGGATCTGAATGTCAACAGTTTCTTCAAGTGCTTCTATGAACTTGTGGTGGCCTCTTTTTAGGTTATGCCTCTACTTGGTTTTGGCTTTTCCCTTTTCTTAATTAGTACTAGTTTTTCCTCTAGTTTTTATTAGTTATTTCCTTACTTAGGAAGGTTTTTTTGCTACTATTTTTGGGCCTGGTGGGTGCTGTTGTTTGCTACTACTCTCTACCTAGCTGGCTTGGGTGGCTATTATTTAATGGCTACTGTTGATCTTTTCACTCTTGAGTTTGTGCTAGGCCTTTTGGTGGTTTCTATCTCTTCATCCTTTTTAGGCTTGGTGGCTTTTGTTTGTTGGTTTCTCCCTTGTGTGGGCTGCAAGGGTCTTAGTGGTGGTTTCTAGTAACTTATTTTCTATTTAGTGCGGTTTTTTTAATCCACAGTCTAGAAGCTTGGTCTATTTTTCTTTCCACTCTGGTTGGCTGTTGGTGGTTGGGTGGTCCTCCCAAGCTACAAATTTTTGTCTAGTTGGGTGATTATCATTTGTTTCTTTATTGTTTATGGTGGCTTCCTATTGGTTTGTCACTATGCCTATCTTTCTGTGTGTTGGGATTGCCTCCCCTTTGGACTGGTTGCTTCCTTATCAGATTTGGCTCATCTGCTACTTTATTAATTAGCTGGGTGGCTTTGTGGGTTGGCTAGTTAGGTTGGTTTTCATTCTGAACTATTATTAGCTGGCAGGGTTGCCTTTTTGGTGGTTTTTCTTTGTTTTAGTTTTGGCCTTTTGGTAGTTGTTTGTTGGTTCTTGATTCATTTGCTTTCGGTTAGATTGTTGTTATTTTTCCTTGAGTCTTTGTAGGCTTGGTCTATTATTTTGGCTGAGGATTTAGATTGCTTTTGGTTTCTTTGGCTCCCTTTGTTCCTTGTGTCTTGCATCTTGGTTGGTAAGGTGGGCTTGCCTGTTTTCTCTATTGCTTTTGGTGGTGATTTTTTGGTATTTTTTGGATGCCCCTTTGGTCTCCTCATGGGTTCTTTTTCCACTCTCTGGTGCTACAATTTTCCTATGGCTATCTTTCTATCTCTGAAGGAGGTATTGCGACTGCCTTTTTATTTCTTGCCTCAAATGTCTGTGTTGGACTGGTGGTTACTAGTAGTGTTGGCCTTGTTCTCTAATCTAGTTTGGAATTGTTGGTTTCTTGGTGCTAGCTGTAGGTTGATGTTTTAGTTTTGGGCTATTGCTTGTGGTTGTCTGGTGACACTAGTGGATTTGGTTTTTATTTGTGGTGGCTTTACTTTTTGGGTGAAATCTTGGTAGCTGCTCTTTCATTTCTATTATGGTGGTTTTGTTGATGCTACTTCCTTTTGGGCTCGGTGACCTTTAATTAGCTGGGTGATTTGTGGGCTAGCTATTTCTATTGCTTGGGTAGCAGCTACTAGAGAATTGTTGACTTTCACTCTTTGGCAGATTGCCTTCATTGAGGTAAGTGGGTGATGAAGGTTGGGATGATTACCTTATTATCTCTTGGTTGGTAGCAACATATGTGACTATAACCCTTCTTTTGAAGTCTGGATGCTCACATTTGTGGTTGACCCTTAAGATGAAGGTGATTGAGTCTTAGCCTTATTTGAAATTTTCTCTTATGTTGCTCTTTATTATGTGCTTAAGCTTGATTTTCTCTAGATGTGCTAATTACCTCTTCTATTTGCTTGCAAGATTCTTTTACAGGTTCTTTGTTGGATTTGGATCCTAGAAGTGGATTATGCAACTCTCAAAAGACTTCTGATTCTAGTAGTGGGCTTTGGCTGATCCTCCTATTTACTATGTTGTTGCTTAGTTATTTTTTGGTCTTTTATTTCTTTTTCTTAGGTTTTATTTCCTTGCTTTTGTTGTATTAGATAGGGGACTTTTCTCTCTTAGCTGAATGTAGCACTTTTAGCGGTAATTAACAAACTTTTCCCCTCTTAAGGAACTTGTACTCCGTTATTTGTGGCAATAAAATTCTCCCCTCTATGGGTTTTCTTTAAAAAACATCCCTAAACCCTAAACCCTAAGCCCTAAACCCTAAACCCTAAACCCTAACAACCTAGAAACCAAAACCTAAACTAAATAAAACCTAAAAATCAAACAAATAAAAAACAAAAACCTAAATAAAATAAAATAATAAAATAAAATAAAAATCTAAACTGAAACCTAAACCTAAAAATAAAATAAAATGAAAAATTATAAAAAAGTAAAATAAAATAAATAAAATCCTAAAATAAACTAAATAATAAAATAAAATTTAAAAAAATCTAAATAAAATAAAAACTAAACCTAAAACATAAATAAAATAAACTTAAAATAGAATAAAATAAAAACTAAATAAAAACCTATACCAAAAATAAAAGTAAAATAAATAAAATAAAATAAACCTAAACATAAATTAAAATAAACTAAGCTAAAATAAATAAAACCTAAACCTAAACCTAAACCTAAACCAAATCTAAATAAAATAAAATAAACTAAAAATAAACCTAAACCTAAACTAAAAAATAAGACCAAAAAATAAACCTAAAATAAAATCTTAAAACCAAAACCTAAAAAAAAATAAAATAAAATCCTAAACCTAAATCTAAAAAATAAAATAAAAATAAAAGTCAACTAAAAAATAAACTGAAACCTAAACAAAAAAACTAAAATAAAAAACCTAAATTAAAATAAAAAACTAATTAAATAAAAATAAAAAATAAAATAAAATAAAAAATAAAGTAAGCTAAATATACTAAGTAAACCTAAACCGATCAGTTTAGTTAATTAAAAAAAAATCTTAAACCCTAAATCATAAACACTAAACCCTAAACCCTAAATCTACAACACTAATCCTTGAACCCTATAAAACTGTAAGCCCTAAACCCTAAACACTAAACCCTAAACCATAAAAGCATAAACCCAAAAACTATAAATCGTAAATTGAAAACTGAAAACCTAAATAAACTAAACCTAAACCCTCTCGGCCGTGGCACTCTCCGGCAATTTCATTTTTCCATTCCACCATTTTCGTTTTCCTTGAAGCTAGGCCGATTTATTATCATTCACGATAGATTTTTTTGATTGTTTCTCTGATTCTACTTGATTTTCCTTTGCTCTTTCAATTGGAGGAGCCACTTTCCGCGTAGCTGCTTATCCATCTTGGGCATCGGTAGGCATCGATTTACATGGAATTGTGGATCCAAATCATCCTGCTACCACGCTATGTCCTTTAAGGATGCATTATCTGTAAGAACCTTTCCCTGTGAATTTGATCTCGACCTCCTTTCGTGGGATGTCTTATTATGTGCTCGGATCTAGATGTGGAAAAGAAGCCTTTTGAATTCTCATTAGTTGGTAAATTTCCTTACCACAACTCTCGATAACATCCGATCATTTTTCATAGCCTTAAAATTTTGTGTTTTCACTTTGATTGATTGATCCAAGGCATATTTTAATTCATCTCTAATGACTTTGATTATTCAAGAGTTTTACTGCTCTTACTTTATTTTAATCAAAATGTAACTTGAAATGGTCTCTTTTTGATATAAAAGAGAATCCCCAATTGTTCCTATATGGCTAGCTCTTCCTTAATATGAGAATACATTATGTACACATCAAGTTCTCTTTGCGGTTAGCTCTCTTTGGTTGGCCTCTTCAAATTGATCGCCACCACCAGTGAGATCATGACCTTGTTGCTCATATTTTGGTTGAAATTGATATCACTAAAAGCATCCTAAAGAAGTTTGGATTGCTCAAAAGTTTGGTTATAATCAAAAGTTGAATTTGAGAATTTTCTATTTTTTGCACACATTGTAAGATTCATGGCCATGATCATTCTGAATGTTTAGTGCTGCATCCTCAACTTAAAAAAAAAAATTGCTGGATACTAATCCTACTCTATCAAATGAAAAAATCAGTAAATTTTCTTATGTGCCTAAAGTCACTCAAAATGGGAATCCTACCCCTACCCCTACTCCTTTTCTATCCACTGCTTTGTCTATTGGAGAGCAATTTGAGCATATTAAAAATAATGCTTATGAGGTTCATGAGGAGGCTAATGATAGCTTAATTATCATTTCTTCTAATTGTAATAATTTGGCTCCTCAAGACAATACCTGCCTAACCTACCCTTTTGGCTAGTGAACCCGAGGAGACTCATATGATGAGTTGAATGGAAATTAGGTTGGATCAAAATCTGAAAACAAATTTTGGAGTTGATCCTTTGATGAAGGAAAAAAATCTAAAAACTCCTGATCATTTGATGATGGAACAAAATCTGAAAACAAATTCTAAAACTGAGCATGTAATATGTGTTATTAACGGCTTCACAACCTCTCCTTCTCCTACTCTTCAGAGTGGTACGCATGCTAACCCACTTTCTTAGCTTAATTCTAACATTAAAGAAGGAGAAATTACCATTAGAAATGCTTTGACTGATGCAGGTCCTATTTTGAATATCACAAATAACTCTCTCTCGGATAGTAATTCTTAGGACAATGATAGACCTTTTCAATCTATTTTGAAAAAAAAATCACTTAAAGCTAGAATGTTCATTAATAGCTCCACTAGAACTACAAGATCTTCTCTAACTTCCCATAAATAACTATTTCTAGTTTCCTTTTCTTCCTGCTTTATTATTTCTTTAGTTATCTTATTTCCTTTCTTTTCTTATTTTATTATAATCAACTTACTAATTTCGAATGTTCGGGGTATTGGGACTCCCATTGTCCGCAATCATATTATAAGACTTTGTTGTATTCATAACATAGCCTTACTTGTTGTTATTGAACCATTCATACACTCTTCTAAGATCAACCATGTTGCTAGAATGCTTGGCTTTCAAAACTTCTTTTATAATATTAGCAATAAAATTTGGTGTTTTTGGAATAATTTAGTCAACATATCTATCCTTGATGATCATCAACAATTTGTTAAAGTCCACATGTCATTGGGTGAATTTTTTGTTCTATGTTCCTTTATTTATGGTTTTTGTAATAGAGCAAGTAGGAACATCCTTTGGGACAACTTAAGAACCTTTGCCTCCTCGGTCAACAAACCTTGGTTGGTTGGGGGTGATTTTAACACTATTCTCTCTTCCTAGGAAAGAAGGGGAGGTTGCTCTCCAAACACTCATTCCATGGAATACTTTTCTAATATAATTCTTGATTGTAATCTGATTGATATTGACTATTCAGGTTTGGATTATACATGGCATAACAGACTCGCCTTGATAGGACTCTTTTAATTCTCTTTGGATCAATCAATGGCCCCTTACTTCTGTTGAACATTTGAATAGAACTTTATCTGAGCATGCTCCACTTTTGATTTCTATCCAAAATCCCTCTAATAGATTATCCTCCCCAACCTCTTTCAGATTCCAAAATATGTGGAACCAACACATTGATTTCATAAATGTTGTATCCATTAATTGAATGGCTCCTCTTCATCCTGTTAATTCAATTAAGGGCATGATTTGCCTCTGGCTTAAGCTTAAAAGACTTAAACAAAGCCTAAATTTGTGGAACAAGCATCATTTTAAAAATCTCTTTGCCAATATAAAAAATATGGAACAATTAGTTTGTTCTCTTGAAGATGTCATTTTGACTGATTCTACTAAACTTGAGGAGTTGAATGAAGTTAAAGATAACTTGGTTAACAATCAGAATATGGAGGAAACCTATCGACTGCAAAAGGCTCCTAGCAAACATATTGCTGATGGTGAGAGAAATACCAGGAACTTCCATGCTCTTTTCAAAAAAAAAGAAAGCCTTAAACTCTATTAAAAAAATTAAAAATGATAACGGCTGGATGACAGAAAATAATGATATTAAATATTCTATCATACATCATTTTAAAAACTTATTAAACAACAACCCTTCTTTAGAAGCTCTCTCCAACTCTCACCTGATTCCCTCAACAATTACTAATGATGACAACCACTTGCTTAATATCATCCTACTAAGTCGAGATTGGTAGTATTCTTAATAGCATGAACATTCAATTGGGCTAAGGCTACATGACTCAATTTTTCAGCATTATTCCATTATTACCTTGTCGACCGTCGTTGATTTCTTTGATGGAAATCCTTTACCTAGATATTTTTCTAGCACTTCCATTATTCTCATTCCAAAATTAATTATCCTAAATCTGATTTAGACCACGCCTTTGTACCTTCTTTCATAAGCTCATTTCTAAATTAATTGCCAATAGAATTAGTCCGCTGGTACCTAAAATTATTTGCCCCAACCAAATTGGTTTCTTTAAAGCTAGAGCTATATCTGAAAACATTCATCTAGCCCAAGAGTTGATTCATGACCTTGATGCTTCTACCAGAGGTGGTAACATCATTTTCAAATTGGACATCTCTAAAGCTTTTGACAACCTCTCTTGGAATTTTCTCTTCCAAATTCTACATTTGTTTGTTTTTTCTAACTATTTTATCCGTCTCACTAAAAATTGTATTACCAATGTTTGGTTCTCCGTTATCATGAATAGTGAGTCCCTAGGTATTTTCCCCTCTATGCATGGACTGAGATAAGGAGATCCCTTATATCCCTCTCTTTTTATTATTATTGTTGAATATCTTTCGAGGAATCTTAACGATCTTTTCAACAATAATCCTAGCATGTTTTTTATAACTCAAGGTGGTCTTCCTGTCTCTCATCTTAGCTTTGCTGATGACTTCATAATCTTTTGCAATGCCTCTATTCATCATATTAAAACTATTAAGAATATTTTAAATAAATTTGGTAACCAAAGTGCTCTCTTCCTTAATGATGGTAAAAGTTGTTTCATTCTTCTCTAAAATCTCTAGTAATAGATCAACCAAATCTTGAGAATTACTAATTTTCTACAACAACTTCCTATTAAATATCTTTGTGGTCCACTTTTTAAAGGTAAAATATCACATCTCTTTGATGAGTTAATCCAAAATATCTCTATAAAATTTCTATTTGGGAATTTCATTTACTCTCATTTGGTGGTAGGCTCACTTTGATTAAGAGTACCCTTAACTCCATGCCTTTATATCTCATTCAAACCATTGTCAATTCTACCAAAGAATTGAGCCTAACAAATTCTTCCTGGGTTCTAACAATTCTACTAACATAATGCATTGGACCTCTTGGTATAAAATGGCACTCTTAAGAAGGTGGGCTAAGCCAATCGGAAGCTATCACTTTTCCTATAAACTTTGGTGGAATTTTAAGAGCAACAATTTTTGGGCTAAATTCATGTCCAAATACCGCTGGTAAGCACCCTCTCATTTGCCCTTATAAAGTGGGAGACTCTCTTGTATGGAAAAGACTTTATTCCATCAAATGGGAGGTGGAATCATTAATCTCATGGGGTATTAACTCTAGAACCTCTTTCTTTTGGCAAGATAACTGGACTGGAGGTGGGTCCATTGATGATTTACTTTCTACCCACTCCACTACTACTATTAAAGTGAACTCTTTCTGGCAGAATAATAAGTGGAACAATAGTAAGCTTACTGACTATATTCCTTTCTCTCTTTTAGATAAGCTTACTATTATTCCTATCATTCCTAGCAATCATGATCATATCCTTTTTAAGCTTTCCCAAAATGGTGATTTCAACCTTAAAAATGTCTAGATTCATATTAAAGAAGCTCATGATTTCTCCAATGTATTTTTAAACTTTGGAATAACACTATTCCTATTTCTTATTCTCTAACTTGGCATATTTTGAAAAATTCATCCCTGTTGACTCCTTGATGTGGGTAAAGGTTTTTACTTACCTTAAAATGCTATCACGCTTTCACATTGAGAATGTGAATCATTTATTTATTAATGGAGCCATTGCTTCCAAACTTTGGATTTGCTATGATGAACTCTTTAATATTGTCAAATTCAATGGCTCCTTAACTCTATACCAACTTCTTGAAGTTTATTTTAAAAACACTATTAAAGGCCACATTAAAGTGATAATTGTTATGACTTTTATTTGGTTCATATGGATGGATAGAAATGATTCAAAACATCGTGGGATTCTTATGAACTAATTGAGGATAATTACTAGAATTAAAAATAAAATCTGTGCCTTGTATAATGCCAATTTAATTAACTATAATCAATTCAAAGGCTGCAAATTTGTGGCCAATAAACCGGTTTTAACTTGTCGATCAACCCATAGAAGATGACAAGATTGTTTATTGGATAAAACCTCATGCTAATATTATTAAAATTAACATCGATTTCTCAAAATGCTTCTGGCTGTGGTGGCATTTTCAGAAACCTTAATGGTAAAGTCCTTTGTTCTTTTGCTTACCCCCTTAATGATTATTCTATTTTTTTTGCTGAGCTAATGGCAGTTTACAAAGCTATTGAGATTTGCCTTCAAATAGGTTGGCTCAATATTTGGATTGAGGTGGATGCCTCGATTGATCTTTTGACTTCCACCAAAGTGGGCTATAATTATACTACCTTCTAAAGCGACTAGAGCTCCTTTCTCAACTCTATTTTAAAATCACTCATGTATGGCATGAAGGTAATATATGTGCTGATTACCTTGCTAATCTGGGTGCTAGATTAGATGGCATAAAATTTGTTGTTCAACTTACACTTCCTAAACATTTGCGTGGTTTGGTTAATTTGGACAATACTGGACTCCCTTACCTCAGAAATTAATTCTTCCTATTACTTTGGCTTGTTGTATTCCTCTTTAACTACATGACCAACTTCTGTTTAGTGTTGTTGTTTCCCTAGGTTCTGCTGATGCATCTTCCTGATACCCTTTTCTAGTTATTTTGTGATCTCTGTGGCATCTACTGCTGGATTAATTACCCTAACCTTATTTGGGGTCTTACTGCTTCTGCTATTTCCACTGTTAATGGTAAGGTGTTCCTTATTTTTCTAACCTACTGGATTGAGATATTTTCACTTATCAGCCGGATCTATTGGAGAGAGATGTTTTACTATCTGCTTTACTTTCTGATCAATAGGGATAGGCTTCTTGCCATCAATATTTTGTTTATGGGTCTTACTGTATCCATTTTCCATTTTATGATAAAGGTTGTGTTTTGTCTCTTTTCCTTTTTCTAGAAATCTGTGTTGGGGCTCATAACTTTGCTATCTCATTGTTTAATTGCCATATTTTTGTATTGCTTCATGGTAGGCCCTAATTTATCTGACTTTTCTCTTTTTAATAGGGTCGTGGCCCCTCTTATGCTCTCTAACCTCACCTACACAACTTGTAAGGAGAGAAACTACAATACCCTTATTATTATTACTATTTCTTTGCAGGATCAGAATTACATCTTGATTTCCTTCCAGCCTATTTTTTTTGATGATGTTGGCTAGCTTTTCTTTGTCTTGAAGGATTTCAACCCTCCTGAACCTCTATGTTGTACCACTATTTTTTACTGGATTATCTTATGGTGGGTGCAATAATTATTTTGCTATTTTATTTGTTGGCTATTGGATTTTCAGGTCTTATGTCCAGCAGGCTACTTCTGAGGTTATTTTTCTAATTATTTTTGTTGTTTGCAACTTGGTTGCAGCCTCACTTGATGTTTTTGGTCTATTTAATTTGCTACTATTTTTTCCATCTTGGTTTAGTTAGACTTGTGCAGATCACTGTGATTATGCTATTACCTACTTGGTTACTTATGTATAATGGGTGGTTTTATGTCGTTAGTTTGCCTTGGTTGTTGGCTGAACTGGATTATCAGGTTTTATGCCCAGTAAGCTACTACTGGGGTTGTCTCTTTGATTATCTTTATTTGGTATTATTTATGGTGGGGTGCAGCTTATTACCTGTGGCTTATGGTCCACCTAATCTGCTGTTGCATTTCCATCTTGGTTCTATTAGACTTCTGCATTTCCTGTTGTATTTTGGGTTTGGGTTATGCTATCTTGCTTTACATTTGATGTTTGTTAACTTCTGCAATGATTATTAACAAGTGGGTTGTTAACATCTACATTGCTTATTCTGAATGGGTTCCTTTTCTTGGCCATATTCTTGAGCTGTACTCCTGGACTATAAGTTTTATATATGTCCCATATGATTGGGATGGTGTTATTTACATGCTAATTGATTTTCTTAGCATGATTACAACAGGCTTTTCAACCGGTTGTATATTTTTTCTATCCTCTGCCAGGCCTTTTTTGCTATTTTCTTGTGGTGGGTTTTCATACTGGCCTAATTACACTCTTGGCTCTGGTATTAAAAAGGTGGATCTAGCAAAGATGGTTCATTTTCATATGTGTAGGGATTCTTATGCTATGTTGACTATATTGATGATATTTATCCTGCATGGGATCCCCTTTCCCATTCAGACTTTGCTTCCTCCTTTTCTATAGTGTATATGGCTTTGTTTAGGTTTGCAGGTACTAAGGCTCATAAGACTTTCAATAAATGGTCGCTATCTTCCGGTTTAGTATGATGTCTATGATGATTTCACTCCCTTTTGGTTTGGTAGTAGCTCTTATAATGTAACCCTTCCACTGAAGTTTGGATGCTCATATTTACATCTGCTCTAATTTGGTATGACTGAGCCTGAGCCTTCTCTCACACCCTTCTCATAATTTTTCTTTATACTTTAATTTTTACTTTGTTGTATTGCTGTTCTAATTTTTATCTTTCTACATTTTTAGATGCATTTCTTTTTTCTTGTAGGTTTTCCCTAGTGCCATGCTTTCTCTCATCTCTTTTGGCCCAGATCTATCCATTGGCTTATCTATGTTAATCATTTTGTATCTTTTGCTTTCTTTTTCTCTTTTATTTTGCTTTTGTTTGTACTTAGATAGGGGATTTACTCTCTAGGATTATTGTTGCTCTTTGAGCAGTAGTTGTGGAGTTTATCCCCTATTAAGGACCTTGTAACCCTCTTTTTATGGCAATAAAATTTGCCCTATATGGGTTTTCCCAAAATAAAAACCCTAAAATCGTAAACCTTAAACCCTAAACCCTAAACCTTAACCCTAAACCCTAAACCCTAAACCCCAAAGCCTAAACATAAACATAAAGTAACTAAATAAATTAAAAAATAAACCCAAAACCTAAAACCTAATAAACCTAAACCTAAACCTAAACTCAAAGAATAGAACCTGACGACAGAACATCACCCAACCACTCCTAAATCTAGTGGAAGGCAAAGATTATGGAGGTGATTACTGGTGGGGATCTGAGGTACCGGTGGATATTGAGGTGGTGGAGCAGGTGGTGGAGGTGGGAGCAATGAGGTTACACTGGGCCATGGGAGATATCGTGGATATGATGGTGGATCGCCATAAGAGGCTAGGGTGGTCGATGGGAACCGTGAGAAATCAAGAACAACCAATCGATCTTGTTATGAAATCTTTCTAGAGACGCTTTAGTTATCTAGGATTTTTGATTTGATCTATGCGTGCTCATTTTTTATCTATGTCGCCCCTTGTGTCTTAGAAAACTTAGAGTGTTACTTGGTTGATAAAATTAAAAAGATGAAATGTTGAATCTGGATTTGTTCTCTATTAAAGAAAATAGATACCAAAAACCCTAAACCCTAAACTAAAACTTGAAACCTAAAATTAAAACCTAAACCCAATAATTTTCTAGAGCCTTTTGTTGTGCTGGCTGAACCTTTGTTGATCCTTTTAGATTGGACTTTTGGTCGTAGTTGGTGGCTATCTTCTCCCCTTTGTGTGGTTATTTTGTCTAGTGATTTTACACTAACATATTTTTTCTTTTATTTTTCTTGAATGGTTTCATTTATTAAGACATTTGTGGTTGCTCATCCTGGTTTGGCTTATGACCGCTATTGTTGGGACTTTGGATTGAGGCTCTATCATGGTTTTGTTGGTTTCTCTATTAATTAGCATTGGTATGGTGCACGATGGTTCACGTATTTCCTAGTTTAGAGCTTGGATAGGTATCTGGTTAATGGTTGTTGTTCATGTTCGACTTTATTCTAGCTCTCTATTATGATTAGTCTATTGTGGTTTTGTTTGGTGGTTTGTAGCTAATGTTACTCATTTGCTTTTATTTAATTAAACTCTATGAACTGGCCTTAGATGTTTGCTTGTATTAGGTATGTCGGCTATGATGCTTTACTCACCTCTTCTCTCTAGTAGCATTACATATGATTGTAACACTTTATAAAGTTTGAATGCTCATATTTATTGTTCCCCTTGAGATGATCCTAACAGCCTTCTATTCTAAGCTCTCTCTTTTTTCCTCTCTTTATCATTATCTTTTTAGCTATGACTTTTCCTTTGTGTTTTGCAAATTTCTTATTACAGTTAGAACTTTATAGGGAATGGTCATTGCTACCAACCCAAGTGATGTTGTTGTGCATCTTGCTTATCTAGCTTTCTCAAAGGAATCATGAACTCTGTTGACTCATCCTTTACTATTTTTCAAGAATTATTTTAGTCTATGTCTTTTTCTCATATGCTTTTTAGGCATTGTATTTGCTACTTTATCCTTATCTTTTTCTAATGTACTTAGAAGGGGGTTTAGCTCTCTAGGTTTCTTGTAGTTATGAGAGCAATAGAATTTTAGAGCTTTACCCCTTTTAAGGATATTGTATCTTTTCCTTTTATGGTAATAAAATTTCATCTTTCCCAAAAATAAAAACCCTAAACCTGAAACTCTAAACCGAAACTCTAAATCTTAAACACTAAACCCTAAACCCTAAACCCTAAACTCTAAAACCTTTAACCTTAAACCTTAAACTAACCTTAAACCCTAAAGCCTAAAGGCTAAACCCTAAACCCTAAACCCTAACCCTAAAATCTAAACCCCAAAAGAATTAAACCTAAAATTGTAAACCCTAAACCCTAACCCTAAATCCTAAACCATAAACCCCAAACCTTAAACTAAACCTAAAGTAATTAAATAAATTAAAAAATAAACCTAAGCCCTAAAACCTAATAAACCTAAACCTAAACCTAAACCTTTAGAATGGGCGACCTTGACTAGGAACATCTAACCGGCTCCCCAGATGCTGGTGGAGGCAAACGTGGAGGTGCCGGTTATCACAGTGGTGGTAGGGGATCTAGAGGTGTTGGTGGATATTGAGGTGGTGGTTGGAGCAGTGGTGGTTATGGAGGCGGAAGGAGTGATGGATGTTACCATTATGGTGGTGGCGGAGGGAGAGATCGAGGATGTGATGGTCGATCCCTCTACTCGAGAGGTCGGGGTGTTTCTGATGGGAACTGGAGAAATTGAAGAATGATGACCTCGCAACTGTGTCTTTATGATTTTTATCTAGTGTTTTGATTTTCTCTATGCTCATTTTTTTATCTATGTCATCACCTATGTCTTAAAACTTTGTGTTACTTGGTTGATGAAATCAAAAAGAAGAAATGTTGAATCTAAATTTGTTCTCTGTTAAAAAAAAAAACCAAAAAACCTAAACCCTAAACTAAAACTTGAACCCTAAACCCTAAGCCTACATCCATAAACCCTAAACCCTAAACCCTAAACCTCTAAACCCTAAACCTTTAACCCTAAACCCTAAACCCTAAAACCCTAAACCCTAAACCCTAATCCCTAAACCCTATAACCTAAAATCTATAACCCTGAACCTGAAACCCTAATCCCCAAACCCTAAACCCTAAACCTAAATAAAATAAAAACATAAACTAAAACCTAAACCTAAACCTAAACCTAATATAAAATAAAATAAAAAATAAAAAATAAAATAAAATAAAATAAATAAATACTTGAACTAAACTAATAAATAAAATAAACCTATGACTAAATAACCTAAATAAAATAAAAACTAAACATAAAATAAAAATAAAATAAACATAAAATAAAATAAACTAAAATAAAATAAAAACCTAAACCTAAAAAAATAAACCTTAAATTAAAACCTAAACCCTAAACTAAAAAAAACCTAAACCAAAAATAAAAATAAAATAAAGAAAATAAATTAAACCTAAACTTAAACTAAAATAAATAAAACCTAAACCTAAACCTAAACTAAATAAAATAAAATAAACTAAAAATAAACCTAAACATAAGCTAAAAATAAAACCTAAAAATAAACATAAAATAAAAACCTAAAACTTAAACCTAAAAAATTAAAATAGAAAAACCTAAAAGTAAACTAAAAATAAACTTAAACATAAGCTAAAAAATAAAACCTAAAAATAAACCTAAAATAAGAACCTAAAACTTAAACCTAAAAAAAAATAAAATAAAAACCTAAACCTAAACCTTAAAAAAAAGCTAAACCTATAAAATAAAATAAAAATAAAATTAAACTAAAAAATATACCTAAACCTAAACTTAAACTTAAAAAAAAAACTAAATTAAAAAATATAAACTAAAATAAAAAAAAATAAACTATATAAATATAAACTTATGAGTTTGCTTAATTTAAAAAAAAAACCCATAAACTCTAAATCCTAAACCCTAAACCCTAAACCTACAACCCTAAACCCTAAGCCCTAAACCCTAAAAAGTCCTAAACCCTAAACCTTAAACCCTAAACCCTAACCCTAAACCCTAAACCTTAAAAGCATAAACCCTAAAACCGTAAACAATAAACCCTAAAACCCTAAACAATAAACCTTAAACCCTACACCCTAAACCCTAACCCTAAACCCTAAATCCTAAACTCTAAACCCTAAAGCTAAACCTAAAGTAACTAAATAAATTAAAAAATAAACTTAAACCCTAAAACCTAATAAACCTAAACTTAAATTTAAACCTTAACAATGGTATGTCCTTCTAATGGAGGTCAGAATTATTTCTAGTTGGTACTGCTGAGCTTTGGTTGCCCTCTGATTTTGGTGGCTCTCTCATCTTGTTGATCTTTTGTTGTGTTGGTTTTACGATGGCCTAGTGATTTGCAAGCTTCAGAGCTCGCTTGTTTGCCTTTTTTTGTATCATCCTTTTTTTCCTGTGAGGGTTTTTTGGCTGGTGGTTGCTTGATGGCTATGGTTTTTCCATCCTTTTGCTTTTGGTTTTGGCTATCTAACATTGTGATTATTGGTTGAGCCTGGCCATGGGTTTTGTTCCATCTAGTCGAGTTACTCTCTCTGGAGCTATTACCTACCATCTAGTTTTTATTCCCCTTTATGGTGATTTTTATGCTTTTTGTGGTGTTTAATTGCTATTAGATGGCCCAATGGCTTGTCATTTCTTTCTATGGGATGAACATGTGGCTTTGGTTGTTCTCATTGTCGCTTTACTAATTCTTATTGATATGGTTGCTGGTGTCCTTGATATCGGTCATGATGTTGGTTGGTGGTTCAGCATGAATTTTTTGTTCTTTACCATTTGTCTTTATTTATTTTATGTAGCTTTATGGTGGTTGTTTCATGGCTGCTATCTTGTTTGGTTGGTTGCTTTGCTCTTGTTTGGCGAGATGTTTTGCTGGATAGTTACCTATTTAATCTTGATGATAGATACTGGAACTTGGCTAGCTCTTAGTTTTTGGCTATTTGGTTTAATCGAGCTAAGTTGGCTATCATGGTTGGGATGTTTCCCATATTATCCTTTTGGCTGGTAGCACCATATGTGATTATAACCCTTCTTCTTAAGTTTGGATGCTCACATATCCTATCGCCCCTTGAGATGAATGTGAGCTTGAGCCTTATCAGATTTTAATCATTTTGTTTCTTTTGTACTTATTTGTCCTTATTTTTAGATGCTTTTCGCTATAGAAATAAACCAAAACCAAAATAAAATAGAAAAATAAAAGAAAATAAAAACCTGAACTAAAACCTAAACCTAAACCTAAAATAATATAAAATAAAAAATTAAAACAAAGCTAAAATAAAACAAATAAAAACCTAAACTAATCTAAAAAAGAAAAAACCTAAATAAAATAAAATACTACACCTAAAATAAAAATAAAATAAACCTAAAATAAAATAAAATAAAAGCAAAATAAAAACCTAACCCTAAAAAAAACTAAAAATAAAACCTAAAAATAAATAAAAAGTAAAACCTAAACCCTAAACTAATAAAAAACATAAACCAAAAAAAAAACCTAAACCTAAACCTAAAATAAATAAAATAAAATAAACCTAAGCCAAAACTAAAAGTTAAAAAATAAAAATCTAAACCTAAACCTAAACCTGAAAAATAAAATAAAAATAAAACTAAACTAAAAAAATAAACCTAAACCTAAACTTAAACCTAAATAAAAAACTAAACTAAAATAAAACTTAAACAAAAATAAACAAACCTAATATAAATAAACTAAATTAAATAAAAATAAAAATAATCTCAAATAAAAATAAACAATAAAAGAAAGTAAAACAAATAAAAAATAAACTAGATAAACCAAAACTTACGAGTTTACTTAATTTTCAAAGAAAAAAATCCTAAACCATAAACTAAAAATAAAACACAAAAATAAACCTAAAATAAAAATCTAAAACCTAAACCTAAAAAAATAAAATAAAACCATAAACCTAAACCCAAAAATAAAAAATAAACCTAAACCTCAAAATTAAAATAAAAAAAAACTTAACTAAAAAATAATCTTAAACCTATACCTAAACCTAAAAAATAAACCAAAATAAAAAACCTAAAATAAAATACATAAACTAAACTAAATAGAAATAAAAATAAATTTAAATAAAAATAAAAAATAAAATATTCTAAAATAAATATAAAATAAACTAAATAAACCTAAACCTACAAGTTTACTTAATTTAAAAATATAAAAAAATTAAAAATAAATATAAATTAAAAAAAAACCATAATTCTAAACCCTAAACCCAAAGCTAACCCTAAACCATAAATCGCTAAATCATAAACTCTAAAGCCTAAACCCTAAAACCCTAAACCATAAACCTTAATCCCTAAACTCTAATCCCTCAACTCTATTAAAAAAAATACCTTAAACCCTAAGCCTTAAACCTAAACCCTAAACCCTAAACTAAAACCTAAACCCTAAACATAAAACCTAAACCCTAAACCCTAAACACTAAACCCTAAAACTTAAACCCTAAACCCTAAACCCTAAACCCTAAAACCCTAAACCATAAACCTTAAACCATAAACCATAAAACTTGAACCTAAATAAAAAAAATCAAATAAACTAAAAACCTAAACTACAACCTAAACCTAAACTTAAAGGTTAACCTAAACCTAAAACTAAAAATAAAATAAAATAAAAAATGGAAACTAAACTAAAATAAATTAAATGATAACCTAAACTAAATAAAAAAATAAAATAAACCTAAAAAAACCTAAATAAAATAAGAACTAACCCTAAAATACAAATAACATAAACTTAAGATAAAATAAAATAAAAACTAAATAAAAACCTAAATCAAAAAAATAAACCTAAAATTTAATTAAAAATAACACCTAACCTTAAACTAAAAAAAACCTAAACCTAAAATAAAAAATAAAATAAACAAAATAAAATAAACCTAAACCTAAACTAAAGTAAAATTAATTAAAATAATTAAAACTTAAACCTAAAATAAACTAAACCTAAACCTAAAATAAACTAAACCTAAACCTAAACCTAAACCACAAATAAATTAAATTAAATAAACTAAAAATAAACCTAAACTAAAAAATAAAATCTAAAATAAACCTAAAATAACAACCTAAAACCTAAACCTAAAAAAATAAAATAAAAACATAACCCAAAACCTAATAATAAAAAATAAAACCTAAACCTAAAAACTAAAATAAAAATAAAACTCAACTAAAAAATAAACTTAAACCTAAAAAATAAAGTAGAATAAAATACCTGAACTAAAATAAATAAATTTAATATAAATAAACTATCCTAAATAAAAATAAAAATAAACCTAAATAAAAGTAAAATATAAAATAAATAAAAATAAATAAAAATAAACTAAATAAACTAAATAAACCTAAACTAATTGGTCAACTTAAATTTTTTAAAAATAAACCCTAAATGCTAAACTTTAAATCCTAAACCCTAAACCTACAAAGCTAAGCACTAAACCCTAAACCCTAAACCTTAACCCTAAACCCTAAACCTTAAAAGCATAAACCCTAAAGCCCTAAACCATAAACCCTACCCCTATACCTAAACCCCAAACCCTAAACCTAAACCTAAAGTAATTAAATAAATTAATAAAGAAACCTAAACCCTAAAACCTAACAAGTCCAAACCTAAACCTAAACTTAAACCCTAAGAATGGGCATAACCTTGATAGTAGAAACATCACCATCAACCAGGCTCAGTTTAAATATGGTGGTGAAGGAGAAGGCATAGGAAGCGATTATCGCAGTGGTGGTGGGTGATATGGAGGTGCTGGTGGATATGGAGGTGGTGGTCGAATGGTGGAGGAGGAGGGCTGAGGTTACAACCATGGGGTGGGAGGGAGAGATCGGGATATGATGGTGGATCCCGCTACTGAGAGGTGGGGTGGTTCGATGGGAACTGGTGAAATTGAACAACCAACCGATCTTTAACTAACTATGTACATTCTCTAAGATTTATCTTTTATTTACTCTATGCATGCTCATTATTTATCTATGTTGTCGCTTGTGTCTTAGAAAACTTGGTGTGTTACTTGGTTGAAGAAATCAAAAAGAAGAAATGTTGAAAATGAATTTGTTCTTTTTTAAAATAAAATAAAATAAAAACCAAATAACCTAAACCTTAAATAAAAAGGTAAACCTTAAACCTAAAGCTAAACCCTAAACCCTAAACCCTAACCCCTAAACCCTAAACCCTAAACTAACCCTAAACTCTAAACCTTAAAAAGCTAAAAACCTAAACATAAACTAAATAAAACCTTAAAATAAAATAAATAAATAAACCAAAATAAAAATAAAATAAAAGAATAAAAGAAAATAAGAAACTAAATTAAAACTTAAACCTAAACTTAAAAAGAATATAAAATAAAAAATAAAAACAAAATTAAAATGAAATAAATAAAAACCTAAACTAAACTAAAAAAGAAAAAACCTAAATAAAATAAAATATTATACCTTAAATAAAAATAAAATTAACCTAAAATAAAATAAAAATAAAAACCCAAACCAAGAAAAAACCTAAAACTAGAACCTAAAAATAAATAAAAAGTAAAACCTAAACCCTAAACTAATAAAAAACATAAACCTAAAATAAAAATAAAATAAACCTAAACCTAAACTAAAATAAATTAAACCAAAATAAATAAAACATAAACCTAAAATAAACTAACCTAAACCTAAACATAAATAAAATAAAATAAACTAAAAATAAACCTAAACCTAAATTGAAAAATAAAACCTAAAAATAAACCAAAAATAAAAACCTAAAACCTAAGCTTAAAAGAATAAAATTAAAGACTAAATATAAACCTAAAAAAAACCTAAACCTAACAACAATAATAAAATAAAACTAAATTAAAAAGTAAACCTAAACCTAAACCTGAACTTAAACTTAAAAAATAAACTAAATAAAAAACCTAAACTAAAATAAATAAACCTAAAATAAATAAAATAAAATTGAACCTAAATAAAAATAAAAAAATAAAATAAACTAATAAGCTAAAAAAACCTAAACACACTGATTTACTTAATTTAAATAAATAAATAAGAAGAACCTTAAACCCTAAACTCAAAATCCTAAACCTTAAACCCTAAACCCTAAACCCTAAACCCGAAACCAAAACCTGAAACCCTAAACCCTAAAACCTAAACCCTAAAACACCAAACCTAAAAATTTAATCCCTAAACTAACCCTAAGCCCTAAGCTAACCCTAAACCTTAAAAACCATAAACCCTAAAGCCTAAAGACTAAATCTTAAACCTTAAACCCTAATCTTTAATCTTTAAACTCTAACCTAAAGCCTAAATCATAAAACCTAAATCCTAAACCCTAAACTTTAATCCGTAATCCCTAACCTTAAAGCCTAAACCCTAAAGCCTAAACCCTAAATGCTTAACCTAAACCTGAAGAAACTAAATAAATAAAAAAATGAACATAAACCCTAAAACCTAATAAACCAAAACCAAAACCTAAACCTAAACCCTAATAATGTGCAGAACCTTAACGGGAAAATCAACGTCAACTTGGCTTAGTCTAGATCTGGTGGTGGACAAAAAAGTGGAGGCACCGGTTATCGCTATGGGGGGATCTGAGGCCATGAATATGGACTGCGGCTGGTGGCGGTGGGAGGCAGGAGTGAAGGTTAAAATCGTGGTGGTCATGGAGGGATAGATTGGGGATATGATGGTAGGTCCTGCTGCTTGAGAGGTGGTGGTGGTTCTAATGGGAACTGGAGAAACTGTAGTTTGGCGGATCTGATCTGCTACTTATGGATCAGTGTTTTTACAGTAGAGATAGTTCTAACTATCTAAGGTTTTGCTCTATGCGAGATCATTTTTTATCTATTTCATCACTTGTGTCTTAGAAAACTTGGTCTGCTACTTGGTTAGTTAAATCAAAAATAGGAAATGTTAAATATGAATTTGTTCTCTTTTTAAAAAAAAACCTTAAACCCTAAATCGAAAACTAAAACCTAAATTCTAAACTTAAAACCTAAACCCTAAACCCTAAACCCTAAAAACCATAAACCCTAAACACTAAACCATAAACCCTAAACCCTAAACCTTAAGCCCTAATACCCTAAACCATAAATAGTAAACCATAAACCTTAAACCCTAAACCCTAAAATGTTAAACCTTATACCATAAATGCTAAAACTTACAACCTTAAACCCCAAACCCTAAACCCTAAACCCTAAACCATAAAAACCATAAACTCTAAATTCTAAACCCTAAACCTTAAACCATAAATGCTAAACCCTAAAATCATAACCCATGACCCTTAACCCTAAACCCTAAACCTAAACCTATAATTAACTAAATAAAACCTAAACTAAACTAAATTTAAACTAAACTTAATCTAAACTTAAACTTAAATCCTAAATCTTAAACTAAATTAAACCTAAATATAATCCTAAACTTAACTCTAAACTAAACTAAACTCCTAAACTTAAACTTACTAAATCTAAAACCTAAATAAACTCTAAACTTAAACTTAAACTAAAATAAACTTAAACTTAAATCAACCTAAACCTTAAACTAAATTAAACTTAAACTTAAACTCTAAATATAAACCTAAACTTAAACTTTAACCTAAACCTTAAATTTAAAACCTAAACTTAAATCTAAACTCTAAACTAAACTCTAAACTAAAGTTAAACCTAAACCTTAAATCTTAAACTAAAGTTATACTAATCCTAAACTAAACTTAAACTAACTAAACCTAACCTAAAACAAAACCAAAACCCAAAACCCTAAAACCTAAACCCTAAACCTAAACCCTAAACATTAAACCCTAAACCATAATCCCCAAATCCTAAAACCTCCAACCCTAAACCCTGAACCCTAAACCCTAAACACTAAACCCTAAACCCTAAAATACCATAAATCCTAAACCGTAAACCCTGAAAACCAAAAAACCTAAACCTAAATTAAATAAAACAAAAAAATAAAATAAATAAGAAAACCTAAACCTAAATATGATAAAATAATAAAATAAAATAAAAATGTAAACTAAACCCTAAACCTAAAAGTAAAATTAAACCTAAAGCTAAAAATAAAATAAAATAAAAAAAATAAAAACTATACTAAAATAAAATAAATAAAAACCTAAACTAAACTAAAATATAAAATAAACCTAAAACTAAAAAGAACTAAATAAAATAAAAGCTAAACCTAAAATAAATATTAATTAAACCTAAAATATAATAAAATAAAAACTAAAAAAACCTAAACCTAAAATGTAAACCTACACTAAAAAAAACTAAACCAAAAATAAAAATAAAATAAGCAAAATAAAATAGAGAAAAACTAAAATTAACAAAACTAAAATAAATAAAACCTAAACCTAAACCTAAAATAAACAACCTAAACCTAAAGCTAAACTAAATAATATAAAATAAACTAAAAATAAACCTAAACCTAAACTAAAAAAATAAAACATAAAATAAAACCTAAAACCTAAACCTAAAAAAATAAAATAAAAACTTAATCTTAAACCTAAAAATAAAAAATAAAACCTAAACCTAAAAAATAAAGTAAAAATAAAACTAAACTAAAACATAAACCTGAACCTAGACCTAAACTTTAAACATAAACTAAAATAAAAAACCTACACTAAAATAAATAAACTAAACTAAATAAAAATGAACCTAAATAAAAATAAAAAAATAAAATAAACTAAAATAAATAAAAGCTAAACTAAATAAAGTAAAACCTACTTATTTACTTAATTTAAAAAATTTAAAATAAATAAATAAATAAATACTGTAAACCTTAAACCCTAACCCTAAACCCTAAAAACCCTAAATCCTAAACCCTAAGCCCTAAACCTTAAACTCTAAACCCTAAATAACCCCAAACTATAAAAGCCTAAACCCTTAACCCAAACCCTAAACCCTAAACCTAAAAACTAAGCCCTAAACCCTAAAACCATAAACCCTAAGCCCTAAACCCTAAAACCATAAACCCTAAGCCCTAAACCCTAAACTAACCCTAAACCCAAAGCTATCCCTAAACCTTAAATCCTAAAATCTAAAAACCATAACCCTAAAGCCTAAAAACTATACCCTAAAACCTAACCTTGCTGGAAGTGCTGGATATGATGGTGGATATGGAGGTGGTGGTTATGGAGGTAGGATCTAGAGGTGGAGGATCTGGAGGTGCTAATGGATCTGGAGCTGCTAGTGGATATGGAGATGGTGGTTATGGAGGTGAAATGAGTGACAGAGGTTACAATCATGGCGGTGGCAGAGGGATAGATTAGAGATATGATGGAGGATCCTACTCACTGAGTGAGGGTGGTCATGGGAACCGGAGAAAAAGAACCATTGATCCGACCATGCTATGGAACTGGTCTTTATAGAGATAATTCTAATTATATAGGGTATTTGATCTACATTATGCATGCACTTTTTTATGTATGTCGTCACTTGTATCATAGAAAACTTGGTCTACTACTTGGTTGATGAAATCAAAAAGAAGAAATATGGAATCTAAATTTCTTCTCTATTAAAAGAAAACCTTAAACCCTAAAAAAAACCCAAACCCTAAACCTTAAACCCTAAAAACCCTAAAAACTCTAAAACCCTAACCCTAAACCCTAAACCTTAAACCCTAAACTCTAAACCCTAAACTAACCTAAACCCTAAACCCTAAAGCCTAAACTAACTTAAATCCTAAACCTGAAATAATCCTAAACCCTTAACCCTAAATCCTAAACCCTAAACTAACCTAAACCCTAAACCCTAAATCCTAAACCCTAAACTAAAAAACTCTAAACCCTAAAATAAAACCCAAACATAAAATAAACATAAAAAAATCTAAAATAAAATAAAATAAAATATAGATAAAAACCTAAACTAAAAATAGAAATCTAAAAATAAAACCTAAAAAGAAATAAAAAAAATAACCTAAACCTAAAATGAACAAAATAAAATAAACCTAAACATAAGCTAAAATAAACTAAACTAAAATAAAGAAAACCTAAACCTAAACCTAAAATAAACTAAAGCTAAACCCTAAACTAAATAAAATAAAATAAACTAAAAATAAACCTAAAGCTTAACTAAAAAATAAAACATAAAAATAAAAAGAAAATATAAACCTAAACCCGAACCTAAAAAAAAAAATAAAACCTAAAATAAACCTAAAATAAAAAATAAATAAAATAAACTTAAACCAAAAAAATAAAATTAAAAAAAACCAAACTAAAAAAATCATACACACATAATATAAAAAAATAAATTAAAATAAAAAAACCTAAACTAAAATAAATAACCTTAAACCTAAATAAAAATAAAAATAAAAACCTAAGTAAAAAAATAAATTAATATAAATGAAACTAGATAAAAATAAATTAAATTAACCTAAACTTACGCTTTTAATTTTTTAAAACCCTAAACCTAAACCTAAACTCTAAATCCTAAACCTAATTAAACTCCTAAACTACTATAAACCTACAACCTTAAACCTACTTTTTTAAACCCTAAACCATAAACATAAACCCTAAGCCCTAGAAAACCCTAAACACTAAACTTTAAAACCCTAAACCATAAACTCTAAACTAACCCTAAACCCCTAATCCCTAAACCTTAAACCTTAAAGCCTAAAGTAAACCTAAACTTAAAGCTAACCCTAAACTCTGAAAATCCTAAACCCTAAACCCTAATTTCTAAACCTTAAATCCTAAAAACCCTAAACCTTAAAGCCTAAACCCTAAACCTTAAAACTTAAAGCCTAAACTAACCTTAAACCCTGAGCTAACCCTAAATCCTAAACCCTAAAAACCCTGACCCTACATCCTAAACACTAAACCTTAAAACCTAACATTAAACCCTAAATGCTAAAAACCTAAACGTTAAAACCCTAAACCTTAAACCCTAAACCCTAAACCCTAAAGCTTAAACCCTAATAACCTAAAAACTTAAAAATAAAATAAATATAAAACCTAAACCTAAATATAATAAAAAAATAAACAAAATAAAATCCTAAACTAAAACATAGACATATCCCTAATAATAAAATAAAATAAATATGTAAAAATAAAGTAAAATATAATAAACAAAATCCTAAACTAAACTAAAAAAAGAAAATAAACCTAAGAATAAAAAACTTAAATAAAACTAATAATAAATGTAAAATAAAAATATAATAAACCATAAATAAATTATAATAAAAACCTAAACCTAAAAAATAAACCTAAGAAGAAATAAAAATATAAAACCTAAACCTAAATTAAACATAAAATAAACAAAATAAAATAAACCTAAACCTAAACTAAAATAAACTAAACTAAAATAAATAAAACCTAAACCTAAACTTAAAATAAACTAAAACCTAAACCTAAACATAGACTAAATAAAATAAAATAAACAAAAACTAAACTTAAGCATAAACTAAAAAATAAAGACTAAAAATAAACATAAAATAAAAATCTAAACCTAAAAAATATAATAAAAACCTAAACCTAAAAACAAAAAATAAAACCTAAACCTAAAAAAAAAGCTCAACTAAAAAAAACTTAAACCTAAACATAAACCTAAGAAATAAACTAAAATAAAAAAATGAAACTAAAATAATTAAACCTAAAATAAATAAACTAAAATAAATTAAAATTAAAAATAAACCTAAATAAAACTAGAAAATAAAGTAAACTAAAATAATTAAAAAATAAACTTAATATACTAGATAAGCCTAAACCTACTAGTTTACTTAATTTTTTTTTTAAAAAAAAACCTTAAACCCTAAATCCTAAACCCTAAACTCTAAACCCTAAACCCTAAACCCTAAATCTACAACCCTAAACCCAAACCTCAAAAAACACTAAACTCTAACCCTAAACATTAAACCATAAAAAACATAAAGACTAACACTTTAAACCCTAAACTCTATACCTTAAACCTTAAACCCTAAACTCTAACCCTAAACCTTAAACCCTAAACCTAAACCTAAACTAACTAAATAATTTTAAAATAAACCTAAACCCTAAAACCTAATAAACCAAAACTGAAACCCAAACCCTAAGAATGGGCAGAACCTTGATGGTAGGAACATGACCGTCAACTAGGATCAGTCTAGATCAGGCAATGGAGGCGAAGGTGGAGGTGGCAGTTATCACAATGGTGGTGGGAGATATGGATGTTCTGGTGGATATGGAGGTAGTGGTTGGAGTAGTGGTCATTATGGTGGTGGGAGGAGCTACGGAGGTTACTGCTATTGTAGTGGTGGGTGGAGAGATCAGGGATATGATGGTGGATCATGCTACTCGAGAGGCCGTAGTGGTTCTAACCTAGGGTTTTGGATTTTGTAAATGCATGCTCATTTTTGAACTATGTTGTTACTTGTGACTTAGAAAACTTGGTGTGTTACTTGGTTGATGAATTATAAAAGAAGAAATGTTGAATCTGAATTTATTCTCTATTAAAAAAACCAAAAACCCTAAACCTTAAACTAAAACATGAACCCTAAACCTAAAACCTAAACTCTACACCCTAAACCCTAAAAACCCTAAACCCTAAACCCTAAACCCTAAACCCTAAACCCTAAACCCCAAACCATAAACCATAAACCATAAACCATAAACCCTAACCCTAAACCCTAAACCCTAAACCTTAAAAACTTAAAAGACTAAACCCAAACTAAATAAAAACTAAAAAAAAAAAAAAAAAAAAAACTAAACATAAAAAAACTAAAAAATTCAACAAGATAAAACTTAAATTAAAATCTAAACCTAAACCTAAACCAAAGCCTAAACCTAAATATAAAATAAAATACAAATAAAAACTAAACTAAAATTAAATAAATAAAGACCAAAATATAAAAATAAAATAAACCTAAATAAAATAAAAACTAAACATAAAACAAAAATAAAATAAACCTAATATAAAATAAAATAAAAACTAAATAAAAACCTAAACCTAAAAAATAAACATAAAAAAACCTAAAATAAATAAATAATAAAATGTAAACCCTAAACTAAAAAAAACTTAAACCTTAAATAAACAAAATAAATAAACCTAAACCTAAACTAAAATAAATAAAACCTAAACCTAAACCTAAAATAAACTAAACCTATACCCTAAAATAAATAAAATAAAATAAACTAAAAATAAACCTAAACCTAAACTAAAAAATAAAACCCAAAAATAAACCTAGAATAAAGACATAAAACCTAAACTTAAACCTAAAAATAAAAAATAAAACCTAAACCTAAAAAATAAAATAAAAATAAAACTAAACTAAAAAATAAACATAAACCAAAACCTAAACCTAAAAAATAAACTAAAATAAAAAACCTAAACTAAAATAAATAAACCTAAAAAAAACTAAACTAAATAAAAATAAAAATAAACCTAAATAGAAAAAATAAACTATATAAACCTAAACCTATTGGTTTGCTTAATTTTTTTAAAAAAACCCTTAAACTGTAAAACCTAAACCTAAACCTTAAATACTAAACCCTAAACCCTAAACTCCAAACAATAAAACTAGTCGTAAACCCTAAACCCTAAACACTAAACCCTAAAACCATAGAGCCCTTAGCCCTAAACCCTAAACAAACTATAAACCCCAAATCCTAAACTTTAAACTAACCCTAAACCCTAAGCTAACCCCAAACCCTAAACCCTAAACCTTAAACACTAAACCTTAAAAACCATAAACCCTAAAGCCTAAACACTAAAAACTAAACCCTAAACCCTAACCCTAAATCCTAAAGCCTAAAACCCTAAACCCTAAACTCTAAACCCTAAACCCTAAACCCTAAACCCTAACCCTAAAACCTAAAACCTAAAAACCTAAACCTAAACTAAATAAAATAAATAAGAAAGCCTAAACCTAAATAAAAAATTAAAATAAAATAAAAACATAAACTAAAACCTAAACCTAAACCTAAAAATAAAATAAAATTTAAAATAAAAATAAACTAAAATAAGATAAATAAAAACATAAACTAAACTAAAAAATAAAATAAACCCAAGAATTATAAAATCTAAATAAAATAAAAACTAAATGTAAAATAAAAATAAAATAATACTATAATAAAATAAAATTAAAACTAAATAAAGACCTAAACCTAAAAAATAATCCTAAAAATAAATAAAAAATTAAACCTAAAGCCTAAACTAAAAAAATAAACTTAAAATAAAAATAAAATAAATAAAATAAAATAAACCTAAAATAAACTAAAATAAATAATAATTAAACTTAAACTTAAGATAAACTAAACCTAAACTTAAACCTAAACTAAATAAAATAAAATAAACTAAAAATAGAATTAAACCTAACCCTAAAAAAATAAAATATAAACCTTAACCTAACCCTAAACCTACAAATTAAAAATAATAACTAAACAAATAAAATAAAATAATCCTAAGCTAAACCTAAACCTAAGCTAAAAAAAATAAAACTTAAAAATAAACCAAAAGTAAAAATTTAAAACCTAATCCTAAAAAAATAAAATATAAACCTGAACCTATACCTAAAAATAAAAAAATAAAACCTAAAACTAAAAGAAAAAAAAACTCAACTAAAAAATAAACCTAAACATAAACCTAAACCAAAAAAAATAAACTAAAATAAATAACCTAAACAAAAATAAATAAACTAAATTAAAAAAATAAACCTAAATAAAAATAAAAAATAAAAAAATAAAGCGAATAAACTTAAACCTACTAGTTTACTTAATTTTTTTAAAAAAACCCTAAACAGCAAAAGTAACCTTAATCCCTATACCTACAAAACTAAACCTACAACCTTAAACCCTAAACCCTAACCCTAAACCCTAAACCTTAAACCCTAAAAGCATAAAATTTAAAACCCTAAACCTTAAACCCTAAACCTTAAACCCCAAACCCTAAACCTAAACCAAAAGTAGCTAAATAAATTTAAAAATAAACCTAAACCCTAAAACCTAATAAACTTAAACCTAAACTTAAACCATAATAATGGGCAGAACCTTGATGGTAGGAACATTACCGTCAACCAGGCTCAGTTTAGATCTGGCAGTGGAGGAGAAGGCAGAGGTGGAAGTTATCAAACTGGTGATGGGGGATCCAGAGGTGTTGGTGGATATGGAGGTGGTGGTTGGAGCATTGGTGGTTATGGAGGCAGGAGGAGGGACGGAGGTTACATTCATGGAGGTGGTGGAGGGAGAGATCGGGGATATGATGGTGGATCCAGCTACTCGAAAGGTCAGGGTGGTTCTGATGGGAAGTAGAGAAACTGAAGAACGGTTGATTCGATCTGCTGCTTATGGAACTGTGTCTTTACAGTAGAGAGGGTTCTAATTTTCTAGGGTTTTTGATTTGCTTTATGTGTGCTCATTTTTTATCTATGTCATCGCTTATGTCTTAGAGAACTTGGTGTGTTACTTGGCTGATGAAATAAAAAGAAGAAATTTTGAATGTGGATATGTTCTTTGTTAAAAAATAAAATAAAAACTCTAAACCTAAACTAAAACCTGAACCCTAATCCTAAAACATAAACTCTAAACCCTAAAATTACAACCCTAAACCCTAAACTAACCCTAAATGCTAAACCCTAAAATTAACCCTAAACCCTAAACCCTAAACCCTAAACCCTAAAACCCTAAACCTTAAAACCCTAAACTAAAAACCTTAAACCCTAAATCGTAAACCCTAAAAATAAACTAATAAAACATGAAACTAAACTAACAAAAACTAAAACTAATAAACTAATAATAAAAAAAAAATTAAAAATAAACTAAAGAAAAAATAGTAAAACTAACTAAATAATAACTAAAAAACTAACAAATTAATAATAATAAAAACTAACTAAACTAATAAACAAACTAATAACTAAATTAAACATAAATAAAAGAACCCCTGTAATAAACTAATTAAAAATAAACTAAACTAATAAAACTAATAAAAACTAAATGAAACCTAAACAAATAACCAAAATAAAACTAACTAAACTAATTAAACTAAACCATAATAAATAATTAACTAATAATAATAACTAACTAATAAACCTAAACCTTTAAAATAACTAACCTAATAAATAACTAACTAATAATGAAACTAAACCCAATAATTAAACTAAGTAAACTAAAACTAACAACTAATAAGCTAAAATTAATAAACTGAGTAAATAACTAATAAATATCTAATAATAATAACTAACTAATAACTAAACTAAACTAATAAACTAATAAACTAACTAAACCTAATAATAAACTAACTAAATAATAATAACTAAAACTAATAATAAAACTCAAAAACTAATAAACTAAAATAAAATAACTAATAACAACTAACACTAAACTAATAAACTAATAATAAACTAAATAAAATAAAACTAATAATTAAGATAATAATAATAATAATAATTAACTAAACTAATAATAAACTAAATAATAAATAAAACCTAAATAAATAAACAAAACCTAATAATAATAAATAAACATAATAAACTAACTAATAATTATAAAGTAATAAAACTAACTAAACTAATAAAGTAATAACTAATAATAATAAAAAAATAAACTAAACTAAAAACTAATAATTAAAAAACTCTAAATAATAATAAAACCTAATAACATTAAAAATAACTAAATTAATTTAATAATAATAATAATAAACTAAATAATGAATAACTAAAACTAAACTAAACAAAGCACCAAATTAAGTAAACTAATAAATAATAATTAACTAAAAACTAAATAATAAAAGTAATAATAACTAACCAATAATAATAAACTAATAATAATTAAACTAACTAAATAAATATCTAATTACTAAACTAACTAAAACTAATAATAATAATGATAATAATAATAATAATAATAATAACAATAATTGAAATAATAATAATAATAATAATAATAAAAACTAAATAAACTAAACACTAAACCCTAGAACCTAAATTAACAAAACAAATAATAATAAAACTAATAATAACAAACTAAACTAAAGTAAAATAACTAATAACTAAACTAATAAAACTAATAATAATAACTAAATAATAACTATAAAAACTAATAAACTAAAAATAAAACTAAATAAAAACTATCTAATAACTAACTAATAAAACTTAATAAACTAATAAATAACAAACTAAAAACCTAATAATAACTGTTAAAAAATTAAAAGTAATAATAAACTAAATAAGACTAATAAGAAATAACTAATAACCTAAAACTAATATCTAATAAACTAATAACTAATATACTAATAAACTAATAAACAAACTAATAAACTAAACTAACTAAATAAACTAAATAATAATAATAATAAGCAATAATAATAACCTATAATATAAACTTAAACTAAATCCTAAACTTAAACATAAACCTAAAAACAAAATAAAAAAAATAAAAACTAATCTAAAATAAAATAAATAAAAACCAAAACAAAACCAAAAAAAATAAGATTTTCTTAAAAATAAAAAACCTAAATAAAATATAACCTAAATGTAAAATAAGAAATACCTAAAATAAAATAAAATTCAAACTAAATAAAACCTAAAATTACAAAAATAATCCTAAAAATAAAACCTAAAAAAACAAAACCTATTCCATAAACTAGAAAAAACCTAAACATAGAATAAACAATTTAAAATAAACCTAAACCTAAACAAAAATAAACTAAAGTAAAATAAATAAAACCCAAAATAGAACTAAAATAAACCTAAGAATAATAAACCTAAATAAAATAATAAGTCAATATAAAATAAAAATAAAATATACCAAAAATAAACCTAAAATAAAATAAAATAAAAACTTAAAATTAAAAAATAAACCTAATATTATATAAAAAATGAATCCTAAACCCTAAACTAAAAAAAAATTAAACCTAAGATAAAAAAAATAAACCTAAACCTAAACTAAAAAATTAAACCTAAACTAAAAACCTAAAACCCCAACTTAAAACCTTAACTAAAATCTAAAAATAAAAAATAAAATCTAAACCTAAAAATTGAAATAAAAATAAAAATAAATTGAAAAGTAAACCTAAACCTAATCTTGAACCAAAAAATAAAATTATAACCTAAACTTAACCCTAAAAATAAAAAATAAAACCTAAACCTAAAAAATAAAATAAAAATAAATCTAAACTAAAAAATAAACCTATACCTAAACCTAAATAATCATCTATAATAAAAAACTTAAATTAAAATAAAAAATGCTAAAATAAATAAACTAAACTAATAATAATATAAATTAGCCTATATAAAAAATAAAATAAACTAAACTAAAATAAAAAAATAAATAAAGTAAACATAAACCTATTAGTTTACTTATTTTGTAAAAATAAAATATAAAATAAAATACCCAAACCCTAAAACCCTAAACCCTAAAACCCAAAACCCAAAACCCTAAACCCTAAAGTTTAAAACCTACAACCCCAAACCCTAAACCCTAAACCATAAACCCTAAACCCTAAACCCTAAAATCATAAACACCTAAACCTAAACTAAAATTAACTTAAAAATAAAATAAATAAGAAATATAAACATGAATAAAATAAATAAATAAATAAATATAAGCTAATCTAAAATAAAATAAATAAAAACTTAAACTAAACTAAAAAAATAAAATAATCCTAAAAATAAAATACTTAAATAAAAGAAAACCTAAACGTAAAATAAAAAATACCTAAATAAAATAAAATAAAAACTAAATAAATCCTAAACCTAAAAAAATAAACTAAAATAAATAAAATGTAAAGTAGGCCTAAAATAAACCTAAGAATAAAAAAATTAAATAAACTAAAAATTGTTCATCAAATAAAAATAAAATAAACCTAAAATAAAATAAAAAAACTAAATAATATCACAAACCTAAAAAATAAAACCTAAAAATAAATAAAAAATAAAATGTAAACCCTAAACTGAAAAAACCTAAACCTATAATAAAAATAAAGTAAACAAAATAAAATAAACCTAAACCTAAACTAAAATAAACTAAACTAAAATAAAAACATAAAGCCTAAACCTAAAAAAATAAAATAAATACCTAAACCTAAAAAATAAAATTAAAATAATACACAACTACAAAATAAACCTAAACCTAAACCTAAACCTAAAAAATAAACTAAAATAAAAACCTAAATGAACAAAAATAAACTAAACTAAATAAAAATTAAAAATAAAAATAAAAAAATAAAAAGTAAAATAAACTAAAATAAATAAAAAATAAACTAAATAAACCTAAACCTACAAGTTTACTTAATTTTTTTTTTAAAAAAAACCATAATCCCTAAACCCTAAGCCCTAAACCACAAAAACCCTAAACCCTAAAGCCAAAACACTAAACCCTAAACCCTAAACACAAAAACCCTAAATGCTAAAACCCTAAACCATAAACCCTAAACCCTAGACACTAAACCCTAAAAACCTAAAAACCTAAACCTACATTAAATAAAACCTAAAAATAGAATATATTAAAAAATTTAACATAAAGAAAGTAAAAAATAAAATAAACTTAAAACCTAAACCAAAACCTAAAGTTAAAAAAATAAACTAATAAAAAAACTAAAATAAAATAAGCAAAAAACCAAACTAAACTTGAAAATAAAATAAACATCAGAATAAAAAAACCTAAATAAAATAAAGACTAAACGTAAAATAAAAATCAAATAAACCTAAAAATAAATAAAAAATAAAACCAAAATCCTCAACTAAAGAAAAAAAACATAAACCTAAAATAAAAATAAAATAAACCTAAACTTAAACAAAAATAAACTAAACTAAAATAAGTAAAACCTAAACCTAAACCTAAAATAAAGTAGATCAAAACCTAAACCTAAACCTAAACTAAAAAATAAAACCTAAAAGTAAACCTAAAATAAAAACCTAAAATGTAATCCTAAAAAAATAAAATAAAAACCAAAATCTAAACCTAAAAATAAAAAATAAACCTAAACGTAAAGAATAAGATAAAAATAAAACTAAACTAAAAAATAAACATAAACCTAAACCTAAACCTAAAAAAAAATCTAAAATAAAAAACCTAAACTAAAATTAATAAACATAAAATAAGTAAACTAAACTTACTAAAAATAAAAAAATAAACTTAAATAAAAATATAAAATAAATAAAATAAACCAAAGCCAACGAGTTTAATTAATTTAAAAAAAAAACCCTAAACCCTAAACACCAAATCCTAAACCCTAAACCTTAAAATTAACCCTAAACCTACAACCCTAAATGCTAAACCCTAAAAAACCCCAAACCCTAAACCATTAGCTAACCTTAAACACTAAACCATAATCCCTAAACCCTAAGCCCTAAACCCTAAACCCCAAACTTTAGGCTGTACACCGAAAAACCTTAAACCTTAAACCCTAAATTATAAACTATAAAAATGCTAAACCCTAAAGCCTAAACCCTAAACCCTAAACCCGAAATCATAAAGCCTAATATAGCCCTAACCCCTAAGCTAACCCTAAAAACTCTAAACCTTAAAGCCTAAACAATAAAGCCTAAATTATAAACCCTAAACCCTAACCTGAAACAGTAAATCCTAAAACCCTTAACTGTAAAGCCCTACACCATAAACCCTAAACCTTAAACCTTAAGCCCTAAACCATAAACACTAAAAACCTGAACCTAAACTAAATAAAACCTAAAACAAAAATAAATAGAAAAACCTAAACCTAAATAAAATAAAAACTAAAATAAAATAAAAAACCTAAACTAAAGCCTAAACCTAAACCTCAAAATAAAAATAAACTAAAATAAAATAAGTAAGAACCGAAACTAAACTAAAAAAAATAAAATAAAACTAAAAAAAACATAAAATAAAATAAAAAGTAAACATAAAGAAAAAGTAAAATAAACTTGAAATAAAATAAAATAAAAATTAAATAAAAACCAAAACTTAAAATATAGACTTAAAAATAAAACCTAAAACTAAATAAAAAATAAAAACTAAACCCCAAACTAAAATAAATCATTAGCAATAAATAAAAATAAAATAAATAAAATAAAATGATCCTAAACCTAAACAAAATTAAACTAAACTAAAATAAATAAAACCTAAACCTAAACCTAAAATAAACTAAACCAAACCTAAACCTAAAAAAATAAAATAAAATAAACTAAAAATAAACCTAAATGTAAACTAAAAAATAAAATAAAAAATAAACCTAAAATAAAAGCCAAAACCCTAAACCTAAAAGAATAAAATTAAATCATAAAGCTAAACTAAAAAATAAAACTAAAACCTAAACCTTAAAAATAAAATATAAAATAAAACTTAACTAAAAAATAAACCTAAACTTAAATCTAAAAAATAAACTAAAATAGAAAACCTAAACTAAAATAAAAAACTATACTAACTAAAAATAAAAAATGAAGTAAACTAAAATAAATAAAAAATAAACTAAATGTACTACATAATCCTAAACCTGCTGATTTACTTAATTAACAAAAATCATAAACTCAAAATCCTAAACACCAAACCCTAAGCCCTAAACCCTAAACCCTAAACCTACAATCCTAAACCCTAAATCCTAAACCCTAAACTCTAAACCCTAAACCCTAAACCCTAAAAAACCCTAAACCCTAAACTCTAAACCCTAACCCTAAACCCTAAACCTTAAAAGCATAAATCTTAAAACCCTAAATCCTAAACCCTAAACCCTAAACCCTAACCCTAAACCATAAACCCTAAACCCCAAACCCTAAACCTAAACCTAAACACTAAGAATGGGTAGAACCTTGATGATAGGAACTTCACTATCAACCAGGCTCAATCTAGCTCTTGAAGGTGAGGCAAAGGTGGAGGTGGTGGTTACCCTAATGGTGGTGGGTATCTGGAGGTGTTGGTGGATATGGAGGTGGTGGTCGAAGCAGTGGTGGTTATGGAGGCGGGAGGAGCGATGAAGGTTACAGTCGTGGTGGTGGCAGAGGGGGAGATTAGGGATATGATGGTGGATCCCGCTACTCGAGATCCCAGAGTGGTTTGATGGGGACTAAAGAAATTGAAGAATGGTCCATCCGATATACAGCTTATAAAACTATGTCTTTATAGTAGAGATGATTTAAGTTATCTAGATTTTTTAATTTGCTCTATGCGTGCTCATTTTTTATCTATGTCATCACTTGTTCTATAGAAAACTTATGTCTTACTTGGTTGATGAAATCAAAAAGAAAAAATGTTGAATCCAAATTTGTTCTCTATTAAAATAAACTAAAAACCCTAAACACTAAACTAAAACCTAAACCCTAAACCTAAAACCTAAACCTGACAATTTGCCAGAGGCTTTTGTTGTGCTAGTTGAATCTTTGTTGATGCTTTTGGATTTGAATTTTTGGTTTTTGGTGTTGGTGGCTGCCTTTCAACCCATTTTGAGTGGTTGTTTTGTCTTCTGGTGATTTACACTAGCTGCAACTTATGTTTCCTTCAGTTGATGGTTTCATTTCTATGCTATTTAGTCATTTGTGGTTGCTCACCCTGGTTAAGCTTGGTGACTACTTATTGTTGGGACTTTATCTTGAGGAATACTATCTTAGTTTTGTTAGGTGTTTCTCTATTAATTAGCATTGGTCTGGTGCTTGCTGATGGCTAGTTCTAGTTTTCCCTAGTTTAGAGCTTGGATAGGTATTTGGTTAATGGTTGTTGTTGGTGTTCTAACTTTGTTCTAGCCTCTCTCTAGGTTATTAAGATTAGTTTATTATGGTTTTCATTTGGTGGTTTGGTTTCTAGCTAGTTGATAGCAAGTTGCTCTTTGTTTAATGGTGATGGATCTAGAACTCTATGAACTACTGGCCCTGGATGTTTTCTTGTATTAGCTATGTTAGCTATGATGGCTTTGATGTTACTCACCTCTTCTCTCTGGCTAGTAGCATTACATATGTATTATTTCCCCTTAAGATGATCCTAACTTAGCCTAAGCCTTCTCTTTCTCAACTCTTTCACTTTTCTCTCTTTATCCTTATTCTTTTTACTATGATGTTTTCCTTTGTAGTGTTTTGCAGATTTTTTTTACATGTTGGAACTTTAAAGAGGGAATGGTTGTTGTTCAGTCAACCTAAGTATTATTGTTATGGATTTTACTTATCTTGCTTTCTTAATAAAATCATGAACTTCTGCTGCATCCTTATTCTATTTTCAGGATTTGCATTAGTATTAGTGTGTGTCTTTTTCTCTTATGCTTTCTCGGCATTGTATTTGCTCTTTTATTTTCTTTTCTTTTTTCTAATGTACTTAGATGGGGGTTTAGCTCTCTAGGTTTCTTGTAGCTCTGAGAGTAGTAGAATTTTAGAGTTTTACATCTTTTAAGGACATTATATCTTTTCCATTTATGGTAATAAAATTCTAACTTTTACAAAAAAAACCCTAAACCCTAAACAACCCTAAACCATAAAACCCTAAACCCTAAACCCTACACCCAAACCTTAAACCCTAAATACTAAACCCTAAACCCTAAACCCTAAAACCCTAAATCCTAAATCCTAAACTAACTCTAAATGCTAAATCCTAAACACTAAGCTCTAAACCATAAATCCCAAACCTTAACCCTAAACCCTAAACCTTAAGGGCATAAAACCTAAACCCTAAACCCTAAACCCTAAACCCTAAACCCTAAACCTTAAACCCTAACTTAACCTAAATTAACTAAATAAACTAAAAAAATAAACCTAAACCCGAAAATAAAATAAACCTAAACCTAAACTCTAAGAATGGGCAGAACCTTAATGGTAAGAACATCACAGTCAACTAGGTTCATTATAGATATGGCAGTCGAGTTGAAGGTGGAGGTGGCAGTTATCAAAGTGGTGGTCGGCGATCTGGAGGAGTTGGTGGATATAGAAGTCGTGGTCGGAGCAATGGTGGTTATGGAGGGGGGAGGAGCCATGATAGTTACATCCATAGTGGTGGAGGAGGGAGAGATCAAGGATATGATGGTGGATCCCGCTACTCGAGAGGTCGGGGTGGTTCAGATGGGAACTGGAGAAACTGAAGAATGACTTCTATTGAAAGAACTGCTACTAGTTTTGGTCGATCCGATCTGCTGCTTACAAACTATGTCTTTATAGTAGAGATAGTTCTAGTTATCAAGGGTTTTTGGTTTGCTCTATGCGTGCTCATATTTTATCTATGTCGTCGCTTGTGTCTTAAAAAACTCAGTGAGTTACTTGATTGATGAAATCAAACAGAAGAAAAGTTGCATCTAAATTTGTTCTCTATTAAAAAAACCCAAAAACCCTAAACACTAAACTATAACCTGAACCCTAAACCCTAAACCTACAACCGTAAACCCTAAACCCTAAACCCTAAACCCTAAATGTTAAACCTTAAACCCTAAACACTAAAACCCTAAACCCTAAACCCTATACCTTAATTCCTAAACCCTAAAACCTACAACTCTAAACCCCAAACACTAAACCCCAAACCCTAAACCTAAACCCTAAAAACCTAGAAACCTAAACATAAAATAAATAAAATCTAAAAAGAAAATAAATAAATAAACTTAAACCTAAATAAAATAATAAAATAAAAACATTAACTAAAACTTAAACCTAAATATAAAATAAAATAAACTAAAATAAAATAAATAAAAAACTAAACTAAATTAAAAATAATATAAACCAAAGAATAAAAAACCTAAAATAAAATAAAATAAAAACTTAAACCTAAAAAATAAACCTTAAAATAAAACCTAAACACTAAACCAAAAAATTAAACCTAAAGTAAAAAAAAATTAATAAAATCAAATAAACTTAAACCTAAACTAAAATAAACTAAACTAAAATAAATAAAACCTAAACCTAAACTTAAACTAAATAAAAAAAAACATCAACTATAAAAAACTTAAAACTAAACTAAAAAGATAAAACCTAAAAATATACCTAAAATCCAAACTTATAAATATAAAATAAAAACCTAAATCTAAACCTAAAAAAAAAATCTAAACTTAAAAAATAAATAAAAATAAAACTAAACTAAAAAATAAACCTAATCCTAAACCTTAACTTAAAAAATAAAATAAAATAAAAAACCTAAATTAAAATAAATAAACCTAAAATAAATAAACTAAACTAAATAAAAATAAAAAAATAAAATAAACTAAAATAAAAAAAATAAACTAAATAAACCTACACCTACTGGTTTACTTAATTTAAGAAAAAATAAGAAACCCTAAATCCTAAACCCTAAACCCTTAAACTAAAACCTCTAATACTATACCCTAAACACTAAACCCTAAACCCTAAACCATAACCCAAAAAAGCATTACCCCTAAAACCCTGAACCCTGAACCTTAAACCGTAAACCGTAAACCCTAAACCCTAAAATTTAAACCCTAAACCTTAAGCCCCAAATCCTAAACTTAAACCTAAAGTAACTAAATAAATTAAGAAATAAACCTAAAACCTAAAACCTAAACCTAATCCCTAAGAATGGTATCTCCTTCTGATGGAGGTTGTGATTATTTCTGGTTGGTACTATTGAGCTTTGGTTGCCCTCTAGTCTAGGTGGATCTCTCCTCTTGTTGGTCTCCTATTGTGTTGGTTTTAGGATTTTCTAGTGATTGGCAAGATTCAGAGCTTACTTATTATCATTTTTCCCTAACCTCTTTTTTTCCCCGTGAAGGTTTATTGGGTGGTGGTTGCTTGATGGTTGGGGTCTTTTCCTGCCTTTTGCTTTGATTTTTAGCTATATGACATCTTGATTATTGGTTGAGCCTAGCGTGAGAATAGTTCCTTCCTGGGTTGAGTTACTCTCTCAAGAGCTGTTACCTACCATCTAGTTTTTGTTCTCATTTTATGTTTATTTTTTGAAGTTTTTTTATAGTTTTTGCCTGTTAGCTAGATGGCCCATTGGCTTGTCATTTCATTCTATTATGGGATGAACTTGTATGTGGTTTTAGCTGTTCTAGGCTCTATTACTATTTTTACTAATTCTTGTTAATATGGTTGGTAGCAACTGTGATGTTGGTTGGTGGGTCTACAAAATTTTTGGTTCTTTACCTTTGGTCTTTGTTTATTTTGGGTGGCTTTGATGGTGGCTATTTCTTGGTTGCTATCTAGTATGGCTAGTTTCTTTACTCTAGTTTGGCTGTATGTTTTGCTAATTAGTTGCTTATTTAATCTTGATGATAAATACTGGAACTTGGAGAGCTCTTTGCTGTTGGTTGTTTGGTTTAATCGAGGTAAGTTGGCTATGATGGTTGGGATGTTTCCCCTATTATCCTTTTGGCTAGTAGCACCATATGTGATTGTAACCCTTCTTCTAAAGTTTGGATGATCACATATCTTATTTCCCCTTGAGATGAATGTGACTGAGCGTGAGCCTTATCTAAGAATTTTATCATTTTGTTCCTTTTGTACTTAGCTTATCTATATTTCTAGATGCTTATCTCTATCTTAAGTTATTTATAGGTTTGTGGCAGGTTTGGGGTTGTAGGTCATTTGTGCATCTCTTAGAAGATTTTGGGATATAGATGGCTTTGGCTGCCCTTCTTAGAAATTTGTGCTATTTATTTCTTAGTTTTTGTCTTTTCTTTCTTTTGCTTTGGTTTTCTTATAGTAGGTAAGGTATTTACCTCTTTAGGTTAATTATAGCTCTCTGAGTTATAGTTTAGTGATTTATCCATTTTAAGGACCTTTTATCCCTTTCTTTCTGGCAATAAAATTCTCCCACTTTTGATTTTTTAAAAAAAACCCTAAGAATGGGCAGAACCTTGATGGACGGAACATCACTATCAACTAGGCTCAGTCAAGATCTGGTGGTGGAGGTGAAGGCAGAGGTGACAGTATTCACAGTGGTGGTTGGGGATCTTGAGGTGCTAATAGATATGAAGGTGGTGGTTAGAGTAGTGGTGGTTATGGAGGTAGGAGGAGCAACGGAGGTTACAACCATGGTGATAGTGGAGGGAGAGATCAGAGATATGATGGTGAATCCCGCTAGTCAAAAGGCCACAATGGTTTTGATGGGAACTAGAGAAACTGAAAATTGGCCAATCTGATATGTTATTTATGGAACTATGTCTTTACAGTAGAGACGATTCTAGTTATCTAGGGTTTTTAATTTGCTCTATGCATGCTCATTTTTTATCTATGTCGTCGCTTGTATTTTAGAAAACTTGGTGTCCAACTTGGTTGATGAATTTGAAAAGAAGAATTATTGATTCTTAATTTGTTCTCTATTAAAAAATAAATACCAAAAACCTTAAATTAAACCCTAAACCTAAAACCTAAATCCTAAACCTTAAACTCTAAACCTTAAACCCTAAAACCTAAGCCCTAAACCCTAAATCCTAAACCCTAAACTAAAAAAACACCTAAACCCTAAACCCTAAACTTGAGGCTCGTGCATGCCTTTCCCTCTTGGCTTTCTGGTGTTCAAGAAACCCTCATTTCATTGGCTTTTTCCATGGTTTCTCGATGATCTTCACTGGTAAGGCTCTCATTCCTTGGCCTTTGGCTGATTTTCCTCTTTTCCACTAGTTTGAGTGGTTGTCTTGGAGTCAGATATGGTGTCTAGAAAGGCTAAACTGATGCCTAAAGCTGCTCCTCCTAGGACTAATGATTTCTTGGGTAAATCTAAGGTTGCTTCTTCTAAATCCTTCAAAGATGCCTTATCTGGTAAAGATGCTTCCACCTCCCCTGAATTTTTGATTAATCTTGTCATACAATGTTTAAAGGAGCTTTGGCAATAATGTGCTCTGATTTGGATATTGAAAAACTTGCTGAGCCTTATGCTTTTACTCTGATTGCCATTTTTTTTTGACAGCCTAATATGGATGATATTCAATTTTTCTTTCATGATTTAAAGCTTTCCAATGTGTTTTATATTGGTTTGTTGGATGGTCATCATGTCCTCATAAATTATCTAATGATCTTGACTATAGCCAAATTTTCCCTCGCTGATCTTATTATGTTAAAAATTATCAATTGCTTATCCTTTAATGGACTCCTTTTTTGACATTCAAGAAGAATCTCCTATAGTGCTAGTTCGGATTGCTTTGCCTAATCTTAGGATTCATTTTATTAATTATCAATTTCTTCATTATGGTTGGGTCTATTTTTGGTAGACCATTACAAATTGATGAAGCAACCATTGATAAATCTCACCCTTTAGTTCTTAGTATCCTTATTGAAATTGATGTTATAAAGAAGATTCCTAAGGAGATTTCAATAGGGTCCAAAAAGTATGGGTACTTTCAACTGGTTGAATTTTAAAACTTTCCTACTTTCTGCGATCACTGCAAAACCCATGGCCATTTCTTTTCAGATTGTTTCATTGCTCATCCTCAACTTAGGAAAAACATTTATTACAAATCCTAAGTTGATTGATCAACCTAGAGATCTTTTAACTAATAAAAATAAAAGTTCTATTTCTTTAGAAAAAGATAAAGATGTTGTTGATTGATTTTTTTTAACTTCTCAGAATTCTTTTGAAAATGTTTCTAAAAATGATGATGATGCTTTGAATGGTAATCAGATTTTAGATTATATTGATCCTATGCTTTTTAGAAATATTCAAGATGATGTTATTCCAATTTTGGTTTCCTATATTAAATATTATTGTGATATAGCTCCTAAAAATTTTAAAGATAATGTCTTTCTTTCTGATTTTCAAAATCCTTTAAAAGAAAATGATGATTTTAATAATTTTAATATGGAAGTTGTTGATGGTTTGGATAAGATGGATGTTGTGGAACCCGCTTCTTGTTTGCTTAACAAATCTATTTTTGCTCATTCTTTAACTATTATTTCTGATGATGTTTTGCCTAAGGTTTCTTCTCAATTAATGGATACTAATGTTTTAGTGCCTTTTCAATTGGATTCTCCTACCAAATATATAGTTATTAAGAGTTTTAATGCTCTTTACGATGATGAATCTTTGGGAAATGAAACTGGTTCTGAAACTACTTTTGTGAAAAAGAAAAGATAGTTCAAAAATTTTCCTCTTAAAGTTTCTAGATCGACTCGATCTTCTTCATCTTATTTTCCTAATAAGAATTAATGTTTAATATTTTTTAAAAATGTTCGTGCATTGGTACTCATCCTATTAGGAATAAGATTAAGAACCTTTATAAGGTTTATAGTTGCAGTTTCTTGGTTATTCTTGAACCTCTTATTTTTTCTTCTAAAATTATGCATGCGGCCAGAATGATTAGTTTCTCCAATTATTTTTTTTAACAATAGCAATAAGATTTGGTCATTTTAAAATAATTCTCTTTCTATTAATGTCATTAATGATTTTCATCAAGTTGTAAATGTGGATATCTCTTTTGGTGATTATCATGCTTTTGCCTCTTTTATTTATGCTGCTTGTAATATGATTAAGAGGAGGATTCTTTGGGATCAATTATCTACTTTTACTTCAACTGTTATTGATTCTTGGATTGTTGGTGTGGATTTCAATACGGTCCTTTCTATGAATAAAAGAAAAGGGGGTTCTTTGCTGAATTTACATTCTATGGAAGATTTTTTGAATATGTTCATGGACTGTAATCTGCATGATGTTGGTTTTATTGGCTCTCGTTTCACTTGGAATAATCATAGACTTTGGCAACATTTGGATTGTGCCATTTTTAATAATTTTTGGTTAAATCATTGGCCTTTGACTTTGGTTGAGCACCATAGTATAACTCTCTCGGATCATGCTCCTCTTTTGATTTCCATTAAGGATGTTGTTCATAACAATAATGATATTAAAAATTTTCATTTTCAAAATATGTGGTTGCAAGATAGTGGCTTTCTTGATGCTATTGCTTCTAATTGGTATGCTCCTCTTGCTCGATGATTACTTTTGGTATGAAGAGATTTTGGCTTAAAATAAAAAGGCTTAAGCATCATATTAATTGGTGGAATAGGAATTATTTCAAAAATCTTTTCGATAATATCAAGAACATGGAACAATAGTTGAAAGATTTGGAAGAATTTGTTATTAATGATTCCTCTTTTTGTTCTAACCTTGCTGAAGCTAAAGATAATCTCACTAAGTTATAGGATATAGAGGAAACCTACTGGAGACAAAAGCCTGCTTCTAAACATCTTTATGAGGGGGAAAGAAACACTAAATATTTTCATGCTTTGGTTATGAAAAGGAGAGTTCTTGGGAAAATTCATAAAATCAAAAATTCTGATGGTCCTTGGATCACCGAAAAAGAGGATATTTTTTCTTTGGCTTTTAACTATTTTAAAGATATTTTAAATAAAAATTGTCACCTTGACCAGTTATCTAACCCTTCTATCATTTCTTCTATTATCTCTTTTGAGGATAATGATTGCTTGGTTTCTCCACCTTCGGATAAGGGAATTTTTAATATTCTTAATGGTATGAATGTTAATTCTACTGCAGGATCGAATGGCTATTCTACTTTATTCTTCTGAAAAGCTTAGTTTATTATTAAATTTGATCTTGTTAATGCCATGAGGGATTTATTTCTTTGGAACTCTAATCCTAAATACTTCACTTCTACAAATATTATTCATATTCCCAAGAAAGATAATCCTGACTTCTAGAATGATTTTAGACCTATTAGTCTTTGTACTTTCTTTAATAAATTGATTTCTAAAATTTTGACTAGTAGGCTTGGTAAATTTCTTTCTAAGATTATTTCTCCTAATCAAACTGGCTTTGTGAGTGGTAGGACTATCTCTGACAACATCTTGCTTGTGCAAGAAATAATTCATGATTTAAATATAAAAAATATAGGTGGTAATTTACTTTTCAAGCTTGATATTACCAAAGCATATGACAACATTTCTTCAGATTTTGTTAAAATCATTCTCTCTTTATTCAGTTTCTCTACTAAATTAATCTCTTTGGTTAACAATATCATTTTTAATATTTGGTTCTCTTTAGTTATAAATGGTGAAAACTTTAGCTTCTTTAAGTCTTCCCAAGGTATTAGACAAGGTGATCATCTTTCTCCATCACTTTTTATTATTACTATTGAATATTTGTCTCGTTGGCTTAATTTTTTTGTTTGGGAAGATTTCTATCATGTATTTCAAGAATCTTGGTGGTTTGGCTATATCCCTCTTAAGTTTTGCTGATGACTTCATTATATTATGTAATGGATCATTACAATATGTTAAAAAACTGAAGGTGTTTTTGAATAAGTTTGAAAAGGAAAGTGGCCTCTTGATTATTACTCAGAAAAGTTGTTTTATCTCCTCTGTTTCTATTTTTTCTCATAGAATCAATAGAATAAAGGATATTACTAGATTTTCTCATCAATGTCTTCCTATCAAGTATTTAGTTTCTTCTTTATACTGTGGTCCTAAGAGATCTCACCTTTTTGTTGAGGTTATCCAAAACATTCAGAATAAGATTTCTACCCTTGAATTTCATTTTTTATCTTTTGGTGGCAGATTAATTATTATTAAAAGTATTATTTACTTTCTTCCTTTTTATTTGCTACTTAATATTGTTTCTACTTCTCTTATTATTATGCGGATTGAAAGGCTTTTTAATAATTTTTTGGGGCTCAAGTCTTTCGGCTAAAAGATTTCATTGGCCCTCTTGGAATAACATGTGTGGTACTTTATTTGAAGGTCATCTTGGCTGTAGGTCGTTGTTGGATTCCACTAATGGGTTTTCTTTTAAACTTTGGTGGAATTTTAGGAAGAATGTTATTCTCTGGGCTAATTTTATGAATTTCAAATATTGTAAAGGTAAACATCCTTTAAGTTGTAGCTATAAGCATGGTGACTCTATTGGTTGGAAATGCCTTTGTGTTATTAAATGGAAAGCTAATTCTATTATTTTCAAGGGTATTAATAGTGGCTCCTCTTTCTTTTGGCAAGATAATTGGATGGGGGAATCCTCTATTGATTCTATGCTTAATACTCACTCTACTTTTTCTTTGAAAGTTAAGAATTTTATTTTAAATGGTGATTGGAATCATTCTCTTTTCTCTGCCTTGATTTCTGATTTCATTTGTAATAATATCACAAAGTTTTTAACAACATTTCTAGTAATGGTGATTTTTCCTTTAAAGATACTTAGCACCATATTAGAGATAATAAACCCTCTTCATCTGCCATGTTTAAGATTTTGAATAACATTATTCATACATCTTATTCTATTCTTGTTTGAAAGATTTTAACTAGTTTTATTGCTATTGGTTCTTTACTTTTGGAGAAAGGTTTTCATCTTCCTTCTAAATGCTTATTTTATTTTCATATTGAGAATGTTAGCCATGTTTTTGTTAATGGTGCTATTGCCTCTAAAGTTTTTGGAGGACTTATTCATCATTAGTTCTTTTAATAGTAATTTTACCTTAATGCAGCTCCTTAACTCTTACTTTCTTAATACTGTCAAAGGGCATATCAAAATTGTTGTGGTTGTTACTTTGATTTGGTTCATTTGGTATGACAAAAATGATGCTAAACATCATAATGTGCCTATGATTTATAAGAGGATTATTGATAGGACTAAAGAAATTTACATAAGGCTGTGCTTCTTAATGGTACTAGTTGTAGAGGTTGCATGTTTGTTGCTTCTAAATTGGGTATTAAGTTCCTTATTATGATATGCCTCCTTCTTATGAAATCATTTACTGGATTAAGCCTCTTAAAATTAACACTAATGGCTCTATTACACTTAACAAATGTGGATGTGGTGGTATTTTTCATAATAATCTTGGGAGTATTATCTTGGCTTTTGCACTTGACAAATCTGGTTGTGGTGGTATTTAACGTAATAATCTTGGGAGTATTATCTTGGATTTCTACACTCCTCTCTCTACTACTTCTATTATTGTGGCTGAACTAATGGCTATTTATTAGTCTCTTAAGCTTTGTTTGGAGAAGAATTTTCTTTCCATTCGGTTGGAATCTGATGCTGAGATGGTTGTTACTATGATAAACTCAAATCACAAGGGTAATGCTCAATTTTTCTACTTAAGAATATTAAAGCTATTAATTTTAATGTCTTTTAAGGTGACTTATATTTTCAGAGAAGGTAATGCTAGTGCTGATTTTTTTGCTGGCTCGGGGAGTAATCTTTTTTTATTTTACTTTATGTTCCAATGATAATATTATAAAGCACTAACTTAGATAAAGCAGGTTTGCCTTATGTCAGATTTACTTAATTTTATTTTCTCCTTCTATGATGGTGGTTGCTATCCCTTGTTCTTGGCTGACTTTGCTACTTGGTCTAGTGCATTTCTATGAGGTTTGTTGTTAATGATGGCTGGGATGTTCCTTTTTCCTTTTTGGTTGGTAGCCTTTTTTTTGTGATTGTAACCCTTCTTCTGGAGGTTTGGCGGCTCACAAAATTTGGTTGCCCCCTTTTTCTATAATGAGCCTGAACCATTCTTTCACTCTTCATCCCTTCCTTTTTTTTTTCTTCCTTGATCTTTCTCTAACTTTCCTTTTGGCAAGTCTTTCTTGTTTTCTTTGCAGGTGTCAGCTTGAGCTTGTGGCTTCTACTGCTCTCCCTCTCCTGCTATTCTCTTTGTGGTCATTAGCTGTTTCTTTTTTGCTTTTATTTTGTTGCTCCTTTTGTTAGGTTTTATTTTCTTTCTTGCTTCTCGTTGTAATAGTTTGGGGAATTTTCTCTCTAGGTTGATTGTAGCTCTTGGAGTGTTAGTTTTGAGGATTTTCCCCTCATAAGGAATTTTGAACTCCTTTGTGGCATTGAAATTTCTCCCCACTGGGGGTTTTATCAAAAAAAAAAAACAACAAAATCCTAAACTGTAAACCCCAAACCTTAAACTTTGAACCCTAAACCTTAAACTAACTCTAAACCCTAAAGCCTAAAAATCTAAAAAGCAAAACCTAAACTAAATAAAATCTAAAAAGAAAATAAATAAATAAAACTAAACCAAAATATAATAAAAAATAAAATAAAAATATAAACTAAAACCTAAACCTAAACCTAACCAAAAAATAAAATAAATATAAAATAAATTCTAAACTAAAATTAAATAAATAAAAACCTAAACTAAACCAAAAAATAAAAAACCTAAATAAAATAAAAACTAAACCAAAAATATAAATATAAATAACCTAAAATTAAATAAACTAAAAACTAAATAAAAACCTAAACCTAAAAAATAAACCTGAAAAAAATAAAAAATGAAACCTATATCCCAAACAAAAAATAAAACCAAAACCTAAAATAAAAATAAAATAAACCTAATCCTAAACTAAAATAAACTAAATGAACCCTAAACCTAAACCAAAACTAAATAAAATAAAATAAACTAAAAATAAACCTAAACTTTAACTAAAAAATAAAACCTAAAAGTAAACCTAAAAATAAAAAGTAAAACCTAAACCTATAAAATAAAATAAAACTAAACTAAAAAATAAACCTAAACCTAAACCTAAACCTAAAAAATAAACTAAAATAAATAAACTAAACTAATTAAAAATAAAAACAAAAAATAAAATAAACTAAAATAATTAAAAAAACAAACTAAATAAACTTAAACCTACTATATTACTAAATTTAAAAAGATAAATAAATAAACCTAAACACTAAACTAAACCTCTGATACAAACCACTTAACCTAAAATCAACCACAAACCCACTAAACCCTAAAACCTAAATCCTGACATTGGACCCTAAACCTAAAACCATAAATCCTAAAACCTAAACCACAGGACCCTGAGCCACGGACCTAAACCTAAACTTTGTTAAAAGATAAAGGCACTTTAGGCCTTAAACCCTAAACTTTAAACCCTACTCTAAACTAAACTTAAACACTAAACCTAAAAACCTAAACTCAACCTAGGCCTGACCATAAACCACTGACACTAAAACCATAAATCCTAAACGCTAAACCCTAAACCCTAAAACCATAAATCGTAAACCCTAAACCCTAAACCCTAAAACCTAAACCTAAATAAGAAACTAAAATAAATAAATAAAAATTGAAATTGAAAACTAAACTAATATAAAATTAAAAAAACCTAAACTAAACAAATAAATAAATAACTAAAATAAAATAAAAACTAAACCTAAAATAAAAATAAAATAAACCTAAGATAAAATAAAATAAGAGTTAAATAAAACCCCAAACATAAAAATAAAATACACATAAAACCTAAAATAAATAAAAATAACTAAAATACTAAACTAAAATTAATAAGCTAAACTTAAAAAACATAAAATAAAAACTTAAAACCTAAACCTAAAAAACTAAAATAAGAACCTAAACCTAAACCTAATAATAAAATATAAAACTTAACCCTATAAAATAAAATAAAAATAATACTAAATAAAGATAAACTAAACTTAACACCTTGACTAAAATAAACCTTAAAACCTAAAATAAAAATAAAATAAACCTAATATAAAATAAAATACACTAAATTAAAAGAAAAATAAACCTAAATTAAAATAAAAAATAATGTAAACCAAAATAAATAAAAATAAACTAAATAAACCTATACCTACTAGTTTACTTATTTTTTTTTTAAAAAAAACCCTAAAACATAAACTAAAAAATAAACCCAAAAATAAGCCTAAAATCAAAACCTAAAACCTAAACCTAAGATAATAAAATAAAAACATAACCCTAAACCTAAATATAAAAAATAAAATAAAAATAATATTATACTAAAAAATAAACTAAAATAAATAAAAAATAAACTAAATAAACCTAAACTACCAATTTACTTAAGTAAAATAAATAAATAAAATAAAAAAATAAAAAAAATCTAACCCTAAACCCTAAACCTTAAAACTAACCCTAAACCCTAAACATACAACCCTAAACTCTAAATCCTAAAGCATAAAATCCTAAACCCTAAACCCTAACCCCTAATCCCTAAACATTAAACCCTAAAACCCAAAACCCACCTAAACCCCACAAAACTCAGAAAAAAACTACAACCAACCCTAAACCCTAATCTAAAATGTAAACCCTAAACCCTAAACCCTAAACCACACCACAAACCTAAAACTATAAAATCTTAAACCCTAAAACCTAAAGCTAAATAAAATAATAAAATAAAATAAAATAATAACCTAAACTAAAACCTAATTCTAAACATAAAACTAAACCAAAACCTAAATTGAATAATAACATAAAATAGAAGAGAAAAACTAAACTAAAATAAAATAAATAAAAACCTTAACTAAATAAAAATAAAGTAAAATAAACCTAAAAATAAAAAACCTAAATAAAGAAAAACTAAACCTAAAATAAATATAAAATAAGCCTAAGATAAAATAAAATATATACTAAATGAAAACCTAAACCTAAAAAATAAACCTAAAAAGGAAACCTAAAAATAAATAAAAAATAAAACTTAAACCATAAATTAAAAAAAAAACATAGACCTAAAATAAAAATAAAATAAACAAGATAAAATAAACCTAAACCCAAACTAAAATAAACTAAACTGAAATAAATAAAACCAAAACCTAATCCTAAAATAAACTAAACCTAAACCTAAACTGAATAAAATTAAATAAACTAAAAATAAAGCTAAGCCTAAACTAAAAAATAAAACTTGAAAATAAACCTAAAATAATAACCTAAAACTCATACCAAAAAAATAAAATAAAAACCTAAACCTAATCCTAATTATAAAAAATAAAAGTTAAACCTAAAAAATAAAATAAAAATAAAACTTAGAAAAAAATAAATCTAAACTTAAACCTAAACCTAAAAAATAAACAAAAATTAAAACGAAACCTAAACTAAAATAAATAAACTTAATATAAATAAACTAAACTAAATAAAAATAAAAATAAATCTAAATAAAAATAAAAAAAATAAACTAAAATAAATGAAAAATAAACTAAATAAATATAAATCTACTAGTTTACTTATTTTTTTTAAAAATCCTAAACCCTAAAATAAAAAATAAAAATTAAAAATAAACCTAAAATAAAAACCTTAAATCTGAACCTAAAAAAATAAAATAAAAGGTAGGAGGAGCGACGAAGGTTATAGCCTTGGTGGCGGGGGAAGAAGAGATCGGAGTGATGATAGTGGATCCTACTACTCGAGAGGTCAGGGTGGTTCTGATGGGAACTAGAGAAACTGAAGAACGATCGATACGATCTGCTGCTTATCGAATTGTGTCTTTACAGTAGAGACGATATTAGCTATCTAGGGTTTTTGATTTTTCTATGCATGCTCATTTTTTATCTATGCTATTGCTTATGCCTTAGAAAACTTGATGTGTTACTTGGTTAACAAAATCAAAAAGAAGAAATGTTGAATCAAAATTTGTTTTAAAAATAAAAAAACCAAAAACCCAAAATCCTAAACTAAAACCTAAACCGACCAAAACCTAAACCCTAAACCCTAAAAACACAAAACCTAAAATCTTAAACCGTAAAACCCTAAAGTCTAAACCCTAAACCCTAATCCCTAAAAAGCTAAACTAAAATAAAAAAATAAAATAAAATAAAAGGATAAACTAAAACCTAAACCTAAACCTGAAAAGAAAATAAAATAAAAAATAAAAATAAAACTAAAATAAAATAAATAAATACTTGAATTAAACTAAAATAATAATAAACCTAAATAAAATAAAAACTACACCTAAAATAAAAATAAAATAAAATAAAAACTAAATAAAAACCTAAACCAAAAAAATAAACCAAAAATTAATAAAAAATAAAACCTAAACCCTAAACTAAAAAAAACTTAAACCTGAAATAAAAATTAAACCTAAACCTAGACTAAAATAAACTAAACTAAAATACATAAATCCTAAACCTAAAATAAACTAAACCTAAACCTAAATCTAAACAAAATAAAATAAAATAAATTAAAAATAAACTTAAACCTAAACTAAAAAAATAAAACTTTTAAATAAACCTGAAATAAAAATCTAAATCCTCAAGTTAAAAAAAGTAAAATAAAAACCTGTACCTAAACCTATAAAAAATAAAAATAAATCTAAACTAAAAAACAAACCTAAACCTAAAACATAAACTAAATAAAAACCTAAAATAAAATAAATAAACTTAAAACAAATAAACTAAACTAAATAAAAATAAAATTGAACCTAAATAATATAAAAAATAAAATAAACTAAAATAAACAAAAAATAAACTAAATAAACCTAAACCTATCAGTTTACTTAATTTAAAAATAAATAAATAAAAAAATAAAAACCTAAACCCTAAACCCTAAATCCTAAACCTTAAACCCTAAATTCTAAACCCTAAACCCTAAACTAGAAACTCATACCCTAAACCCACAAACCTAAACCCTAAATCCTAAACCCTAAGCCCTAAACCCTAAACCTAAAACTCCAAACCCTAAACCCTAAACCCTAAACTAACCTTAAACCTTAAGATAACCCTAAACCATAAACACTAAAACCACTAAACCTTAAAGCACGATCTAAACACTAATCCCAAACCCTAAACCACAAGCAGATACTCTAACCTAAATCCTAAACCCTAAAACCCTAAACCCTAAACCCTAAACCATAAATCCTAAGCCCTAAACTTAATCCTAAAGAAACTAAATAAATAAAAAAATAAACCTAAACCCTAATAATGTGAAGAACTTTGACGGTAGGAACATCAGCGTCAACTAGGCTCAATCTAGATTTGGCAATGTAGGTGATGGTGGAGGCGGCGGTTATCGTAGTTGTGGTGGGGGATATAGAGGTCCTGGTGGATATGGAAGCGGTGGTCAGAGTAGTGGTGGTTATTGAGGCGGGAGGAGCGATAGATGTTACAATAGTGGTGGTCACGGAGGGACAAATTAGGAATATGATGGCGGATCCTGCTGCTCAAGAGGTCGTGGTGGTTCTGATGGGAACTAGAGAAACTAAAGAACGGTCGATCAGATCTACTGCTTATGGAACCGTGTCTTTATAGTAGAGATAGTTCTAGTTATCTATGGTTTTTGATTTACTCTATGCATGCTCATTTTTTATCTATGTTGTCGCTTGTGTCCTAGAAAACTTGGTGCACCACTTGGTTGGTGAAATTAATAAGAAGAAATGTTGAATATGAATTTGTTCTCTATTAAAAAATCCTTAAATTCTAAACCCTAAACTAAAACCTAAACCCTAAACCTAAAACCTAAACCCTAAACCCTAAAACCATAAATGTTAAACACTAAACAATAAACCCTAAACACAAAACCCTAAACCCTAAAACCCTAAACCATAAAGCTGTTGACCTCACTTTTGTAGTGAGCTCTCAACTTCCTTATCATAGGTCTAGGACTCTCATAGACACTTGTAGTGATTAGGTAAACACTTAACCTAACTCTAGAGACTTAGAAGAGTTAGCCATAGGGGTAGGTTATGCCATAGATATTTAGGAGAACTTGTCTACACTATAGCCCAAACCAAATCCGTGCTTCATAATTCCAAATTAAATCTCAAATTTAAATCTAAATTCGAAAATCAAATCCAACTATCAAATGATTCAAACCAATGATCAAATTCAAACTCCAAATCCCTTCCTAGGCCCTTTGATTTTATCTTATGGACTTAGCCTTAACCAAATTCAAATCACAATTCAATTGATTTTCTCAATTATTAAATTCAATCTCAAATCAAAATCTAAATCATAAATCAATTCCAAACTCCAAATGGTTGAAATACAAATCAAATCAAATTCCTAATTTTAGCCCTTTTAGCCAAATTCTTGAACTTGGCTAAATAATACACAAATCAATTCAAAACTTATGGATTTCCTCATGATTCAAACATTCCTACAATCATAGATCCAAATATAAATATAAACTATAATTATCAAACAAAATCCAAGATAACCTAAATCAGACCTTTTTGACTTAAAATTGTCATTTGAACCAAAATCCATATGTATCCAAATTACTTGCAATTGGATTTATATTTCTATATCAAACCCATTTTTCAATATAAATAAACTTGAATCAATCCATGATCAAGCCAATTAACCCATTTTAGTCCACTTGACCCAAAGTGACCTAAAAGGCCTTTCGAGCCAAGTTCTAATTCAACCCAAATTAGATTGAACTAAGCCCATCCAAACCTCACAATATGATCAACAATCATCTTAGGTTAATCAATTGTCTTGAATTGGGTTAAACTAAGTCAACCTAGCTTATTGACCAAGTCAACATTTAGCCTAAATGAAACCCAAATTAGACAAATTCTACCATAAGCCAAATTGAATGAAACCATTGATACAAACCCATTCCTAACCAATGATTGAACATGACCAAACCCTCACTTGAAAACCAAGCCCAATTGGCTATTTGACCCAAGTTGACCCAAATTGGCCTAA